>CM046445.1:79734926-80435824 GCA_025506515.1 Flaveria trinervia | reverse complement strand
TGAATCAATTAATTGTGTAATTTGTGACATAAAATCCGCATTTTGAAACAAACTTGAAATTTGATCATTCAAAACAAAATATACATTTAGAGTGTGGCAAGTATATTTAGTGTCAATTAATCATGTTAACCTAACACACTTTGTTCGTTTGGGGAACATAGTGGGGAGTGAGATGGTGATGGCAATGAAGGTGGGAAGGGTCGGGTGGCGGTTGTGGGGGGTTGCAGAAGTGCGTTGCAACTGTTGGGTGGATTTTGGGCGCGAATGTTTGGGGAATAAAGACAAGACCTGGGGTAATGTCAAGGCCAATAGCGGAACATGTCGCCGCTAATAATCTCACCTCTATTGGTGTGGTGCGTACTAACCCCCGCTGTTAGATCAAGAAGACTGATCAAAGGCCGGAGTAACTTGAAATTCGTGGAACGGATCGCCGATCATAGCGGCGACAAGTCGCCGCTAATAGGTTCGCTATTGATGTCGCCGCTATTAATCCCTGTCACCGCTATTGATGTTGCCGCTATTGATAACAATTCTTGTAATGAGATGGTCCTTGTGATTTTGTCAATTATAGTTTCCATCTTAACATTTAGATTTTATGGACTTAATCCGAATGTTGTTTTCATATTGTAACACATTTGGTATATCTCACCTCTATTGGTGAGATATTAGCGTAACATGTCGCCGCTAATAATCTCACCTCTATTGGGTGGTGCGTACTAACCCCCGCTGTTAGATCAGAGACTGATCAAAGGCCGGAAGTAACTTGAAATTCGTGGAACGGATCGCCGATCAATAGCGGCGACAAGTCGCCGCTATAGGTCGTCGCTATTGATGTCGCCGCTATTAATCCCTGTCACCGCTATTGATGTTGCCGCTATTGATAACAATTCTTGTAATGAGATGGTCCTTGTGATTTTGTCAAATTATAGTTTCCATCTTATACATTTAGATTTTATGGACTTAATCCGAAGTGTTTGTCATATTGTAACACATTTGGTAATAATCTCACCTCTATTGGTGAGATTATTAGCGGTAACATGTCGCCGCTAATAATCTCACCTCTATTGGTGTGGTGCGTACTAACCCATGCTGTTAGATCAAGAGACTGATCAAAAGGCCGAAAGTAACTTGAAATTCGTGGAACGGATCGCCGATCAATAGCGGCGACAAGTCGCCGCTAATAGGTCGTCGCTATTGATGTCGCCGCTATTAATCCCTGTCACCGCTATTGATGTTGCCGCTATTGATAACAATCTTTTAATGAATGGTCTTTGTGATTTTGTCAATTATAGTTTCCATCTTATACATTTAGATTTTATGGACTTAATCCGAATGTTTGTCATATTGTAACACATTTGGTCAAAATTATTGAAGGACACTAACTTTGGCTACTAAATTGGTGTAAAATGATAAAAATACCCCTTGACTTAAAAAAAACAAAAATAAATTAAACACCCTTAAAAATCTATTTGATAATAAATTAACTGATACATACTCTAACCCTATCTTCTTGTTGCTAGTTGTCAACAAAGCCCTCCATCCTTTTTCTTGTGACGAAACTAGAGGTCTCCAGCCATGCCTCCTACCCTTCATGTGAATCCAAGGATCGCAATCAGGAATTATCAGTGTTAGTCGTAGACAAGCAGTCACGTTCGGAATCAACGTTGCCTTGCTTAATTGTTTTGTAGTAAAATTAAATATACGATTCAAAGAAACACACTAAAAGAAACACAATTAATGATAATATTTATTTCATTAAAACATGTTAATGATTACAAATAATGAATGAATGATATAAAATTTTATGAAGAATGATGTGACGGCTGCTAGGGTTTGATTGTGAGATTTGATGTGATGTTTGCTGTGTTTGGAATTGTCGAATTGCTATTGCTGTTGTTTTTTGAAGCCGTCCTTGATTGGAAACCTAGGATCCATTTATATAGACAATGATGTTTCTGTTATAGAAACACGGATCTCTTGGGATTTGAATGTTTTTTTGTTAAGGAATCATCGGATTTCTCGGATTCGTATAACTGTCTTGTTGACTTGTAACACTCTGTATATACAAGTGTTTGGACTCTCAAATAGTGTCTTCCGTAGGAGTTTTTTGTTCTTCCGCAGGTCTTGTTCTTCCGAGGCAATCTTTTTTTCCGAAATGTTTTGTTCTTCCGAAGCAATCTCCGTCTTCCGAAGCTCTTTTGTTCTTCTAAGCTTATCTTTGTCTTCCGAAGCAATTTGTCTTTCATCTATGCTGGTTGTTCATCCGCAGAGATCTTTGGATGCATTTTACTTATAAAAACCATATCTCCGGAAGAACAAAATTGTCACCGTAGATGTTTCTTACACTTGGTCAATTTCAGAGATTGACCAAATATAATGTTTGTTACCTGCAACAATACATAAATCACCACACATATAAATGGGTTAACCTATATATATAATGAATACACAATATGAATTACGCCATTCATTACAATAAATTCAGTACTAAGCCATCAAATGGCTTGAAAAGTCTACTGACCTATACCTAAATACTCCCCCTTAGGTTAGATACATGTAAGACAGTTCTTCAAAACTGAAAGCTCCTTTAATCTGAAACCATTTCTTTTGAAATATGATACTGCACCTTTTGATCAATCGTATTTTGTACTTGATCTCATTCTGCATATCCTTTGAAGTGTCTCAAAACTCAACCCCAAACATCTTCTCAAGTGTGAGGTTTCTACAACACCTTGGTTTGTTAACATCTCCAGTTTCATCTTTGTCAGGATCAGTGATCACAAGTTTGATGTATAGAGCGTAACGCAGCGGAATAAGAACAAGAATTAGACAAATTGTAGCAAGAATTTGATACTCGTATGCATTAAGAACAAATACGGTTATAACGAGAGAATATTTTTCTGTAACAAGGAATGTTTCTATAATATCGAATATTTCTGATCAAATCATTCTACTTATTACAATAGGTTGACACTCCTTATATAGAGTGCAATCGCTGCTGTTATCACGGAAAGTGACAACTGGCAGATCTATTACAAAAATAACTAACTCTTAACAAACTACTGAAATGTTCACAACTACTGAGAACATATCAGAGTGTTAAGTACAAAATATGAAACTACTGATAAGAAACTACTGAAACTACAACGACTGAAGAACAAGCTCTTCAGTCGTTTTACAAAACTACTGAAAAACATAAAACTACTGATGAGCACAACAACTGAAGAAGTATTCTTCAGCTGTTGTGTCAAACTACTGAACAGATAAAACATAAAACTACTGAAAGGTAAACCGTCACAACTACTGAAGAAGACCTCTTCAGCTGTTGTGACAACGTCTGATACTTTGGTCTTCAGCACTTGTGTCTTCAGACTTTGTCTTCAGCACTTGTGTCTTCAGACTTTGTCTTCAGCACTTGTCTTCAGACTTTGTCTTCAGCACTTGTCTTCAGACTTTGTCTTCAGCACTTGTCTTCAGACTTTGTCTTCAGCACTTGTGTTCAGACTTTGTAATCAGCTGTTGTCTTCAGCTGTTGTGGTCTTCAGTAGTTGTTGTGACGTCTGTGGGACTTAAAGGTTTTTCTGATCCGGCTCATTGGTTCTTTTGGTCCAACAAACTCCCCCTGAACCAATGCAGCCAAAACCTTTAACTTTATTGAGGTCCCACTTATTGTTGGCAGAATGGTTGGTCTTTTTCCTTCTTGATCAGTTGAGAAGATGACCCATATAAGCACTGGCCTGAAATGAGTCTCTGATGATTTGGTTGGCAATGTATGGATGGGAGCTCTGTATTGGGGAATTGGACACTGAGCTGTTCCCCCATCCATGAGACTCACTTCCCATGTATAAGCCTGTAGGATTCTCTGGTGTATGCTCTGAGAAACATAATTTGTTCTTCCATGGTCAGGTTCTCAGCTTCACCATCAACAATCCTTCACGCCCATACAGCTCTGAGATGTACTTGGCCTGTTTGCCATTTTTGAGCTCAACTGTTGTAATCTGTCTGTATGCAAACTCATCAGGATGAGTCCCTTCAAGTAACAGACTGAGCTCATTTTGTTTGAAGTTCTCAAGCCTCTTGTAGACTACCCCTTTTTAATAACTCTGTTCTCTAACATCTTTTGGGTGGCTGTTTAGTCTCATAGGCCTTCTTGAAATCTTCTACAATCTCCCAGGGTGATACTACAAGGACCACTGTGATCTCTTCATCTACGATCCTTTTTACTTGGCCCTTGTATCTCGAAGGAATGTCTTTCTTTACAATCCTGTGAGCCACCCTAGGATCAGGCCATACTCTCACCTTTTCCTTCTGATATTGAAATGTGTTGGCAAGGGTGTACAACCTCAGAGCTTCTTTCTTCATACTAATTATTGATGAAGAAGCAGCATAAGTTTTGTCGATGCTTTTCAACATCTCATCGTCATGAAGCCTTTGCTGCTGCTCTTCTTCAATCTTTACTCTCACAGTTTCCATCTGTGAGGTGGGAGTGATGGGCATGGGTTTGGCTTTAGGCAATGTTAGGACTGCAGACAGAGGCAGCCTATCTTCTTCCACATCATCCTCTTCTTCTTCTTCTTCTAGCCTCAACACCCTTCTCTTCTTCTTCTTGGGTGCATCATCGGCTGTTGTTTAGAGGGTAAGGGAGTTGGTTTTTGGGTTTGTGGTTGTGGTTGTTTTGGAGAGGGAATGTTGACAGGCTGAGTTAGCATTTTAGAGGTGAGTGTGGCTTTTGAGTGTTTGGCTAGCTCAGTCCTGCTCCCTGCTCCTGCTTCATTCAAAGCTTCGACTACTAAACCCTTAGTGTATGCTTCAGACGAACAGATCTTGGAGGTTATGGCCAAGATACTGTCCCTGGTCCATGATTTAATCTCGATCAATGATCTCCCAAGATATTTTGCAATGAATCTGATCATGATCTCTAGTCTCTCTCTTTCTAATGCATCATAACTTGCCCATCTTGAGTTAATTTCTTCAACTTCAAGTCTCCTGATCTCTGAGTCAAGCTGTGCAGTATCGAACCCTTGTCTATACAGTTGATCAATAATGGCATCCATTGATTTACTATGTGTAGCATCTGCCATTTTGATCATCTCATCGAGTTGGAGTTCTTTCTCTTTTCCTTCACCCTTCCTCTTCTTATATGTGACATGAAAGTCTTTGTGACTTTCACCCACTTGATCATTTTCGGTTCCCTTCACAGACTCCTCTTCCTTCTCAGTTTCCTTTTCTTTCAGTTTGCTCTTCCTCTTTGCTTTCACTGACTGACTCTCCCCCTTTTTGGTTGCATTGGTTGCAAGGGTTTGAGTAGCAGAAAGCCTGTGCTCACAATCTCCTCCACCAGGGGTTGTATGATTGAGGGAAGCCTCTCATCCATGGTTTTGATCACAATGTCTGTGATCATTGGGGTGATGAGAGGTAGGGATTGCTGAAAGATAGCACTGTTTGCTCAGAGGGGTTCTGTCCCTGAGAAGCAGTGCCAGAAATAGAGGCTGGTGGCTTGGAAGTTTGAGTGGCTGAGTGTGTGGGAGACCTTCAGGTGAAGGTGCCATCTGTGGGTTTATGTGGTGGCAGATGGACTTGCTTCTTGAGAGAATTGGTCAAGTAGTCTTTGTAGTCTACTGACTTCTTCCTCAAGAATTGTGTTCTGGGCCAGAACATCATAAAAGAAGCCCAGGTCATCATCAGCAGATGCTGAATCACCTGACCTCCTGCTTGTAGCAGGATGTACATGCACTGGGTGTAGACCAGTTTTAGCATGTGCCCCTTTTTCTTGGAACTGGGGACTTCCAGCCTCAGGACTATGTCCTTCATCAGCTGTTGCCTCTAGTGAGGTCTTAGCTATGTTACCAGCCTCATTCTGATCATGTGCTGATTCAGAAGAGGTGGCAGCCTCACTAGATGTTCTAATCTCCATATCCACACCAGGAGATAGAATGTAAACCCCGGTGCTGTGGGTTGTCAGAAGCATGGTGATCCTCGTCCTCAATAGCTGTGGTTCTCCCCTTTGTTGGTGGTTGTTGGGGAGGAGGAGAGGCATGCAGCTGAGTCAGCACGTTTGCAATGATAATGGTTGGACTTTGGGGGCGGTTGCATGGGGAGATGGGGTAAAAGCAGTGTGCACCTGGGGAGAATGGTGCTCTTCAATGGCAATCTCCTCAAATGAGGAAGATCCCAGATTTGTGGGTACCCCTTCTGTGGTTGCTGCAGGCTCCTTTTGAGAGGAATCCTGAGCGGCTGTGGCTGGTGAGTCCTTGTATCCACTAGGGGGTTATAACCAGTGGATATAGCCTGCGTTTGTGTTGCAGGGGCATCCTCAGGGGACTCATTTCCCTGAGTAGCCTTTTTTGTCTTCTTTTTAGTGGGTTTGGTGGGGACTTTGGATTTGGAGGTGGTGGCTGTGGGTTCCAGCTGCGTGGGTTTGCGCAGCTTGGCAGCCATTTTGAGTGATTGGTCAGAGTTGTGCCGGGAGTATACTTCAGGCAATACAGCCATAGCAGGGACTCCCAGGCCAACAAGTCCCTCAGCTTGAAGCTGGTTTTCAATTATGGCCATTATGAACCGAGGATATAATATCCAACGGTTAGCAGTTTTTTTGGGCCATATCCTTGAGCTCTAAAAATAGTATTTCAGAAAAATTTAAAGGTTGTTGCTCAAGGATGGAGTACATTACCTGTTGCCACCTTGTGGACATTTGATCCCATGATGAAGTCTTGGAGGCAAGGCATACATTTACCATATGAAATATGAGACGTTCGGCATCCGGGAAATGTTTCTTCAGTATGGTAGATGCACTCAGGTTACCCTGGTATCCATGGTGGGCAAATGATTGATCTGTTGTGCCCTTTGGATAACCAGTTGGGAAAGTGGCATCATCCAGATTAAGGGTTTGGCGAAGAGTGTCTGGAGTAATGACCACTTTTTGGCCATGGACAAACGATTGAAGAGACTCTGTGTCATTCTCCTCAGAGACCAGAGTGACGTTTGTCCAGAATTGGTTAAGGGATTCGGCATATATGGTGGGATTTACCAGAAAAGCCGTTTTGTAGGGTGACTGAACCATTAAATCAATGGCGTTGTGAAACTTGGTCCAGTATGGCGATTTGGTGAGATGTGCGACACAGTTGTGTCGTGGTTTTAGTTGCATGGTCGCCATTGATGAAGAGAGGGTAGAGAGTTTTTGAACGTTAGGTTTGAGAAGAGAAGATAAACTCTGAAGGTGGGATAAGGTATTTAAAGGGTCGGGTTAGAAAACGACTGAAGGTTTGGTGTGAGTCATCAGTTGTTGAAACTACTGATGACGTGGTAAACTTTCAGAGGTTGAAAAGGCTGACCGTTTGGTGTGATCAGCAGTTGTTATAAACAACTGAAGACTTGGTTTTAACCGTCAGAGTTGAAACAGCTGAAGTCTCTGATTTAGTCATCAGTAGTTATAAAACTACTGAAGACAGTTTTGACTTCAGGTGATGAAACAACTGAAGACTTGGTATTAGTCATCAGTAGTTGTGAAACTACTGAAGACAGTGGTTTTGTCAGCAGTTGTTGTAAACAGCTGAAGACTTGGTGTTAGTCTTCAGTAGTTGTAAACTACTGAAGACATAGTTTTGGCTTCAGTTGTTTAATGAAACAGCAGTTGTAGAAACAACTGAAGAGTAATTACTCATCAGCTGTTTTCGTCAATTCATAGCTTTTCAGCTGTTTCCACTGTCCTCAACACTTACTCATCAGACTTTTCATCTGCTTTTCAGGTGTTTCATAGGACATTATCTCTGCATTTCTGACATCAGTAGTTGTAGCTGCATCAACTGTTGTGACTACATCAGCTGTTGTAGCTACATCAGCTGTTTTAACAGATAAAGTACTTCAGTACTGGTGAGGTATGTAGCCTTCAGTAGTTATAAAACTACTGAGGGTAAAAAAAACTCATCAGTACTTATATGTGACAATAATGAACTAATGATCATCGTACTTGTGAGCTGAGATCATCAGTAGTTGTCACTTATTCTAGCTGCAGCATACCAAGCCTTAACACCAGGTTGTGGAAAGTTGAACTATCCAAAGGCTTAGTAAAAATGTCTGCAAGCTCATCAGCACTAGGAACAAATTTTGGATCAATAGACCTTTTTCAAAACAATCTCTAATAAATGGTGTCTGATTTCAATATGTTTAGTCCTAGAGTGCTGGACAGGATTCTTGACAATACAAAGAGCTGAAGAGCTATCCATTAACAATGGGGTCTTAGTCTCTGTTATGCCATAATCCAATAATTGGTTTTGAAGCCAGAGTACCTGAGATGTACAGCTTGCAGCGGCAATGTACTCTGCTTCAGCAGTTGATGTAGCAACTGAGGTCTGTTTCTTGCTCTGCCAAGAAATCAAGCAGTTGCCTAGGAATTGACATCCACCAGAAGTTGATTTCCTGGTCAACTTACACCCTGCATAGTCACTGTCAGAAAAAGCAACTAATTTACCAGAATGTCTAGTAGAATACCATAAACCTAGAAATGGAGTGCCTTGCAGATATCTAAAGATCCTCTTGACTGCAATCAAATGAGACTCCTTAGGTGCAGCCTGAAATCTAGCACAACACATGTAGCAAACATAATATCTGGTCTAGAAGCTGTTAAATACATCAAGGACCCAATCATACATCTGTAAAGTGTTTCATCAACCACTTTACCTTTCTGATCTGTATCCAGTTGTGTGGTGCTGCACATGGGGGTAGAACAGGGCTTACAGTTTTGTAAATCAAACTTTTCCAAAAGATCTTTTGTGTATTTGGACTGATGAATGAAAATTCCATCAGCCTTTTGTTTGATTTGCAAACCCAGAAAGAACTGTACTCCCATGGCACTCATTTCAAACTTCTGTTGCATCAACTTTGTAAAGGCATCACACAACTGTGGATCAGAGGATGCAAAAATAATATCATCTACATAATTTGAACAAGTAGATTATGCTGCCCAGCTTTCTTAATGAATAAAGTCTTATCTATGGAGCCTCTAGTGAAATTATTTTCCAGAAGAAAGTTTGATAATGTCTCATACCAGGCTCTAGGAGCTTGTTTCAACCCATAAAGAGCCTTATCAAGCTTATACACCCAATTAGGATGTTTATTGTCCTCAAAGCCTGGTGGTTGACATACATAAACCTCTTCTTTAATTTTCCCATACAAAAATGCACTTTTGACATCCATTTGAAAAACTTTAAGGTTTTGATAAGCAGCATAAGCTAAAAACAATCGAATTGCTTCCAGTCTGGCTACAGGGGCAAAGGTTTCATCATAATCAATACCTTCTTCTTGTGCAAACCCCTGAACAACCAGTCTGGCCTTGTTCTTAACAATAAGCCCATTTTCATCAGTTTTGTTCCTAAACACCCATTTAGTGCCTATTGCACACTTACCTGGAGGTAGAGGAACCAGTTCCCACACTTGCTGTTTCTTGAACTGAAGAAGCTCAAGCTGCATGGCATCAACCCATCCATTGTCCTTTAAAGCAATGTGATAATTCTTTGGCTCTTGCTGACTGATGAAGAGAGCATAGAAGCAGAAATTTGACAATTGACTTCTTGTTGATACGCCAGCAGTGATATCACCAATGATTTGAGACATAGGGTGATTCTTCAGATCTTGATACACAATGAGATCTGTGCAAGTGTTTGTAGCAGGCTCAGCAGCAACAGATGGTGATGGTGAATCATTTCCTTGAAACCAATCAGTGGATGGTAATTCAAAGGAAGTTGAATTTGAAGAAATCTCATCAGCATTTGTTGTGGATGGTGCTACTGGAGCTACAGGACCATCAGGTCTAGCTGAATCAGGCAGTTGATCACTAAACCTGAAGAGGTGAGTACTGCTATATCATCATCATCAGCACCAGCAGAACCACCAGGTGGTGAACTGTTGACAGGAGCAACAGCAGGAGTTTGATAAGGAACATATTGCAGTATGTCCAAATCAAATATCTCCACAGGGCTTTGTGGAATCTTGTCCTTTGGAGATTCATTAAACTTAACATGTAGAGTCTCTTCAACCATCTTTTTTCTACAGTTGAAGACTCTGTATGCTTTGCAAGTTGATGAATAACCAACAAAGTACCCTGCATCCACCTAGGATCAATTTTTGGAGTTGATCCCGTGTGTTGAGAATGAAACAAGGACACCCAAATGCTCTGAAGAATGAAATTAGAGGGGCCAAATGATGAAGAACTTCATATGGAGTCTTCATCAACCTCTGATTTACTAGAACTCTATTCTGTACATAGCAAGCTGTATTGACAGCTTCAGCCCAAAAAGTCATTGGCAGTCCAGAATCAGCCAACATGGACCTTGCAGCTTCAATAAGGGTCCTGTTCTTTCTCTCCACTACTCCATTTTGCTCAGGAGTTCTTGGATGCTATACTGCCTCTTGATTCCCTTTGATAAGTAAAACTCATCAAGTGTGTGGTTTCTGAATTCAGTACCATGTCACTCCTCACACACTTAACTGGTAGGGAATACTGCTTCTCAACGTGTAACACAAAGTTCATAATGGACTGCGCAGCCTCATCCTTTGAATGCAAGAAGAAAGTCCATACAAATCTGGAGTAATCATCCACAATTACCAGACAGTATTTCTTCTTAGCCATACTCATCACTCTCACAGGACCAAAGAGATCCATGTGAAGAAGCTGTAAGCAGGCAGTGGACTTAGGTTCTTCTATGGAGGGAAATGAAGCTTTGTGCTTTTTCCTTTTAAACAAGCAGTGCAGTTATCTTCACACTTGAACTCCTTCATAGGCAGTCCCCTTACTAACCATGGTTTATCAGCTGATTTATGTTTTTGAGATTAACATGACCCAGCCTTCTATGCCATAGAATAGATTCTTGAGGGGAAGCCTTGGAAAATAGGCAAGGATGGCCTTTGAGATCTATTTTCTTGGAAAGATCTAAGGCATACACTCTTCCTGTCCTGTTGGCCTTTAGGAGAGTGTGTTCATCCAACACCTTATCAATCAAACTTAGAACTTTGGATGACAGAATCCGACAGTTCTGACTGGTGAAAAGAGCAACATGGCCTTTGTCACACATTTGACTGACACTCAAGAGGTTGTACTTGAGATTTTCCACATGGTTAACATCATCAAACTTTATTTCCCCATTGGAAACAAAGCCTTTGCCGATGATGTAACCCTTTGCATCATTGCCAAATGACACAAACCCCTTCCTTCCTTGAGAGTAGTCATTAAGAAGTGATCTGTTTCCTGTCATATGCATGGATCCTCCACTGTCTACATACCAGATGCCTCTGAGGTATGTTGCAACCCAAATGTTTTTTGAGACCCAAACCTTTTTGGTTTTGGGCCTGTTCTCATCAACAGATGGTAAACTAACATGTTTGTTGGAAACAACAGCCTGAGAGGAAGAAACTGGTGAAGAAAAGGAATCCTTTGGCTTGGACCTCCTTTTCTGTGGTTTCAACATAGGAACATCTAATTGGTTAACTCTTCCCAATAGATGTTGAACCATCATAACCTGTGTCTGATTTTGTGATAAGGCTTTCAGCTCTTCAGACACATTGGCATTGGAGTTTGATAAGTTCCTATGTTGCACCTTCTTCTTTTGAGCAATCTCAGCTGTTACCTGTTTAACCCCCTTCCTTTTTGGATTTCTTTTTGGACTTAAGGGTTACAGGATTTGATGTTGCTCGTACAAATGTGGCTTCAAACTCAGTTTTCATTTTAACCATTTTCTCTTTACTTTCCTCTTTATGTTTGAGTTTGGATCCCCTTTTGTACCAACAATCATCTGTAAGATGATTGAACAAACCACATACTTCACATGGTTTCTTCTTCATCTTATGTTGATCATCAACTAAAGAGAATGAAACTACTGAAGACTTGCTCTTCAGTACTTTGGAAGCATTATTTGCTTTCTTGACTTCCTCTTTAGTAGTCTTCAAACTCTTTCTACTGACAGTTTTCTTCTCTTCAGTGCTGACAGTAGTTGGAGTTTGAACTTCAGGTGTTAAATCTTGCTCTCCAGTCCTTTCAGGACTTCCAGAAATAGCTCCTGAGTTGATCATCTCTTTGATCATGTGAGTGTCAGCAGTGGAACCATCAACATCAGCTGATGGGTTCTGAGAGGGCTTAGTGCTGACTTCAACTTTTGATGATGCTCTATCAAAAAGTGAATCACATGATGAGGTGGATTGGTTATTGCTTTCTCCATCAGATTTCACTTCTGCTCTTGAAGCAAAATCTGTAGGAGGAGCAGTGTGATTATAACCAATACCAAACTTCACATTGGAAGCAGATTGCTTACTAAGAAGCATTTCAAAACCTTTGCATGATTGTACCCATCGATCACACTCTACCTGGGTGACTGCAAGGGTTTCTTTGAGACTTCTCTGGTCTTCCAGAATAACCTCTAGCTTGGCCTTTTCATCATTTAATTGGCATTTAAGCTTATAAATCTCATCATTTTTACTATTAAGAGCAGACTCAAACTCAGCTTTTCTTTTGGAAATGGTTTTCTCAAACTCAAGTTTTTGATTTATTAATGCTACATTTGCCTCTCTAATGGAGACAAAGGCAGCAATGCATGATTCAGAACATAACTTGGCTTTAGCCTCTGAAGATACCTGAGTTACCTGTGAAGATGATGCATTTGAGCAGGAACCCTCAGTAGACTCCAGGGCCATGAGAGCCAGATTCCCAAAAGGACTGTCACCACTATGTTGACCAGCACCTGTGAACAGTTGTTCATGACCAGACATGTCATCCGGTAAACTGCTCCAGTCAACAACTCCAGGGGTGAAGAAGCTGTGTTGTTGAGGTTGAGGAGGTTGATGAGATTGAGATGGTTGAGGTTCTGGTAGTGCATGAGGTTGTGGTACTATAGGAACTTGAACTTGATTTGACTGTGGCATGTAATAACAAGGGTAAGGATATGGCATTTGACCCTGAGGAACAAAATATGCAGGAGATTGTGGTTGAGAATGATGACTAGAATTGACAGGATGTTGCCCTCTGTGTTGTTGACTATTGCCAGGGAAAGTCACAAAAGGTGCAGAGGAATTAGATCCAGATGATCTGCATTCTCTAGCAAAGTGTCCAAGCCTGTGGCATTTGTGACACTTCAACTTACTCTTGTCAAAACCAACTTTGGTTTTGCCAGAGAGTCCTGGGAACTTTCTTCCAGTTCTTTTGTAGAACTTCTGAGATCTGATATTTATCAAGGCCATTTGGCTCAAAATATCCATCTCTTCTAAGTCATCATCAGCAATCCCCTTGAGATCATCCATGATGAAGCATAGATTGTCATTATTACACCCAGTAAACTGACTATCAACACTCACAAACGCAGAATCAGAAGTGTTTGAGGAGAAATCAATATGCTCATCATACTGGCATTCAGATGAAGCATATTCTAACTCATGACCAACCAAGGCAGTGTTGCCTGGTACAAAGTCTTCAGTGAGCTTTCCAGATGAAGACAGTTTTCGTTTTGTTCTATCTCTCTCTCAAATGTGAGCAATTTCCCATGGAGTTGGGTGAGAGATAGTTTGTCCAAATTTGCACTAGAGAGTAGGACAATAGTATATGTGTCCCATCTCTCAGGCAGTGATCTGAGAAATCTGTTATTCATCTGGATATTGGTGTACTCAAGTTTGACCATTTTTAATTCAGAGATCAAACAAGAGAACCGCTCAAACTGTTGAGTCAGTGTCTCACCCTTCTATGAGAGAATGTCTCGTATTGTTGGGCAAGGATTTCTCTATTATTTGCCAAGACCTCATCTGTTCCTCCAAATTGTTCTTTCAAGGCATTCCAGAGGTCATGGGCAGTTTCATGATGCATTAGCCCAGAATAGATTTCATTGGCAGTGCCATGGCCAGAATTCCATGGGCTTTTGCATCAATCTCAAACAATTCTTATCCTCATCTGAGTATTGCTCCTTCCTCTTCGGAACCATTTGATTGGTTTCCGGTTATTCACCATAGGCTTGTGTGGACCATGTACCACTGATGTCCAACAACCTGCGCTGTTAACAGACAGGTGATGGAGCATTCGTCGTTGCCATATGTTATACTCATTCCTAACCAGCATTGGAGGCTTGGTTGAGGAACCAGTATTGTGAGGATCATTGGAAGGAGTAGTCATTTTCAGTCCAAATACAATTTAATTCAAGCTTTTAAACGTTTTTACATAGACCACAACAGACTCAATGAAAACCAAGAGAAAATCTCAGGATGAATGACCAGAAACACAGAAAATTCAATCTCTATAACCGTTTCTTGCAAAAAATGCTAATTCAATCAAACTTGGATCTTGAATAGCAGTTTCAATGATCAATTATTAGATCGATCAATGATTAACCTGCTCTGATACCATTTGTCAGGATCAGTGATCACAAGTTTGATGTATTAGAGCGTAACGCAGCGAAATAAGAACAAGAATTAGACAAATTGTAGCAAGAATTTGATACTCGTATGCATTAAGAACAAATACGGTTATAACGAGAGAATATTTTCTGTAACAAGGAATGTTTCTATAATATCGAATATTTCTGATCAAATCATTCTTCTATTACAATAGGTTGACACTCCTTATATAGAGTGCAATCGCTGCTGTTATCACGGGAAAGTGACAACTGGCAGATCTATTACAAAAATAACTAACTCTTAACAAACTACTGAAATGTTCACAACTACTGAGAACATATCAGAGTGTTAAGTACAAAATATGAAACTACTGATAAAAACTACTGAAACTACAACGACTGAAGAACAAGCTCTTCAGTCGTTTTACAAAACTACTGAAAAACATAAAACTACTGACGAGCACAACAACTGAAGAAGTATTCTTCAGCTGTTGTGTCAAACTACTGAACAGATAAAACATAAAACTACTGAAAGGTAAACCGTCACAACTACTGAAGAAGACCTCTTCAGCTGTTGTGACAACGTCTGATACTTTGGTCTTCAGCACTTGTGTCTTCAGACTTTGTCTTCAGCACTTGTCTTCAGACTTTGTCTTCAGCACTTGTGTCTTCAGACTTTGTCTTCAGCACTTGTCTTCAGACTTTGTCTTCAGCACTTGTCTTCAGACTTTGTCTTCAGCACTTGTCTTCAGACTTTGTCTTCAGCACTTGTGTTCAGATTTTGTAATCAGCTGTTGTCTTCAGCTGTTGTGGTCTTCAGTAGTTTTGTGACGTCTGTGGGACTTAAAGGTTTTTCTGATCCGGCTCATTGGTTCTTTTGGTCCAAACTCTTCTTCTGAGATTCTCAGTTCTGTTATATCGTTAATGTTAGCTCCCTTCGCATCCCAGTATTATATCTTCTTCTTTTGTATGATTTGCATGCACTATCCATACACTTGTATCATATGAATGTATAAGCAGAAATCATTTTGAGCTTTTCAATCTGTCACCTTTGGGAAGAATTTATCATGTCAGAATGATGGTAGCTTGGATGAAGATTTTGATCTCTATAGGGTCGAAGATTCTTATTTTGTCTCTTTCCTACCATCAACATTCCTCAGCAACACTATTTCCTTTTGTTTTCTCACAGCATCCCCACTCAGTTATGGAATAGTGTATTGATTTCCTCCAAGACTTGATGGCTGCTGTTGTTCCTATTAGAACAACCAACCACTTAGAACTCATCATCAACTAATGAGGAGAGTTAGGCCTGATCTTTTCTTCTCTCTAATTCTTCTTTTGGCTCAATATCCTCTCTTTTTGCTTCTCTAATCCACATCATCATCTTTGAATTTTGTCTTTAGCTTTCCCATCAACATAGAGAATCTCTTTCTTTCCCTTGATTGATTGGATAGTAGACACTGTAAGATTCTACTGATCCTTCAGTCTTTTCATGAAGTCTCAGTACTGCCTCTGTATATGGAATATTGAATTCTTCCGGAGGTTCTCTTATAATTGACAGTCCCAGTCTGGATCAAATTTCCAGGCATAATCTTGTTCTCTTCTTCAGAACTGGGGTTGTGATATGATCATATAGCTCTATGAGAGTTGATTTCTGTTCAGTGATCTCTCTGACAGTTGTCCCTAACGGCCACACTTTCCCAAGAATGGCTGACCTTGGTTCTCTGATCAGTTTATCTTTGCCTTTGTGTTGATCTTTATATTCAACAGTTATAGGATCAGTACAAATTTGCTTTGTTGTTCAAATGATGGGTTTGGAGCTTCAGTTCTGAATCTTACTCCAGTATCAAGTTCAACATTCATTACATGTTCCATCATTCTTCTTAGTTCACTAACACTTCTTCTTTTAAGCTCATAAGCCTTGTAATTTTGTCCCTGAAGCCAACATACCATATTGTACTTGGTGAGTTTAGCAGTGTCAGAATGGCCTAGATCTTTCTTGATTTTTTGAATGGCTTGAAAGTGGTGAATGCTTCATAGTCACAATTTGGAATTATGAACCTATCAAGCTCAAACTCTTTCAGCATATCTTTCATCTCAATCAAGTTCATTCTTTCAACCATGTCAAATGGGAACCCATGATTGATCAGGGTCATAAACACAGATGACTCGGCCTCTCTTCCATAATGTCTTTTGTTGTAAGAAGAACATCAATCTTTGATTCTTCTTGAGCTTTGTTAGGTTCATCTTCAATCAGCTCTTTCCATTTAGTATTCTCAGATTCATCAATAGTAGCTTACTTTGATGTTGAATTTTCCATAGAAGGAGTGTGCTTAGAAGATGTATGCCTTGACCATTTAGGAGAATCTTTAACATTGATTACTTGAATCTTTGTTGAGCCCAAATACTCCCTCTTCCTTGAGTATTGAATGAGTTGCATAGAAGATTCAGCAGGTTTCTTTAGTTGGTTTGATTCAAGAGCACATATCTTCATCTTTAGTTCTTCAATCTCTTCTTCTTTTCTTCTCAACAGAGTTGATTGATCATAGAGAGTGTCATTCATTTGATCAATTTTCACTGTTAGCTTCTCATTTTCATCTTTCTCTTTCTTACTGCTTCTTTGAGTTCAGAGTCTTGTTGAAGAAGGGCATCAATCACTTCATTATTGCACACGAAATCTTCTCTCAAGCTTTTGATTCTTGATTCTAGTTACATCATCATTTCATCCTTTCTTGCAATTATTCCTTTCAGCTCCTTAATCCTTTGCTTTCTGAAGTTTGACTTCACTACAAGCTTGTTGTACTCTGCCACCAAATAACTTTTGCTTAAAGGGATGTTATTATCACTCAGATCATCTTCATTGTATGCAATCACATCAACATAGTTTGCTTCTTCTTCCCTTCTTGATGTTGAGAAGCAATCTTATCATCTTTTACTTCTTTATGGGCTACACTTGCTGAGCTTGAACTGGCATCAATATCTTGATCTTCCGGTTCTTGATGAGATTGTTGTTGTTGTTGTTGATGGTCAGTGACCGGAGATACTGGTTTAGTTTCATTTGAGAGTACAGGGGACTCAGTTTTGGATAATGACAGTTGAACTGTTCTTGCTTGTGAGGGTAACTCTGTCCCCTAGTGTAAATGCTCTCAGTGGCTAACTTTTCTGGATTTGGAGGTTGTTGATAAAGTTGCATTTGAAGCTGATTTAGTGATTGAGGGTGGATTGGAGAGATTGGTTCTGTGTTTTGGCTGGCTGGTGATTGTGGTTGGGATGTTTATTGTTGATTTGGTGATTGATGGTGAATTGGAGAGATTGGTTCTGTGTTTTGGCAGGCTGGTGATTATGGTTGGGATGGGGATGGATAAGGTTGCTGATGTATGGGTGATATATCTGGTGAGTGAGTGTCTTGAACAGAGTTGGTTGGAGAGTTCGTGTGTGATCTTCCCACAAGCTCTTGTGGAATATTGCAGTAGCATCAACCACATGTGCAAACTTGGGCATGTCTCCTCCTTCATATTTCCCAGATATTTTATTCAGTACTGATCTGTCAAGGTGTGCTTGAACGAACACACCACCATCCACAGTAGTTCCAGGCAGATCAGTATTAATGATCAGTGGCAGAAACCTTGGAAACATATACATCTTATCAGCCTTCTGCACTTTGATGTGATCATATAAGCAGTTGAAGATGTACTTTGAGTAATTGTAGGTTCTTCCCTCAAAAACCCCAATAATCCCAGAAGAGATATGCCTTGGAAATCTATCAAGACCAGATTTTCTGTTTGAGATGCACTTAAGATAAGTGTGGCAGAGAAATCTGTACAGCTTGTAGAGTCTTCCTTTTTTGATTTCTCCCTTCTCGAAATCACCATCATACCCCATCATGAGAAAAACTTTCTTTATGTATTCATTGTCGAATACATCAGGATGACCAGCTTCTACATCTCCCAACTCGAGAACCCTTCTTATTGTCTGTTTATCAACTCTCAATCTTCACTCTTCACATCAGCCATAATAACTTGGTCATCTTCTTTTATTTGTGTAGAGTTCCAGAAATCAGTGATGTGTGATTGATGAATCACAGGCTCTGCTGATAAGGCATAAAACAACCTAGACCTTCTCAGATATCGGATAATTTCTTGACACCCTTCTGAAACAGGATTGTCAGGGTTTAAGAAGGCACACACATTGTGTTCTGTCACAAGTCTATTATCCATCTGTTCATAAGAAGAAGATTTCGTTAGAATCACATTATTGATATGAGAATACGAACAGTCGTGAGAATAAACAAGAATCAAATAGTTCATTCTCGAATATTACGACAAGTTTTACCTTGAAAACAGCTGATTAAGAACACAGATGTATGTTTGTTTAATGATTTTGATTTAGTAGAATTTGAATGTTATAAAAGGGGAAAAGTTTATTGAGAGTGTGCTTTTCCAGGTCTGAAAAAGTGAACTGAAAAAGCGAATAATGATGTTTGAAGTCAAACAACATCATTTATGCTCTCAGACACCTTAATTTTATCACATTAATGAAGTGGGACCCTTAACAATTCTTCCGCAGATCATTTATGGATCCCATAAATCATCTGCGGATGACTTAACGACATCTACTGATGAAATATAACTTACATTTTCATAGATTACCAAACTATGAATTAAACTATATTGATGATCTTTTCTTATCTGTACTTTACAAATCTACGGATAAACATTTAAATTTTCAACACTGTAGCTTCTGCTAATGTTTAGATGGCACAATGCTTCGAAGTATTGTTGTATGGTCCAAGTCCATTGCTTAGAACCATTTATTGCTGTTGGACCTTGTTGACTTTGTATACATGACAATTAGCACAAGAAGGTTAAAAAATGATTTTAAGGAAAATGTCATGTATCTAGGAGCTAAGATGGTGCTCAGATTCCAATTCCTCCAAATTGATAATGAAATAGACAAAGTAGCTGATTGATAAACTTAACTTCATATATTTCTACTCCCCCTAAATTTGTGATTATTGATGACATTAAGCATTTATCATAAATTTCTAAGAAGAATAACATGAGTGACATTTAACTTTATCATGATGAGCAGAAATATATACATATATGATGGGATCATACTATAATACTAATCCTCTTCTTGATGTTTTTTATTGAATTGATACCTGAACAAATTTTGATTGCAAGTATATTGTCCACTTAAATTCATACAAGAGCTCGTGTATCAACTAGGCATGTTGTTTATCATGTTTTCAGATTGATTTGGAAATAACTGTTATGGGCTTCACATTTGATTCATATAGATTTTGTCCTCCCTTTGCAAGTCAAATCATCACTTTTTCACACTTAAGGACTATGTACTTTAAGTTATAAGTTCTATCTTGAGATGCATTGGCATCTAATTAATACAATGATGTAAAAGCTCTAGATTAATATACAATTGATCACATAGGATTCTTTTGAGAGCTTAGATATGATCATCATCAGGTCATCAGGTCTTTACTCACGTAAAATAGAGGTGCCTTTAACCCAGGTCTTTATTCACACAAAACAGAGGGATATGTGGATCATGATCTTTTCACCTTTGTAACTGATATTCAGTATGGTGATCGTACACCCAGGTCTTTGTTAACACAAAACAGAGGGAGTATGATTTGCAAAGATAGAAATTATAAAGTGTTGGTACATAGTGTGTTTAGATGAGTGATTTGGTCATATCAGAATAAGACTCACTTTGTATTATCAAAATGAAGTTTCCCACAAAAAATCACTTAGCATTATGTTTGGCATGGACTCAGTGTAATTTCCACTCAAGATGAATCTACTCACATATCAAGAAACTTGCTTAGATTTATTGTTAATTTATGAATTCAGGAATAAGCAAAGATATAGTGTACTATCATTTCCCATGCATATGTCATGCTGAAGCATCATTACACACAGTGTTTTGTTCTTCAAATTGATTAATCTAAGTTAATCATGCCTAGAGACTCAATTAGAAAATTAAATCTGACTGAATCAAAGGCTTTAGTGAATAAATCAGCAAGTTGATTTGTTGTATCCACTTTGACTAACTTAATCAATCCCTTTTCTGCGCAATCTCTCAAAAATGATATCTTATCTCAATATGTTTTGTTTTACTATGTTGCACAGGATTAGCAGTTATAAACATAGAAACAGAATTGTCTATGTAAATTGAAGTTTGAAGAAAGTTGTAACCATAGTCAAGTAATTAGTTTTGCAACCAAAGGACTTGAGAGCAACCAGCTGAAGCAGCTATGTACTCAGCCTCAGCTGTGGATACAGATACGTTTGTTTGTTTCTTGCACTGCCATGATACTAGTCTTGGTCTGATGAATTGAGATCCACCAGTTGTTGATTTTCTATTACTGTTACATCCACCATAGTCACTGTCTGAGTATGAGTAGAGTGTAAAGTCACCATCCTTTAGATACCAAAGACCAAGTCCTGGTTTTCCTTTGAGGTATCTGAAAATCCTTTTTACAGCATTCAGATGAGACTCCCTTGGATCAGATTGGTACCTAGCACACACACACAACAAACATAATGTCAAGTGTACTGGGAGTTAGATACATAAGTGAACCTATCATTGATCTATATAACTTTTGATCAATAGATTTTTTTGAAGGATCAAGAACAATCTTGTCAATTGTTGATGCTGGTGTTTTGCATGAGAATACTTCAGCAAGATTGTATTTCTTCAAAATTTGATGTATGTATTTTTCTTGATTGATGAATATCCCATCTGGTTTTTGATGAACTTGAAGACCAAGAAAGAAGGTTAATTCACCCATTGAACTCATCTGAAATTCAGAGTTCATCAGCTCTTTGAAATTTACACCATATTTCTTGTTAGTTGAGCCAAATATAATGTCATCAACATATATTTGAATAACTAAAAGATCTTGATGTTCTTGTTTGAGAAAGAGTGTCTGATCAATGGTTCCTCTTTTGTAGCCATGCTTGAGCAAGAAAGATGATAGTGTTTCATACCACTTTCTTGGTGCTTGATGAAGACCATACAAGGCTTTATCTAGTTTGTATACCCTATTAGGATAATGAGGATCTTCAAAACCGGGGGTTGTGACACATACACTTCCTCATCAATCTTCCCATATAGGAATGCACACTTGACATCCATCTGATACACAGTGAACTTCTTATATGATGCATAAGGTAGAAACACTCTTATGGCCTCAATTCTTGCAACTGGTGCAAAAAGTTCATCATAGTCTATTCCTTCTTCTTGAGTGTATCCTTGTGCAATCAACCTTGTTTTGTTTCTTACAAAATCCCTCTATCATCCAGTTTGTTTTTGTATAGCCACCTGTTCCAATAGGATATTGACCTTCAAGCAAATCAACTAGAGACCATACCTTTTGCTTTCTAAATTGTTGAAGCTCTTCTTGCATAGCTTCAATCCAACTATTGTCTTTTAAAGAAGCAGTGATGTTTGGAGGGACTATTTGAGAAAGAAAACAACCGCAGAGACAAAGGTTGGCAGTACCACTTTGGCTCCTCGTAGTTCTCTTTGTAGGATCTCTAATGATGTTATTGACTGGATGAGTCTTATGGATTCTCATTGATGGAGTTGATTCAACTGGCATAGATGATTCCAGGTTAGTCATTTCCATTGCTTTAGACTGATCCAACCCAAGTTGAGAGTTTAGAAAATAGTCATAATGTTCAACATGAGGAGAAGTATCATGAGTGTCTTCTATATGGGCTGTAGGAGCATCTCCAGTATCTATTTGCTCTTCCGTAGGAACTTCTCCGGAACCATTTTGCTCTTCCATAGAAACTTCCCCGGAATCATTTTGCTCTTCCGTAGAAGTTACAGGAACTTCTCCGAATCATTTTGCTCTTCTGAGGAGTTACATGAACTTCTCCGGATGATAAATGAGGACTTGAAACATTTCCAATGTTTGTTTTATTCACTTGAGAGCATGGATCTGTTGAAGGGACAACATTCACATCTCCGGATGCACATGTTCATTTCCACATGTAGTGTCTGCAGCTGCTGCTGATGTGTTTCCACCCGAGGATGTGTGTATCCTTGGAGAATCAGCAGATAGATATGTTACTTTAGTCATATGAGGGGGAACGAATGGATAACATACTTTATCAGATCATGCAGTGTTGAAATGATCATAGTTAAATGATTTAGTTAGAGCATCTATGTCAAACAACCATGATGAACCTTTAACAGACTTAGTAAATACAGATTCATCAAAGGATACATTAGGAGTTTCTTCCATAATGTTATGTTGTGAAATATAAATCCTATAAGATTTAGATGTTGAAGAGTATCCAACAAAGAAACCATCATATGTTTTTTCGGAAAATTTTCCCAATGACTCTTTTATGTTTAAAATAGATACATGACATCCAAAGACTTTAAGATATCATATGTATGGTTCCTTTTAAGCAAGAGCTCATCAGGAGTTTTGTTATGTTTTTGACAATTAATGTTCTGTTTTGAATATTGCATGCAATATTCACAGCCTCAGCCCAAAAAGTGATGGGCAATTGTGAATCAGCTAGCATTGTTTTGGCCGCTTCAATGAGAGTTTTGTTTCTTCTTTCAGCAACTCCATTTTGTTATGGAGTTCTTGGTGCACTGAATTGCCTTGCAATACCTTTGCTCTTGCAAAAGGACTCCATTTCAAATTTGACAAATTTAGTAACATTGTCACTCCTAAAAATTTTAACTTTTGTATCAAGTTGATTCTCAATCTTGATCACAAAGTCCATTAATGTTTCTGATGTTTCATTTTTTTGTTTAAGAAAAAGACCCATGTGAATCTTATGAAATCATCAACTATCACCAAACAATATTGACTTTTTCCAATGCCCATCACATTGGTAGGACCAAACAGATCCATGTGAAGCAATTTGAGTGGTGCAGTATTAGTAGTGATAATTTTGGATTTATGTGACACTCTGTGTTGTTTTTCTTTGTAGCAAGAAGAACAGTGAGTTGAGTTTGGCAATCCAATGACCAGGTCATTTTTCACTAATTTATTCATGTTCTTCATGTTAGAATGGACAAGCCTTCTATTCCATAATTGAGATACATCTTCTGATAGCTTAGATAGAAGGCATGTTTCATATTTTGTGAGTGATATGTTTTTCATATCCAAAACATAAGTGTTTCCTTTTCTTGCTGCTTTGAGGAGGATCCATTCTTCTAGAACATAAATCCTGGCTTAAGAATATAACAATTAGTATTATCAAACAATATGGTATAATTTTAATCATAAATTGGAGACACACTTAGTAAATTATACTGTAGATTTTCACAATAATTTACTTTCTCAAATTTGAGCACACCATTTGTTATCATTCCTTCACCAACAATTTTACCTCTCTTTTTATCCTCGCCAAATGCCATATAAGAAGCATTTTTATGTTTGAAGTCATGAGAAGTGAATAGTTTCCTGTCATATGCCTGGAACAACCACTGTCAACATACCACTTGTTGTTAGCTCTCCAATATTGTTCCTGCATTCAGAAATAAATCAGTTAGAATAGACAACCCAAGTCTTAATGATCTTGGGTTTGTCAACAGTGTCTAAAATTGTTACTCCTTCATGAACAAATATTCAAGTTTCAGTTTTAGTTTTAGTTGATTCATTCTGATTTATTTCAGATGAGGATGATTCTATTGAATGGGATGTTGATGAACTAGGTTCATGTTTCTCAATTTCTTCTTGATTCAACTTAATTTTATTCATTTGAGACTTTGGTTTTGATAATAAAACTTTATGATTAAATGTATCATAATCTTTTGTTTTTTAATGAGGTATATGAATTCCCTTTTCAAATTTATCAAATAATGCATCATCATGCATTGTTTCCTTAACAGTCAAATCTACCCTTTTGTGAGGTGTTTTTGACTGCTGGAAAGTTGGTATTTTCTTCCATGGATAAGCACTTGATGATGTTTTGTCCATTGATTTTGACTTTGGTTTCTGTGCAGACTTCTTCAGTTTTGAACCCTTTTCATAATCAGTAGATTGAGTATCTGATTCAGACTTATCTGATTCTTTCTTCTTTGTGCCTTTTGTCTTGTTCTTTTGCTGAAATAACATTCCTGTGTGGAATGGTTATTTTTGTTACAGATGGCATAATGTTTGTTGAAGTAGCAATCAACAGTCATGTGATTGTTCATATTGCAAATAGAGTAGTAGCTACTGAAGTAACAATCTTCAGTATTGTGATTTTTCATGTCACACCATTTGCAATACTTTTCAACTGATTCTTTCTCAGAATCAATTTTATGGTTTGCTAACTTTTGATGTTGTTCTTTCTTCTTTAGCTTTGGATGTGCTTCTTCTTTTCCACTTTATTCATCTTTTGATTGTTTGTAGCTGAATTCCTCTTCTGTAGATCATCTACTAAATCATCATTGACTTCTGCTAAAGTTTTCTTATTCTGTAGATCTGGTACAGGAAAGAGGTTCTTCTTCCATTGATATTCTGCTGATGCCTTTTTCTTTCCTTTTCCTTGGATCTCTCTCTTTCCTCAGTAGAAGCAGATTTCTCATTTAATTTCTTGGAGGAGACTTGTTGTAGATTTAGTTCTTGAAGACCTTCATTCAACTGAGCTATTCTCTTGCAAATGGTCTTCAGCATGTTCATTGTTTAGGAGGGTATGGAAACTTTGTTTCTTCAAGCACTTTTGGAATATTTGTGTCAAACACAACATTCTTACCCTTATTTAAAAGATCAGCATCATGTTCATCAGAATCATCCAAGTCATCCCATTCATCTAAATTGAATTATGAATTAAATTGATTAATCTTTTTTGATTCAGAAGACTCAGTTTCATTCACCTCATTATCAATGTTTTGTTGATTTGAGCTAGTTTCTATATTAGTGCTAGGCATTAAATGTTTTGACAGATTATTTGTTGTCGATTCAGGCAAAGAAACATAGTTATTGTTAATAGGAGGTGCCACATCATTGTATCCCAACCCAGACCTTTTCTTTGATTCAATATGAGAATTTAGTAATTTCTCATATTGCTGAGATGATTGCTGAAACTTCTGAAGTTTCACATCAGTTGATGCATGATCAGCCATAGATTTGGTTAAGGAAGTGGTCAGATGCTCAACCTGTGCTTCCAAGATGTAATTTTCAGAAACAATTTTGTCTAAATCCTTTTGCAAAGAGTTCATTTTAATTTGATATAGTTTATGTTCTCTTACATGAGATTCATTCAAGATCATTGTTTTTTTAACTTTATTAGCTAATTGTTGAGCATGAACTCTATATCTTTCTACTTCCTTAACACATATTGATGAACATAACCTATCTCTTACCTCACTTGCCATGGGTGGAACCTTGTTTTCCATGTGAGCCATTAGAGCTTGATTTTCATCTAAGACTTTCTTCTCATACACACTCCAGTCACAGGTTCCATCTTGAAGAATGATCAGCCCAGAGTCTTTAGAGTTACTAGTTTCTGCTGATGAATTGGTGGCTAGTAGGGAGGAGTTGGTCAGTTGTGGCTGTCTAAAACATCTTTGAGTTGATGAGGGTTGTTTGGCCTGATGATTCTGATGTTGTGTTGTGTCAGAATTTTGTTGATTGCATTCTCTAGAAAAGTGTCCATAGAGATTGCACTTTAAGCATCTTGCTTTTGACTTATCAACCCTTATACGTGATGATTTACTTGTAGCAGCCAAATTCTTATTTCTTCTCAGATATTGTTTGGCTCTATATGCAATCATTGCCATTTGCCATTGTAGATCCATTTCCTCCACTACATCTGGAGGCAGTTCTTCCAAATGTTGTTGGCACATGTTGGTAGTGGGCAATGTACTTCCTAGGTACGCTTGAAAGCTTGAACTTAAGGCTACAAAAGCTGCCTTTTGTTCTTCAGAGTCTAGAATGATAGTGATAGACTCTGATTGATTGTTGGATTATGGGTTTTCAGATGATTTGTCTCTTTGATCATCAGATCTTTCTTTCTCTTTTCTTGACTTACTTTGAGAAGATTTCGTAGGAGTTTTTGAAGCATAAAAACTTACTTACTCTTCATCTTCTCTCAAAGTACAAGAGTTATCACCATTATTACTGGACATGAAAGCACTTCCAGCACCTCTTGTTTCTCTAAAGTGATATGGTGATACATGAGTTCTTATACTCTTGTTTCTTGATTTCTCATCTGGTTAAAGAGCCTCAACTTTAGCCACTAGAGTGTCTAGACCGACTGCTTTGAGATCTATGGTATTCTTGAACATGGATACAGTCTGCTTCCAACTTTCTGGTAAAGTATGGAGCATTTTCTTGTTCAATTCCTCATTTGTGTATTTCAATTGTAGAATGTTCATTTCTGTGACAAGTTGCATAAACCTGTGCAGTTGTTGAGGAATTGATTCACCCTCAATATGATGAAAAGTTTCATATTGTGAACGAAGGGTGTCCGTCCTAATGCTTCAGATTTCATCACTCCCTTAACAGAGTGTGTGAAGAATCTTCCACAAGGAATTTGTTGTTTTATAGTTTTCACATCTGATTAATATTTCTTCTGGTAAAGCCATACTAGGCAAGCTATATGATTTGATATCAACTTTAACCTTCTTAATATCATCAAGTTAAAGATCTTTTGTGCTTACGGGTTGATTGTTATCATTATAATCCAGCCCAATGGTGGGTGGAATATAAGGACCTTTAGTTATCGAGACCCATAAGTCAATCTGTATAATTTACATGATTCCTAAACTTGATTTTCCATGATTTGAAGTCTACTTTTGTTTCCAACTTTCGTGATGATCAATAGGATCTGCTATTCAATTGATGAAAATGATCAATAGGATCTGCTATTCAATTGATTTGAATATAGATACAAGTTAATCTAATCGTCTTCTGTTGAACGACAAACAAGTTTCACACAAATTCCTTTTAGACAGTAGATTAATCAGTTAAAACTATCAATCTACATAATTCAAAGCAATTAAACACAACTAACACTGATAGATCAATGGATCTAAATCAATGAGCACTTGGCTCTGATACCACCTGTGAATCCGAGGATCGCAATCAGGAACTATCAGTATTGTCGTAGACAAGTCAACGTTTGCGGAATGAACGTTGCCTTGGTTAATTGTTTTGTAGTAAAATTCATATCAATAATGATATAAAGAAACACACTAAAAACATAATTAATGAATAATATGTATTTCATTAAAACATGTTAATGATTACAAATAATGAATGAATGATAAAATTTTGTGATGAATGATGTGACGGCTGCTAGGGTTTGATTGTGAGATTTGATGTGATGTTTCCTGTTTTTGGAATTGTCGAATTGCTATTGCTATTGTTTTTTAATCCGTCCTTGATTCAAAACCTAGGATCCATTTATATATACAATGATGTTTCTGTTATAGGAAACACCAGATCTCTTAAGATTTGAAATGTCTCTGTTAAGGAATCATCGATTTCTCGGGATTCGCATAACTGCCTTGTTGACTTGTAACACTTGTATAATACAAGTGTTTGGACTCTGCATGAATAGTGTCTTCCGTAGGAGTTTTGTTCTTCTGCAGGTCTTGTTCTTCCGAGGCAATCTTTTTCTTCCGAAGATGTTTTTTTCTTCTCAAGCAATCTTGGTCTTCCGAAGCTGTTTTGTTCTTCCGAAGCAATCTTGTTCTTTCATCCTCAGTGCTGGTTGTTCATCCGTAGAAGATCTTTGGATGCATTTTACTTGTAAGAACCATATCTACGGAAGAACACAATGTTCATCGGTAGATGTTTCTTACACTTGGTCAATTTCAGAGATTGACCAAATATAATGTTTGTACCTGCAACCATACATAAATCAACACACATATAAATGGGTTAACCTATATATATATATATATAATGAATACACAATAATGAATTACAGCCATTCATTACAGATATTAATTCAAGTACTAAGCCTATACAAAATGGGCTAGATCTACTAATCCTAGACCTAACAATACTTCACATTCCATGTTGAGATCTTTTTATGTATGCATTGCAACAAAGTATAGACTAGTATAGATAAGCACCCTTATTGATGCATGCATAGGACATAGGGGCACCTATGACATGCATGAGTTATTCATGCATGCCATTTTTTGTGTTTTATCTTATGTTATCTATTATATTGACGTTATATTAGGTAATGGGCTAATAGTAGGGGTTAAAAAAGTGGGCATGCTTCTGCGTGAGATTAGGATTAATGATTGGGTAGTTATAAGTTTAAATGGCATAACTTAAAACTATGTAGTTTCCCGTTTCAAGAGATAGATATATCATAAAATTTCCCTAATCTTCTTTATATTCTCTTCTTCATTACTATTTTCTAATGACCGGGGTTGATACTATAATTTGGTATCAGAGTTGGTCAGTCCAGTAGACACCCGTACCAAAACCAATGCTCGAGATGTAAGATTTCATGGTTCTACTACAAGCTAACATGACCCACCATGATGCCTTCTTTGAAACCACACTCACCAAGTTGCAATCTTTGGAAACCACTCATTTCGGTGGTTTCTTTGGGGGTTCATCAGGATTAATTAACCATAACAACCCTAATTTTGGTGCCAACCTGTAAGGCCCCGTTCCCGGGACACTCACAGTTGAGCAATCATCGAACATAAGACATATAATTTATATTAACAATTTCTAAAACATTGAAACAGAATAAATTGAACCATTCATATAATCATAATTGGTTTTGCAAAATAATACATTACAGTTAACTATTACAAACTATCATAATTTGCATTACATCACAAAAACATTATTGTAACATGAAATGGATGCCATCCAAAATAATCCAAGTAGTTGCCTTGTGCCATCCTCAACAACTTTACCTATCAACTAGAAGCACATAAAAGTCAGTCTTACTAAGTGAGTTCTAGTTTTATAAAGTAAAATACTTTTCTTTCATTTGAAACCGTTCTTTACATCCATATGTGATCATACATCATACATACATATAGATAATATGCTTATTATCTTTCATTACTTTCATCACTTCTTTCGTTCATTCTTTCCGGACCAATGTCATCAGCTATACCCTAAACGTAGGCATAAAGCAGGTATTGGGCCGAAGTTTATCAGACTTCCATAACACACATAGCCTGGCACGAGTACTGGGGCAAGCGACAAGGATCCCATACATAATTTTACCCCAAACGTTGGCACAAAGCGGGTATTGGGCCAAAGTTTATCAGACTTCCATAACGCACATAGCCTGGCACCACTACCGGGGCAAGATTTATCCATTCATTCATCACTTCATTAATGCATGCATTCTATCATTCTTTACATTCCTCTTTTCATTATCTTACTGTTTTCATTACATACTACTTTACGTTTATTGATATTAACCATACCATGCAAAGCCACGAAAAATAATATATATAACAAGGAACATCAACATGAAAATAACCATACCATACATAACATCATCATCACATCACATACGACATCATGAAGTTAACTTAAATTAACCTTAGGAACCACCCAAGTCAAAGCCTAACACTTTACTTTTTCCCAAAATTCAGAAAAATAATCCAAGTCTTAGGCATATGGGCATTATGCAGGCGCATGGCCTTCTAGGTGCCTGGGAAAAGTTTTGGGCGTATGGGCACTATTGGGGCACATGACCCAACACTTAGTCTTTTCAAGCACTTCTAGACGCATGAGCACTATGCAGATGCATGAGTGCATAGGTACATGGGCAATCTAGGCGCATGGGCAATCTAGGCACATGAACACTTAGCCAAATTTCAGCCTATTCTAGGCGCATAGGAACTATTTGAGAAATTAGGGATTTGGGCGCATGGGACACTTAGGCAAGAAAGAAGAATAAAGTGAAGAAAAAGAAGTAAAAGAAATAAAACCCAAGTCTAGGGGTAAAAAGTTTCCAAAATGACAAAATGTTTAAAAAGTGGGTGTAAAAGGTGGTATGGCGCCCATATGTCACACACCTCATAACCTTCGGATTTTAGAGAGAGAAAGTGGCAAGAGCAGCAGAGAACTCTCGGTTTTGAAGGAAGAAAAAGAAAGAATTCGAATTAAGGTAAGAATTCATGGTTTTATGATGTTCTTGACTGGTTTTATCCTGGGTTTATGCTTATGTGTGTTTATATGTGTTCGGGTATTTATAGTGGGTTTTTAGGCGGTTGAATTAAATTAGCAAATGAGTTTGGAAGAAGCCATACTCAAGAGCTGCAAAGGTGAGTTCTAGAACCCCTTTTTTTTACATGTTAAACTGATTTTGGGGTTGGAAATGCATGAATGAATGTTTTATAAAACTGGGTTTTGAACCCATATGTATGAATGTATGTATGCTATGATTACGATGTGATGTTGAACTATGTTCATGCTTGTTGATGTTATGGTTGTGTTTCTAAGGCTTAGAAGGTAAGATTTAAGCTTAGAACATGATAGATGGTGTTTGGGAATTGAATCTGATGTTTGGGTTGAATGGGTTGAGAATAATTGCCCAAGTGTAGTAAATGCGGATGAAATTCAATGTGGATGAGCATTGACTAAGTATGGGAAATGCAGATGAAAGTCAATGCGGATGAGCATTGACTAAGTATCGGAAATGCGAATGAAAGTCAATGCAGATGAGCATTGACTAAGTATGGGAAATGCGGATGAAAGTCAATGCCGATGAATATAAATACGGATGGAAGGTTAATGCGGATGAGCATTGACTCAATATGTGAAATGCGGATGGCAAATGCGGATGAGTAAGGTTAATGCGGATGAGAAAGTCTAAGTGTGAACAAATGTGGATGAAGTAAAGGAAATGCGGATGAAGTAAAGGAAATGCGGATGAAGTAAAGAAAATGCGGATGATGTAAAGGAAATGCAGATGAAGTACAGGAAATACGGATGAACAAACACAAACGCGGATGAACAAACACAAATGCGGATGACCAAACACAAATGCGGATGAACAAACACAAAAGCAGATGAACACTTAGAATATTTTCTGACTTCTGGAAAAAAGTGAAATGTAGGCTTTGACTTGGGAGATTCCTAGGGGGTATGTAAGTTGACTGTTTAAGGTCATAGATGTTATGATGGGCATGTCATGATGTATGATTAATGCATATGCATGATGATGATGTATGATGTTGTATGATTATGCATGGTGTATATTATGTACGTATGATGCCCTGCATGATGATGATTGAATGTTATGTTTATGTTCCTTGTGATGTATGGTTATTTTCCATGGCTTTACGATGAATGTTAATGAATGAAATAAAACTATTATGTAACGTAAAGTGGAAGATAATGAAAAGAGGAACATGATGAATGAATGCATGCATTATTGAACGATGGAAAGTAATGTAAGTCTTGCAAGCCTTGTATGTCGGGACACGCCCCAATGTAGGGTGTTAGCCCAACAATGTGCGGGTTAGCTACCCCAGAAGGATGCACATCGGGGTATTTCTTTGTGATTAACCATTTGTATGGAACTTTTCTTGCTTGCCTTCGGTACTGTGGCTAGGCTACTGTGCGCCACGATGGAAGGTCTACGATAGACTTCGGCCCAGTACCAGCTTTATGCATGACGGAAGGGCAAGCACATGACAATGGTACACCTGAATTTACCTTCGGTACTTTGGTTAGGCTGCTATGTGCCATGACGGAAGGTCTATGATAGAATCCGGCCCAGTACCAGCTTTATGCATGACGGAAGGGTAAATTTCATGGTGTTGACAGAATGAAAAGATGTAATGATAAACGAACGAATGATGAAGATAATAATGATATTATCTATGTGTACGTATGATGTGTGATCACATGTTAAAGTAAAGAACGGTTTAATGAATGTAAAGTATGTTTTTATGTTAAACTAGAACTCACTCAAGAACGCTGACGTTTTATGCATTTTCCAGTTGGGAGGTGAGCATTGCTGAGGATGGCGCGGGGCAGCTACTTGGTATTTGGATGGCATTCTTTTGTTAATGTTTTTGCATTGTAATGCGAACAAATGAAATGGTGTAATGAATATTGTATTATTTTGCAAAAGCATTTCTAATGAAAATGTTGTTTTTAATGTTTCCGCTGCAATGTTTTATTTCATGTTAATGTAATTATATGTTTTATGAGTGATGATTGGCTAGCTGTAAGCGTGTCGGGAACGGGGCCTTACAAGTTGGTATCAAAGCCAAAGTTTAAGTGAAATGAGTAAATTTTCAAATAAACCTAAACGTAAACTGAAAATGGGACGAAAAGGGAAGGGATGCCAGTCCGAGTAGCTGTGTTCCATTATGTATTTTCATAATGTTAACCGGTATTACGTGCGCATGTTATGTGGTCTATGTGTTGGTTGTAGATTTATATACTGATGTAGTGAGGACAGGTAATGCTTGGGGTATGAAGAGTAAAGTATGTGGCTAATCACAACTGGCCACTATAATTAGGAACTTACTATACTTGACATGAACTGAGATGTTCCCTTGAATGACCGTGTTGGTGTTTAAATCTTTTAGTGTGAGTTAGAGGATGGCCGGTGGTAGATCATCAAAAGCTTCACGTGGTGGTGGTGGACGTGGTGCTGAACCACGAGTCACGAGAGGAAGGCCTAGAGCCAAAAAAGGTGGTTCATGAAGAACCCGAGACCCCTCATCCAGAGGGTGGAGATGAGAGTGCTAATCTAAGAGCCTCGATGAAGGAGGCGGTCGTGGAGGAAGTGCACCAGGTCATGCAGACGATCCTACCGTTTGTAGTGAGCGAGGTGATAAAGGCTGTTAGAGATGCGGAAAGAAGGGAAAGGAGTAGACCTACGAGCGAAAGAAGACAACTCGAGACTAAGACGGTTCCGTATGATGAAGAAGAAGAAGAGGAAGAAGAAGAGCTTACACTGGAGGTGGTACGAGGCTGTAACTACGTGGCATTTCAACGGTGCAAGCCCCCTACTTTTGACAGTAACAGCACTGCTGCTGCTGCTCACCGATGGGTGAGAGAAATGGAAGTTGTTTTAAATATCAGCGAGGGCCGAGAGGATCAAAATGTAAAATTTGTCGCCCACTCATTTGTGGACTCGGCTCTGTGCTGGTGGGATAATATAGTTCAAGCGAGGATAGTCGGGCAATTGAAAGGATGAGATGGTCCGAATTGAAGAAATTGGTAATTGAGGAGTTCTGTCCTCACCGGGAAATGGATAAGGTGGAAAGGGAATTCCTATAGCTGGAAGCGGGAACCATGACACATCAGCAGTACACCACTAGGTTTAATGAAATGGCACGGCTGGTGCTGGATCAGGTGACGCCTCTGTCACGAAAGATCAAGAGATACATTCAGGGCTTGCCGGCGGATATTCGCAGGCACATGATCACTGCCCGACCGAGCATGTTTAGGTGCTAGTGGATCTGGCAGGAAGACTGTATGATGAGAGGACTTTGGTGGTGATCGAAGGTAGCAAGAAAGGTGGTAGTGATCGGAATTGGAGTGGAAAGAGGTTTGGTCGGGGTGGTGCCCCGACGGGTAACAGGAAGGCACGGGTGGATGACCGTTGTGTAGTCACATCTGGGGCAGGATCGAAGAAGTGTGGAAGATGTAGAAAGGAGCATAGTGGGGAATGTAGGCTGGGGTTGAACTTGTGCTTCAAATGTGGGAAGATGGGGCATGTAGCAAGGGACTGTCGTACGGTCTGATGTTTCAATTGTGGCGAGGAGGGCCACATGAGTAGAGACTGTAAGAAGCCAATGGCTGAGGGTTTTGGGTGAAGAAGAGTGGAGGAGAAGGACCAAGGGAGAGCGCCGAGGCATTCACGATGACACAGGAGGAGGCTAGGACGGACCCTGATGTCGTGACCGGTACGTTTCCAGTGAACCAAACTTTAGCCTTTGTGTTATTCAATTATAGTGCTAGTAAAAGTTTCATTTCTGCTACTTTCTGTTCTAAACTGTCTATTAGTAGTAAGAATATAGACGCACCATTTGATGTAGAAACCTGCCATAGGTAAGTCTACAAGAATCTCTGAGGTGATAGAAGAATGTGATGTGGAATTAGAAGGTCATAAATTTTCGGTTAGACCATTCTTATTGGCCTTAGGTGGCTTCGATTTGGTTCTTGGGATGGATTGGTTAGCAGATTTTGAGGCGAACATTGTGTGTCACAAGAAGATGATTCGGTTGACAGCGCCAGACCGGAGTATGGTGACAGTTTACGGGGATCGGGTCACGACGATCCCGAAAGTAATCTCAATGGCGGTGGCGGGAAAGTGTATGAGGCGTGGATGTAGCGCCTATTTGGCTTATGTGAAGGATGCGAAAAATACTAACACCACAGCTGTCCGATGTCCCGATTGTGTGACTTTCCCGATGTGTTTCCGAAAACTTACCAAGAGTGCACCTGACTATGGGATCGAATTCCAGATTGATTTGACACCAGGTGCCCAACCTGTTGCCAAGGCACCATATCGGCTGGCTCCGACAGAGATGAAAGAGTGATGGAGCAGTTGTAAGAGTTGCTTGACAAGGGGTTCATTAGACTGAGTATCTCTCTTTGGGGTGCTCTGGTCCCGTTCGTTAAAAAGAAAGACAGTAGTATGACGATGTGTATAGACTACCGTGAGCTGAACAAGTTGACGATAAAGAACCAATACCCCTTACCGAGGATTGATGATTTGTTTGATCAGCTCAATGGTACAAGTTGGTTTTCAAGGATAGATCTTCGATTGAGCTACCATCAGCTGAAGGTGAAAGAGCAGGAAGTTCCTAAAACAACTTTTCGCACGTGTTATGGTCACTACGAGTTCCTTGTTATGTCATTTGGTTTGACCAACATGCCAGCTACTTTCATGGATTTAATGAACCGAGTATGTCATCCGATGTTGGATAAATCAGTGATTGTGTTTATTGATGATATTCTATTTTATTCGTAGAGAGAGATTGAGCATGCCGGCCACATTCGAGAGGTTTTGGAGACGTTGAAAAAGGAGAAGTTGTATGCTAAATTCTCCAAGTGCGCGTTTTGGTTGCGCGAGGTACAATTCTTGGGTCACATGGTGAATCCTAACGGGATTATGGCGGACCCGGCAAAGGTGGAAGCAGTGATGCAATGGAAGTCCCCAAAGACGCCATCCGAGATTCGTAGTTTCTTGGGTTTGGCGGGCTACTACAGAAGATTTATTCAAGACTATACTAAGATTGTTTCTCCACTAACCAAGTTGACACGGAAAGATGTAAAGTTCATATGGGGTCAAGCTCAAGAGAAGGCGTTCGAAGAACTGAAAGCGAGGTTAACTCAAACTCGTGTTCTGTCATTACCCAATGAAAGTGAAGATCTGGTGGTTTATTCTGATGCTCCCTACTCGGGGTTGGGGTGTGTGTTGATGCAGAGAGGGAATGTTATAGCCTATGTATCTCGACAGTTGAAGGTTCATGAGGTTAACTACCCTACTCATGATTTGAAGCTAGCAACTGTGGTCTTCGCGTTAAAGATTTCGAGGCACTATCTTTACGGAAACAAAGTGCACCATATTCACTAACCACAAGAGCTTGAAGTACTTCTTTGAGTAGAAGGACCTAAACATGAGACAGAGATGATGGTTGGAGCTTATAAAGGATTATGACAGCGAGATCCATTACCATCTGGGCAAAGCCAACATGGTTGTGGGTGCCCTTAGTCGGAAAGAGAGACCCGAACCAATTCGGGTGAAAGCGTACCAGTTAATCATGACCACCGATGTAATGAAGCAAGTTAAAGAGTTTCAAGATGAGGCATTGAAAGAAGATCATCTTAACTCAGAAAGAATGAGAGGTCTAGTTGAGGAACTGGGTGAAAACACATTTGGTGTTAGGACCTGATTTGGGCGAATGTGGATTCCTCGTCATGGGGATCTACGCATGAAAATCATGGATGAAGCTCACAAGACTCGATACTCCATTCATCCCGGTGCCACAAAAATGTATCAAGACATGAAGAAAGACTATTGGTGGCTGGGTATGAAGCATGATGTAGTGGAGTATGTGGGTAAATGCCTTACTTGTCTACAAGTAAAGGTCGAGCATCAGAAGCCGTATGGAGAGATCCAACCTTTGGATATCCCGGAGTGGAAGTGGGAGCACGTCACCATGGATTTCATTACAAAGTTGTCCCATACTCTGAAAGGGTATGATGCCATATGGGTGGTAGTTGACCATTTGATGAAGAGTGCTCACTTCCTACCGATCCACGAGACATATTCATCTAAGAGGTTGGCTGATCTTTTCATTAAGGAGATTATGACTCGTCATGGTGTGCCGGTGTCTATTATGTCTGATCGTGACACCCGGTTTACATCAAAATTTTGGAAGAAATTCCACGAGGCTATGGGGACGAGATTGCATATCAGCACGGTGTATCATCCCCAGACTGATGGTCAGTCAGAAAGGACCATTCAGACGTTGGAAGACATGCTTCGGGCATGGGTTATTGATTTTGGTGGAAGTTGGGATGACCACCTACCGTTAGCTGAGTTCTCATATAACAACAGCTATCATGCCAGCATTGGTATGCCCCCTTATGAGATGCTATACGGTAGGAAATGTCGAACACCCGTGTGTTGGGGCGACATTGGTCTGAAGGAGTTAGGGAGTGTCGAGGTGATCGAGGCTATGACTAAGAAGCTTGAAAAGATCAAAGCCTTCATGAAGGCAGCCAAAGATAGACAAAAGTTGAATGCTGATAAACGACACAGACCGATTGAGTTTATAGTGGGTGACCGGGTTATGTTGAAGGTCTCACCTTGGAAGGGTATCATCCGATTCAGAAAGCGGGGCAAGTTGAGCCCAAGGTATATAGGGACTTTTCGAATTGTTACTCGAGTAGGAGAGGTGGCCTATACACTGGAATTACCAGATGATTTAAGTGGAATTCACCCGACATTCCATGTATCTCATGTGAGGAAGTGTTTAGCGGATGAAGATATGATTGTTTTATTAGAGGATATCAAAGTGGATGAACGGCTCAATTATTTGGAGCAACGGTGGCAATTATTGATAGAAAAGAGAAGAGCTGAGAAATAAAGTGGTTCCTCTTGTGCGTGTACAGTGGAAGCACAAGAAGGGATCCGAGTCTACGTGGGAGACCAGAGAAGAAATGAAATAGCATTACCCATAATTCTTTGAGGAATAACAGGTTTCAAGGATGAAACCTATATAAGGGGGGTGGACTTGTAACACCCGGTTAATTTTTTTAAGTCAAGAAAGAAGAATAAAGTGAAGAAAAAGAAGAAAAAGAAATAAAACCCAAGTCTAGGGGTAAAAAGTGTCCAAAAGGACAAAATGTTTAAAAGTGGGTGTAAAAGGTGGTATGGCTGCCCATATGTCACACACCTCACAAACCTTTGAATTTTAGAGAGATAATGTGGCAAGAGCAGTAGAGAACTCTCGGTTTTGAAGGAAGAACAAGAAAGAATTCGATTCAAGGTAAGAATTCATGGTTTTATGACGTTCTTGACTGGTTTTATCCTCGGGTTTATGCTTATGTGTGTTTGTATGTGTTCGGGAATGTTTTAGTGGGTTTCTAGGCGGTTGAAGTCAATTTGCAAACAAGTTTGGAAGAAGCCATACTCAAGAGCTGTAACGGTGAGTTCTAGAACCCCTCTTTTTACATATTTAAACTGATTTTGGGGCTGGAAATGCATGAATGAATGTTTTTATAAAACTGGGTTTTGAACTTGTATGTATGAATGTATGTATGCTGTGATTGCGATGTGATGTTGAACTATGTTCATGTTTTTTGATGTTATGGTTGTGTTTCTAAGGCTGAGAAGGTAAGATTTAAGCTTAGAACATGATAGATGGTGTTTGGGAACTGAATCTGATGTTTGGGTATGAATGGGTGAGAATAATTGCCCAAGTGTAGTAAATGCGGATGAAAGTCAATGCGGATAAGCATTGACTAAGTATGGGAAATGCAGATGAAAGTCAATGCGGATGAGCATTGACTAAGTATGGGAAATGCAGATGAAAGTCAATGCGGATGAGCATTGACTAAGTATGGGAAATGCGGATGAAAGTCAATGGGGATGAATATAAATACGTATGGAAGGTTAATGCGGATGAGCATTGACTAAGTATGTGAAATGCGGATGGCAAATGCGGATGAGTAAGGTTAATATGGATGAGAAAGTCTAAGTGTGAACAAATGCGGATGAAGTAAAGGAAATGCGGATGACAAATGCAGATGACAAATACGGATGACAAATGCGGATGAAGTAAAGGAAATGCGGATGAAGTAAAGGAAATGCGGATGAAGTAAAGGAAATGCGGATGAAGTAAAGGAAATGCGGATGAAGTAAAGGAAATGTGGATGAAGTAGAGGAAATACGGATGAACAAACACAAATACGGATGAACAAACACAAATGCGGATGAACAAAAAGGGCAATGCGGATGAACACTTAGAATATTTTCTGACGTCTTGGGAAAAAGTGATATGTAGGCTTTGACTTGGGAGATTCCTGGGGGCTATGTAAGTTGACTGTTTGAGGTCATAGATGTTATGATGGGCATGTCATGATGTATGATTAATGCATATGCATGATGATGATGTATGATGTTGTATGATTATGCATGATGTGTATTATGTACGTATGATGCCCTACATGATGATGATTGAATGTTATGTTTATGTTCCTTGTGATGTATGGTTATTTTCCATGGCTTTACGATGAATGTTAATGAATGTAATGAAAGTATTATGTAATGTAAAGTGGAAGATAATGAAAAGAGGAACATGATGAATGAATGCATGCATTAATGAACGATGGAAACTAATGTAAGTCTTGCAAGCCTTGTATATCGGGACACGCCCCAATGTAGGTTGTTAGCCCAATGGTGTGCAGGTTAGCTACCCTAGAAGGATGCACATCAGGGTCTTTCTTTGTGATTGACCATTTGTATGGTACCATTGTTGCTTGCCTTCGGGACTGTGGCCAGGCTGATGTGCGCCATAATGGAAGGTCTATGATAGACTTCGGCCCAGTACCAGCTTTATGCATGACGGAAGGGCAAGCACATGACAATGGTAGACCTGAATTTACATTCTATACTTTGGCCTGGCTGCTGTGTGCCATGACGGAAGGTCTATGATAGACTTCGGCCCAGTACCAACTTTATGCATGACGGAAGGGTAAATTTCATGGTGTTGACGGAATGAAAAGATGTAATGATGAACGAACGAATGATGAAAATAATAATGATATTATCTATATGTACGTATGATGTGTGATCACATGTTAAAGTAAAGAACGGTTTAATGAATGTAAAGTATGTTTTTATGTTAAACTAGAACTCACTCAGCAACGCTTACTTTTTATGCATTTTCCAGTTGGCTGGTGAGCATTGCTAAGAATGGCACGGGGCAGTTACTTGGTATTTGGATGGCATTCTTTTGTTAATGTTTTTGCATTGTAATGCGAACAAATGAAATGGTGTAATGAATATTGTATTATTTTGCAAAATCATTTCTAATGAAAATGTTGTTTTTAATGTTTCCGCTGCAACGTTTATTTTATGTTAATGTAATTATATGTTATGAGTGATGATTAGCGAGCTGTAAGCATCCCGGGAATGAGGCCTTACACAAAAACACACATACCTGAACACCAAAACACACATAAGTATATAATCAAGGCATAGACCGGCCAAGAACAACTTAAGATGATGAATTCTTACCTTGAATTCGAATCTTCTTCTTCTTTCTTCAAAAACCCGAAACTTCAGCTCTTATTCTTTCTCTCTTTAGAAAATCCAAACAAAAGGTAATGTGAAAAAAGTGTGTGCAGCCATGCCCACTTTATGCACCAACTTTTATATTTTTGTCCTTTTTACACATTTAGCCCCTCAACTTGTGTTAAATTATGTTTTCTTTCCTTTTCTACACTTTTATTCTTTCTTTCCCGTCTTTAAAATATCTGGGTGTTACAAGTCCACCCCTTTATATAGATTTCATCCCCGAAACCTGTTATTCCTCAAACATATATGAGTAATCCTGTCTCATCTCTTCGTTATTCTCATGTTTCATCGTCTAAATACTTTCTTAGATGAGATACATGGAATGTCGGGTGGATTTCACTTAACTCATCGGGTAACTCCAACATATAGACCATCTCCCCTACTCGAGCAATGATTCGGCAAGGCCCTATGTATCTCGGGCTCAACTTGCCCTGCTTCCTGAACCGAATGATCCCCTTCCAAGGTGAAACTTTCAACTTAACCCTATCACCCACCTGGAACTTAATTGGTCCACGTCTCTTATCGACATATGCCTTCTGCCTATCTTTAGTTGCCTTCATAAAGGCTTTGATCTTTTCGAGCTTTTCCGTCATAGCCTCAATCACCTCAATACCACCCAAGTCCTTCTGACCAATATCACCCACAATAAATAAGTGTTCTACATCTCCTACTGTATAGCATCTTATAAGGGGGCATACCAATGCTGGCATAATAGCTGTTACAGTATGAGAACTCAGCTAACGGTAAGTGGTCATCCCAACTTCCTCCAAAGTCAATGACGCATGCCCAACGCATATCTTCTAGCGTCTGAATGGTTCTCTCCGACTGACCATCCGTCTGAGGATGATAAGTTGTGCTAATATGTAACCTCGTCCCTATCGCATCATGAAACTACTTCCAAAACTTAGATGTAAACCGAGTGTCACGATCAGATAAAATAGACAACGGTACACCATGACAAGATACAATCTCCTTGATGAATAGATTCGCAAGTCTCTCCGAGGAATACGTTTCATGGATCACTAGGAAGTGAGAACTCTTCGTCAAACGGTCCACTATCACCAATATAGCGTCATATCTTTTGCGGTACGTGGTAACTTCGTGATAAAGTCCATGGTGATTTGTTCCCACTTCCACTCCGGTATATCAAGAGGTTGGATCTTCCCAAATGGCATCTGATGTTCGGCCTTCACTTGCAAGAAACTAAGGCACTTACTCACATACTCCGCTACATCGTGCTTCATACCCAGCCACCAATAATCTTTCTTCATATCTTGATACATCTTTGTGGCACTGGGATGAATAGAGTATCGAGTCTTATGAGCTTCATCCAATATCTTCCCACGTAAATCCCCATAAAGAGGAATCCACATCCGCCCGAATCGGGTTCTAACACCATAAGTGTTTCACCTAACTCTAACACCATACCTCTTATCCGTTTAGAGTTAAGACAATCTTCTTTCAATGCTTTGTCTTGAAACTCCATGACCTATTTCATCATATCTGTGGTCATCACTAACTGGTAAGCCTTCATCCAAATTGGCTCGGGTCTCTCCTTTCAGCTAAGGGCATCCGCTACTATGTTGGCCTTGCCCAGATGATAATGGATCTCACAATCATAATCCTTTATGAGCTCTAACTATCTCCTCTGCCTCATGTATAGATCTTTTCGCTCGAAGAAGTACTTCAAGCTCTTATGGTCAGTGAAGATTGTGCACTTCGTTCGGTATAAATAGTGCCTCCAAATCTTTAGTGCAAAGACCATAACTGCTAGCTCTAAGTCATGGGTAGGGTAATTAACCTCATGAACTTTCAACTGTCGGGACGCCTATGCTATGACATTTCCTCGCTGCATCAACACGCAGCCCAACCCCGAGTAAGAAACATTTTATAGACCACCAAATCTTTGCTTCCTTTGGGTAATGATAAGACAGGAGCCTAAGTCAACCTTGCTTTTAGCTCCTCAAAACCCTTCTCTTTCTCTCGACCCCATACAAATTTCACATCCTTATGGGTCAACTTAGTCAACGGAGAAGCTATCTTGGAGAAGTCTTGGATGAATCTTCTATAATAGCCCGCCAACCCCAAGAAACTACGGATCTTGGATGGCGTCTTTGGAGACTCCGATTGCATCACCGCTTCTACTTTTTCCGGGTCTACCATAATCCCTTAAGGATTCACCACGTGACCCAAGAACTAAACTTTGCGTAACCAAAACATGCACTTGGAGAACTCGGCATATAATTTATCCTTTCTCAACGTCTCCAAAACATCTCGAATATGACTGGCATGCTCCTCCTCACTCTTCGAATAAATCAAGATATCATCGATAAATACAATCACTGATTTATCCAACATCGACCGACACACTCGATTCATCAAGTCCATAAAAGCAGCTGGCGCGTTGGTCAAACCAAAAGACATAACGAGGAACTCGTAGTGTCCATAACGCGTACGGAAAGCTATTTTAGGAATATCTTGCTCCTTCACTTTAAACTGATGGTAACCCAATCGAAGTTCTATCCTTTGAGAACCAATTGGTGCCTTGGAGCTGATCAAACAAGTCATCAATTCTTAGTAATGGATACTGATTCTTCATCGTCAAGTTATTCAACTCACGATAGTCAATACACATCCTCATACTACTGTGCTTCTTCTTCACGAACAATACCAGAGCACTCCATAGAGAGATACTCAGTCTAATGAACCCTTTGTCAAGCAACTCTTGTAGTTTCCCTACTAACTCCTTCATCTCAGTTGGAGCCAACCGATATGGCGCCTTAGCTACAGGCTGAGCACCGGGTATCAAGTTAATCTAAAACTCGATCTCACGGTCCAGTGGCACACCTGGTAAATCTTCAAGAAACACCTTTGGGAAATCGTACAACCAGTACATCTGACAGTTGTGGTGTTCGCATATCTACATCCTTCACATAGGCCAGGTAGGCACTACACCCACGCCTCATGCACTTTCCCACCACCACCATCAAAATCACTTTCGGAATCATAGTAACTCGATCACCGTAGATTGTAACTAAACTTCTGTTGGGCGCTGTCAGATTAATCATCTTCTTGAAACACACAATCCTCGCTTCGTAATCCGCCAACCAATCCATTCCTAGCACTACCTCAAGCCCGCCTAAGGTCATCAAAAACAGTCTACCAAGAAACTTATGACCTTCTAGTTCTATATCACATCCTTCTATCAGATCAACAATCCTGGTAGACTTACCTATGGCAGTTTCTACATCAAAGGGCTCATCGATACCCCTACTATTAACAAGAAACTTAGCACAGAAAGTAGTACAAATGAAACTCCTACTAGCACCTAAATCAAATAACACAGAAGCAAGAGTTTAGTTTACTAGAAAGGTACCAAACACAACATTAGGGTCTGCCCTAGCCTCCTCCCTGGTCATTGTGAAAGCCCTGGTGCTAGCTTTCTGTCCTTCAGTCCTGGCTGTCTTCTTCGCTCCAGAACTCTCAGCCCTTGGCTTCTTGCAGTCCCTGCTCATGTGGCCCTCCTCGCCACAGTTATAACACCTTCTTACCATTCAGTCCTTCGCCACATGTCTTGTCCTTCCGCACTAGAAAAAGACATTGGATCCCACCCTACATTCTCCGATGTGCACCTTCCCAAATTTGCCACACCTCTTTGAGCCCGCACAGGGTGTGACCACACGTCGATCATCCACCCTCGTAACTTTGCTGTTTGGAGCGCCCCGCCACGTCCAAACCTCTTCCCACTCTAGTTTCAGTCACTACCACCCTTCTTGCTCACCTCAACCACCACCACCTCCCTGTCATCATACCATCTTCCCGCCAAATCAACCACCAACCTGAATGTGTTTGGTCGGGTGGTGATCATGTGCCTACAAATGTCCGTCCGCAAGCCCTGAATGTATCTCTTGATCTTTCAAGACATACGCATCACCTGATCTAGCACCAGTCGTGCCATCTCGTTAAACTTGGTGGTGTATTGCTGGTGTTCATGGTTCCTGCCTCTAGCTGTAAGAACTCCCTTTCCACCTTTTCCATCTCTCGATGAGGATAGAACTCCTCGATCACCAATTTCTTTAACTCTAGCCAATTCATTCTTCCAATTGCTCTACTACCCTCGGCTTGGATGGTACTATCCCACCATCACAGAGCTGAGTCCACAAATGAATGAGTGGAAAACTTCACCTTCTGATCTTCATGGTGCTCGCTGATGTCAAGGACAACCTCTATCTCCCTCACCCACCGGTGAGCAGCAACAATAGTGCCATTACCATAAAAAGTCAGGGGCTTGCATCTTTGAAATGTCTCATAATTACAGCCTCATGCTTCCTCCGGCACAGGCTCTTCTTCCTCTTACTCTTCCTCATCAGTTGAGACAACCGTCTCAGTCTCTAGTTGCTCTCTCCCTCGTGAGGACATATTCGTCTCTTTCCTTCTCCTTCTCTTACAACCTTATCACTTCGGTCACCAAAGACGGTAAGATCATCTACATGACTTGGTGAACCTCTTCCACCACTACCTCCTTCACTGAGGCCCTCACATTAGTACTCTCATCATCACCCTCCAGATGAGGGGTCTCGAGCTCTTCATGAGCCACCACTTCAGCTCTAGGCCTTCCTCTCGTGACCAATGGTCCAGCACCACGTCTACCATGGCCTCCACCTCGAGATGCCTTCAAAGATCTACCACCGGCCATCCTCAAACATGCTATAAGATTCAAACACCAACACGATCATTCAAGGTAATAGCTCAGTTTATGTCAAGTATAGTAAGTCCGTAATTACAGTGGCTAGTTGTGATTAGCCACTTACTCTAACATGAAATGGATGCCATCCAAAATAATCCAAGTAGTTGCCTCGTGCCATCCTCAACAACCTTACATGCCAACTAGAAACACATAAAAGTCAGCATTGTTGAGTGAGTTATAGTTTTATAAAGTAAAATACTTTTCTTTCATTTGAAATTGTTCTTTACTTTCATACTTGATCATTCATCATACATACATAGATAATATGATTATTATCTTCCATTACTTTAATCACTTCCTTCATTCATTCTTTTTGGACCAATGTCATGAGCTATACCCAAAACGTAGGCACAAAACAGGTACTGGGTCGAAGTTTACCATACTTCCATAATGCACATAACCTGGCACCAGTACCGGGGCAAACGACAAGGATCCCATACATAAGTTTACCCCAAACGTAGGCACAAAGGGGGTACTGGGCCGAAGTTTATCAGACTTCCATAACACACATAGCCTGGCACCTGTATAGGGGCAAGACTTATCCATTCATTCATTACATCATTAATGCATGCATTCTTTCATTCTTTACGTTCCTCTTTTCATTATCTTTCCACTTTCATTATATACTACTTTACGTTTATTTATATTAACAATACCACTCAAAGACACGAAAAATTAATTACATAACAAGGAATATCAACATAAACATAACCATACCATACATAGAATCATCATCACATCACATATGACATCATAAAGTCAACTTACATTACCCCCGAAACCTCCCAAGTCAAAGCCTATCACCTTACATTTTCCCAAAATTCAAAAAAATAATCCAACTCTTAGGCGCATGGGCACTATGCAGGCGCATGCCCTTCTAGGCTCATGGGAACACTTAGGTGCATGGGAAAAGTTCTGGGCATATGGGCACTATTGAGGTGCATGACCCAACACTTAGTCTTTTCACGCACTTCTAGACGCATGACTATGCAAGCGTATGAGTGTTTAGGCGCATGGGCAATCTAGGCGCATGAACACTTAGCAAAATTTCAGCCTATTCTAGGCGCATGGGAACTATTTGGGCGCATGGAGTTTTGGGCGCATGGGACACTTAGGAAAATTCGAATGTTAGGCGCATGGGCCAAATCCAAGCACATGGGCAACCAACTCAAACTAATAACATCACAATAGCAGTTCCAATACCACCAATTCAATATTTTCTAAGCTTATGTCTAACATTCTAAGCATCATAACATAAACATGGCATCATCGTACCATCAAGAACACCCAAATCTTAACCCACCCACATTCACACTTACACACATACGGCTACAAAACCCATTTTATAAAAACATCCAAACATGCATTTCCAGCCCCAAAATTAGTTAAAATATGTAAAAAGGGGTTCTAGAACTCACCTTTGACTACTTTTGAGTATGACTTCTTCGAACCCAATTGCAATTGAGTCCAACTGCCTAGAATCCCACCAAAAACACACACACCCAAACACAAAAACACACATAAGCATATAATCGAGGCATAGACCGGCCAAGAACAACTTAAGATGATGAATTCTTACCTTGAATTCGAATCTTCTTCTTCTTTCTTCATAAACCCAAAACTTTAGCTCTTCTTTTTTCTCTCTCTAGAAAATCCGAACAAAAGGTGATGTGAAGAAAGTGTGGGAGGCCATGCCCACTTTATGCACCAACTTTTATACTTTTTGTCCTTTTTACATATTTAGCCCCTTAACTTGGGTTAAATTGTGTTTTCTTTCTTTTACTATACTTTTATTCTTTCTTTCTCGTCTTTAAATATCCGGTTGTTACACAACCGGCCTCAGACCAAGTTTCGCTTTCCTAACTGTGTTAGAACCGATCTCACTGACTAGGCTTATCTATTAAAGTAGGACCAACTTTGCTAAAGATAATAGTTGTACTAATGTAACTTCCGACCCATTTTCAAACTAGAAACCCAAACCCGGACTCATTTTGATTCTTTCATAGAATAGAAAATTATTTTTTATTCATTCAGTTGCAATAAATGTGTTATTAATCAATATTGTGAATTATATTTTCATTAGTTAAATCATTTAATTAACTTATAATAATTTTATAAATAATAAAAAAACTAAAAAAGTTATAAATTTTTATGTGTCATTTATAAGTTTTAATAATCAAATTAAATTAAATAATTAAATCACAACTTCTACGAGATTTAAAAAAGTTATAAAGTTCTATAAAGTTAACGGGTTTTAATTGAAATTTTAAAACTTAATTTAAAAGTTCAAACATAAAATGTTAAAGTTTTAAATCTTAGAGACCAAAGTGTAATTTCATTTATAACACCTCCTACCCATTTATGTCGATAACCCCTATTCTAGCTGCCCTCCTGCAACCTCCGGCCAACTCCGGCGATGTTAAATGCTCACAGTTCGACTGTTTTAACCCAATTAAACCGTTTCACCTCATTCATGAACTAGATTCGAACTCGCGACCACTTTCAGTTCAGGTCCAAACACTATTAATACTGCTTGAATCCAAAACCAAAGTTTATAATCAAAATCAAATTGGTTACACTTAAACCCCGATAAATTAATACAATTTCTTGAATTAAGGATCATTGCGGTTATATCATCAATTCAATTTGAGCTGAAACTATGAAAACTAAATCAAAAATCAATTATAATTAACACACACTCAAAACGCATTCAACATGAAACTAAACAAATTGTGCCTATTTAACAAAGGGGAATGTTCCTATCGATCTCAATAACCTCTTTGATTCATCAATTACTCATAAAATACACATTCAAATTGATTTAATCATCACTTGAATCTTGAACCTGCAACCTAGTCGACAACCATCCTCTGAGTATCATAACCTTAAATTAATTGAGGGTTATTTCTTATTGGAGTTCATGGAAGCTCTATACACCATCATGAAACTTAACTTTTGTTGCACCTATTCTTTCTTGATAATTCTTCAAATAATTAAAGCAGGTGAATTATACACACAAACACACTCAAATACATATGGGGAACAAAAGCCCATGTTTGTATTGGGTAACATTATCGTTTTCATTATCAATTTGGATTAAATTAATTCTAGGGTTTTATTCAATTTCAGAATTTTATTTATTAATGCTTTTAAATATGTTTAAAGTTCTTAAATCAGATTCAGGGCCTTGACCCATTGGTTAACACTCGCAACCTATACAAAAGGGACCTGAGTTCAACCCTGGGCAACCTCATTTCATTTTTAAACACATTTTTAAATGATTTTATGATTTTTAAAAAATACTACTATATTTATATGATTAAATAAAACTTATTTTGCTAATTTATATAAATAAAAAATTGAATTTATTAATTTCAAAAAATCCTCAAAAAGTGTAACTTTTATTTTCTAAATAAAGGTTATAAATGTCATAAAAATATCATATATTATTTATGATTTTTAAATTTTATAAAAAATTATGCTAAAAACAATACATGTTATTCAAATTATTTTGATTCAAAATTTATCACAAATGTAATTTTCTTTTAAATAGTTAATTATTTAATTAACTATTTCTGATCAAGTTATTAATTAATTAATTATTTTTTCACATCTTATATTTATTCAAATGCTTTAGACTAAATATCTAAATTATATTTAGTTACTTTATTTTAGTTATTATTAATCATCATTTTCAAATTCAAATCACTTATTTTATTTTATTTACTCAAACTATATACTACATCAAATACAACATTTTAAATCCACTGTAAACACTAAATCCCAAAGAAAACCCTAATCTATGTCTATTTCATTACTCAAACTATATACCACATGTAATTCAAGCATGCGGTCATGCCCCATGAGGCACACCTTATGCCCAGCCTAAAATACACCCCGTGCTAAAATCAACACACGCCCCGTGTTTGTTAGTCCGATAGGACAAAAAGTATGGTTCCCCGACCCGAGGCACGAGGTCGAGCTTCACCACAAACACGGGGTCGAGCTTCACCACAAACACGGGGTCGAGCTCCACCACAAACACGGGGTCGTGCCTTGTTGAACACGGGACCGTGCCCAACAAGATCTGAGCGTACGAGCCGACCAACTTTTCCGTACATTGTACTAGCATGGGGTCGTGTCTTTTAGGCATAATGTCATGCTTAAACACTCCAGAAAGCCTATAATTAGGAGCACATTTGCAATTTTGAAATAAAGCTTTTGGGAGGTGAAGTGCTGGTTTTTCCTCTAGGGATCCCAGCCTTTGGAGATCTTTAGAAGGTTTTGGAGGTTCATTCAACACTTAGAAGAAGCTTGGGATTGTTTAACATCATCCATAGTGGATCACTAGTTTGATTGTTCTAATTTACTGGTAATTTCCTTTCTATCTTTTATCTTTATTGTTATGTTCAAGCTTATTATGAGCTAAACTTTATTTGATATCCTCATTTAGTGAAACTTTATGTAAGTTGTGATGAACTAATGTGTGGTTTATATTATGTTAATATTATGGTGATCTTGAGAAAACTTTTGATGAGTAGCATCTATATTTGAACGGAAAGTTATAAATTTATGATTTGTAATTGTGAATGTCATATAAGGTTGACAAACATATGACTAACTTTTATTCATGAAACTAATCTTCATAATAAATCTATTGCTAATGAATTAGAAATGGTTATTAGAAATCATATCACCTTAACAATCTGATCATTTATGGGTTCTCTTTTATTATTGTAAAAAATCTACAATAATTGTTATGGTTTTCTAAAATTAATGGTATGTTAGAAAGGAACTTGATCAACTCTCTTTTTAACTTTAAGTTATGTTTTCAGAAATCATATGTCAAAAGGTCACAAGAGATTTACCTACATTACTAGTGCCTTTGATCTAAGCAGTAAAACTCACCATAACGTGGTCCTAGTCACTATGGAGCGGATAGATGAGAAATCGCGCTAGCTCACATTTATAAACATTAACATAATTACTTTAATCAATATCAGTAACAGCACCACCATTGTATCACAGTTACATAAGTGTAATCTAAATTTATCTATCTTTATTATCGTTATTTTGTTTAACTTATCATTTTATAAAACCTAAAACCAATAGTCAATTATGAGGGTGGTTGAGTAGGCTTAGTATGTCCACAGATTGATACTCAGTTCTTACCAACACTATATTACCTCACGAAATGTACATTTTCCTTTTATGTGTGTGCTTTAGTATTAGTAATAACTAATTAAAACTGAATCTATGCAAAAAAATCTTTATCAAAATATATATACTATAAACATGCATCAAAAATCTATTGGTTTGACAAACCCACCCCATTTGCTTATTCACGTGATGATTGAAACTAGAATCATACACACTATGTGGCCTTCTAAAGACATATTTAGGTCTTGGACTTAGTAAAAAATTAAAGTCAATATCATTATGTTTACTTGAGTTTTTCTTTCATTGTAACGTATTGTTTGATTAGTATTATTCAATGAAAATGACATTTAGTATTATTTCAACTTACTTAATTTCATATGCTATAAACAATCGATTCATATTCATCTGCCTCGATGATTCCACCATCGGTCGGGGTATGATAACTAGTGGCTTACAAAAAGGGCCATTACTCTTGGGGTCGGCTCATGCAAATGGTTCTTTAGTAGTTTAGATGTATGGATTTTGAAGACATGCTTACGCGATTCTTCAAATGCATCGATGGCCTATAGGAATGCCATCTTATCATATGTTATGTGACTGGCTTAAAGGATGAGATATGATATAAGGTAGAACTTAGAAAACCTAAGACCCTTAAAGAAGCAAGTGGGCTATCTCGTAAAAATAAGGAAAAACTAAATACTAGTATGAAACATGCTCTTAGTAGTCGTTAACCTTTTACCACCCATCCCTAACAACTATACATCTGGCTCTTGCTCTCTTACCTCAGACCCGTGACCCACCTAACCCTACCTTGTCCTATAATTCGGCCCGGTGCCTCACAAGCGTAAAACTTACAAGACTAATAAGATAAGGATATTTTGGTTTTTATTGTGACGATAACTTTTTCCCATGCCATCATTGCTCTAAATGTCATTTTCATTATATGTGAATCTAAGGATATGATGAAACTGGAACCAAAGAACATGGTCATAAAGCCATTCCATAAAAATAAGATAGTTTTAAGAAGTAACACATTTTTATGTATCTTATTTTTATTTGTCATGTTCATAGTCTTACTTATCATCTTAGTGAGAAATATTGTGAATGAATGATTGTATCATAAGCTAGCTCTTTGTCGATATGTTATAAGATATCCATCATTCACTTTTCTATTGTGTAATTTTGTTTCAATTTTTATTTCATCTTCAAAGCTTGTTTGATCTTGTATACGATCATTCGCATCCAAGTGAACCTTTAATATGCACATCTCCACAAACTCTAGATAGAGTCTTTTTTTATATTGATAAAACCTTACCACTAATAGAAAACATAGATTTTGAAGACACCACGAAAGTTTATATGGTTAGTAAATCATATATCATAGTTGATAGAATTAAAAACTAGAATTTCTTTTCATTCTGCTAATCTAAAGTTTCTAAATTTCATTAGTATATAGGGAGTGATAATGGATATAAAACCAGTTCTATTATATCTCACGATCAGGTACCAATCATCCACAAATAATCCGCAAGTTTTAGTGTAAGTTGACGAGTGTCGCACAGACAATTCTATTAACCGGTCATCGGTGGACAAGTCCTATTGTTACCAAGGAAAACCAGTTTGAAGATATGGTGGCCAATCATGAATGCGTGCAAAGTATGGTAGGGTTCGAGATCTTATGTCAATGGTCCAACGGTAAGTGATTACTACTCTTTGCAGGTGGCGGCTTTCAGTTCGTTTTTGGGGTATAATGACTTAATTTTTGTGACATTCGAACTTGATTATCAATGCTTGACCATTTGGTTGAAGAATGGGGAATTAACTCATTTATTAGATTGTAACGCCCCGAATAATGTCTAAGCGAGCCAAATAGTAATAATGGGCTTAGACGAGATCATTTAATAAAAATAAGATGGATATGGGTTTTAGACCGAGAAGACATTACGGGTTATGTGTTTGGCGCGTTTAAGTTCCCGGGAACGCCTGATATATATAAACGGATCAGCTTGAGCAGCTCTCATTTGCAGCTTAACACTCTAGTTCTAGAAAGAGAGAGTAGAGAGAGAAAGTAGAGAAAATTGAAGATTTAAGGCTCGGTTGATCTCGGGATTGAAGATCGGTGTTCGTGGGCATCCAAACAACAAGAAAACACCATGAATCAAGGTAAGAAATGTGACATCCGTCACCTTAAGGTCCATCGAACGACATAAATAAGCATAGAATTATTTTAATTATTCTTCCTTTTCTTCATGAACTCCTGCTTTAAGGAATCATGTCTGCTTTATTTTCCCTTGTGCCTGTGCTTCCTCCGAGAACGTGTGCTAAGCATAAACCTTTTATAAATTTCATCACCATTACCACCAAATATATCATTTTAATTTCAACCATTTTCATTAATAAAACCATTTTAGACTATCAAATACCATTAAACACACTTTTAACCTTAATATAACGAACATTTTAAGATCGTAATCAACCGAAACAAATTTTGGGGAACTCAAGGGTTAAGTGCAGGGACTAAACTTGCCATTTTGCAAACTTAGGCTGGGTATATAAGCCCATACTCCAGCCCTTAATCTCATTTCATCTTCATCTTCTTCATCCTCTTCACCTTCTTCTTCACATCTTCTTCATTCTAGCTCCAAATCCAACCCGCTTGGTCTTGTTCTCGTCATCTAGACTCCATCTACGGCCTAGTCTACTCTATTCTAGCAGGTAGACGACCTTGGTTATCCCTTTTCCTTGCTTATTCAGGGCTATCCAAACTAGGGTTTTGGGTGTTCGGGTTCAACTCGAACACATGAGGTCATGTGGGTGCGTGTGAAGTCCTTCTGCTTGTGTTTCATGTTTGTGTATGTTTGTAGAGTGTTTCTGGAAGTCCTTGTTGTGTAAAACCCGTGCTCGGAGCAGCCGAAGGCTGCTCTGCACTTTTGCAGTTGCGAACCTGCAGTTCAGGCGACTGGGTCTGTCATGCGACTGAGCCGTGCGACTGGGTGAGTCGTGCGACTGAGTCATTCGATTGTGTCTTTCGGGCGACTGAATCATGCGACTAGGGATGTCATGCGACTGAGTTGTGCGATCAAATGAATGTGTGTGCGATTGAGTCAATGCGAATGAGTGTGTGTGCGATTGAGTCAGCTGACTGACTGAATGTATGCGATTGTGCGTGTTTCGCACGACTGGAGTCCAATCGTACGAATGAAGGTTCAATCGCACGAAAGTAGCTAATTCGCACGATTGAGGGTTGATTCGTGCACATGGAGGTTGGTTCGTGCGAATGTGTGTTGTGTGGTACGACTGAATGCCAGTCATGTGAATGAAGACTCAATCGTACGAATGAAGCTGATTCGTATGATTGAGGTTGATTCATACGGATGGAGCGTTGAGTTGAGCGTCTGGTCCTGTTGTGTGACTGATGATGTTGAGTGTGATTTTCCCCTTGAACGTCTGATGATGATAAGGTAACATTAGTAAAAGTGTCATTGCTTGATCACAAAGATTAAAGTCAATGCTATCAACATGCACATACTATTTCAATTGAATACAACCTAACATTTTACAATTATCGACAATCCAATTGGAACTCCAAATACTTAACAAGTGCTATCTTTCATAACCATGAGATCATTTCACGGATGTCATAAGCAATGATGACTACTCGTAGTACTTGGATCTACATAAGATCTGATACGTGTGTCCGCTTGTGTGTGTGTGCTACCCGTTTTCTATGCTGTACAATATACATACAATTTACATACTTGGAATCAACATGCTACTATTTTGTGGGTACTTATCTGATACATGCTTGAGTCTGCTTTGTGGATCTTTCTTACAACCATTTAATTCCAGTGTGGGAACCGACAGATAGGTATTGGTAGTACTACTGGGTTGACACCCCCACCCTTGTGTTGGTATACTAGTTAGTACCAACAAAAGCCAGGAACGGGCCTTGGGTGAATATATTCCGACAAGATTCTTTGTGTACGTCATTAGGTTTGGTCGTAAAGCTCTTGTCATGTGATTTTGCTTACTTATAACTGTATACACGGTATTCTGTAACAACTTTATACAGCATCAATTACTTATTTACTTTAAACCTGCGAACTCACCAACAATTTTGTTGACCATTTTGAGCATATCTTTTCAGGTGATCATGCTAGCTGAGGTTCTAGGTGTGCTGCCTTAGTGGAGACCCTAGGATGCATTTTCGGGCCAAACTTGTCATTTTGAAAACAATTGATGTATCTATTTCAAACAACATTATATTTTGTAACTTGTTCCCGGGTTGTGGGAATTGCATACAATGTAATCATCTATGTATTATGATTTATGTATCATGTTTATGCTTATGGCTATGTGTCGTGAATACTGACTAAACACGACACAAGTCCCTTGTTGTCGGGTGTTGTCATGACACGCTTGTCATCATTATTATTATTGCATCTCTATCGCTTACCATGTGTTATGACGATTCCCGTCTCGCCGCATCCCCATGTTTCCGCTCTTAGCGGGGATGTGACAGACTGGTATCAGAGCCATTGGTTATAGAGAATTAGGCAATACACTTGACCTAGACTATAACCTAAGAACCTTCATGTAGATTTGCATGCCAGGGTTATGTGCATTTTGTATCTCATACGTGTTCCTCATTACTTGTTCGATTAACTATCTGTTTCGTGATCATTTCACCCCGTGAGGGAGCCCTTGTGCTCACTCTTTACGGGATGTTTATATTAGATCTTCCGTTTCCCTCTGCGCACCTAGTTGCTTTATCAATCTGGGTACTGAACCGAAAGAGATCTTCATAGATCATGCTATTGCGTTTGACCTTAAGCACTGGGATTTACCCCGAGGAGGTTATGTCTAAGACCTCTAGAGAGGAGGAAATAAGCAACCTCCGCTAGACTAAACTTGATTTCATGCTGGACATGCCATCATTATGATGGACTACTGTTTGGACATTACTTATACATGGTGTGAGAAATTTACGATTTGTATGTGATGTGTGACAACCATAAGTATGGTCTTAACCCGGAAAGTTAGACCTTAATATGACATGGATAATGTGTCCTGCAATGGTTAAAACTTATGCATTTGCTATTCTTATGATTAGAACATGCCGCCTCGAAGAGCTACCCGCAGCAACAGTGGCGGAAGTGAAGCCCCGAGAGGCAGAGGCAAAGGTAGAGGTAGAGCACCGAGAACAAGTGATGGTCCTACCAATGTCACTCCAGGAGCAGGAAACGCTGATATGGCAGCCTTAATCACTCAACAGCTGGCCGCACTAATTCCGACTATCGTGGCCCAAGTGAGCGATGCTCTTCAGAATTCTCACCCCCACGGGGATGGTGGCCATGATAACGAGGATAACGGGAACCCGACTGGGAACGAAAGCAATCAGGAGACCGAAAATGGTGGTACAGCCGGTAATGAAACTAGAATTGTGAATGTTAGACGGGGATGTTCATACAAGGAATTTGTGGCTTGTAAACCACGAGAGTTTGATGGCAAGGGTGGAGCCATAGCTCTGACCAGATGGCTTGAAATGATGGAGGCCGTGATCGACATCAACGAATGCCTCGACAGTCAAAGGATTAAGTACGCCACTTGCTCACTACAGGGCAAGGCACTAACGTGGTGGAACACTCAGATTCAGGCTAGGGGAAGAGAATCGGCGATGCAAATGTCGTGGGATGAGTTCAAGGCCCTAATCACCGAGGAGTTCTGTCCTCTCAATGAGATGCAAAAACTTGAGCATGAGTTATGGAATCATGCCATGGTGGGGGCTGGGCACGCAGCTTACACCGATCGTTTTCACGAGCTAGCAAGGTTGGTTCCGCATCTAGTCACCCCGGAATCAAAAAGGATAGAGAGGTACATTTGGGGACTTGCGCCTCAAATCCAGGCAATGGTAACCGCTACTGCCCCTCCTACTATTTAAAGCGCGATTCTGAAGGCTGGCGCTCTAACTGATGAGATGGTGAGAACAGGGGTATTGGGCAGGGGACCAGAGAAAAGGAAAGAAGTTGGGGAAACGAGCCGGTCGAGTGCCGGGAAATTCGAGAAAAGGGCCAAGACAACCAGAAATTTTGTGGCCGTGACCCAGGGCAGGTGAGAATATGTGGGTCCGCACCCCCGATGCGATAGTTGCAACTTTCATCATCCCCCAGCTATGCCGTGCCGGGTGTGCGCTAACTGTAGACGCCCGGGACATTTAGCAAGAGACTGCAGAACAGCGCCGAATATTGTCGCACCAGTCAACGCGGTTAACCCCGCCGGGAAAGCCAGGGGCTGTTATGAGTGTGGAAGCCCTTATCACTACCGAAACATGTGCCCCAAACTGAATCGGGCATCAAGCCAACAAGGGAACAACCAGCATCAGACTATGGCTATAGCTGGAAATCAAGGCCCGACAAACCAGGGGAACGCGGCCCGGGGACGCGCTTTTGTCATTGGAGCCAATGAAGCCCGTCAGGACCCAAATGTTGTCATGGGTATGCACTTACTCAATAATCACTTTGCATCTGTATTATTTGACACCGAAGCAGACAATAGCTTTATATCTTCTGAATTTGTGCAATTGCTCGATTTGAGTCCTAGTAGGCTAGAAACTAGCTACTCTGTAGAAATGGCCAATGGTAGGGTTGTTCAGGCCAACGGGATTATTAGAAAGTGCTAGATAATATTAGAGAACCACACCTTCGATATAGACTTGATACCCTTTGAGCTAGGAAGTTTCGATGTGATTGTGGGAATGGATTGGTTGTCGAAACACGGGCCGAGATTGTCTGTCGAGACAAGGTAGTGCGAATCCCTATGTCAGACGGGGGAGCACTCAGAATTCAAGGAGAAAGACCGGGGAGAAACTTAAAGCTTATTTCCTGCATGAAAGCACGCCGGAGTTTACGAAAACAGTGCTACTCTTTTCTGGCTCACGTGGTGGAAAAGAAGGAAGAGGAGCAAAAATTGGCAAATATCCCTGTAGTGCGGGATTACCCAGATGTATTTCCTGATGACTTGCCTGGTTTGCCTCCTCCACGACAGGTGGAATTTCGTATTGAGTGGTTCCTGGAGCTACACCGGTAGCAAAGGCACCGTATCGGTTGGCACCGTCTGAAATGCAAGAGTTATCTAGCCAGTTACAGGAACTACTGGAGAAGGGTTTTATTCGGCCGAGTCACTCGCCTTGGGGAGCACCGGTGTTATTTTTCAAGAAGAAGGATGGTTCGTTCCGTATGTGCATCGACTACCGTGAGTTGAACAAACTAACTGTGAAGAAGTGGTATCCTCTCCCCAGGATTGACGACCTGTTTGATCAGTTACAAGGAGCTTAGTATTTTTCCAAGATCGACCTTCGATCTGGATATCACCAACTAAGGGTTTTCGAGGAGGACGTACTGAAGACAGAGTTTAGAACTTGTAATGAGCACTATGAGTTCTTGGTCATGCCGTTCGGATTGACTAACGCACCAGCTGTGTTCATGGACCTGATGAATCGGGTGTGAAAACCTTACTTGGATAAGTTTGTGATCGTATTCATTGACGACATACTTATCTACTCTCGATCGAAAGAGGATCATGAAGAACACCTTCGGGCAATACTGGAACTGTTAAGAGAAGAGAAACTTTTCGCCAAGTTCCCGAAGTGTGAATTCTGGCTGCGAGAGGTGAAGTTTTTGGGTCATGTGGTTAATAAGGACGGGATTCATGTAGATCCTGGCAAGATCGAAGCGGTAAAGAAATGGGATACACCCCAGACACCTTCAGAGATACGGCAGTTCTTAGGATTAGCCGGATATTATCGTCGTTTGATTGCGAACTTTTCAAAGATCGCTCAACCGTTGACGTTGCTGACTCAGAAAGACAAGAAGTTTGATTGGGGAGATACGCAAGAACGGGCATTCCAAACGCTGAAAGATAAGCTGTGCAATGCACCGATATTGTCCCTCCCAGACGAAACTGATGATTTTGTGGTGTACTGTGATGCTTCGCATCAAGGGTTGGGATGTGTACTAATGCAGAAAGATAAGGTGATTGCCTACGCTTCGCGACAACTTAAGGTGCACGAGAAGAACTACATGACTCATGATCTTGAGTTGGGTGTTGTAGTATTTGCACTTAAAATATGGAGGCATTACCTGTAGGGAACCAAATGCATCATATACACAGATCATAAAAGCCTTCAACATATTCTGGATCAGAAGGAACTCAATATGCGACAGCGACGCTGGGTAGAGCTTCTTAGTGACTACGATTGTGAAATCCGGTATCATCCGGGGAAAGCTAATGTGGTGGCTGATGCTCTAAGTCGCAAAGAACGCGTGAAACCACTACGTGCTTGAGCTTTGGGATTGACCAAACAAATTTGAAAGCTCAGATCCAAATTGCACAAAGTGAGGCGTTGAAAGAAGAAAACCTTGCGGGAGAAGAATTCCGAGGGTTGGATAAAAACTGATGTGCAAGGACGATGGTGTGCAGTACTTCGTGGACCGTATATGGGTACCCAAGTGGGGAGGTGTACGTACCTTGGTCATGGATGAAGCACACAAGACGCGATATTCTATTCATCCTGGCGCAGACAAGATGTACCACGATCTCAAAGATCTTTACTGGTGGCCAGGCCTAAAGAAAGACATTGCCACGTACGTCAGCAGATGCTTGACATGCTCGAAAGTTAAAGTTGAACATCAGAAACCATCGGGACTGTTACAGCAACCTGAGATTCCCGAATGGAAATAAAAGAACATAGCCATGGACTTCATTACCAAACTCCCTTGAGCGAGCAATAGGCATGACTCGATATGGGTCGTAGTCGATCGAATGACGAAATCAGCACACTTCTTGCCAATCCGAGAAGACTACAAAATGGACAAGTTGGCGAGATTTTACATAAAAGAGGTCGTGACAAGACACGGAGTGCCGGTGTTAATCATATCCGACCGTGACGGCCGATTCACTTCACATTTTGGCAAACACTACAAAAAGCGATGGGCACTCGATTAGACATGAGTACCGCCTATCACCCTCAAACAGATGGCCAAAGTGAACTGTTGATGCATGTATGTCCCTAGATCATGATTTGAAATGTAATGTGTTCTATGAACTTGGAGAACGAATTGGAAGGTTTCTGGACGGCTAGGGTACGTCTGGAATCGTAATTGATCGAGCCCCCAATCGATTTCTAACGTTAGTTTCAATTCTTGATTGATTCTTCGTGTGTTCTCACTGATTGGATCGCCAATCAAATAGGATTCCGCACTATTTGATCTGGTTTACACGTTAATCTCTAGGTATTTCGGTCAAATACCAGGTCCTGACAAGTGGTATCAGAGCTTTGACTCTTGATTACGTGTTGATTCAATCAAGATTGCATAAAAGTTTGTGTTTTTGCACTAAAAACGCAATCTTTGGCATCAAAAGTGATCTTGGAAGTTCCTTGCTCCTCGAAGTTTGGTTTCTACGTACTTAGGCGATTAGAACTTGTGAAATTTCGAATCTTTACAGCTGAAACGCGTCAAACCTAGAAATTTTCGCAAAACAGCAGCTTCAGTCGCACAAGTGACTCATTCGCACGACTGGACTCCATTCGCATTGCTCATACGCACGATTGGAGATAGTCGCACCCTCATTCGGCCGACTGAACCGTTCGCTCGCATAGCTCATACGCACCAGATTCATTCGCCCGACTGAACCAATCGCCCAATTCAGCCGCACGATTGAACCAGTCGCAGAGTCCATACGCACGATTAGATCATTCGCATCCTTCAGTCACATCAGTGAAAGTTTGTTTGATTAGATTCTAAGTTTATTAGTCATGGAAGATCAGATGTCAGCCTTTACTGCTGGGAAGGACTCAAGGATACAGAACCTGCTGTTGCTTGAGAGTGAGGTGGGTAATCACAATAAACCACCAAAGCTTTTGACTTTAGATGAGTTTCCCATTGGAAACAACATTTGAGATCTACCTTAATGGAGTAGATCCTAATCTGTGGGAAGCCATTGAGATCGGTTATAGTACACCGGTGGGAGCTGATGGAGTTAAGCTAACATTAAGCGGGATGACAGACGCACAGAAAATAAAGTACAATGCAGAGAAAAGAGTTTATGCATTGATCACTCAGTCTATCCCCAAAGACATATTCCACCAGTATTCAGAGAACAAGCAGTCCAAGAAACTATGGGATGAGCTAGAGAAGAGATATGATGGGAATGCGTCATTGAAGGCAATCAAGGCAAAGGAGTTAAAGAAGGAATTCGATAACTTCTCATCGATTGGTAATGAAAGTTTAGACGAAGTCATAGACAGATTCTACCACTTGATGAGCGAATTGCATACACATGGAGTGGAAACAACTATGGAAGAGAAAGTAAGCAACTTCGCAGACGGATTGCCTGATAAGTGGGCTACATTCGTGTCTAACCTGAGACGGAATGGAATGCTTGTAAAGCTGGATATAAATGACTTCATTCTTAAGTTGCGAGAAGAAGCACTAAGGATGAAGTATAGAGCTCAGAAGTCTTCGTACACACAAAATCCAGCTTTATACAACGCCACGCCTCAAGCTAAGGCATCTGGAGCACCACTCCAGACTGCTTTTGTGTCTAGCTCGTCAGGTCCTTCACATGCTTCTCCTTCTGGATCAGACACGTCTGGGTCGCCCTGTACCCATTATATTGGATCAGAAGCAAGTGCTACCAAACTGAAGATCGAGAACCTCGGTAATGTGACCGTAGAAGTAGCTCGAGACCATATGGATCTGTTAGCAGTAGTGGTTCATTCATATGATGGACTTGTTGCCGGGAAGATTGGAAACTGCCATCTGGCAGATGAGGACTACGAGCAGGTGGATGAAATGGAGCTTGAGAGGATGGATATAATGTGGGCCTTAGCTAGCGCTGTCCGAAGGGCGAAGAAGTTGTTAAGAAGACTGGACAGAACTTGATAGCTACTAAGGATACCACATTTGGCTTTGACAAGAGCAAAGTGACCTGCTTCAACTGTGGAGAGAAGGGGCACTTCAAAAGAGAATGTGTCAAGCCAAAGAAGACGGGTAATGGGAACCCGTTCTCGTCCTTTACTCGCCAAGACAAGCAAGCCTCCAGTTCTACTTCATCAAACAAGGATCCAAAAGCCTTGACTGCTCATGATGATGAAGGACAGGATTGGAGTTTTAGGTTTGTCTCACCAGGAGAATCTAACATTGCCAGTGTTGAGAATATTGATGATGATTCTGCGAGTGAAGGGGATCTAGCAGTTGAGATAGCAATGTCACATAGTGAAGAAACAACTGCAGCTGAGGTCAGCTACAATCCAAATGAGGAGATTTCCACGTCAGAGACAGAAAAGTCAGAATCACCAGAACCAGAGGATCTGATGCTGCTGATGGCTAACTCTTCTGAACCAACTCAGGTAAGTACTACTGACCAAATGTTTAATAATCATGCTTGTTCTGATTGTGATACTTTTAGGAATAGCATAGATGGAAAATTTGCTACGTTATTAGATCATAATGATAACTTAGTAAAAGATTTACGACTATGCACTGAGGCTAATAGAGTACTAAAACAAAATGAGCACAGTGATAAAGAAAAGATAGACCTATTGACTAAACAACTTAGGGAAACCGAAGTAGTGGCCTTTAACCAAGAAAATGACATTAGGTACTATATAAACTCCCTAGAAGAAACTAAGAAGCAAAAGGCAGTTCTAGAAGTAGAAGTTAATTCATTAAAACAGAAACTGCACAGTTGGACTAGTTCTTCACACATAGTTCAACACTTAGTGAGAGAAAGGAATAACGGGGAGGGATTAGGCTATAAAGTGGTTCCACCACCACCTGAGACCTTGATGAACACTAAGTCTAGACCAGTAAATAATAACCCCATCAAGGATCATATGGTGACTTCTCCTCTTGTTACTGATCCAGACACCTCATGTTCATCTACTGAATCTGGACAAAAACAAAAGGAGGCCACTTCAAAGGTAAAGGGTAAATTGCCTTGTCTTAATCTGGAAAATGAATTTGAAAAAGTTAACTTAAAGTCAGGGTCAAAAAGAGTCAAATCAGAACCTAAAAGGACTTCAAATGTTACTTTTTCACATGCTTCAAGTCAAAAACCAGTTAACCAAAAAATGAAACAGGTTAAAACAGTAAATTTTGTTAAATCAGAGAAAACATCAAACATACAAGAGTCAAAAACTAGAGTGATTGATGTTACTAGAGTGTCACGCATTTCTCCACAAAGAAAGTCTACTCATAAAGTTGATAGCAGGTCATGCTACAACTGTGGAGAATGTGGACACATTGCTTCCTATTGTCATTTCTATCAGACACCTAGGAAGAAGATTGATCTTCAGGACTCTAGACCTAGGTCTTCTAAGCGGAGTTCTCTAACTCCACCTAGAAGAGCTAGTGAACCTAAAGTCAAACCTGTAAGCCAGACGACTATTTATCAAAAACAGGCATTGCACAAATCTGGCTTATGGAAAGAAAAGTCCACCTAGTGTCTAATACTGATGACAAGAAGGAACCTGAGCTACCCTCACCCTCTAAGGGTCAATGGGTGGAGTTTATGATGTGTGATGCCTCTGGGAAAACCAAGACAGTAAAAGCTTGGGTTCCTAACCTAAACTAATTCATTTACTTTGTATATGCAGGGTGTTCGATACAGTGCTGAGACTAACACGTGGATTATAGATAGCGGAGCATCCAGGCACATGACAGGAAATAGAGCCCTTTTATCAAACGTCAAACAAATAAAAGGAGGGCATGTTTCCTTTGCAGGAAACAAAGGAGGCTATATCACAGCAAGGGAGAAGTGGGAAATCAGAAAGTTAAGTTTGATAACGTGAACTACGTTCAACAACTTCAGAACAACTTACTTTCTATTTCCCAAATCTGTGATAAAGGATTTAAAGTCATCTTCGACAACAAGAAGTGTTACATGCTGAAGAAAGAACATATGATCCCAGAGGACCAAGTTCTGATGACTGCTTCAAGATATAAAGACCTTTATGTCTTGGATCTGTCAACAGTTGCTACAACGGATCATGAGGTTCAGTGCTTTCTATCTAAAGCTACTAAGAAAGATTCAATCTCCTGGCATAGGAGAATGGGACACATTAGTCAAAGGAAGATGAATCATTTGATTCAGAAGGATTTAGTGAGAGGAGTAAATGTCAAGAACTTCCAACTTCCTGACTTTTGTGTAGCTTGCAAGAAAGGCAAACAGACAAAGAAGTCTCATAAGGAAAAGAAAGTTCATTCAATAGAACTTCCTCTTGCACTTCTTCACATGGATCTGTTTGGTCCAGTTAGTACAAGGAGCATTGCAGGCGACGTGTATTCTTTTGTGGTCACTGATGACTACTCAAGGTTCACTTGGGTAATGTTTCTGAAATCCAAATCAGAAACATTGGAGACATTCAAGGAATTAGTAACCACACTGGAATCTCTCTACAAGCTAAAAGTTAGACAAGTACGCTCAGACAACGCGACAGAATTCAAGAATCAAGGGATGGAGGCATACTGCAAGGAAAAGGGAATTGTGCATCAATTCACTTCTGCTTACACACCTCAGATGAATGGCGTTGCTGAGAGAAAGAATAGGAGTTTGATAGAGACAGCACGGACTATGCTGGCAGACTCGAAACTGCCTATCCAATTCTGGAATGAGGCGGTGGCAAATGCGTGTTATACACTGAATCGAGTCCTAATAGTCAAGCGCCACGGAAAGACATGTTATGAGCTACTACAAAGACGCAAACCGAATTTGGAGTATCTTGAACCTTTTGGTGCGCCGTGTACACTTCTGAAGAAGACACAAGTAGGCAAATTCAGCGAGAAGGCAGATGAAGGAATCTTTCTAGGATACAACATACCGAACAAGCGAGCTTACAATAACTCAACAGGTCTTGTAGAAGTGTGGTGTCATGTCGACGTCAGAGATATACCACACACACCTACGGGCAAAGGACTGCATACTCTTCGATTATGATGGATTCTTCAAGTCCTTCAACATCCCTCTCTCTCCCTCGGATGATGAGTTAGCTGCTAGGATGATGTATGATATTCTAAATACACCATCTAGCACACAGGGAGAATCATCTACTCAATCAAGGGGGTAGTCGATGACAGTGACTCCTCCTCTGAAGATGAAACGAAGCAGATGACCAGAACAGTCAGGAGGAACAGGTTCCAGTTCCTGAAAGTCCCCAAGCATCATGAGTGATGCACCTTCGACTTCGAAACCTCAAACCCCATCTTCCTCAGATGCAGAACAAAATGTTCACAATCTCGGTTCTTAGGTGGTTGTGCCTACTACTCCAGGATCACGACTAAACGTCTATCATCCCCTTGACAATGTTATTCGGGATGTCAGATCAGGAGTACAACCCGAAATCAGCTATACTCAGCTGATTACGCCTCAGTTATGGAGAAAGGTTACATTCATGATGGTGCTTATCGATGTTTTGTTTCGCAGGTTGAGCCAAAATATATCAATGAAGCACTAAATGATGAGGCGTGGGTGAGTGCCATGCAAGAAGAACTTCTGTAGTTTAAGAAGTTAGGTGTATGGACTCTGGTTGATAGACCTAAAGGTGCTAAAGTCATTGGCACCAAATGGGTACTAAAATGCAAGAAGGATGACCAAGGAGTCATTATCAGGAACAAAGCTCGACTGGTGGTTCAAGGTTTTCGCCAAGTCGAGGGGATTGACTATAATGAGGTGTTTGCACCCGTGGCAAGGAGGGAAGCTATTCGTATCTTCCTTGCCTATGCATCGTACATGAAGATTAAAGTCTACCAATTAGATGTGAAGAGTGCATTCCTTCATGGGGAAATCAGGGAAACAGTCTATGTAAGTCAACCCGAGGGATTTGAAGACCCTTATCATCGGGATAGAGTTTACAAGCTCGACAAAGCTTATATGGGCTTCATCAAGCTCCTCGAGCTTGGTATGAGAAACTCTCGACTCATCTTGTGAAACACGGCTTTCGCATGGGAGTCATTGACTGTACACTGTTATAAAGAAAAGGATGGCGACCTACTGCTTGTACAGATATATGTTGATGACATAATCTTCGGATCAAAGAAGGAAGAGTTATGCAAAGAGTTTGAAGCAGTGATGAAGAAAGAGTTTGAGATGAGCGCTATGGGGGAGATGAAGTTCTTTCTCGGGTTACAGGTGGAACAAACACCTAATGGGATCTTTCTACATCAGACCAAGTATGTAGGAGACATTCTCAGTCGCTTTGACATGGAGAATGCTTCTGCTGCTGGGACTCCACTTGCTACGAATCATGATATAGCACCTGATGAGAATGGAGATCTGGTAGATGCCACTATGTACCGAGGAATGATTGGATCCCTCATGTATCTCACTGCCTCAAGACCGATATTATGTATGCTACATGTCTATGTTCTAGATATCAGGCTAAACCAAAGGTCAACCATCTGATCGGGGTAAGAGGATTTTTCGCTATCTGAAGGGTACACCCACACTTGGATTGTGGTATCCTCATGATGATGACTTTAAGCTTACCACGTATAGTGACTCGGATTACGGGGGATGCAAGATGAATTACAAGTCTACATCAGCGGGGTGTCAATTCTTTGGGAGAAGATTAGTTACCTGGCAGTGTAAGAAGCAGACATCGGTTGCATTGTCAACCTGTGAAGTCGAATATGTTGCTCCTGCAAGTTGTTGTTCACAAATCATTTGGATTCAACAGCAAATGCGGGATTATGATTTAAAATTCTCATCTACTCCTATTTTGTTGATAACTCTGCTGCAATTGCAGTAACTAAAAATCCGGTTCAACATCCTAAGACCAAACACATCGGTATTAAATACCACTTCATAAGAGACTGTTTTGAAAAGAACTTAATTGATGTGGTTAAAATTAATACTGATTTTCAACGCGCTGACCTCTATACTAAAGCCTTTGATAAACCACGTTTTCAATATTTGCTAGAGGTCACGGCGTTAAAAAGAAAAGTGAGGTAATTCCTGATGATAATAATGTGTAGTCCGAGGTAGTTTAGTTAAAGTTTATTTTATTTTATGTTATTGTTTATTTTCGTCTGTTATATTTAATTCATGTTATTTTGCTGTTTATTAAAATCCAAAAATAATTAAACCAGAAATGATTTTAGTATTTTAGGGGGAGAATATGTCAGCAAGTTAACATTAAAAAAAAACAAAAATATAAAATGAGGGAGAAGGGGTAACTAGCTGAAATAAGGTAGATTGTGTCTGTGATACCGATTCAATACCTTTGGAAAATGATAGTACACAAGAACAAATCAAGAGGGACTTTAAAATTTTAAGTTTTGAAAAGATGCAAAAGTTCAAAGTATAAGTCTGTGTAGTCTAAGCAATATAAAAAGGGAAGATGATAGAAAACTGGCAACTCCTAAGGTGACACAAAGAAAGTAGACTTAGAGGCTGCTAGACCACAAATGATATGTGGTAGATTCAACACAATAGACAATTAGACCTGATTGGTGATCTCAAGATCAAACTAAGTTGTTCAACTGACTGTGGACCTCCATCTCACTGGTTAACACAATCAAATATATTCCAATAAGGGGTAATGAGCATTTAAATGCCATAAATGTGTGCGGATGACCATAATTAGAGCAAAGCAAGAAAAAAATGAAAGACAAATGCAATAAAGCTAATGACTTATGTTGTTGGTGCATATTGTGTAAAATAAAATAAGCTGCTCTAACAAGGAGATAGGTTGTGTGCCTCTTGTAGCGATGGCACTGACCTGAGGATAAGCATAACCTAGATATTCTAGAATCATCGTTGTTTGCCGCCTCTTGCTGTGCGATGGCACTAACCTGAGGACAGGCTTCTCTTTGAAAGCTCTAAGAATAGCCTCTTCTTGTAATAATACCCGTAGACTGCTCAAAAGCTTCTGAGGAATGTTGATTACCATATAAGTGTGGGATCCACAAATGTTAGTTGAAATAATAAACCTAAATCAGTCACCAGTCTGTGTCAAAAGTCTGTGTATGGATTTAAGTGGACAAACATACTGACAATCTTAGTGGCTACACACTCAAGAGTTCAAATCAATGTGAAAATCTAAGAGTCTCAGTATGATTTCCTTAAGTTGCTAATGACTCTGGATGAACACCGAGAACTTAAGCATCAAAAAGTTTTAATAACAAGACCCAAATGATTTGACTTACTGTATGATTCCAAAATTGAATTGGTCCAGATATGATCAATCTAAGTTGAAGCTGTCTACTCCCAAACCAAATCCCGTAGATATCAATCTCTGGATTTATCTCTCACAAAAAGCCAAAAATAAGTTTGTTTATGAAATTAGTTTAAGGTTTTAAATTAGTTAGTTGTTTTAATTTTAATGTAGCGTGTGTCGGGCTACATCAGGAAAATCATAAGGAATCAAATCACTATAAGGGTCATGTCTGAGATGACCATATGCTTTGAAAGTTTAAAATAGTCACGTTTGAGGTGACAAAGTGCGTCTGAGGTGACTAAAGTGTCTAAAAGGATCACGTCTGAGGTGATCAAAATGCTTTCAAAATAAAATGATCATGTCTGAGATGATCAAAGGCTCATAACGTTAATTTCAATAATTTAAAAGGGCTTAAATGTAAATTGGTATAAATGGCAGAAAATTAACTAAGTGTGACCATTCGCACGATTGGACCATGAGAATGGACCAACCATGCGAATGGCTTCCACTAACACGAATGGCTCATCAGAATAGCCCATTAGACCGATTGGAAGAGGGTGAATGAGTCAGTCGACCGATTGAAACTCATTCGGTCAACTGAACATGCGAATGAAAGGCACGACTGAGCCAGTCGACCGACTGAATCTCAGTCGGTCAAGTGCATGCGACTGGTTGGGCTAATCGTACGATTGAGCCTGAGTCGCCCGAATGACTGGAGACTGAGGCAGGTGGCGGCCGACTGAGCCCAGCTTCAGTATTTAAAGGGCTCTGTCGATCGCATTTCACTCATCACTCCAAATCGCCCTTAAATCGCACTCCCTACCGTTACTCTGCCAAAATTTTATTAGCACTAGTTTATCATTGTTTTGATTCACTAACATTCGCCATTCATTATATAGGTAGATTGAAGTCTTGTTTCATTGAAATCAGAAGGATTGAACATAATGTGGTGAAATCGAACGAAAACAAGAAACAGACAAAACGCGACCTAATAACCTACTTAAACTATGCAAAATGTTAAAATTAAGGTTAATAGGTTATTAGTAACAAGAATGCGAGTAGATTGAACCGGTAATCCATGTTAAATCACTTGTATTGATCAAGACTCGAACCACAGGCGACTGAACAACTGAGACAGGCGACTGGTCGTCCGGATGAACTTCAATCGCACGATTGAATCTGGAGATTGGGTCATTCGGCCGAATGAACCATATGATTGATCTCAGTCGGCCGACTGAACCATTCGCAGACTCAGTCAGCAGACTAAACCCAATCGCATGTCACATTGACCAGAATGAGTCCAGTCGTATGAAAGAACAGACGACTGACTTCAGTCGCATGATTCATTCGCACGAATGAATCAGAATGACTTTCAACTTTACACTTAGAACAGAATTTTCATGTCTTATGTACTAATGGTTCTATGTCTTGTGTGTTTCAGGTAAATGGCAGAAAGGGGGTCCATAAATCCAAAGCACAACATCTGTGCTCATTTGGATCACACCACCAGGAACGGGGCCGAGTTTACTGACTATAGCCTTTCTGAGACGGTCCGGATTCATAAGGCTATCTCCATGCCTTGCACGCCATATAGATCACTCCATCAGGCATTCTGGGAGAATGCCTCGGTGGACCGCTCTCGTGAGCCGTACTGTATTAGAGCTCTATATTGGGCCATGATATTGAGATCTTGCTGCCGACATTCAGAGGGTCCTAGAGTTTGGGGATGACACTGATCATCCTACTAAACTACATCCATGACAGTGAGAGGATGCTTCCTGAGGATAAAGTACGCTGGGGATATCAACTCAGGTGTGCTCAACAAGAGCAACCTGAGCCCCCAGTACAAGTACTTAGCACACGTGATCCTCAAGTGTGTTGCATCGAGGAGGGGTGGGTTGACGGCCTCTCAGACCAGATTCAAAACGCCTACGTGGCATGGTTCTGAACCACCTTTCAGTTTTTCCAGCATGATATTCTCCTACTTAGTGGAGAACTTGGAGGTCAAGGGTAAAGAGGGGTTTTGTATGTACCCAGATTTTACAGCTCGTCTTCAACGAGAAGCTGCCACAGTTGCCCAAAGAAGTCATGACGCAGTGGCCTTAGAGATTATGGATGATACTACTATGGGCAGGATGAGAGTTTACAGGGGAAAGCAGGTAAAGCCCCAAGTGAAGAGACTGATTGGCCACCTGGCCAAAAGAGGTATGTGGAGCCTGGCAGACGCAAATGGCGTCATGATGACAGCGACTCGATGATGAGAGGTTGCTCCTACCAGATATGGATTGATGATGATGATGACAGCGGCAACGCCGGGATGATATGCTGCTACATAAGAGGCACTGAGTCAGATGTTATTCCCCGGGGTCTGACACTGCCGGAGAGGTTGCTGAGACGGCGGTTTCCATCAGGGGTTCATTGTTGGTGATCAGGAAGAGGAGGAGTCGGATGAGGAGCCCCTCACTAGGACTGTGGGAAGCAAAGTTGTTCCCACAGAACACGGGCTTAGGGTGGTTGGTGAACACCCTCGGGACTCCACTGAGAGAGAGACTGACCCAAGCTATGCTCCGGGTTCAGTGGGCAGAGCTACAGGGGGAGCATCCACTTCCACCAGGACTAGGAGGAAGAGGATGGCTCAACCCCACGGACTGAAGAAGAAGAAGCGTCGCCTGACCTTCGTTACCACTGCTACCACTACTTCCACCACCACAGCCACCACTACCACCTCACTGACATACCGCCATCACCACAGCACCACATTCACTACTGCTACCACAGCCACCCACTTACCTACCACCACTGTATCCTTCCCATCCACCACCATACCATTCACACCTACATCACCAGCACCTGCTTACCGACCCATATTCACCACTGCTACTACCACCACACCTACATCATGCCGGACCCTCAACCCAGCCATCACATGTATATGGATTACTCTACCTCACATCAGGGTAGAGGAGCAGCTGTCGGCGCTTAACCGTATGGTGATGCGCCTGCTAGCTGCAGATGAAGAGAAAGCGGCGCAGATTCGCCAGTTGACCGATCTGACTGTGCCCAGTCTCAGCAGTTGGCAGAGCAGGCTCGGGTGATAGAGCAGCAGACCCAGCTAATCGATGCTAGGAGAGTCGAGATGTCCCAACTCCAGGACCAGAGCCCAATCAGCCAAACGTATAGAGGAGTTGGAGACGACCAACAAGACGATTATGCTGAGGTTAAAGGGGTCAAAGGATGAGCCTTTGAAGATAAAGGAGGGTGATGGGGATGATGGAGATGGTCATGATGAAAATGATGATGACGATGAGGAAGATGATGAGGATGAAGAAGAGACAGAGGAAGAAAGGACAGAGGAAGAAAGGACGAAGGTAGAGATGATGATGACGAAGCAGAAGGAGGGGATGCGGCTGCATCGGCCTCTGCTTTGGTCAAGAGCGAAGATCGAAGAATCGACAGGATCAGCCATCTACCACTTCTGCTCCTCCGAGCGATGAGCCAGGATTCAAGACAAAAGTACAGATTAGATGTCTTATGTATTTATTTATTTTGTGATTGAATCATGGAATGAAAAAACAAGTGTGTTGAATGTTATATATATTAAGTGATATAATTCTGGTTGATTACTTACTAATGGTTTGTGTTGAATGTTTATATATTAAGTTGATATAATTCTATTTGATCACTTACTAATGGTTTATGTGTTGAATGTTTAAATCAAACAGATCCAAAATTTCAAAGGGATGAGTTTGACATTGCTCCCCTTCAACAGGTCAAATCAACTAACCATGACTCTTGATTTGCAAGGGATTATAAGAAGGTCTGTGAGTTATACCCTGAAGAAGGGGAAATAATTCATGACCTATCTAACGAGCAACTGGCAGAGATGTTCAGACTCAATCCTGATGAAATTGTCAAGGATGCTCCAACAGTTGATTCAACCAGTGATGATAAACTAAATGACGTTGATGAAGTTGAGGTTGAAGATATTACTGCAGAAGAGTACCCTCAGTACGCTGACAACGAGGGTAATGTGGTCCCCAATCTGGGTGAGTCCCTAGTCAGTGATATGTTTGAGGTACTAGACAAGATGGAGCAGGAAACAGGAAAGACCGAAGGAACAGCCCAAGCCTCAAATGATGACGTAGACACTCGAAAGGCTGAGTGGGCTGCCTGTTTTGAAGAAGTTAGAGCCCAGCATGCTGCACCAAATAAAGATGCCTAATCCAAGCTCTACAGAGTCAAGAAACACCATAAAGTGTGAGACAGGATTATTGAATGGGCTTACTTTGATGACCTTAACGCGTATGCAGTTAAGAGGGAACAGGGCATAGAGTACTTCAGATTTCCACATGATCTGAAGACTCTACCTGGTTTTGAGCTCACCAGCTGGCTAAGCTAAGCTGCTGTATGCTGACCACGAAAAATGTTAGGCTGGTTCGAGGCTGCCTGAAGAAGGAGTACCACACCAGAGGTTAACTTCAGACCACAACAGCCTACGAGGTATATAAGAAGGTCTGAGGTGATGTCAGTACTAGCAAGCCCAAGATTGTGTTGAAGTGGAGTCCTCCGCGCACTATGTCGAGAATCCTCTCAGGGAAATGCCACAGGACTTCACTCCACACTTCAAATGGTGGTACTATAATTGGAGAACTGCTGAAGCTGTCATAGTTCTGAATAAAGAGGGCCAAATGGATACTATCAGGGTATTCGACCCGATGTGGCTAACCAACTAGTCTGCTAATGATGTCTATACATTATACAAGTGGCCACTGTACTATGACACACAAGACATTGTACAAGCCTCCAATTCCAAAACGTTATACGACTTTGTTTGTTTGAGATTCACGCAGGAGTCACTAAGGAGGAGAAGTACAAGAAGTATAAGGAGGTTATGCAGAAGACAAGAGATTAGATAGATCTAGATCCAGGGGGAGTTTGTTGATGCATGTATGTCCCTAGATCATGATTTGAATGTAATGAATCTTGTCTGTCTGAGTATGATTAATTTGTATTGATTAATAAAATGACATAAATGTTTGTTACTTGTGATGTTTAATATTTCATTAATGAGTCGTGATTGAATTGATTGGGTATGATTGTTTGAATGGTTGCACATTATGTATATTATTAAAACATTCAAACTTAACTTAATGAAGTTCTCATGCGAATGGCTCATGCGAATGAATCATACGCATGAATAACTTCACACGATTGACTCAGTCGCACGACTGAACCGAGACTGGATCAGTCGTACGATTGTAACATAAGATTGGCTCAGTCGCACGACTGAACACTCAGTCGTACGAATGAATCAACGCATGGTTCAATCGCACGACTGAACCAGACTAATGGTTCAGTCGCACGATTGAATAATACCAACCTATAAATACAACTCAATTCGTGAAAAAGAAGGGGCTCGATCAATTACGATTCCAGACGTACCCTAGCCGTCCAGAAACCTTCCAATTCGTTCTCCAAGTTCATAGAAACATTAGATCGATTCCCAATCGATTCTACCTTAGTTTCAATTCTTGATTGATTCTTCGTGTGTTCTCACTGATTGGATCGCCAATCAAATAGGATTCCGCACTATTTGATTTGGTTTACACGTTAATCTCTAGGTATTTCGGTCAAATACAGGTCCTGACATGAACGAACCATACAAACACTAGAAGACATGCTGAGAGCGTGTGTAATGACTTTGTGGTAGTTGGGATCTTCATCATGAATGATGTTCTAAGTTCATGATTGAGTCTCTTACAATAAAGCTACCACCCAGCATTGGGTGTGCTACTTTCGAAGCGTTGTACGGAAGAAGTGTAGATCACCCGTTGTTGGGCCGAGATTGGTGATGAAATTCAGTTAACAGGCCCAGAGATCATCCAGGAAACAACCGACAAGATCTTCCAAATCAAAGATAGGCTGAAAGCCGCTAGTGATCGCCAAAAAAGCTACGCCGACAATCGTCGAAAGCCTCTAGATTCAACGTTGGGGACCGAGTGTTACTCAAAGTCTCTCCTTGGAAAGGAGTTGATCGGTTTGGAAAGAAAGGGAAGTTAGCCCCAAGATACGTTGGACCATTCGAGATTACAGAAAGAATTGGTCCAGTGGCTTACCGATTAGGTTACCACAAGAACTCAACGGTGTGCATGATACTTCCATGTGTCGAACCTCAAGAAGTGTTTGGCTGACGAATCACTTCACATACCCATTGACGATATCAAAATCGATGAAAAGCTTCATTTTATTGAGGAACCCATTGAGCTCATGGATCGTAAGGTCAAACAGTTGAAGCACAGCAGAATACCAATTGTTCGCGTAAGGTGGAATTCAAAACGAGGGCCAGAGTTTACATGGGAACGGGAAGATCAAATGAAACTCAAATACCCACACCTATTTGTGGATGACACTCTTGGACCTAACTCCAGTTGAATTACGGGACGAAATTCTCTCAACTGGGGGATACTGTGACATCCGTCACCTTAAGGTCCGTCGAACGACATAAATAAGCATAGAATTATTTTAATTATTCTTCCTTTTCTTCATGAACTCCTGCTTTAAGGAATCATGTCTGCTTTATTTTCCCTTGTGCCTGTGCTTCCTCCGAGAACGTGTGCTAAGCATAAACCTTTTATAAATTTCATCACCATTACCACCAAATATATCATTTTAATTTCAACCATTGTCATAATAAAACCATATTAGACTATCAATACCATTAAACACACTTTTAACCTTAATATAACGAACATTTTAAGATCGTAATCAACCGAAACAAATTTTAGGGAACTCGAGGGTTAAGTGCAGGGACTAAACTCGTCATTTTGCAACTTGGGCTGGGTATATAAGCCCATACTCCAGCCCTAATCTCATTTCATCTTCATCTTCTTCATCCTCTTCACCTTCTTATTCACATCTTCTTCATTCTAGCTCCAAATCCAACCCGCTTGGTCTTGTTCTCGTCGTCTAGACTCCATCTACGGCCTAGTCTACTCTATTCTAGTAGGTAGACGACCTTGGTTATCCCTTTTCCTTGCTTATTCAGGCTGTCCAAACTAAGGTTTCGGGTGTTCGGGTTCAACTCGAACACATGAGGTCGTGTGGGTGCGTGTGAGGTCTTTCTGCTTGTGTTTCATGTTTGTGTATGTTTATAGAGTGTTTCTGGAAGTCCTTGTTGTGTAAAACTCGTGCTCAGAGCAGCGAAGCTGCTCGCACTTCTGCAGTCGCGACCTGCAGTTCAGGCGACTGGGTCTGTCATGCGACTGAGCCGTGCGACTGGGTGAGTCGTGCGACTGAGTCTGCGATTGTGTCTTTCGAGCGACTGAATCATGCGACTAGGGATGTCATGCGACTGAGTTGTGCGATCAAATGAATGTGTGTGCGATTGAGTCAATGCGAATGAGTGTGTGTGCGATTGAGTCAGGTGACTGACTGAATGTATGTGATTGTGCGTGTTTCGCACGACTGGAGTCCAATCGTACGAATGAAGGTTCAATCGCATGAAAGTAGCTAATTTGCACGATTGAGGGTTGATTCGTGCGCATGGAGGTTGGGTCGTGCGAATGTGTGTTGTGTGGTACAACTGAATGCCAGTCATGCGAATGAAGACTCAATCGTACGAATGAAGCTGATTCGTATGATTGAAGATTGATTCATACGGATGGAGCGTTGAGTCGAGCGTCTGGTCCTGTTGTGTGACTGATGATGTTGAGTGTGAATTTCCCCTTGAACGTCTGATGATGATAAGGTAACATCAGTGAAAGTGTCATTGCTTGACCACAAAGATTAAAGTCAATGCTATCAACATGCACATACTATTTCAATTGAATACAACCTAACATTTTACAATTATCGACAATCCAGTTGGAACTCCAAATACTTAACAAGTGCTATCTTTCATAACCACGAGATCATTTCACGGATGTCATAAGCAATGACGACTACTCGTAGTACTTGGATCTACATAAGATCTGATACGTGTGTCCGCTTGTGTGTGTGTGCTACCACTACCGAACCGATACAACCCGAACTACCAAACATTACAATACGCTTTATACACGTCATTAATGCTTAACAATAACTGTCAATAGGTGTTTGACTGTTCTCTGCATACAACTGTTGGGAATCTCGATGATTCATACCTACCACTAAACTTGTGAGTTTCGTGGCCCCTTTTATGCTTATACTACCTTACAAACATTTACAAACATGGGGGAAAAGTATGCTCGCCCGTTTTCTATGCTGTACAATATACATACAATTTACATACTTGGAATCAACATGCTACTGTTTTGTGGGTACTTATCTAATACATGCTTGAGTCTGCTTTGTGGTTCTTTCTTACAACCATTTAATTCCAGTGTGGGAACCGACAGATAGGTATTGGTAGTACTACTGGGTTGACACCCCCACCCTCGTGTTGGTATACTAGTTAGTACCAACAAAAGCCAGGAACGGGCCTTGGGTAAATATATTCCGACAAGATTCTTTGTGTACGTCATTAGGTTTGGTTGTAAAGCTCTTGTCATGTGATTTTGCTTACTTATAACTGTATGCACGGTATTCTGCAACAACTTTATACAGCATCAATTACTTATTTACTTTAAACCTGCGAACTCACCAACAATTTTGTAGACCATTTTGAGCATATCTTTTCAGGTGATCATGCTAGCTGAGGTTCTAGGTGTGCTGCCTTAATGGAGACCCTAGGATGCATTTTTGGGCCAAACTTGTCATTTTGAAAACAATTGATGTATCTATTTCAAACAACATTATATTTGTAACTTGTTCCCGGGTTGTGGGAATTGCATACAAGGTTATCATCTATGTATTATGATTTATGTATCATGTTTATGCTTATGGCTATGTTGTCGTGAATACTGACTAATCACGACCAAGTCCCCTTGTTGTCGGGTGTTGTCATGACACGCTTGTCATCATTATTATTATTGCATCTCTATCGCTTACCATGTGTTATGACGATTCCCGTCTCGTCGCATCCCCGTGTTTCGCTCTTAGCGGGGGTGTGACAATAAACATCATTTAATCGTTCCTTTTGATGTAAACCCGGATTCTAGGTTTGGGGTTTTTGTAAGTGGAAAAGATTCGCCCAAAACACACGTTTTTGTGTAAGAAAACATGTAAGAAGCTTAGATATATCTTATTGGGTGATAAACCAAGGTTTTGGAAGTAAAAGATTGAAGTTTTTGGTCAAAATGGGTTGGTTCGTATTTTTCAGCCCGTTCTGCGAAACCAGGTGTTCATCCGGCGAAATTATTTGTTCGTCCGCCGAAACTGTGGATCTTCCTACGAAACTTTTTTCCAACAAAATTTGGGCGAAACTGGCAGCGAAGATGCTAGCGAAACTGCTGGCAAAACTAGCAGCGAAACTGCTAGTCTGGTAGAGAAATTAGCATCGAAATTAGGTAGAAATTAACTCCTTTGAGTGTTAACTTATCTGCAGGCTGTGTAGTGCAACCCTTGCTTTGTAAGCTTGATTGAGAAGCTACTCACTGAGTACAGGTGAGTTCTAGATCCCCTATTTTAAAGGTTTTGAACTTGTTTGGGGCTGGAAATGCATACAAGATATAAGATTTAAATGATCGAGATTTTAAGAGGTTTTAACGAGAAGATCGATTTTTCGATTTTTCGATAAGCACGACCCCAGCCAGGGGTGTTGCCCCTTGGACCCCACTAGGGGCTGCTGCCCCTAGGACCCCGCTGTTAGGGGCTGCCGCCCCTGAACCCCCGCTGTCCCGCGGTGGGTCAATTATGTATTATGATGATTTATGCTGATATGCATATGTTTATGTATGTGAATGTGCGATTCATGATATTTAAGATGACGTATGATTGATGATGTATGTTGATTATGTATGCTACGTATGTATATATGATATGTTTTCTTATGTTCCTTATTACATATGATGACCTGACATTACATGGTGTGATATTGATAATGAAAGTAAAGTATTATCTTAAAGAAGTGAAAGATTTAATATAATGAAAGTGAAACATAATGAAGGAACGAATGAAAAGCCTTGCAAGCAAATGAAAGGAGGTTCACAACTCATTGTGAGTTGTTAGCTTAACTGTGTGTGTCTACAGCATGCGATTTTGGCTAACTCATAAGGGTTCATACACACAGTAAGAGTTCAATCTTGATGACTGCTCAATACGTGCGATTTCCTATTTACTATGTGTTATACAGCGTGCGATCTTGGCTAACCCATAAGAGTTCACACACACAGGGGAGTCTGTCCTAGTGACCACTCTATACGTGCAATATGGGGTCCTTTTCGCTTAACCCTAGATGAATTGCTTGGTGCTCTAAAGGAGGGTTAAGCACATGACAGGACCTAGATAGAAGTAAAAGATAATAATGTACAAAAAGTGCGATAAGTACGAAATGTGCGAAACGTGCGAAATGTACGAAACGAACGATGATGAAGATAATAATGATTACCTTGATGTATGTACGATGTATGACCACTTGCTTTAGTAATGAAAATGTTTAACGAATGGAAGGTAATGTTATGTTTTTATAAAACTAGAACTCACTCAGCAACACTGACTTTTTATGCATTTTCCAGTTGGTAGATGAGCATTGTTGAGGATGGCGCGGGGCAACTACTTGGCATTTTTGGATGACATTCTTTTGTACAATGTTTTTGCATTGTAATACGAACGAACTATATTTTGTAATGAACGATGTATATTTCGCAAAAGTGTTTATTTAAAGGAAATGAAATGTTTGTTTAAAGTGTTTTCGCTGCATGATTTTAGTAAAGTTAATGTAATTATATATTTTATGTGCGATGATTGACCAGCTGTGAGCGTCCCGGAATGGGACCTTACATAGATGGTATTAAACAAACCCTTACTAGCATAGCTGAGGAATTGTCTATAAAGAAACTCTATATATAGTCTATAGGGGTTTGGTTATTTATTCTAGTTTAAGGCCATGTTTGGGATTACTTATTTACACATCCTTTTGACTTCTCAAAAGGAGTTTAGAGAAGTTAGAATTTTTAACTTCTCAAAAACTCATTTTTCTCCTTAGATCTTCATCTCCATCCAAACACATTTTCACATCCTTTCAACTTATATGCTTTTCAAAAGTTAAAAAGAAGTTTTCAATAACAACCCATTTCACTTTTTTTTCTTTGGATCTTTAGGGGATTTTGTAAAAGTTCAAGTGGGTTTCAAGGAGATGACATTATTGCCTGCCATTACATCAGGCTTAGTATTTTCTTGCTAGCTTCCAAAGCCTTATAAACAACCTAGTTTGACTTGCTGACATAAGTTTATTTTTGGTTATTTAATGATATTCTTGTTTACTCAAGATCATGGTAGAATCACCGTGATCATCTCTAGCGAGTTCTATGCATATTTTATGTTAATTACTTGTTTGTTAAAGAGTTTAGATGCACCTTTAGAATTACACAGGTGGCTTATCTTGGTGACACTAATTTTAAGGATGTAAAGGTTATGGATACATCTAATATGATTGTTGTACTAGAATGGTCGGTTCCAAAAAAATGCAAAGGGAGTTTGTGTAGTTCTTGGTCTCACAGGTTACTACTAGAAGTTTGTTAAGAACTTTGGCACCTTGGCTGCCCACTAAGTAAGTTGACATGAACAAAGGATCTTAGGTGATGGATGCTCAACAAGCCTTCTGTTGGTTGAAACAAGTTTGACTACTTCTTTGGCTCTCTAACTTTCAGATTGATCTCCCCCGTTTATCATTGCTTATGATGCTAGTGGTGGAGGTTAAGGTGTCGTATTAATCACAACAAACAAGCTTGTTTCTTATTTCAATAAAGCGCTGAGGGGATTGGCTCGCCGGGTATCAACATACCCAAAAAGTAAAAGCCAAGGCACCAAGATTATGAAGAAGATGACTAAGAATGATGAATGTGTATTGAACAAACTTTGCCCGATTACATCTTTTAATACTAGAACATAACAAAAAAAACTAACTGAAACTAAAAATTACAAAAAAAATCCCCTTTATTTGGAATTACAAAACTCGTCCTCCAACAATGCTCCTCTCTAATTCCAAATATCTCCTTGCAATCCAAAACTCCCAACAAAGACCTTATTTAAGCAAACTTTACTATAGGCAAAGACTTTGTCAAAACATCTTTTTTCTACATATCACTGCTTACAAAATCAACTCGAATTTGACCCTTTTTAATACATTCCCTTATGAAATGATATGTAGTATTAACATGTTTACTCCTTCCATGAAAAGCAAGATTTTTCATAAGAGAAATTGTAGATTTGCTATCCACATGTAGCACACCATTTCTTGTTTAATTCCTGTAATTTCTTCCAATAAACCTTGTAACCAGATAGCTTGGCACGCTGTAAAATTTACAACCATAAACTCAGCTTCACAAGTAGATAAACCAATAGTCGGTTGCTTCTATGAATGCCAAGAAACTAATGACCTATTATAATAGAATACATTTCTAGAGGTACTTCTTCCATCATCATTATCCATTAGATGTTTGTCACTAAATCCCACAAGACCCTATCCTTCAGTTTTACCATAATTTATACCAAATTGACAAGTACCTTCACATACTAAGTAAACGCTTTACAACTTTCAAATAAGCTCTCTAGGTTCTTACAAAAATTTGCTCACATATCCAACAATGTAACTCAGATCATGTCTTGTCTAAGTTAAGTACCTCATGGATCCAACCAAACATCTGTAAAGAGTTTAATAAACAAATGTGCCCCCTTCTGATTTATATAGGCCAGGTTTTATAAGTGTCTTTGTATCATTACAACCTTCTAAACATGCTAACTTCATAACTTTAGATGCATGAGCTGATTGCATAATATAAATTCCCTCTTTTCTTTATGCAACCTTAATCCCAAGGTAATAGCATAACATTCCCAAATCTATCATCTCAACTTGTTTTCATTTCCCTTTAAAGCAATTAACTTCAGCCTAACTACTTCCAGCTACAAGTAGATCATCAAGATACACCCCTACAATCAACAAAGATGTATTCTTTCTCCTAACATAAACTGCATGCTCATGCTGATACCTTCTAAACCCAAGATCCTTTAAAACTTCATCCAACCTGAGATTCCAAGCCCCGGGGGCTTGTTTCAAACCATATAAGGCCTTAGACAACTTATATACCTTTGATTCTTCTCCCTCTTTTCATAACCTTTTGGATGTTTTACATACACACACTCTTTCAAATCCCCATGAGAAAGTTTACTTTGACATCTATATGATAGGCACTTCAACCTAATTTGGCTGATAAAGCAAGTCTCAGTCTTATTGTTTCAATTAGAGCAACTGTGCAAATGCCTATTTAAAATAAACTCCAACTTGCTAAACTTCTCTTTTTGCAACCAACCTAGCCTTATACTTGTTATTTTTCCCATGGCATCTTTCTTTACTTTAAACACCTATTTCAACCTAATTGTATTACATTTCATTGGTTTATTTGTCAATACCCAAGTATTGTTCCTCTCTATTGCTTGAATTTCATCATCCATTGCTTTTCTCCGCAATTCTTCTTTTAACAATTTATTTGTACGAGAGTGCTTCTTCCTTGTGAATAAGAAGCAATTATATTCCTTCATTTTCTCCGGTCTTAATAGACCAGGAGTTACCCTTTAATCTAGTACATAATCACTTAGTCTAGATGTCAGGCTATCAGTTCTATTTGACCTCCTAAGCTCTGCTAGTTGTCCAGCCTCATTATTGCTTTGAGCTTGACTTTGAGCTTGAGAACTAATAACTTCCCCTTGAGTCTCAACATTCATCATATCACCCTCAGTCCCTGTTGCACTATCTTCAAGGGCTTGATGCTCTACTAGGAGTTTTACAAAATTATTTGCCATAACAAAATCTCTACAGTCATGATCCCTATCATACTCTATTATACTAAAACCAGTCCAATCCTAGTGTTTCTCTTCCTTAAACCATATATCTATACTAAAATCTATCTTTCTTGTAGTTACATCATACATACTATGTGTTTTTGTACCTTCTTCTTGACCCAAATAGACCATTGGTGCACTCCTATCATCCAGTTTCTTCAATCCAGGCTAAGTTCTTTTCACATAGCCAACACACCTAAATATCTTTAGATGTCGTAGAGTTGGTTTCATACCCTTCAAAGGCTCATAGGGTGTCTTATCATTTAAAGGCTTTGTATACACTCTATAAGAATGTAGACTGAGTGCTTAACACATTCTGCCCAAAAGCTCTTAGGCATTTTCATTGCTTTGAGCATGCTTCTAGTCATATTTAGAATGGTTTTGTTTCTCTTTTCCATTGCATAATTTTGTTGAGGAGAATAAGGTGATATAAGTAATCTAGTGATACCTTCTTCCTCACAATACATTTTAAACTCCTTGGAAGTAAACTCCCCCTCTACATTTTAAACTGCTTGGAAGTAAACTCTCCCCCCTCTATTTGACTTGAGTGCTTTGATTTTTAGCCATATTGTTTGTTTGAAGAGTTTGAACATTACTAAGGCATCATCCTTTTTCTCAAGTATATAGCACCACATGTACTTTGTACAATCATCTACTAGTAGCATAAAATACATGTTACATACCTAAGTAGTGAGAGTGATTGAACCACACAGATCACTAATACAAAACTTAGTGGTTCGATTGCTATATAAGCACATTGTGTAGGGAAGGGATGTTTGTTGATGTGCTCCAAATTATACATAAAATTTCTATCAAATTCACATCAATATTCCTCAATACCTCCCTAAAAATGATGATTATGTACTTAAAATTGTTAAATTATATTTCAGGTATTTAAAAGGTAATATGGACAAAACAAGCATAATTGACAAGAAATTAAAGAAATCTGAGCTTTGGAGTCCAAGCATGACTTCGTGCTTCATTAAGCACACCCTCATGCCTTGCCTAAAACACACCCCCGTGCTAAATTAGCACACCCCTGTGTTTGGACAATTGACAAGACAAAAAGTACTATCCCCCAAAAGTAAGCACGGGGTCGTGCCCCATGAGGCACGAGGCCGTGCCCCACCTCCAACACGGGGTCATGCCCCATTTAGCATGGGGCCATGCCCGACACCACCTGGCATGTACGAGTCGATCAACTTTCGTAAGCATTGTACTAGCACGGGGTCGTGCCTTTTAGGCACGAAGCCGTGCTTAAACACTCCAGAAATCCTATAAAGAGAGGCCTAAGTTCACTATTTTGGCAAGCTTTGGTGGGAGAGTTACTCTACAGAATTCTCTGGGAATCAAGTCTTCATGACCATTTGGAGGGTCGGGAGGTGCATACAACACTTGGAAGAAGCTCGGGATCGTCTAAACATCATCTATTATGGATCACTAGTTTGATTGTTCCATTTTACCGATGATTCCATATCTATCTTCGATGTTATTTGTAATTATGTTCAAGCTCATTATGAGCTAAACTCTGATTATCATCCTAATCGGATGAAACTTATATAATATGTGATGAGCTAATGGTGTGATATATATTATGTTAATGTTATAGTGGTCTTGAGAAAAATTTTGATGGGTAGCATCTATATTTGAATGGAAAGTTATAACTTCATGGTTTGTGATTGTGATTGTAATTGCCATACACGGTTGAAAAACATATGATCAACTTTCATTAGTGAACGGTCGTCATAATAAATCCATGGCTAATGAACTAGAAATGGTTATTAGAAATCATATCACCTTAACTTTCGATCATTTGCGGGTTCCCTTTTATTAGTCTAAGAAATCTACAGTAATTGTTATGGTTTTCTAAAATTAATAGTATGTTAGAAAGGAACCTGATCAACTCTCTTTTTAACATTAAGTTATGTTTTCAGAAATCGTATGTCAAACAGGTCATAAAAGATTTACCCATATTACTAGGGCTTTGATCTAAGCAGTAAAACTTCACCTGATGTGATCCTAGTCACCACGGAGCGGATAGATGAGAAATCGCGCCAACTTACCTTTATAAACATTAACATAACTGCATTAATCAATATCTTTAATCACACCACCAATTCATCATAGTTACATAAGTGTAATCTAATTAAGATAATAGTCTTTATTACTTGCTTTTAAATCCAAACGCTTCAATCTTATTTTATTTTATTTTAATTATTGCTTTTAAATCCTAAAAATCTATCAATGCAACTTATTATCTTCTCAAACAAAAGACCAATATGATAGTCAAATATTAAGGTTGTTGAGTAGGTTAGTATGTCTACGGATTGATACTCGGTTCTTACCATCACTATACTACCATACGATAAGTACATTTGCCTTTTGTGTATGTGGTTTAGTACTAGTAATACCAATTAAAACTGAATCTGTGCGAAAATCTTTATCAAAATATATACACTCTGCAACGCATCATCTATCTTGCTTCCCTGCTAGGCATGTTGCACATAACTTATTTGGGTGTCTTGATTTTGGTACCCCAGTCACCATTTTCTTGTGTCATTAGACTTATTAGACTTAGCGTTTTGAAGGCAACATGCCCCAACCTCCCATGCCATAACCATGATGAGTCTTCAACGTTTGATAAAAGACAAGTTGGCACTCCTGTCTTCGATACCACTTTGTAGAGTGTATTTTGAGATCTTGGAACTTTCTTAAGAGCTCTGCCACTTTGATCAAACATCCGGAGGTGTTCATTCTTCATTTTCACCTCACAACATCCTTCGGTTGCTTGCCTTAAACTCAAAATATATTCCTCAAATGTGGAATGTAATAGACATTTGACAGGATTCTCTGTTCTTGATTCTTTTGTTTTAATAACACTAAGCCAACCCATTCTATTTCATCATAAGATCCATCACCGAATCTTACTTTACCCCCTACACTTTTATCAGGAGATGAAAACAAAGAAATCTTGCCAGTCATGTGATTTGAAGCATCATTGTCTAGATACTAGACATCATCTTCATCTGTTTCCACCCCAAAATTTGTAGGGAGCAAATTAAGCTCATTTAAGAATACTAACCCTTTGTTGACTTTCAGTTTATGCCATGAATAAAACTGGTTCTTCATCATCTTCAACCCGAGTCAAGTTAGCTTTAGCATATTTCTTCTTTTAATGTGGACATTTAGATGCATAAAGACCATATTCATCGCACTTGAAAACATCTAATTTTCGACTTGTGTTTCTTCACTTTATCAAATTGTTTGTAAGGCTTCATTTGTTCTTTTCTAGAATCTTTTCCCTTTTGTAAGGTTCTTGATCCATGATAAGTCTTTCCTTTCACCTTTTTCTTTTGATCTATCTTTTGATCGAGCCTTCCATTCGGCATGAGTGAGCAACAGTTGTTCGTCCTTGGTTGAAGACTTTCTCGTGCTCATGTTGGTTCATTCTTCAAAGGCTTTCAACCTCCTTATTGCCTCCTTAAGAGCAACATGTCAAGATCGACAAATTACTCGATCGAGGCGCCAATGTGAATGGACCTTTTGGGAACTGAATTAAGGAGATTTTGCACCAGAATAGTGTCCTTAAACAGTTCCCCGAGATCACTTACCCTATATGAAATCACACTAATCCCTCCCGCGAATTCATCAATGGTTTCTACCTTTTTCATCCTCAAAGCCTCAAATTCACTTTTTAGAGTAACCAATTGAGCCTTCTTTACATAGTCAACCCCTTCAAACCTCGTTTTTAGGGCGCTCCAGATTTCTTTAGCAGTATTGAATTTCATCACCTGAAGTACTATCTCCTTCGGCATCGCGTGAAACAAGTATGCGATTGCAGCATTATTCTTCTTCGGATCCACCTAGGCACCTTCCGCCTACTCTACTACTTCCCACAATCCATGGATGTTGAAGATTGTCATCAACTTTACATCCCAAATCGTGTAATTGGAATTGGTTAGAATAGGACTCTACAATGGAATCATCGTATAGTTATATCTAACAAAGATTTGATGTTTAAACTTGATTTGTCATCTTCGTTCTTCGTTGGTACGTAGCTCTAAACCGAGTATCCAAATCCAGTCCTTTGGAGCGACTACTTGAGCTTCTCAACCTTCGCTCCGGTACCAATTAAAAGCCAAGGCACCAAGATTATAAAGAAGAAGACTAAGAATGATGAATGTGTATTGAACAAACTTTACCCGGTTACATCCTGTAATACTGGAACACAACGAACAAAACTTGGTTGTTTTGGTCTGTTTGTAGGCTTGCTCAAAAAGACTCATATCTTGCTCGAAACTCGTTTGAAAATAGCTCGTTCAAATTTGGTTCGAGTTGTAAATGAGTCGAGCCCAAACCAAGGCCAGCTTGACTCGTGGCTCACTCATTGGCTGACTCATTGGCTCACTTGTTAACTGGCTCGTTGGCTCGTCTTTTAACTGGCTCGTTGGGTCGCGTGTTAGCTGGCTCATTGGCTCGCCTGTTAGCTGGCTCGTTGGCTCGCCTGTTAGCTGGCTCGTTGGCTCGCCTGTTAGCTGGCTCGTTGGCTCGCCTGTTAGCTGGCTCGTTGGCTCGCCTGTTAGCTGGCTCGTTGGCTCGCCTGTTAGCTGGCTCGTTGGCTCGCCTGTTAGCTGGCTCGTTGGCTCGCCTGTTAGCTGGCTCGTTGGCTCGCCTGTTAGCTGGCTCGTTGGCTCGCCTGTTAGCTGGCTCGTTGGCTCGCCTGTTAGCTGGCTAATTGGCTCGCCCGTGAACTCGCTCGTTGGCTTGTTTAAATTAAAAGCAAAATTATAATTTTTATAAATAATAAATTATATATTATGTAAATAGATTATAAACATATAGTCAATTTGATATTATTTTGATAATAAAATTTAAGTGCAAAAATATAGAGAATGACGATGGTTTATGAAATAATAATCTGGTATCATTGTTTTAATGAATTACAATAAACATATATAAAATTGTTATATTGTTTTTAAAAATATTAATATTTGTGAAGAAAAATAACAAAGTTATTATTTTTATAAATAAAAACTGGCTCGTGAGCTGGCTTGTATATGAACGAGCTGAGCCAGAGCCATATTTTGGGTTCGTAAATATAAACGAGTCAACTCGTCTCTACTCGATTCCAAAAATGAGCCAACCCAAGCCCACCCTGGCTCGATTTGACTTGTTTACAGCTCTAGATGTTTAAAACGAATCACAACAAATTGTTTTCCTTGAGAATATAGTGCATAGGTTTTCTGGTGCGGAGACGAATTAAAACCATCTGTGTAACACCCGTACACGGGTTTCCGTCTTCTAACAATAAACCAAATTTTTTTTACTCCTTTTCTTGACTTCCTTTTGTTCTTTTAATACATATACAATCCTTTATTTCTAATGCCACTTTCTTGATCTCTCTTTTACAGAAAATGTAATAAAACAAATGTTTTTGGTCTTGTCTTTTACTTCTTGAATACCGGTGGACCTTTCTGATTGTTTGAACTTCAATAACAAATAACCCTTCTTTTTTACAAATTTAGACAACAAAATATCCACCGTTCAAGATTTGATTGTTTCCTACATGTGATTCACATAAACATGGGCTTAAAAATACATCTTCAATAGTTGATAGCAATATTTTTCATAATCACAGATGATTGAAGCCCTTCCGATTGTTAGACTATTGATGATAGGCCTTAATATATGTTTACAAATCACCAATGTTGATTGTCCGATGATTACATATAATTTTAAATCAGCTACGATTGATATAACTTTGATGGTTTGTTTCTTGATTTCTCTTGATAACCGCTTTGATACTAATTTTTGGTAGAGAGGGGATCAAAGTATCAAACACACACCTATTCACATATTATATTAATGATTTTGTTAAAAGGAATGTTTGCAAAGAATAGATGGCAACTATACGTATTCTTTAGGTTACAGATGAGAGTTCTCAAGGTATCTATGGGTCTGGATTTGATGAGTTATCCATGGGTTTCTAACGGGTTTACTTAACCGAAAACTAACTACCGTAACTAACTAACGTTTACTAAACATAATTATACGATTGTCACGCTAAGTTATGATAACATATATAAAATATTATAATAAATTAGTTTAATCTTCAATGATATTACATGTCTTTATATATATACTAGGTTAGAACCCCGTGTATTACACGGGTTGAATAAATAAAATATTAAATTTTTAGTAATGGAAATGTAATAATTATAAAACGATATGATTGAAATTACATATGAGTAATAATATAAGTAATAAACCAATGATATCATTATTTTAAACTTTTGTTTTTAAACCCTAATTGCATTTTTAATAAATATTTTATTGCAAAACAAAACGTTTTAAAAAATATCAATATTAAAAGGTTTCTTATTATAACTCCTAGTTTTAATTTTTTGTTTTATAAAAAATTATTTAAAATGATCATTTATAAAGCATCTCTTTTTAATTTATTGAAAAAAAATTAATCTTAAAAGAAATTAAATAATATTATAAGTATTTAAGTTAATTGTTTAATAGAAGAGAGAAACGAGAAATTTAAAATTAGATTGTTTAAAATTGTGGCAATAGATTTTTTTTAATTTAGCAAAGATACTTTGACTTATCACATTTGACCAATAGGATTAGCAGCGGATTCAAAATATTTGTAACGACTTTCACTTTTTAAAAGATATGAAGTCGATTGATATCTCTGAATTATTGGATACATATGTGATAGCATAAAAGAGTAAGTATCGAATATACCATATAAATTTCTCATTTTTATGTGAGCGTGTATCATATATTACTCATTTTTATATAAGTGTGCACCAGATATTATAAATGATAGTTGTGAGTTTTTGTGAATGGAAATTTATTGAGGGTGTACCATATTTCCTCATATTTATGAAAAATATTCAAAAAAAACATATTACAAATCCCATAAATATTTTAATATTTTTTAAAATAGTTATGGATGCTAAATAAAAAAAGTAATTATAAGGTTATAGAAAAATATTATTTTAATTAAAAGAGAGAGAGAGAGAGAGAGAGAGAGAGAGAAATAATGTTTTTAATGTTAATATGTGAATATTAATGGAACAAGTGATGTGAATTTTTTTATTATAATAAAATGATAACTAAATATGTCACATGACATAAAATATAAGTAGAAATGTTACATGTTAACATCACATTCACTTTTAAATAAAATTCCCGTTTATTTCTTCTATTAAATAACTCAATTAATTATTAATTATAATATTTAATTCAATTTTTATTATAAGCTATTTTTAAAAAAAATTAAGAAAATAAATCTTTTTATTAATGTTTATTTCTAGAGAAACAAATTTGTATAAAAAGAAAATTTTCTAGAACATACATCATATTTATTTTTAAAAATAACATTTTGTTAAATATGTTTTGTTTTGAAACTAAATGTTTGATTTATTTTTTCAAAAAACAAAGAAAGTATAATTTTTTTTAAAAGTTGATATCATTGTTTTATTACTTATGATACATATATACATAATTTAAATCATATATTATTTAATAATTAATAAAATTTTATTTTATTTAACATTTTTATTTAATAAACTCATGTAATACACGAGTTCATTAAAGATGTGCTCTTAATACATACAAAAGTTTTAAGACGTGACACCTATATTAATAACTATTGTCATCGAGTAGGCCATGGTTGAAAGCGACGAAGCATCTTGTACCAACTTTAATAAATCCCTACTACAACGTGCTCATCACAGCGACGATCTATGGTAAGCATGCAACGCAATAATATTTTTCAAAATGCAAAAACAACCCCTTTGTATATACCCCTCCACATCTACAACGTGCTTGTCATAAAGGGTAATATCTATGTATATATATACTTTCGCCCTACACTAATGATAGACTCTTAGATAAAAAATAATAAATGAGTACCAGTGTTTCTTCTTTTTTTTTCATATTATCCAATTGTCTGTAATTTAATAATAAATTTATTGACGTGTAGTATATTACCCTTCTATGTTAACCTAAATTATTGAAAGATCATATCTCACTTATATGTTATAAGAGAGTTAATTACGCAAATAGTCCCTGTGGTTTAACGCAAATCCTAGGTTTGGGCATTACTTTTTTTTAATTACAAGTTTGTGACTTATGATTTACATTTTGTCACAAGTTTATGGTCTAAGGTTAACTTCTATTGAAATTTGTGTTAAACTCAAGGATAATTTAATCTTTTCACATATGAGAGACTAAATTTCATCTTTGATAATAGAAGGGTCTGTCTGTGCATTCAACTTTAAAACTAAAAATTGAAACCCGACCCCACATGTCAGCCATACCACCACCACTAAACCATCCCTCTTCGCCACCATCTACCCACCACCGCCACCGGAGCACTTCGCAACCACCACTAGTTCTAACCACTGCAACAAACCCACTGATCTCGACCCTAACCAACAACGAAATCGATGCAACCCCCCCCCCCCCATGTTCCCGTTCCTGGGCATCACTAAACCCCCCACACACAATCTACTCATGCTGACGTTTTCTAATTGATCAAATCTAGATCACGGAAAATAGATCTAAGTTAACTATGGTAGATAAAATTTTTTAACAAAACTAGATAAAATGAAACAAAATTGAAGAAAACAATGGAAAAACAAAAGTCTTTCAAGGTGGGCTGACGGCAATGGTGGAGATGTGTAGTGGTTGTGGTCGGAGATGAGGAAGACGAGTGAGTTGGGTTTTTTTTGTTTTTTAGTAATTTCATAAATGGATTATAGATTAAAATATAGTTAATAACATAAATGGCCGTTTCAGTTACAAAAGAGTACTTTGGTCATTTTATAAACTTTTAACAAAAAATAAACAGAAGTTAGCCTTAGACCCTAAACCTATTATAAAACTAAATTTACAATCCCTAAACTTGTTACTAAGAAAAGTTGGTATCTGAACCTAAAAACCGTGCTAAATCCGTGGTAAATCACATGGATCATTTGTGTAATTAACCAAATATTATATTTAAATATGTATCAACTAGTATATGACATATCACATACATACATGTAGTGGTAATCACATTCAATTTAGATTGGTCAAACCTAAGACCTAAACCAGGTCCACCTCGATTCTTGCATAATATATTCCACAGTCCTGTCATATGTTATAATTTCATAGTTTTCGATTCCCTTGTTGGTAAGACTTACAATTGTTGATTTTCGATTCTTAGGTTATTATGTTCAAAACCAAATGCAAATTGACACGTCCATGTACACTTATTAGACACCCACACACAATATGTTGTGTCCCAACACGAGTGCTTTAGGAGGAGGGCATTCATCTTTATATCCCTCCATCCGACAACACTCTCTCTTATATGTCACTAACACATCACCATCCACTCCATTTCATCTCTTAGAGCATTCATAACGCGTTCTTTAAAATTATGTGAGTGTAGTTCTTATATTTTATGATATGATTATAAGTGATTGTGAGTAAATAATATGAAAATTTACTGTTCAATCTGTATTTTTTAGAAATACTGTTTAAAACCCTATAGTGTTTTTAACATATTTTAGGTGGTTGTGAGTGAAGGAAAAAAACAAGTTTGATAAAGTTGGAAACGAGAAAGAAAAAATAATATTTTTAATCTAATTATACGGACAAATATAAGAAATGAGCTATGAATGCTCTTAGATGTATGTGTTGAGAGGAAAATGGGGGCATCGTCACCCTCTATTCACTCTTTCAACGCTAATACATCAACGTCACACATATTTATCACTCTTCTCACACTTCAAATCATTTTAATAAAAAGATATTATAAAAAGCATGCACTTCCGTCTATTTCCTTTCCATCTCTAAATACTTTTTATCCAGTTAGTTCAAATAAATACTAATTTAGTAATTACTTCAAAATTGTAAAAACATTCCATTAGTTTATCTATACAAGACTAAGTAAAAAGTTTATTAATACAAGACTAAGTAAAAACAAAAGGTAAAGGTCCCTAAACCCTGGGCTTAGAGACATTTTTAAAATTCGAGGGAAGAATAAAAAAAATTATGTGGAAAATGAGTTGAGCCGTTTTTGTAGTCGTTTAAATTAATTTGAAAATCTCTGTTTTCTTTTTTATGGCAAGGGGTTCGTGATTACTTGATCATGAAAATTTTATACGGATACTCCCTTGATCGAAAATCTTTTGATGCAATTAAAACATGATAGAATGAGATATTAACCTGTTAACAATAGAATTAGTCAGTTAAAAAAACAAATGTTATTTTCCCCCCTCAAAAGCCCGTTGTTTTAATCAATGTTTTTAAAACCGGACCGGGCAGTGAACCCGATGTTTTACCAGTCCGATAGTCGGATCGGTTCGACCGTTCGGACTGTATATAACAACCGGATAAAATTATTAGTATTGTTTATAAATATATGTATAAATACAAAAAAATAATATATATATACACATATATATACATATATATATACACACACACACATATATATATATACATAGGAGAGGGATCAAATGAGAACTATATTACTTTGTAGAGATTAATGAAGAGGCTGATGCAACCTAAACAACCAAAGTCTGTATTGCATGCTGCACAAGTACATTGAAGAAGAATGCTTAGGAAGTTTCACACATGCAACAGAAATATTCTAAGTGTGAAATCTTCCGAAGCCAAGACCAATATCTTCCGAAGCCAAGACCAATATCTTCCGAAGCCAAAATAACGTCTTCTGAAGCCTTAGAGACAAAGTCTTCCGAAGCTTCAACTTATGAAGACAGATTTCTTCCGAAGACTTTTGACACATGCTTTATCTGATGTACTTTTCCATAAAGCTAGACATCTTTCCGCTGCATCTCTGTAAGGTTACCAACTTACATGAGTTGGTGAAAAGGTCCATGCTTTTGGTAACTGTACATTGAGGTCTTGAGTCTGTAACTTTCTACTTCATGTATTTTATCCTTTTTGTAATAGATAAGGATGTGAGCTATGGCATGTCATAGTCACTAGTCAAAAGGCAATCTATCTTTTAACTCTACAATTGATTTTGTTTGTGTCTAGTCAATTGTATCCAGCTGGCTTTCAAAGTATAGCCGGCTGTAAGATGTAGTATAAGTATCTCATGTTCTTGTATCTTTCTAATATGCTTTGTACACTTGTAATAGAACATAGAGAAAGCAATATACTGCATTCTTGAAAACCATACACTTGTGTTCTCTTGTTCTGTCTCTTATATTACTTGTGTTCTTAGTGTCTTATTGTGGTTAATCCAGTCTACTGTTTGATTAAGTTTGGGTAAACTCCTCTTTGTATGTTGTGTTGTAATTGAACCCCTTCACCGGTCTTGCATTTGGTATCAGAGCTTTCGAGGCTCTTGATATAAGATCTCACCATCTTAAGATCCCTCACACACACAAATACTCAACTTTTCAAATGCCAGCCATTTCTAAGACTGATATGAAAACTGGAACCATGAACAAGTCCCCACTGATCACTCTTGATGAGTTTGATACCTGGTGTTTGAGAATGGAAGGTTTCATCAGGTCTCTTGATTCAAGAATGTGGGAGTCTATTGAAAATTGACCTTTCATACCTAGCACCCCTTCTGCTACTGGTGCTGGTATGATCCCCAAGGATGTGGCTAACTACTCTGATAAAGATAGGAAGAGACTAGAGATCGACAGAAAAACCATGACAGCCCTTCAAAATGTCTTTCCAAACTCTATGTACAGAGGTTTCAAGAAATGCAAAACAACCAAGCAGCTGTGGGATGCACTAAAACTGATGTATGAAGATTCCTTTGAAGCCAAGGAGAACAAGAAGGATCTCCTGAAGCAGTAGTTTGAAAATTTCACCTTCAAAACAAATGAAACCATGACTTAGCAATCCTTCAAGTATGTTGAGATTGTGGATACCCTTGTGGATGGAGGAGTTTCTCTTGAGAACAGAGACATTGTAAGGAAGTTCATGTTCTCACTTCCTAGGCAATGGACACACTACTGTGTGGTGATCAAGAGAATTGAAAATCTCAAAACTCTTACTCTGGCAGAGTTATATGGGATTCTCAGTGGCTACCAAATGGAGATGAACATGCAAGGTTCATCTGGAAACTCCAACAATAAAATGGGTTCAGCCCTACATGTGGTTGAAAGGGATAACATAGAACCCAAACATCATCTCATATGCTACCCTGACAACTCACCAAGGGTCCTTTCATCATCTTCCCAAAGACACCAAGGGAGAACTACACTCAAGGAAGCCCATTCCAAGAGACAAGCTCTTCTCAAGCTTTTGTGTCTTCTGATGAAAGCTGTGGCAACTCTCTTTTCACTCTTGAAGACCTGGACTGTATTCATCCAGATGATCTGGAATACATGGAAATAGTCCAGCAGATGGCTCTTCTCACTCACAGAGCGAAGAAGTTCTACAAGAGGACTGGAAGAAAGTTTCCAAGCAATGCAACTAGTGGAAAGTTTGGCCTGGACAAAGGCAAAGTCAAGTGTTACAACTGTAACTTGATGGGCCACTTTGCCAAAGAATGTAAGGCACCGAAAACAAGTGGTGGCCAAACACAGTCCAAACCTAACTACACTGACAAAGCTCTACATAATGAGAAGTCAAAGCAGCAAGTTGCTGTTGCTGTTGAAGAAGGAGGATTTGATTAGAGCTTTCAGATGGAAGATACTTCTCCAAACCAAGCATGATGGCAGATCATGATGAAGCCAAGGTATTGGAACATCTCTATACTCCTGAATGCATTGCTAAAGTCAATGGATACAGGTCCTATAAATTGGAGATGAGATCTGACCTTGAGTCCTTAAACATTTTAAAATCTGATTTTAGAAAGTCTAAAAATGATTATAAACTGAAGATAGAGGACTTAGAGAAAACCATTTCAGTTCTAAAACATGAACATGCAGATTTTAGGACTCACATCAAAGATCTCATAACCAAGCTGACTGAGTGCCAGGCTGAGCTTGTGATCAGCAAAGCCAGGGCAGGAAAGAGTGTTCTTGAAAAAGAAACCTTCAAGAACATGATATCCTCATCCCTGCACAACAAGGTGTGCTATCAGAACAGGCAGGGACTGGGATCCAATGAGATAGCTCATCCATACACAATCTTGTCTGTAAGACCTCCTAGGTGTGGAACTTGTGTAGATGAGCTTTCTCTCATAGATCCTATGAGTGAAGAGGATAAAGAAGAGATAGTGAAGAATTTCTCTAAGAAGAATGAAGAGGAGGATTCCAAGAAGGGCCACTATCCTTCTGAGGAGAAGAAGAAGACTGTGATGACTAAGTCCATGAGAAAGAACTTGACCAGAAAGAGCAAAAGAAAGGAGAGAAAGGCTCAAGAGATCAAGGCTACTTTTGACTCTAAGCAGAAACAAGTTTTCATATCTGCAGGGTTTAAAGTAGTAAGGACTGAAGACATCAACCAAAACTCTTCTACTAAGAGTTCTGGTTCTTGTTCAACTCATCTCGGTAACAAGAAGAAGATGATCTGCTGTGTACCACTGCTACACAGCTTGGACCATCAAACTCCAAGAACAATTCTTAGCCCAAAAGGACTATCTCAGCATCTGCAAAGATGAAGGTGGAGAAGGGATGTGACCAAAGACAGTCTTGTTCCCAGCAAAAGACTCTTGTGAAGAAGAAAATGGTGTGTGTCATGTGTGAAAGTATCACTCACATTGCAAAGGATTGTCCTTACAATCCTAAAGGTACTGTCCATATGACCAAGACAAAGACTTCAAAGAGTTCCATGAAGATTCAAGCCTCAGAAGGAAAATTTGTTTCCTTCAGAAGCTCCAAATCTAAGAAGAAGGCAAATGGAAATTACCCTCGGAAGAGAAGTTGGTTTCGGAAGAAAGGAGTTTTTCCGAAGCACTGAAGTCTGCTGTAGTGTCTGCAGAATCTTCCGAAGGTTCAGTCATCAAAACTTCTAAAGTCCCAAAAGGTTCCAAAGTTTTGAAGGTCAAGTCCAAGACTCCCAAGGTGGTGTGGAAGTCTAAGAAAGACCAAGTGACTGAGAATTCTTCATCAACAACAGCTCAAGATCTTCTTAGTACAACCATAGGATCTATTACTGTTGCATTACCTTCTGTCAATGAGCCCAAGACAAGCAAGGCTTTGGTTTCCAAATGTAACTAATCATTTTCTTTGTACAGGGACAACTGAAGACAAACAAAAATGTCTGGATCATAGACAGTGGCTGTTCCAGGCACATGACAGGCAATAGGTCACTACTCCAGAACTTTGAAAGGATTGATGGAGGACCAGTTGCTTTTGGAGGAGATGAAGGTGGTTGTATTTCTGGAAGGGGCATGGTCACAAATGGTAAGCTCAACATTGAAAAGGTAAACTTTGTCAAAGAGATTGGGTACAATCTTCTGAGTGTATCCCAATTTTGTGATCAGAGTCATAACATGCTCTTTACTGAGCATGAGTGTATTGTTCTCAAGCCTGGTGTGGTCATTCCTTATGACACATTCTGGTTAGAGCCCCCAGGAAAGGGAACATGTACAAGATGGATTTGCAAGAAACATCTCCCTCTAGAGAAGTTTTATGCTTTCTGTCTAAAGCCAATAGTGATGAGTCTTTCCTATGGCATAAAAGAATGTGCCATGTAAACTTTAAGGACATGAATAATTAATCAAGAATGATTTGGTAACTGGAATACCAAAGAAAGAGTTTACAAGTGATGACCATTGTGTTGCATGCCTGAAAGGGAAGCAACATAAGATATCTCACAAGCCTAAGGAAAGGAACTTTATCACTACACCCCTACACTTGTTACATATGGATCTCTTTGGCCCCACCAGTGTAATGAGTCTAGGAAGGACCTCTTATTTTTTGGTGATCACAGATGACTTTACAAGATTCACTTGGGTCTTCTTCCTTAGAACTAAGGATGAGACTCCTGAGATTCTGAATAATTTCATCTTAAAGATTGAGAATCAATCTGATCACAAGGTCAATATCATAAGATGTGATCAAAGAACTGAATTTAAGAACCAATCCTTGATACATTTTGTGATGAAAATGGTATTACAAGATAATACAGTGCTCCCAGGACTCCTCAGCAGAATGGTGTTGTTGAGAGGAGAAACAAGACCATGATTGAAGCTGCAAGAACCATGTTGTCTGATTCTAAGCTGCCTATCACCTTCTGGGCAGAGGCAGTCAACATTGCCTGCTATATGCAGAACAAAGTTTTAGTGGTCAAGACTCATGGCAAGACTCATGGCAAGACTCCTTATGAACTTTGGCATAAGAGGAAACCTTTCATTGGTTTTCTCAGGTCATTTGGATGTCCTTGCACCATCTTGAATACCAAAGATCAAATTGCCAAGTTTGCTGAGAAATCAGATGATGAACACTTTATTGGATACTCTTCTCAAGCTAAGGCTTATAGAGTATACAATTTTAGAACTAGAATTGTTGAGGAGTCAGCCAATGTGACTTTCAATGAACACACACCCTATGTAGCTGGTTCTGGTCCTGATTGGCTATTTGATCTTGATTTAGTTACCAACTATTTTAACAAATCTTGTCAGAATGTTTTAGGATCTACAAAAAGTTTAAATACAGGTGATCCTGATCCAAGATTTGAGCTAAGAAGACCTTCAACTCACACATCTTCAGCTCCAGTTGGAACTACTCCTGCTAATGAGGTTTCTATCAACACTACAATGACAAACTCAGCTGATACATCTGGGGTGCCTTCAAATTCCAGCTCAGAGGCTCCACAACCAGATAAGAACACCTCAATTGTGGAAGACAACAATGGTGGTGGTGACAGTGATCAAGAATTTCTTGATGCCACTAACCACACCATAGATGAGAACATCAATAATGTCACACACTGCTTGGATCAAGTTTTTCTTGAAAAGTGTGCTGATGTGGTGGGAGAAACATCTATGCCAGATCTAAATTTCTCTAATTTAGATCTTTCTCAGCAACTTGTTGTGTTCCCTCAGCTTAGGATCCACAAGTCTTACCCCACCACAAACATCATTAGAGATATTATCACAGAGGTAAGAACAAGAGGACAAACCCATGAAGCAAATGTTTGTCTTCACTCTTGTTTCCTATCCCGGATAAATCCAAAGAAAGTTGATGATGCTCTAAAGGCTGGAAGTTGGGTTGAAGCTATGCAACAAGAGCTGCTTCAATTCAAAAAGTAGAAAGTTTGGAACCTTTGTCCTCTTCCTTATGGGAAGACTACCATTGGAACCAAATGGGTGTTTAGGAACAAGAAAGATGATAGAGGCATCATCATCAAGAACAAAGCTAGACTAGTTGTTCAAGGGTACACACAAGAAGAAGGGATTGACTACATTGATGTCTTTGCTCCAGTAGCAAGATTAGAAGCTGTTAGGATATTTCTGGCATTTGTTGCATCTAAGAACTTCAAGGTCTTTCAGCTTGATGTGAAGTGTGCCTTTCTGTATGGAGTGATTGATGAAGAGGTATATGTTAAACAACCACCTGGTTTTGTAGATCCTGATCATCCTGATTATGTCTGCAAGCTTGACAAAGCTCTTTATGGGCTGCATCAGGCACCCAGGAAATGGTATGAGACACTGTCTGAGTATTTTTGTAAACATGGATACAGGAGAGGTACTATAGATGGAACTCTCTTCATAAAAGGATAAGGAAATGACATATTGCTAGTTCAAGTGTATGTGGATGACATTATCTTTGGTTCAACTAATCCAAAGCTCTGCAAAGACTTTGAGAAGCTGATGAAAGACAGATTTGAAATGAGTGCCATAGGGGAACTCAATTTCTTTCTGGAAATTCAAGTGAAGCAAGTTGAAGATGGCATCTTCATAAGTCAGTCAAAGTATGTTCAGGACATACTCAAGAGATTCAACATGACTGATTGTAAGATTGCTAAGACACCCATAGCCAGAAACCACTCCCTTAGACCTGATCTTGAGGGGGAGTGTGTAGATGAACACTTATACAGGGCTATGATTGGGTCTCTTATGTATCTTACTGCTAGCAGGCCTGATATTATGTTTGCTACATGTATTTGTGCAAGATATCAAGCCAACCCTAAGATGTCTCACCTTATCACTGTCAAGAGGATTCTTAGATACCTCAAAGGTGCCTCAACACTTGGTTTATAGTACCCAAAGAATCTGACTTCAATCTGTATGCTTATACAGATAGTGATTATGGTGGTTGCAACATGACTGCAAAGTCTACATCTGGGGGATGTCAGTTTGTTGGTGGAAGGGTTGTCTCATGGCAATGCAAGAAACAATCCTGTGTCTCTGCATCAACTGCTGAAGTTGAATACATTGCTGCTGCAAGCTGCTATGCTCAAGTGCTTTGGATTCAAAATCAGATGCTGGACTATAGGTTAAACTTCAAGGAAACTCCCATTCATATAGACAACAGTGCTATTCAATCACAGAGAATCCTATGCAGCACTCAAGGACCAAACATATCAATATCAGGTATCATTTAATAAGAGATAACTATGAAAAGGGATTAATTAAAATAGTCAAAGTTCACACAGATGAACAATATGCTGATATGTTTACAAAGGCTTTTGATGAACGGATATTTAAATATCTAATATCAGCTATTGGGATGATCAACTTTGAGTAGGCTTTTCTTAAAACTAATTCTTATTATTTTTTAAAATATGTGTGTCCTAAGTTGTCTAGTTCATCACTTTCATAAGCTCATGTTTTCTTTGGATGAAAATTTCTTTTTGAAGATTTTCCTTAGATTTTTGAAAATTTCTAATACTTCGGAAGTTATGCTTTTAACTTCAGAAGCAAATCATGCCTTCAAAATAAATAACTTTCTAAGAAATTTACCTTCGGAAGAGGATTCAGACCTATCTTTTGAAGCTTAAATACTTGTCTCAGACACTTACTTATTTTCAAGGACCATTTACTTCCGAAGCAAAATTAACTCTCGGAAGCTTTGTGTTTTATATACAAAGCAATCAAGTTTTAATTTCTCTTCCAAAGCAAATTTTTCAAAACCCTCAGGAAATTCTTCCGAAGTCATTTTAGCTTCGGAAGCTTTTTAATTAAAACTTCCAAAGATAATAACCTTCAGAAGCTTTTTAAATTCTAAGAAAACTACTTTTTGAGCAAAAGTAAACTACTTTTTCAGAGATGGGACCGACATCCGGATTTCAAAGTTTATCCTCTTTCATTAAACTTTATCTGGAATATTTTTCACATATAAACCCAATGGTTTCCCTCTCTTTCTATCATTTGTTCTTCCTCCAAACCTAAAACCCAAATTTCTCTTTGAAATTTCTTTCTTCCTTCTTTCTTCATCTTTAAGCTACCTCACAATGGCCAATCTCGCTCACAGAAATGATCCCAACTTTACCATGCAGCTACACAGCAACATAATCAGGTTGCTCTGTTAAGCTCTAAGAAAGATCCTCATTTCTCAGAGGTTTGTCGATTCTTAGCTTTGTCCAAATACTTCACCTCCCTAACCATTGATCCTACACTCTATGAGGATCATCTTCTCGAATTTTGGAAAACCTGCCAAGAGGTTGTCATGGATGGGGAGAAGGCACTGTCTGCCATAGTGCAGGGGAGAACAGTCTTCATTACTCCGGCCATCATCAACAGGCATCTTCAGCTGGATGATGAAGAAGGTGAGGTGTTCTTCCAAAGGAAGCTGTTAATCATTCTTTTGAGCAGATGGGATATGACGGATATTTCTCTATAAAGACCTTTAGGAAAGGGAAGGTCTCATCCCAGTGGAGATTCCTGCTCCATGTGGTCATCCACAGCTTACCAAACAAGCATGGTGGATGGGACCAGATTCCTGAGGATCTCTCCTTCATTATCCATGGAATGATTCAGGGGGTCAAGTTCAGGAATTCTCAGTTTGTTTATACCAACTTGCTTGCTAACTTAGACTCCTTAGAATATTGCATGTTTCACAGATATGTCCAGTACATTCTTAACTGTGAACTGGGCTCACAGTTAAAGGAAACATGTAACATTCTTAAACTAGGAGAGATGAAGCCCGACATCTTTAAAATACTGAGAAAGCCCACTGTTGGCTTCTCTAGGGTAGAAACATCCCTAATCCCAAAAATGTTAGAGCTCATTGCTCAAGGTGACAACCTAGCAACAACAAGCTAGTGTTGAGCCCACACCTACTGTTTCCCTACCACCTCAACAGCCTTAATTACCCTCACTTACCAAAGAAAATCTAAATGAACCCCTGCTCAGACTATTCAGTCTATGGAGGTCCCCATACACTCACCCTTATAGGCAGAAGTGGACACTGGAGCTCCCACTTCTCTTGAGGAGCAGACCACTCCCATCTCTTCAAGGATTAGTGTTGAGGTTCCTCATGCTCAGCCTGATGAACTCATTAGCCCAACTGCCTTAAGCCATCACTCTGAGTCTCAACACTTAAGTGATCAACCTTCAGCGGACAGTTACCATCCCCAGCCTATAGATCTCAACTAACCAATTCCCAACCTTGATTTCTATACTGATGAAGATCTAGGTTTCAGTAAGTACAATGATTCTCTTTTCTTTTCCCCTACTCAAAGAGAGATGAGTGATTCTGAGGCTCCTATTTATAGCCCCCATCAGTCACCTACTACTGAGGTGGACACTTCTAAAACTATTCAGGATGTCCATATGGAAGAGGCTCTCACTTCTGAAAGTGATTACATCATTAAGACCTCAACCATGGCAACTCAGCCTACTGTCATCTCAACTGAGACTGCCAGTGAGCAGAGGAAATCCAGTAGCCAAGAACTTGAAGCTGGTGGTGAGAGAGAGGACTTTGGTCCAGTCATCTCGTCCCCCAATGATTCTTCTGATGAAGATAAGGGGAATCTAAGACTAAAGGTTCACAAAGTGTCTAAAACATGCACTTATTTAGTCTCAAAGGTCAGTCACCTTGAATCTCAGGTGACTAACTTACACAAAAGGATCAATGATCAGCAACTTGAGATTTCATATCTTAATGAAAAACTAGCTGGGAGACCCTTAAGAAGAGCTCAACCAGGAACACAAGAACCTATGGATGTGATTGACCTATCTTCCAGCTCACCTATGCAAGTGTGTGATGCTACCAAAAAGGGGGAGAAAGTCATTACAGCTACAGAACCTGGGAGTTATTCAGAGAGAATGGATATTGAGGACTCACCATCCTCACTTGCAATTGTGCATTCTCAACAACCTCCTCAAATTCACATTGATGTGGACTACACAGACTCCTTCATACAGAGTCTCTTTGAGGATGGGATACCAAGGGCTATGTCATCTTCACCATCTTCCAATCACATCATTGGGTGGAGGTATGACAGCATCAGGAAAGCCCTAATCATCATAAGAGTTCAAGGGCAGCAAGAAGTCTTAAACTTTCAGACCTTGAACTACTATGAAGGTCTGGATCTAGTCAACATGCCACTTGTTAATCCAAGCAAATCAAGACAAGCTGACAGGTTGGCTCAAAGAATCCAAGACAGGATCACTGTAGAGTTCAGCTTCAGAAGGAGACTCAGGCAATCAGGCAATGCCATCGGTCAACTGGATGTTGAGGCAGACCCTAAGATTAGTTTCATAGGGGAAACCTTGACTGAAGGCCTAGTGGCAGAACCTGAGAGCCCTGTCTCATCATCATCAATTGCTGCAGAGATTCACACTCCTTTTAAGACACCTGCTGGTGAAGGTGCTTCTCAACCTCTCTCTAGCCAAAGCTCAGAAGCTGCATCAAGCAATGAAGGCCAAAGCTCTCTCCACCCTGAGTCACAAAGGTCTGTGAATGATAAAGGGAAAAGAAAGATGACATTTGAGGAGATTGAAGAGGAGGAGAGAGAGGAAAAGGAGGCTGAGGGGAGAAAGTTCCTCTGCTGAGTCTTCAAGACTCATGGAGTCTGCTATCAGGGCTGCCCCCAAACCAGATACTCAGAATGATGAGTTAAGGACAATCAGGATAAATTGTCTGCAGACAAGGAACTATGACATAGACAGTGTCATTTCTCTCCCCTTAGATGAGGTTAATGAACTGGTTGACCTGGAAAGGTCAAGGGAGAAGAAGAAGGCAGAAGATGTAGAGCTTCTAGTACAAATAAAAGAAGAAAGAAGAAAGAAAAGATTGTACAAACATGTGCCTACCCTCTCCCCAGTTCAAGAAAGTCCTGCACAAGAGGATGTGGTTCAACAAGAACCTCAAGTAGATAAAGAAGAAGAAAGGATCAAGACGATCAACTACTTGAGTGCCACAGGCCTCTATCAGGTAGAAGCACTTCTTCCTTTGTCCTATGACTATGTGGAGTTTGAGTACTTAAAACAACTTGAACTTGAGATAGTCAAAGACAGAAAGGAAACTAAGAAAAAGCTAAGGGAAGAAGCTACAAAATCAATAGCCATCATCCAAAAGAGCATTTAGAAGTCTGCTGACAGGCAGAGGATGATGAGCTTCTTGAAGCTCTATGGATTCTCCGGAAGGAGACTTGGCCCCATGTCTCTATCCACTATGGATGAGCATATTAAGGTGATCAAGCAGAAGATCAAAAGTGGAGAGCTCATTGACTTACACTCCACTCCAAGTCAAGCCCCACCTAAAGTGGAGGTTAAGGTTTGAACAACCAGAGACAACACAACATGGACATCCTGCTGAAACTCAGCAAGCTTCATCTTCTGATCCACAACAAGGTCAACCTCCCTCTCCTTCTGAGCTTGAGAGAGAGGAAGTCCTAACTGAGAAAGACAATGAAGATCAATCTGGTACTGCAGGCCAGTCTTCTCAGTTAAAACCTGCAAAGAGAAAGAAAAGGATGGCTTCTAAACCAAAGCCAAAGAAAAAGAAGATTGCACCCTCTTCCAAACCCCAGGATGAGTCAGAACATCCTGAGGATGTGCAGCCAGAGGATGCAACATCAACTCCAATTCAAACAACTCCTCTAGTATCAAGAAGACCCATCTTGTCTTGGACATACATCACAAATCCAGAAAGATGGCATGTCATTAGAGATCAAGGCACTGAAGACATTTACACATGGCAAGATATGTTTCAGTTGCCTCTACATGATCTCTTTGATATGAGAAGACATTTTAACAGTCTGAAGGATCCTGATCACCTTACGAAGAAAGAAGTGGTGATCATCCTAATGAGGACTGTTGATATCTGAAGTCTACTAAGTGTTTTGGTAGCATCAGCCTAGGGGGAGTTTGTAGAGATTAATGAAGGGGCTGATGCAACCTAAACATACAAAGTCTGTCTTGCATGCTGCACAAGTGCATTAAAGAAGAATGCTTAGGAGGTTTCACACATGCAACAGAAATATTCTAAGTGTGAAATCTTCCGAAGTCAAGACCAATATCTTCCGAAGCCAAAAATGAAGTCTTTCGAAGCCTTAGAGACAAAGTCTTCCGAAGCTTCAACTTATGAAGACAAATTTCTTCCGAAGACTTTTGACACATGCTTTATCTGATGTACTTTTTCATAAAGCTGGACACCTTTCCGCTGCATCTCTGTAAGGTCACCAACTTACATGAGTTGGTGAAAAGGTCCATGCTTTTGGTAACTGTACATTAAGGTCTTGAGTCTGTAACTTTTTACTTCATGTACTTTATCCTTTTTGTAATAGATAAGGATGTGAGCTAAGGCATGCCATAGTCACTAGTCAAAAGGCAATCTACCTTTTGACTCTACAATTGATTTTGTTTGTGTCTAGTCAATTGTATCCAGCTGGCTTTCAAAGTATAGCCGGCTGTATGATGTAGTATAAGTATCTCATGTTCTTGTATCCTTCTAATATGCTTTGTAACACTTGTAATATAACATAAAGAAAATAATATACTGCATTCTTGAAAACCATATACTTGTGTTCTCTTGTTTTGTCTCTTATATTACTTGTATTCTTAGTGTCTTATTGTGGTTAATCCAGTCTTACTGTTTGATTAAGTTTGGGTAAACTCCTTTTGTGTGTTGTGTTGTAATTAAACCCCTTCACCGGTCCTGCATATATATATACACACATATATATATGTATATATATACATATATATGAATATATAATGGTATATATATATGTATATATATATGTATATATATATACACATATATATGTGTATATATATACATATACATATATATATATACATACATATATGTATATATATATAAATGTATATGTATATATATACATTTATGTATATGTGTGTGTGTGTGTGTGTATAGATATATATATATATATATATATATATATATATATATATATATATAAGGGAGGGATCAAATGAGAACTAGTTTTTTTTGTGAGAACTCTAGGAACTAATCTCAACTATTAGTTCTCAATGACAAAATTGTAATTAATAAAAATATATTTAAAAGATTTATAAATCAAAAAATAACATAAAAATAAAAAAGAAAAACACAAAAATGTTCCCCAACTTTTCCTCTTTCATAAAAAAATATATAATTTTTTATAAAAAATAAAAAAAATTCCCGTTTTTTAACGAAATTCGTTTTACACATGTGTATAACTAGATTTACAGATATGTAAAAAACGGATGTACGATTTTTTTAAAAAATTATATCAATATGGTAGGCGTTGAAAAGATAAAAAAATACTGAATTTTATGGTGAATTTTTTTGAAAAAATGATGTTGTGAAAAAAAGTTACGAACGTTTAAAAAAAGGGGGAAATAACATGTGATTTGCATATGATAAAAAATAAGTGGCTGAGATTGGTTCCTATAGTTCTTAAAAAAAAGTGATTCTCATTTAAACTCTCGCATATATATATATATATATATATATATATGTATATATATATATATGTATATATATATATATGTATATATATATATGTATATATATATATATGTATATATATATATATGTAATATATATATATGTATATATATATGTATATATATATATATGTATATATATATGTATATTATATATGTATATATATATATGTATATATATATATGTATATATATTATATGTATATATATATATATGTATATATATATATATGTATATATATATATATATATATATATTGTATATATATATATATGTATATATATATATGTATATATATATATATATGTATATAATATATATATGTATATATTTATATATATATATATGTATATATTTATATATATATATATGTATATATTTTTATATATATATATGTATATATTATATATGTAGATATATGTATATATATATATAGGTATGTGTGTATATATATGTGTGTATATATGTGTGTATATATATGTGTGTATATATATATATAAACCGGTCCGACCACCGGTTCAACCGGTTCGACTGCCGGTGCGACCGGTCCGACCACCACTTTACCATTAAAATGGTTTTAAACACAGAATCAGACCGGATCGAAGTGCGGTTCCCGGTTCAACCAGTCAGACCGGCTTGTCCGGTCCGGTCTAGTTTTCAAAACCATAGTTTTAACCACATTAAAATAAACACTTATTCAAATCTAATCAAACCAATCACAGCGCTCCTAGAGGTGTGATTTTCCGTAACGGGACACGCGTAAGGCGATTAGCAACCCACTATTCATCTCAAAACCTTAAAATAAACACCAACGGCCATGATTTCGTCTCTGTGAGTTGTCACAAATGATTAACCAAAACACCCTGAAACCGACTAAAACAGTAAAACCCCAACCCCTCTCCTCTCCTCTCCTCCCCTCTCCTATATATAACAATAAACCCTCGTACCCCATCTCCACTCAAACCGCACTCACTTTCTCTATCTCTATAAAAAATCATCATCAACACAACAACAACAAATCAACAATGGCGTCTTCTTCAACCTTCGTCATCGTCTTGCTCATCGCCTTAGCCGCCGGATCTGCACTCTCACAGTCTCCGACCACCGCCCCAACCGCCGCGCCCACCACAGCGCCGCCTCCTCCCGTCGTTCTGCCTCCGTCAGCCGCCCCTACATCGCCACCGACCGAAGCGGCATCGCCACCGGCGCCGCCTACTGCTGACACTCCTGCCGGAGCTCCGGCGGCATCTCCGCCGTCGATTGCTTCTACTCCGACGGGGTCTCCGGCGGCCTCGCCTAACGGAGGTAGCTTGAACAGAGTTGGATCTGGTTTTGCTGCTGCTGCTGTTGTTGCTGCTGCTTTTGTGCTGTAGAGAATAGAGATCTGTGGTGGTTTGAGAGGTTTCTTATAGTCATTTTGTGGTGATGTTTGTTTGTGATTCTTGGGAGTTTTATTATTCCTTTAATCTTTATAGGTGTTGATTCTAGGATATTGTGATGTGATTGTTATATTTGACGATTATTATTATTATTATTATTATTATTATTATTAATACATTGTGGTTCGTTTGATGTAATATAAATCTTTACTCCTATTTACGGATGGATTGTTCTTTTATTAGTATATCGTAAGTGATACAATGGCCTTATGTTGTGATTTGTATCTACTAATATGTGATCGTATTGATTTATGCAAGTGATATAAGTTTTGCAGATCCATTAAGATTCAGCTTTGTGTTAAATTTATTAAAAATGACAACTGATTTATTAAAGATGAGAACTAGTGATTGATGTGGGAGTGGTGTGTATGGTGGTATTAGGGGATGATGCATGTAGCTTATATGTGAAGGAAGTGATATGTTGGGGACAATAGGAAGGGGAGATGGAGGGTGTCGTTTTGTTTGAAGTGGGATGTCGTTTGGATAAAGTTGTGAACAGGAGGCCATGTGCGAACTCATCTTTACTTTTGATGATGTGTTTTGTTTCTTTATTCGAGGTTGTTTTTTGTTGAAGGTGGTCCCACATGTCAGAAGTGCATATGATTCCACCTTTGCGCCTATTATGTTTTTTGTTTTTATTCAAGATTAAGATTTTAAAAAATTTTGTGTAACAGCGTTAACTAAGGATTAGTATTATTAAAATAATTCTCAAGGATTTATTAAAGAGTTGTGCTACAGTGCCACACTTGATATGATTATCAAAATTGTTCTAGTGGATATAGTATACTGTGCTTAACGTACATCTTCCACCTCATATACTTCATTTTTCATATCACTAATATTTCTTCTTATATCAGGTAAAAGTGATGTTTTAAGGATAGCTTAAGACACCTTTTTCTTAATTGTGTTTATGTTACAATTTTCGACATATACCCGACCTCATCTTCAATTAAAAATTATTGCTTATACGTTGGATATAATTGATAATATTTATTATTTATCTACGTCCTTTATGGGATATTCACCGATTAAATGATGCGACTTATTATTTCAAAGCTTTTTGTTTGTGAATTAGACTTGAAGGAACAAAATAGAGCAAGTCACTGTAGGTCATTTTATTCCTAATTTTTCCGGTTGTTTGTTATTGTTCTGATTTTTTATGCACGATGTCATTACTACATAAAGTAGAGTTCAATAACTAACCTTGGAGTAGCTTTTAGTACCCACAGATGCCAAGTCATGGTCTAACCGTAAGGAGCAGTTGTGGAGTAGATTTTGTATCATGTGTTGAAGCGTACTACGAATTTCGAAAGTTGAATTTAGCTGGTGTACTCAACCATCGGGATTAGTCGTAGCAGATTGAACCTAAGTCTATTTATCATAACCGTATTGCCTAGAATGTGGCCACATACATGACTAGAGAAGTTGTTTCATGGTAAGTTGCACAAAAACAATACCAGAAATATACAACATAATGCACAATAACCTACTCCACTTGATAAAGGCAAGAGTTGTCGACATCCATCTAATCATGGGGATCGATTGGTGCTAGAACCAGAATCTCTCTGTTAGACGGATGACATATATTTATTTTTACATATTGCAAGAAAACTCATGTTTCATCTAAAACATCACATATTTTTCCAAGGCAATGATAAATTGGAGCCGACTTTTTTAATGTGGTTTTTTAAACGACAATGACCATCTGTGGAAGGTTTGGGCTTTTGAACATAGTTAATTACATCAATTTTCAGCCAATGACCCTCCCTGGGTTCTACAACTAAGAGCCCAATGTCATCAATGCCAGATCTATTATAATTGTTGAGGTAATTTTGAAAGGTATTTAGTTCTAAAAAAGTAGTAATGTGCAACTTGTATAAGAGTGTGTGACGAAGTGTGCATTATGATATGCACTCAAGACTTCACATATATCATTCTATCAATCAAACTTGCATCAAACATTTTTCAATAAACATGAAGCATTATGATATCACCCTTGATCTCAAAATCTATAGTCTATAATATCTCCTAGTATTTTCATACCTTTGCAAAAATATTCAAACAGATCGTTAGACAATATTGTTTCTATAATCTTATGTTAGTTCTAAAGTATCACCTAACCTTGAGTGGTAACAAGAATCAGTAAGACTAGAAGAAGAATCTAACCAAGGTATATATTATTATGGATAACAAATCCATATCATCAAAGTCACACTTCAGTTTGAACTTAAAATTATTTTTTTTGAATTGTATAGTCAAATGTTTGTTATTTGTTTTCATACCAAACTCCTATACTTTCTTGGTTTTCATTGTACATTCACTCAATATAAAGCAGAACAATAATAGAGTATATCATATTTTGAAACCACAACTTCTTTGTACCGTATATAGTATCAAAGCCACAACTCCATAGAGTTGATTTAATCAATTTCTAGCCACCTTTATTCTCTAAAAACTCACCTTACATCCACCACCTCATCACCATGGCTCTCTCTACCACCAACCCAACATCGACCACTAAAAAAACTATCCAACTCATCGCCGCATCCCATTGTTTGATCAAGCTCACACCATCAAACTTTCCTATTTGGAAGAAACAAGTTCTCTCAACCTTGATCGGTTTGGATTTGGACAGTTACCTTACATAGGATCCACCTTCCAAACATCTCAACGGTGATGTTACCAAGCCAAATCCAAGCTTTCTTCCCCTGTTTTGATAGGAACAAATCGTAATTAGTGCCCCTTTAGGCAGTTGCAACAATACTATCTAGTCGATTGTCTCATAGGCAGACACGTCTCAACACGCCTAGGATAATCTAAAGAAGGGTTATGCCAATGCTTTTTGGTCCAGAATCATCTCTATCAAATCCAAGCTTGCAAAGAATCCAAAAGGAACACATTCGATCATTGAGTTCTTATGTGACATGAAAGTAATCATCGATGAACCCGCCTTGGTTCAAAGTCCAATTTATGATGAGGATTTTATCGTCCATATTCTTGCACAACTTGGTGAAGACCACAAGTACATCACAACATCCCTCAAAGTTAGAGATACTCCGTTGTTTCTAGAAACTTTCGACAAACTAGTTAATTACGAGCACTCTCTAAAGGATATGACGTCTACTTCAATGATCACAACTATAAACAACACTCAACGACAATCCAAAGGCTCTTCTTCTCGGCCATATCAAGACTATCACTTCAATACCCCCCTCTACAACAATGCTTCAAAAAGCTCTCAGTTCTATGATAGTCATAATGTTTACAATAGTGGCAATCATGCCTCCCACAGCACGTCATATTGCCACTTTTGCAACATACCAGACCATGATACTAAAGAATGTAAAAAGCTTCCTTGGTTCCTCAAGGGTAATAACATCTCATTTAATCTCCCACAACCCATTAATCTAGTAATCAATACTATTCAGCTATATGTCACAGACTGAATCGATCAGCTCACGTGTGACACTTAGATTGTTCTAAGTCAGCTTTCTTGATCTCGGATGGAATGTTTACATAACGGAAGTCTTTGTAAGGGAACAATAGATTTGTAGTATGCAAGTAAGATGCTTGTGATGTATGTTTGCAACACAAGTAAAAACCTTGTATTACAAAGAACACAAGTACAATGCTTGAAAGTTACAAGGAACTAAGGTGTGTGCAAATGAAGCACCACCATCCTATTTATACTAGTCACAAGTACTCTAGATTGTTCTACATCTAGACAAGTCTTCACATAATACCTAAGACAATATTTTTACATGGAATTCTCTAGATCTCTCATGGTCTTTCATGGTATCTCCATGGCTGATTTTTGTAGTGTTCTCTAGAGAGTTCTAGGGTCTTTAAGAGCTACACAACCTGCTCTTTATAACAGCCTTTTGTGCTTGGTTTCTAGCACATCGTGAGACGTTCTAGAGTCTTCCAAGGCTGCATAGTTGCTGCAGAATTATATGGGTTGTTCACGAGTCTTCCGGGCAGCATTGTTTGCTTTGTAAGTGCCCCTAATCGATAAAAAATGAGGGTTTTGTAATTTTCGTTTTGGCAGGTCGTGACATTCTCCCACACCTAATGCCACGATGTCCTCGTCATGTTGCTTTGATGCCTCATGAGTTGTCTTCATGAGTTTCAAAATAGAAACGGTTTTGCCTTGACGCCTTGTATCTGGCTCCAAGGTAACGGTGTGCACTTGGTCTCCTTTGATGATGTACGTGGTGTTGATGAATGATATTGGGTAGGCTTTGGCTTTTCAGAAGAAGTCCATTCCTAGCACAATATCATAACCTTCTAACAGGACAACTGAGAAGTACAGCTTGCCTGTCCATGTGCCCATCTTTGTCTTTACGCCCCATGCCGCTCCTTCTATTGGTTTGTGGTCTCCTGAGGCGCCCTTGATCCATCATTTTACGTGGTGATCCTTAAGCCAAGTCTTCGAGCCTCTTCAGGTGAAATGAAGTTGTGGCTTACTCCGGTATCAACCAATGCTTTCATAGGTTGTCCTTTGATCTCCATGTTTACAAACCGAAGTCCCTTCGAGTCTGTCTTCGAGTTGTCTTTGATTGTGTGCAGGCTGGATTGGTTTGTAATCATCAAGGGTTTGCCTTCAACGGTACTTAAAGTATTAAGCAGTTGACGTTGCATTGCTCCTAGACGAACCTCCTCTGGTTCTGATGGTTTATCATCCGATCTGATAAGGTTGTCAATCTAGCCTTCTTTGGACAATCCCGCGTGTTGTGTGGTCCATCGTAAAGGAAACATCCTTTGATTTCTTGTACCTCCTTCCCATGTCTTAGGGGTCGTTGCTTGTCTTCCTTTTGAATCTGATTTTGGTTATTACTATAGGGTCTCACTCCCCCACCTTTTGCATCGTTATCCTCTGTAAAGATGGGTTTTTATGATCGCCTTTCACTATGGTCGATCAAGCTTTTGGCAACAACGATGGCTGAGGACAAGTCTTGAACATGTCTTTGTTCAAGTTCAGTTCTTGCCCATGTTTGTAAGCCATCAATGAAGTATATGAGAGAGTCCTTTGGTGACAAGTCCGGAATTTCTAGCACAGGGGTAGTGAAATCTTTGACATAGTTTTTGATGCCACCTTTTGCTTTAGATTACGAAGCCGGATTTTTGCTTTGTGTTCAACATTTTTCGGATAAAATTGTGTCTTGATTTCTTTTACGAAATCAGCCCAAGTTGTATGGTGCACGTACCTCTATCAATCTCCATGTGTTTTCGACGCCACCATAAAGTTGTGGTCTCTTTCAAGTAAAGAGTTGCCGTCTTGATCTTCTTGGCGTCATCGACAATGTCGATGGCCTCAAAGTATTGCTCCATCTACCAAAGAAAGTCATCCACAGCCCTTGCCTCTCGTTTTCCAACGAAGGGTGATAGTTTGGGGATGTCTACCTTTGTAGAGGTATGGATTATGTTGTCACCTCCGGTTGCTACTGCGTGCTTGCAAACACTTAGTTCGGTTTGCAAGTCTTTGATCTCTCTCTCGAAGTTTGCTTTGAGTTGACCCAACTCCCTTGTAAATTCTTCTTCCACCTCCTTCCTTGTCAAGGAGAGGGTGAGTTTGAGATCGCTTCTCACCTCATTGAAGTTATTGCCTAACGACTCAACATGTTGCAAAGAGTCGTAGGTATGTGTTTTGAAGATATCGATTTCAGCCTTGAATTCATCCATTTCATTTTTGAATTCAGACAATCCTACCTCGACATCTTCAACACTTTTGCCCAAGCTTGCAACCAAGTATTTGGACATACCTCGGGTTTTCTTGTCACCTTTACCTGTCTCCTCCCGTCCATGGGTCTCGTCTCCAGCAACGCTTGCGACTATAACTTTCTCTGTAATAGATGCCATCCCAATGAATCAACGCGGCTCTGATACCACTTGTCACAGACTGAATCGATCAGCTCACCTGCGGCACTTAGATTCATTCTAAGTCAGCCTTTTCGATCTCGGGTGGAAGGTTTACACAATGGAAGTCTTTGTAAGGGAACGTTAGATTTGTAGTGCGCAAGTAAGATGCTTGTGATGTATGTTTACAACACAAGTAAAAAGCTTGTATTACAAAGAACACAAGTATAATGCTTGAAAGTTACAAGGAACTTAGGTGTGTGCAAATGAAGTACCACCATCCTAGGATACTAGTCACAAGTACTCTAGATTGTTCTACATCTAGACAAGTCTTTACATAATATCTAAGACAAGATTTTTACATGGAATTCTCTAAGATCTCTCATGGTCTTTCATGGTATCTCCATGGCTGATTTTTGTAGTGTTCTCTAGAGAGTTCTAGGGTCTTTAAGGGCTGCACAACCTGCTCCTTTATAGCAGCCTTTTGTGCTTGGTTTCTAGCACATCGTGAGACGTTCTAGAGTCTTCCAAGGCTGCATAGTTGCTGCAGAATTATATGGGCTGTTCCGGAGTCTTCTGGGCAGCCTTGCTTGCTTTGTAAGTGCCCATAATCGATAAAAATGAGGGTGTTGCGATCTGCGTTTTGGCGGGTCATGACATATAGCTCCATCACCATTGTGAATGTTTGATACTAGAACATCACATCATGTTCTTCTAACTAAGCATCAGTGCATCACTACACATCTTATCCGACTATGGAGGACCTGATGAAATTATGCTTGGAGACAATAAGTGTTCATCAATTTCTCACACTAGTCACACAACCATTCTAACTCACTATTTGTCCTTTTACCTTGACTAATGGCTTTTATGTTCCTTAATTACATAACAATCTTATCTTTGTTGCAAAACTTTTGTAAAGCTAATTGTCTTCTCGTTGAATTTTTTCCATTTATTACTTGGTTAATGATATTCGCATGGGGTGCATCTAATAAGAGGAGTGAATGACAATGAAGTTTACTATACAGCAAACCACTCACTCACCTCACTTCCACAAGTCAACACCACATCATCCGACTCTTTATGGTCATGACATCATAAATTTGGACATTCCTCGTAAAAAGTCATAATATTCTATTCGATTCAAATTCATTTCATGTTACAAAGCCCTTGCAATTAGTATACTTTTATGTATGGCCTGTATACAACAATCAAATAATGGTATAAAGTATTATGTTCTTTCTATAGAATACTGCTCTAAATATAATTAGTTGTACCCGTTGAAAAGAAAAAGCGGATGTCTTTAATCTTTTTCCCTAATTCAAATCTTTAGCTGAAAAGTTTCTTCAAACATAGTTGATTTCGTTATTCATGGTAATGGTTGTGAATATCTTGGGTTACTTGCATGCCTTCAATCGCACGATATCTCTCATTTTACAAAACTTCCACAAACTCCAGAGAAAACAATGTTGCTGAAAGACGACATCATCATGTCATTGAAACATGCATTTCTTTCTTACACTATGCCAACTTATGCCTATATTTTTGGTCTCATCCTTTCCAAACCGCTATTTACCTCATCAATTGCCTACTGACACCCATTCTTGACTTAATTGCATATTCTCCAACTATTCTACTTAGAACTTAAACCTTTCGGGTGCCTTTGCTGCCCTTGCCATGACCAAACTCCAACCATTTTTCACTCCTTTAGCACTTCTGTCATGGTACTAGTATGTTGAGCATACTTTCCCTTTTCACTCATTTGCCTCCAACCATTTTCACTAATATCAACTTACCTATAGAAAAAATCCAACCCCATTCTCTCGACCCCACCACTTCTACATCCCATATTTACACACCACCTCACATGCAACACTCCATTCCTATGCAAGCAACATCTTCCATCAGCTTACCGCTTACCAAATCTCATGTATCTGCTCCTATTCCATTGACTCCCATACTAACTACCACATGCTAACTATGAGAATTGTATATTTGATATATTAGATAATTAGAAAGTGACAAAATACAAGGTTAATATAGACAATACAATGAAAGAAAAGTTGCTAATTCTATGGTTCCAGCTAAATGAAAGGATCATCATCATTACAATTATACAAATTCTAAATATACATACGATTGAGAATTAGGAATTAATTATGCATTATTATTGTGATTTGGTGATATTCCTTATATGTCCCCGTAAAAAGATGGAGGATCCATCAGATACTCTGATCTTGGACTGATTTCAAATAACTGATGCTTGAGTCAATGGTTTGGCAAGCATGTCCGCAAGTTGATCTCATGAGCTAATATGGAGTACTTGAAATTTTCTAGCAAAGACTTGTTCCTAAACAAAATGATAGTCAAGAGCACTATGCTTCATGCGGGAATGATACACGAGATTGGTGCAAAGGTAGGTTGCTCTTGTATTATCACAAAACAATGTCGATGGTTGATTTGTAGTGAGACCATGTTCATGTAGTAAGTTTTTTGTCCATACGAGTTCAGCGGAAGCATTTGCTAGGGCCTTGTATTCCACTTCCTTAGAGGAGTGGAAACTGATTTTTGGCAAATGGAGTTCTATGAAATGATGTTTGTACCAAGATAGTGAACATATGCAATGGTTAACCTACCTGCATCATTTACACCCAGTCAGAGTTATAAAAGGCCGAGAGAGTGAGATTAGAATGGCGATTTAAAAAGAGACCATGATGGATGGTACCTTTGAAGTATAGAAGAACTCGTTTAAGATCTTGCCAGTGAGTTTGGCACGGACAATGCATGAATTAAGACAGCTTGTTAGCAACATATGAAATGTCCCACCAAGTGAATGCTTGGTATTGAAGTGACCCTGCTAATTTTTAGAAGGGAGTGGCATCCATCGAGGAGAGGAGTCGTTGTGTGATAATGGTTCAATGGAACTTCGAGGTGTCATGACATCCTTTGCATCATCCATGTGAACCTGTTGGAAGATATCTTGAATATAACGATGTTATGAAAAGAAAAGATCCATTGGTGTAGGAATAACCTCAACACCTACAAACTAATGAATCATTCCAAGATCTTTAAGAGAGAATTTATTTCTCAAATCTTGAATGAAGTAAACAAGGAAATTAGAATCATTTGCCGTAAGTACTTGTCATCTACATATAACAGGAGATATCAAATGACGATTCGATGGTGGCAGATAAAAAGAGAAGCATCGACTAGAGATTTGCGAAATACAAAGTGAAGAAGGAACTAACTAAGCATACCAAGCATGGAGTGCTTGTTTTAAGCTGTATAGAGACTTTTTGAGCTTGCAGATATGATGTGGATATTAAGAGTCTATGTAACCCGGTGGTTATGTCATGAAGACATCCTCATTAAGAGTGCCATTAAGGAAGGCATTAATCAGATCTAATTGTCTTAATGACCAATTTTTAGATAGTTCAATGGAGAGAATGGTGTGAATGTTGATGGGTTTGGTGACCGGACTAAACGTATTGAAGTAGTCCTTTTCGTGTTATTAGAGAAAGCCTTTCGCCACAAGACAAGCCTGGTATTTTGCAATGGAATCGTTAGAATTACATTTGATCTGGAAAACACATTTAAAACCAATGGGTTTATGGGAGGTCGTGGGGATAAGCTCCCATGTTTGATTTTGAATTCGGGTATTGAATTCAACATCCATGGCATTGCACCACTACGAATCCTTTTAGAGGCTTGAATATGAGTGGTGGGTTCATGGGTGGGTGAAAGTAGGTGGAGAGTGGTGGTGCTTATGGTATTAGAGTTATAGTATTTTGGATTGGGTTTATGGTCTCATTGAGGGCGAGTAGGTGCAAGTAATTGAGAAGTAGGAGACTAGGAGGAAATGTTGGTATCGGGTATGGCAATTTGGATGGGAGGTGTGGTATCAGGTTGAGGATATGTTTGGATGGTATCTAGTTGATGGGTAATGGTGGGAGAAGAATCTGAGAATGAGGAAGGTATGGAACTATGGAAGTGGATGGTTCCAAAGGTTTATAATGGATGGAGGAGTATTATTGTACATAGGGAGCAGAGGGGATAGGAGATTGGGGTTGGTTGCATGGGATGGTTTACGTGTACATGGGTAGGTGAAGATGATGGGCTATGGGTGGGTATAGTATGAGTTTTTGACTTTTTTATGATAGTAGGTATAAATATTTCAGATGTAGGGAAAGGGTTCACGTGAGTGTCTTGTATGGTGAATGGAAAGATATGATCAATGAATTCAACATGACAGGAATGATAAAGACGGTGCAAGGTAATCTTGTAGCATTTATACACTGGTTTAAAGAAGGAGTAACCAAGAAAAATACACTTGGTGTAACATAGATGAAGTTTGGATAAAGCATAGGGTCACAACCACCGGAAACATAGAGAACAAAATGGTTTTAGTTTTGTGTAAGTTGACTGAATTTTATATAGGTTTTCATAAGGGGACTTGAAATTTAGAATTTTATGAGCAGTTAGTTGATTAGATAGAAAACAATTTAAAAAGCATGAGACCAAAAGTTTAGTGGCAAGTTTGCATGTTGAAGTAAGGATAAGCCGGTTTCAACAATATACCGATGGCGTCGTTTAGGGACACTATTTTGTTCTGGAGTGTGTGGGGGAGTGGTAAAATGAGAAATCCCATGCTTTTTAAGGTAGGGAATCAAACCAATATATTCACCTCTGTTGTCGGAAAAGAGAGAGATAACTGGTGTTTTAAAGAAATTTTCAAGTAGAGATTTGAATTATGGGAATAAAATTGCACCATCGGAGTTCCATTTAATAGGGTAAAGCCATGTGTATTTAGAGTAAAAGTCGACAAAAATGACATAGTATGCATACCCATTGTTAGAGGTTTGAATGGGACCCCAAACATTCGAGTAAATAAGCTCAAGTGGTTTGAGACTTTAAATGAATTGTCTCTAAATGGTTGTTTGTGACTTTTATTTAGAGAACAAGAATTACATGAAAAGAAGCATTTGACACATTATCATAATCAAGTCCTAAGTTATTGAGCATAAGTTTTAGAACTTTGTTAGAAGGATGCCCAAACTTATGGTGCCAAGAAAGGAGTGATCCGGATGTCTTGATGCTTGAGTTGAGTAGATGAATGGGCTGATTAAGAAAGGTAGAAGCATAATAAATATCATTAAGTTCACTCCTCACATGAGATGTGCCCCTGTGCAAATATCCTTAACAAAAAATGAAAAGGAAAATTTCAACGGAAATATTATTACTTTAGCAAATATTATTCACTCCTCACATGAGAGTTTTACCATTCTCGAGCACAATCTCATCGGGCCCGCCATATTTTGAGAGGTGGTGTAAATAAGATCGGTCATGTGTAGCATGATGAGACACTCCAAAATAAAATACAAATGGTAATGTGGGTAGCGAGTTGCTTGACACCAAAGAGTTCACTATTGGGTTGTGATGTGACCCCAAACCCGACAAGTTCATAGAAACATTATAAGCTTGTAAAAACCATTGAATACTTCCGACAATCTTTTGTATCATGACCTGGAATATTACAAAAGTGACAAAAGAATTATTCCATTTAGTTCGATAATTATTCATTTGTTCATTGTTGTGTTGTTGAAATGGGTCACTATTATAGTTTTGAAATGGTTTGTTCCTTGGCCCAAATGAGTTAGAACTATATAAAATTTAAGCTAATGAGGGAGACCGTGGAAAAGGCCTGGATCCTTGTTGCTGGGTGCTATTGACCGTAGCAATTAGGGTTGTTGGTGTGGAGGCTTGTAGTGATCTCTCATGATCAACCCGTTTCTCATAAAAATAAGAGAGAGTGATTGGAGTGTCTCGACTCTTCAAGGCGGCATAAATTTGTTTGTAATCGTCACCCAAGTGGGTGAGTATATGAACGATGCGATTATCATCATCGATCGGCTTGTGAGCTATGGTTAATTCATCGGTTGTAGCTTTCATCTCGTTAAGGTATTCTGCAATAGGTTTGGTGCCTTTGTTGGTTGTTGCAAGTTTTGATCAAAGGGAGATGATCCGGACCGCGAGACACCAACGTAGATTTTGGTTAGTCAAGTGAAAAGTTGGTTAGAGGTTTCGGCAGATAAGACAATAGGTTGAATCGTATCTGAGCAACTTCCAAGAAGTGCCCTAAGAAGAATTTTGTCTTGGCAAAACTAGGGATGGTAAGCAAGATTTGGTTTTCCTTAAAGTAAATTTTGTGGTGGTTTGATTCGACCATCAACAAACTATTCAAGTTTAAGACCCATGAGCATGGATAAGACTTGTTTAAGCCATAATGGAAAATTGTTTGTAGTTTGATTGGAAAATAGGTGTGGGTTGAAAGCTTAATAATGGTGGAGAAAGACATGATGTGTCTGGTTGTATGGATAAGAAAATAAGAAGACAAGCAAGGGTGGTTTTGGATAAAAAAACTCAAAGGATTTAGAGAGCTCTATTACCAAATAAGAATTGTAGATTTGATATATTAGATAATTACAAAGTGACAAAATACAAGATTAATATAGACAATACAATAAAGGAAAGAGGCTAATTCTATGGTTCTAGTTAAATGGAAGGATCATCATCATTACAATTATACACATTCTAAATATACATACAGATGATAATTAGGAATTAATGTTGTAATATTATTGTGATTTGGTAAAATTCCTTGTACCAACTACTACTCTGAGTACCACCTCTAATTTCAACATGTTGGCTCCCCCCAACCCCCTCTACTACACCATGTATAACAACTGAAATTTTCGAAATGAATTGTATCAATTAGATGATAGTATTAACTATAATAATAATAGTAACAATGAATGATATTAAGTTCAAATAGTGATTATTCTTTTCTACAAGTCTAGGTTATTAAATTATTGGAGCTCGAAAGAGTGAAACTAGCAAAGGATGAAAGTTAATCATAAACCCTAAGATCCCTTCTTTGCAATCAGCCACATCCTCTATTGGAAATGCCCATCCCCTCCAATAATCCTTGTAGCTATGGTTAGAGCTTCACTGGCCAAGCCCCCGACGATGGTCTAGAGTAGGAACTCATGTGACACTTCCATACCTTTGCCCTCCTATAAAATGAGCTTACAATAGTATAAATCAAGGGCTGAGACCTCAAGTGTCTCTCGACAAGGTTATTAGCGGTACATGACAGTGATAATGGTGTCATTATTCTCCCATGATAATGGTGAATTAGAAAACTACACATATGCATCAATAAATATCATTTAAACCATTGCCTTAGCTTTGGCGGTGGTGGAGCTTCACAACAGCAACAACATCAAATCGGGAATAACGCCGACGAAGATAGTCTGTCTACTCTATAAATATTATGATCAACAAAAATGACACCAAATATGATAATCGTAACCCTTATTTATATTCCACTTATACTAATCCTAACATAACTAAAAAACTATTATATAGATAATATTAAAAACTAAACTCAATAATTGTCTAATACAAACTCAAGCAAAATAAATAAAATATTACTAATTATTATCTCCTACCTTTTTGGCTTAATCAGTAACATCGACTTTGACATGCATTGTTCCCAACACTCGACTTCTCTGTTCACTCATTATAAGCCCTTATATAATCAAGATTATCATTCTCCCCTTTAATAATGAGTTGTACCTTTTAGATCTTGAATTCCAAGTAAAAGCTATAATTCTTCTGGTTGAACTTCTACCTCTATAAAAACAATCCACTCAAACTTCTATTTTCACCACGGTTGATTGTTCCATCCTAGGTATGGTTGGTGGTTTGTTTTTCTAATATCATATTCATTGTCTTCAATATTAGATTCTTAATTATGCCCTACTCTTTGATCACATCCCTTCATTTGTAGGTATGAGCTACACCTTAGCTTTGATACCCGTTATTGTTCTTGAATCGTTATATCAACACAAGAACAACTGTAGTTTGGAGACAACCTATCTACTTTAAGAATATTATTATGAACAAAATTCACACCAAATACAATTATCATAACCCCTATTTATACTACACTTATACTAATCTTAACACAACTCAAACCCAATCTAAAAATTAAATTAATAAACAAACTCAATCATGGTCTAATACAACCTCAACTAAATATTAATAAACTAATACATGTTTTTATCTTCTACCTTTTTGACTCAATTACCCAATTTCACATGCAATGTTCCAATCATTGACTTCTTGATTCACCCATTATAGCCTTTTATATAATCAAGATTGACATCTTTAGGGTTGGCATGTGTTAGTTAATTATTTAAAAAATATTTTAATACACATTTTTGTTAGTTTTTTCCTTGAATATACTTGTATACATTGGAATTTATTAGCTTGGATTGTATTAAAATAAAATCTCGCAAAAAATTTTGATATCCGTTTAATAGACTTTGGTACGATATTATGAAACACAACGAAAGTCTAACAAACTTAAACATCTCATAATGGAGGAAAAATAGCTAAATATAAGATTTTATTTTTTCTTTATTTTAATGTTTTTGTCTTTTTTAATATATAATTTAATTTAATTTAAAAAATATAAAATGTTTAATGAGTTAAGAAAGAAGTGGTACGACTCTTGAAGATAGTTTTTTTGTTTTGTAATGACGGAAAATTCATTAAAACAAATAAACACTAGTAAGGAGCTAGTCCTTGCTAGTGGACAGGATTACAACAACAAGACACTAACATTAAGCTCATACCAATTTGTCAGTTAACACGGTAATTTCCATTGTGTTTAATCCACATGAATGATAATGAGTGAATGACGATGCAACTATGTCATCCAAAGCCCTCTTCGTGCCTCGAAAATGACCATTGAAGCTTATTCCACCATGTTGTTTGTAGAGATGCCAAACACATTACAGATGAAAGGATAATCGCAAAAAAGTTCACATTTAAGGGAACCAAACTCTGCCATTGAAACGGGATGTACTTGGTTAGGAACATGCAAATGTTAATGTCTCCCCTTAAAGAGCTGTTGACTTAATCTTGACAAGATATGGATTCGATTCATTGGTTAACCGGTTAGTGAGTAAATTGGTCACTAAACATCAAATAAGGTCATGAGTATGTTGTCATTGAGTTAATTTGTTAGAGTCAAAGTTGTTAAAGTCTTTAATTTGAATAAGTCTTATGTGAACGTGATTGCATGGGAAAATATTATTAGCTTAACGGTTTAGTAGTGTGAAAGGATCGGGATCTAGTTTGATCAATTAGATTAAGATTTGCAGTGGAATAGAACAAGAATTAGATGAAATTCTAAGCAAGAATAATATGAATATTCAATTAAACAGTGACGGTTATAGAGAGGGAAAGTTTTCTGCAAAGAGAATGTTTTCATTCATGCACATGCTTCGGTTTCAAGGAAATTAGGTCAACATTCCTTTTATAAAGGAATGTGACATCAGCTGACATCACTTGATAGTGACAGCTAACTGATTTATACAAACAACTGAAAGTAAACTAAACTACTGAAGATGTCCATAACAACTGAGGACACCTTCACAAAAAGCTAAGCACAAGCTATCATTACAACTACTGAAGTTATAACATCTGAAGTGTAAGAACTTCAAATGTTTTACATAATATAAAACTACTAATTACAAACTACTGAAAAGTAAACCATCACAACTACTAAAGAGAACTACTTCAGCTATTGTGACAACTTCTGAGAACTTGGTCTTTAGACTTTGTCTTCAGCAGTTGTCTTTAGACTTTGTCTTCAGACTTTGTCTTCAGCTGTTGTCTTCAGACTTTTTCTTCAGCTGTTGTCTTCAGACTTTGTCTTCAGACTTTGTCTTCAGCTGCTGTAGACCACTTCAGTTGTTATGATGTCTGTGAGACTTAAAGGTTTTTCTAATCTGACTCATTTGTTCTTTTGGTCCAACATAGTGGGTTTTATGTTGCATTTGTGTGAGTATTTAAAGCCTTTGAGGTTAGTGAATAAAGCATCTTTGAAAGCAATTATCTCAAACTCAAATTATATTGCATACGTGAGTTTGTATGTTTTGTGTGTCTAAATGAGGCCTAAAACCAACAAGAGCTAACAAAGAATTTGTCATTAGCATCCTCAACCTAGTACCAATCATCCATACGCGACCCATATGGAGTGTGTCTTATTGAGAGGTAATAAGAAAGGCTTATTATTTGCTTTTTGAATTGTGTTTTTTATAAAGGATCCTACTACTATTTATACTACATTGTACATATACACAATAAGGAAACAAATGGCTGTCAATGGCTGGCAAATGGAAACGTAATTTGCTCAATTCAAATTGGAAAATGATATGATTGAGCAACAATCTTGCTCATCCTATAAATTCTCTTTAATCAAGATTGTAAGGTTTTATATAAGGCTAATGCAATGCAAAACATCTAAAGTTTATCCTACATGCATGCACATAAGTACTAAGTAGAATGCTTCGGAAGTTTCACACTCTGCCTTAGAAAATATTCTAACACTCTACCTTAGAAAATATTCTAAGTGTGAAATCTTCCGAAGCCAAGACCAATATCTTCCGAATCCAAACATGAAGTCTTCCAAAGCTTCAAAGACAAAGTCTTCTGAAGCCAACACATGAAGAAAGATTTCTTTCAAAGACTTTTGAGTACATGCTTTATCTAATGTACCTTTACCATAAAACTGGACCACCTTTTCACTGCAACTATGTTGACTCACCAACTTTCACAAGTTGGTGAAAGGTCCATGCTTTTGGTAACTATGCATTGAGGTCTTGAGTCTTTTACTTTCTATTTTATGTACTTTTATCATTTTTGTAATATATAAGGATGTGAGCTATGACATGTCATAGTCACTAGTCAAAAGTGAATCTACCTTTTGACTCTATATTGATTTTGTTGTTGTCTAGATCATGTATCCAGCTGGCCGACAAAGTATGGCCGACTGTAGGATGTAGTATAAAGTATCTCTGGTCCCTTGTATCTTCCTTAATGCTTTGAAACACTTGTAAGGAACTTGAGAGAAACATACAACATTCTTGAAAACCAAACACTTGTGTTATCTTGTTCTTCTTCTGTCTCTTATTACTTGTCTTTCATTGTATCAAAGTGTAACTGGTTACCAAGTTCCCTATTTGATCTATTAAGTATTCCAAACTGTCTCTCTTCATTGTGTGTTATGTTGTAAGTTACCATCCCTTAAACGATCCTACAATTGGTATCAGAGCATTCCAGGCTCTTGATTGTAAGATCTCACCATCTTAATATCCCTCACACACACAAAATACTTAACATCTCAAATTGCAGCTATTACTAAAGCTGATATGGAAACTGGAACCATGAAAAAATCCCCACTGATCACTCCTGAAGACTTTGACACTTGGTGCCAAAGAATAGAAGGTTTCATTAATTCATAAGACTCTAATGTATAGGAATTTGTTGTCTCAGGATATTACATACCAATCACCTCTTCACTGCTACTGGGGTGGTATGATTCCAAAGGCTGTGGTTGACTACTCTGATGAAGACAGGAAGAGAGTAGAAATTGACTAGAAGGCCATGACAGCCCTTCAAACTGATTTTCTAAACTCCATATACAAAGACTTCAAGAAGTGCAAAATAGCTAAGCAACTATGGGATGCATTGAAGCTGATTTATGAGGGGTTTACTATAGCCAATGAGAACAAGAAGGACATCCTAATGTAGAAATTTGAAAACTTCACATTTAAAATAGGTGAAACCATAACTCAATAATACTTTAGGTATGTTGAGATTGTGGACCCTCTAGTGGATGTTGGAGTGACTCTTGAAAATAGGGACATTGTAAGGAAGTTTATGTCCTCTCTTCCTAGCAATAGACACATTATCGTGTTATTATCAAGAGGAATGAGAACCTTAAGATTCTCACCCTGACTGAGTTGTATGGTATTCTTAGTGGATACCAGATGGAGATGAACATGCAAGGTACATCTCGTAACTCCAGCAATCAAATGATTTCAGCTCTGCATGTTACTGAAAGAGATAGCATAGAACCTCAACATCATCTTATATGCTACCCTGACAACTCTCAAAAGGTTCCTTTCATCCATCATCTTCCTGGAGACACCAAGAGAAAGCTACACTCAAGGAAGCCTATTTCAAGAGACAAGCTCATCACATGCCTTTGTGTCTTCTGATGAAACCACATGCAACTTTCTTTTCACCTTTGAAGACCTAGACTGTATCCTTCCAGATGATCTGTAATACATGGAAATAGTCGAGCAGATGGCTATTCTCACTCATAGAGCCAAGAAGTTCTATAATAGGAGATGAAGGAAGTTTCCAAACAATGCAGCCAGTGGAAAGTTTAGGCTGGACAAAAGCAAAGTCAAGTGTTATAATTGTAACCAAATGGGCCACTTTTCAAAGGAGTGCAAGGAACCAAGGTCAAATGGTGGCCAATCACAAACCAGACCAAACTACACTAACAAAGCCACCCAGAATGAGAAGCCAAAGCAGCAAGCTGCAGTTGCTGTTGAAGAAGGCTTTGACTGGATCTTTCAGGTGGAAGATGCATCTCCAAACCAAGCACTGATGGCTAATCATGATGAATCAAAGGTATTGGAACATCTCTATACACCTGAATGTATTGCTAAAGTAAATAGATATAGGTCTTACAACTTAGAGATGAGATATGATCTTGAGTCCTTGAACATATTGAAATCTGATTTCAAAAGAGCTAAAAATGACTATAAGTTAAAGATAGATGTCTTAGAGAAAACTATTTCAACTCTTAAACATCTACATACAAATTAAAGTACTCAAATCTAATATCTTATCACTAAGTTGACTAAATGCTAGTTTGAGCTTGTGACCAGCAAAGCTAGGGCCGAAAAGTATGTTCTTAAAGAAGAGACCTTCAAGAAAATTATATCCTCATCCTTGCATGAAAAAGTTTTTTATAGAATAAGCAGGGACTGGGATCTATTAAGATAGCTCCTCCACACACAATCTTGTTTGTAAGATCTCCTAGGTGTAGAACTTGTGAAGATGAGCTTCCTCTCATATATCCTTTGACTGAAGAGGATAAAGAAGAGATAGTGGAGAATGCCTCTGAGAAGAGTGAAGAAGAGGATTCTAAAAAGGGTCACTATCCTTCTGAAGAGAGTAAGAAACCTGGGATGGCTAAGTCTATGAGAAAGAACTTGATCATGAGTTCTAAGCTAAAACAAGTTTTTATCTCTATAGGATTTGAAGTGGTAAAGTCTGAAGATACTAACTTGAACTCTAGTACCAGGAGCTCTAGTTTAGTATCAACTCATCTCAGCAGCAAGAAGAAGGCTGATCACTTGTGCATCACTGCTGCACAACCTATACCATCCAACTCCAATGGACGTTCTCACCCTAAAAGGAATTCCATTACATCTGCAAAGATAAAGATGGAGAAGGAAAGTAATCAAGTTTAGCCTTGTTCACATAAGTAGGCTCTTAGAAATAAGAAAAAAGAATGTATCATGTGTTAGAGTGCCTTTATCATTTTAAGGATTGTCCTTACAATCCAAAAGGTACTCTCCATATGAGCAAGAAAGAGACTTCTGAGAGTTCCAAGAAGAAACAAGCTTCGAAAGGAAAATCTGTTTTCTTCGGAAGCTTCAAAATGAAGATGAAGGCAAGTGGAAAATTGCCTTTGGAAGAAAATGTGGTCTCGAAAGAAGGGAATACTTTCAAAGCACTGAAGCCTGCTGTAGTGTTAGCAAGATCTTCCGAAATTCCAGTCATCAAAACTTCTGAAGTCAGCAAAACTTCCGAAGTATTAAAGGTCATGTCTAAGCTTCCAAAGGTGGTATGAAAGACAAAGAAAGACCAAGGAGATTTCTCATCAACAAAAACAAAAGATCGTCAAAACATGACTATACGATCTATTACTGTTTCATTACCTTCAACTTCTTTTGATAAGCCCAAGACCAATAAGGCTTGAGTTTCCAAATGTAACTAACTATCTCTTTTGTGCAGGAACAACTAAAGACAAACAAGAATGTATGGATCATTGATAGTGGCTGTTCCAGGCACATGATAGGCAATAGGTCACTACTCTAAAATTTTGAGAAGATTGATAGAGGACCAGTTGCTTTTGAGGAGATGTTGGTGGTTACATTACTAGAAGGGGAAATGTCATAAATGGTAAGCTCAGCATTGATAATCTAAACTTTGTCAAGGAGCTTGGATACAATCTTCTAAGTGTATCTTAATTTTGTGATCAGAGTCCAAACATGCTCTTTACTAGAGCATGAGTGCATTGTTCTCAAGCCCAGGGTGGTCATTCCTTATGAGCATATCCTGCTCAGAGCCCTAGGAAAGGGAACATGTACAAGGTGGACTTGCAAGAAACATCTCCCTCAGGAGAAGTTTCATGCTTTTTTTCTAAAGCAAATAATGATGAGTCTTTTCTCTGGCATAAAAAAATATGCCATGTAAACTTTAAGAACATGAATAAGCTAATTAAGGATGATTTGGTACCTGGAATGCCAAAGAAAGAGTTTACAAGTGATGACCATTGTGTTGAATGCCTGAAAGGGAAACGGCACAAGGTATCTCAAAATCCAAAGAAAAGAAATTCCATCACCACTCCCCTACAATTAATACATATGGATCTTTTTGGCCCACCAGTGTAATGAGTCTAGGAAGGACCTTTTACTGTTTAGTGATCACAGATGACGTTACAAGGTTCATTTGGGTCTTTTTTCTTAGAACTAAGGATGAGACCCTTGAGATTATGAAGAATTTCATCTTAAATATTAAGAATCAATGTGATAACAAGGTTAAAACCATAAGATATGATCAAAGAACTGAATTCAAGAACCAAATCATTGATACATCTTATGATGAAAAGGGTATTACAAGACAATATAGTGCTCCTAGGACTCCTTAGCAAAATGGTGTTTTTGAGAGAAGAAACATGACACTGATTGAAGCTGCAAGAACCATGTTGTCTAACTCTAAATTGCCCATCACCTTCTGGGCAGAGGCCGTCAACACAGTCTGCTATGTGCAAACAAAGTGTTTATAGTTAAGACACATGGTAAGACTCCCTATGAACTTTGGCACAAGAGAAAACCTTTCATTGGTTTTCTCAGGTCATTTGGATGTCCTTGCACCATCTTGAATATCAAAGATCAAATTGCCAAGTTTTTTGAGAAATCAGATGATGGACACTTCATTGGATACTCTTCCCAAGCTAAGGCTTATTGAGTATACAATCTCAGAATCTGAATAGTTGAGGACTTAGCCAATGTGACCTTCAATGAACACACACCCGATGTAACTAGTTCTTGTCCTAATTGGTTATTTGATCTTGATATAGTTACTAATTGTTTTAACAAATCCTATAAGAATGTTTTAGAGTCTACAAATATTTTACCACCAGTGATGCTGATTCAAAATTTGAGCTGAGAAGACCTTCAAGCTATACAACTTCAGCTCCAGTTATAACTAATCCGGCAAATGAAGTTTCTATCAGCACAACAAGGACAAATTAAGCTGATACATCTGACATGCCTTCAAATTCTAGCTCAAGGCTCAATAACTAGATAAAGACACTTCAAATGTGGAAGATAATAGTGATGGTGAAAGTGATCAAGAATTTCTAGATGCTGATAACCGTCCCATTGAAGACAACATCAATGATGTCACACACTCATTGGATCAAGTTTCACTTGATAAGTATGCTGATGTAGTGGGAGAAACCTCAATTCCAGATCTAAATTTCTCTAATTTAGATCTATCATAACAACTTGCTGTAATTCCTCAACTAAGGATCCATAAGTCTCATCCCACCTCAAACATCATTGGAGATGTTGGTTCAGGGGTAAGAAAAAGAGGACAAACCCATGATGCAAATTTTTGTCTTTACTCTTGTTTCTTATCTTATATAGAGCCTAAAAAGATTGATGAGGCTCTAAAGGATGGAAGTTGGGTTGAAGCTATGCAAGAGGAGCTGCTTCAATTCAAAAGACAAAAGGTTTGGAACTTATGTCCTCTTCCTCATGGGAAGAATACTATAGGAACCAAATGGGTTTTTAGGAATAAGAATAATGATATAGGACTTGTCATCAAAAACAAGACAAGACTAGTAGTTCAAGGGTACACACAAGAAGATGGTTTTGACTACACAAATGTCTTTGCTCCTGTAGCAAAACTAGAAGCTGTGAAGATATTCTTAGCTTTTGCTGCATCCAAAAACTTCAAGATCTATCAACTTGATGTCAAGTGTGCTTTTCTTTATAAGGTGATTGATGAAGAGGTGTATGTCTAAGAACTACCTGGTTTTGTAGATCCTGATCATCCTGATTATGTCTACAAGCTTGATAAAACTCATTATGGGTTGCACCAAGCACCAAGGAAGTGGTATAAGACTCTATCTTAGTATCTTTGCAAGCATGGATACATAAGAGGTACTATTGATGGAACTCTCTTCTTCAAAGGAAAAGGAAATGAATTAATGCTAGTTCAAGTATATGTAAAGGACATCATCTTTCGATCAATTAATCCAAAGCTCTGCAAAGACTTTGAGAAGCTGATGAAGGACAGATTTGAAATGAGTGCCATAGGGGAACTCAATTTCTTTCTGAGAATTCAAGTGAAGCAAGTTGAACATGACATCTTCATGACTGGCTGTAAGGTTGCTAAGACACCTATAGCAAGAAACCACTCACTTGGGCTTGATCTTGAGGCGGAGTGTATAGATAAACACCTTTACAGGGATATGATTGGGTCTCTTATGTACCTCCGAGCTAACAGGCCTGATATCATGTTTGCTACATGTATTTATGCAAGATATCAAGCCAATCCCAAGATGTCTCACCTAGTCACTTTCAAGAGAATTCTAAGATACCTCAAAGGTGCATCAACTCTTGTCCTTTGGTATCCAAAATTTTTTGACTTCAATCTACAAAGTCTACATCAGGGGGATGCCAATTCCTTGGTGGAATGGTGGTCTCATGGCAATGCAAGAAGCAATCATGTGTCTCTGCATCAACTGTTGAAGCTGAATACATTGCTGCTGCAAGGTGTTATGCTCAAGTGCTTTGAACTCAGAATCAGATGCTAGATTACGGATTCAATTTCAAGGAGATTCCCATTCACATAGACAACAATAGTTCTATTTGTATCGCAGAGAACCCTTTGCAGCACTCAAGGATAAAACACATCAATATCAAGTATCATTTAATTAGGGATAATTTTAAGAAAGTATTAATCAAACTAGTAAAAGTTAACACAAATGAACAATATGCTAATTTGTTTACTAAAGCTTTTGATAAATAGAGATTCAAATATCTTGTATCAGCTATTAGGATGATTAACCTTGAGTAGCTTTTTCTTAAAACTTAATCATATCTTATTTCTAAAATTTGTGTGAACTTATGTTATCTATATCTATCATTTTCATAAAACCTGGTTTATTTTAAAAGAACAAAAATATTTTTAGAAGACATTCCGTGGAGTTTTGAAAATTTTTTGATCCTTCGGAAGATATCTATTTACCTTCGGAAGAAATTTAAGTCTTCAAAACAAACAACTACTTGGAAGAATTTACCTTCGGAAGAAATTTTCACAATATCTTCTGAAGCTTACCTTCTTTTCCAAATACCGTGTGTTTTAAAAAACAATTTTCTTCCGAAAGTAATTAACTCTCGAAAGGTTTTATTAACTATTTAAGTGCTAATCTATTCCGAAGCAAAATTTTCAAAAATTTGGGTATATCTTCTAAAGCCAATTTGACTTCGGAAGCTCTTTATCAAAACTTCTGAAGAGAAACTACCTTTGGAAGATTTTTGACTTTCAAGAAAACTAACTTATGGATAAAAGAAAACACTTTTCAGTGGTGGGACCGACATCCGGATTTCAAAGTTTAACATCTTTCATTAACTTTGTCAGAGATCCATTTCATATATAAACCCCAACGGTTCCTCCTCTTTCTTTATCATTTTCATTTACTCCCAAACCTAAATTCCTAAAATCCTTTGAAACCGCCTGTGTTCTTCGTTTCCTTTAACTCTAAGCTTTCTAAATTGACCAACCTTAACCGCAAAAATGATCCAAATTTCTCCATGCAACTCCACAGGCAACACAATCAAGTTGCTCTGTTGCACTCTAAGAAAGATCCTCATTTCTCAAAGGTTTGTCAAATTTTTGGCTCTATGCAACTATTCCACCTCCCTTACCATTAATCATGTTCTCTTTGAGAATCATTTTCTTGAATTCTGGAAGACCTGCCAAGAGGTCATCATGGACGGGAGAAGACACTGTTTGTTAGAGTGCAGGGTAGGACAATCTTCATCACTCCAGCCATCATCAACACTCACTTTCAGCTGGATGATAAGGAAGATGATTGTCCTTTCCTAAAGAAGTTATTAACCAATCCTTCCAGCAGATGGCTATGAAGGAGATTTCTCTGTCAAGACCTTGAGGAAAAGGAAGGTCTCTTTCGAGCGGAAGTACCTACTTCATATGGTCATCCACAGCTTGTCCAACAAGCATGGGGGTTGGGACCAGATTCATAAAGATCTCTCATTTATAGTGCATAGGATGGTTTAGGGGTCAAGTTCAGGTACTCCTAGTTTGTTTATACAAATTTGTTTGCTAACTTGGACTCCTTAGAGTATTATATCTTTCCTAGATATGTTCAACACATTCTTAACTGTGAACTGGGCTCATAGTTAAGGGAAACAGATAATATTCTTAAATTGCGACAGATGAAGCCCAATATCTTTAAAATTTTGAAGAAGCCAACTGTTGGCTTCTCTGGGGTAGAAACAACCCTTATCCCCAAAATTTTAGAGCTCATTGCTCAAGGTAACAACCTAGCAACCCAAGCTAGTGTTGAACCCACACCTTCTACCTCTCAACAACCAAAACAACCACAAATCATCCTCACCTACCAAAGAAAATCCAAACAAACCCATGCACAAGCTATTCAGTCTGTGCAAGCTCCCATATTACTACCCACACAGGAGGAAGTGGACACTGGAGCTCCCACTTCCCCTAAGGAGCAAACCACTCCCAGCTCTTCTAGAATCAGTGTTGAGGTTCCTCATGCTCAGTCTAATAAGCTGATTAGCCCAACAACCTTAAGACTTCACTCTGAGTCTCAAAACTCAAGTGAATAACCTTCAGGAGACTGTTACCATCCTCAGCTTTAGATCTCAACCAACCAATCCCTAGCCTTGACTTTTTTGATGATGAAGACCTAGGTTTCAGTGAGTATCATGAGTCTCTCTACTTTTCCCCCACTCAAAGATAGATGAGTGCTCCTGACTCTCCCTTGTCTAGCCCACATCATCCACTTACCAATGAGGTGGATCTCCCTGACCCTATTCAAGAGGTCCATATGGAAGAGGCTGTCACTTCTGCAAGTGATTACAACTTTAAGACCTCAACCATGACAACTCAACTCACTAACACTGCATCCAAAGTTGTTAGTGAGTAGAGGAAACCAACAACCAAGAACATGATGCTAGTGGTGAGACTAAGGATTTTGTTCCAATTATCTCATCCCCCAATGAATCTTTTGATGAAGAGGACGGGAATATGAGATTAAAGGTGCAAAAATTTTCAAACACATGCACCTATTTAGTCTTTAAGGTTAGTCACCTGGAATCTCAGATGACTACCTTACAAAATAGGGTCAATGATCAGTAACTTGAGATATCTTATCTCAAGGAGAAACTAGCTGGGAGACCTTTAAAAGGAGCTCATCCAGAAACATAAGAACCTATGGATGTGATTGACCTAATTCCTAGCTCACCTACACAAGATGTTGATGCTAACAAAAAGGGGGAGAAAGTCATTACAATCACAAAACCTGGGAGTTCTACATAGAGCATGGACCTTGAGGACTCACCATCCTCACTTGAAATTATTCATGATCAGCAACTTCCTCAAGTTCACATTGATGTGGACTCTATAGACTCCTTTGTTCAGAGTCTCTTTAAGGAAGGTATTCCAAGGGCTATGTCATCCCCACCTGAAGGAACTTCCATCTATATAATTGGGTGGAGGCATGATGCTGATAGAAGAGCCATCATTCTTCACAAAGTTCTAGGGCAGCAAGAGGTCTTTAATATTCAGACCTTGAACTACTATGAAGGTCTTGATCTTATCAACATGCCACTTGTCAATCCAAGCCAAACTAGATAACCTAGCAAGTTGGCTCAAGTATTCAAGATAGGATTACTAAAAAGTTCAGCCTCAAAATGAGACAAAGGCATTTAGGTAATATCATTGGTCTACTTGATGTTGAGGCAAACCCTGATATTAGCTTCAAAGGGAAAACCTTGAATAAAGGCCAAGTGATAGAGCCAGAGAGCCCTGTCACACCAACAACTGCTTCAGAAATCCATTCCCTTGATGAGACATGTCACACCCCAACCTTAACGGTGAAACTATCGAGATGTGAGGGTTAAGATTGTTTACAGCCACATAACGCTACCATTAAATATAAATATGATTATCATAAGTTCAAATAAATATTTCAAGCATAAGTCTTAATGAAACAAAATAAACATGTTCAACATTCTAAATTTCAAGATAATTTTTTATTTCCTAGGTCCAAATCCTAGGTTTGAGCATGCTTCAAAGATAGACATCAACCTTGTGCATTTTCTGAAACATGTTAAAAATAAAAAATCAACTATGAAAGTTGGTGAGTTTCCATGGGTTAAGCACGCACACACACACACACACACACACACACACACATATATATATATATATATATATATATATATATATAAGTTTACAAGTAGCAATTCATGTCAATGGTAATGAATTATGAAAGTTTATAGATAACATATAGCTACAATCAAACCTTGACTAAGAATAAGTTTACAAGTATATAACAATTAGCTAAGTTTACTGGTTCTAATGATTAACAAACATACGTCATCAAGAGCCGGCAATAACCTTGGCTTTAGCACCAAATAGGCTTGTCAGGCCCATAGATCTATGATGTCGCTAGGCTAGCAATAGTTAATGACTATCAACATATAATGTATATCATATAAAAGTCACAATAATACGAATAACCATGACAAAATGTAAAGATGAATTGCAGGTGCATTTACAAGTGTAAGTTGATAAGTTAACATGTTTCACCCTAAAAAGGTGTGAAATAATAAAAGAGGGGCATGAAAACTCACTTGATATATATATGCAAGATGATAAAAATATACGATGCTCCAATGATTTCCTATAACAAGTTATCTAAACTTATTAATTCCAAGATTAAGTTCAACAATAGGGTTAACATTCAAACGTGATCTAGGGTTTCAAGTGAAGTTTGGGGTTTTGTCAAACAATTAAATTCAACAAATGGATTCACTTACATTTTGGATTAAATGGAATATACTATTTGACTATTTTTAGTATAAATAAATGAAAAGGAAATCATTTGTAGTTATTAATAAACTTTTATAATTATTTAAAATAATCATGATTTAAACAATAATTTAAAGATAACATTTAGACCAATAATAATTTAGTGATTTAAATCATTATTTAAAGTCTCTTTAATAAGAAATAAACTAAAGTGGCTTTTGTTATACTACACTTTGGTGTCTTAAAAATAGTATTAGTTATTAAAATGATTTTTTTTAAATATTTATAATTTTTTTGTAATTTAAACAATAAGGAAAAGCATTTAAAAAATAGTTGTGGGTGCCCGAGTTCGAACCTAGGATCCCTGCTGTATATGAACATATTTTTAACAAGTAGGTTGGGCGCCTACGCCTATTAAAAGATTGGTTCTAAGGGTTTAAATCTTCAAAATAGTGAATTCCCCCAAGCCCAAGAATCCTAGAATTGGGTAACTACAAACTAACCCCCAATTCGAGCATGTTAAACCAATTAACCTTAGGGCTTTTACTCCCTAGGTATAATCGAGTGTAATGGTGTATTAAACTTAGTTGATTACGAACAGATTGGAGTGGTTAAGCTTAGTTTTTGACTTGGTCCACTCGCGAAGAACAGAGAGCTAGAATCGATGGCAAAATGTGTGTTTGGAGCAATTGGAGTCACAGAGGGTTGAAAGGGTTCGAAGGGGACCTTTACCCTCTGTTAAATAGTCTCGATTTGATGTAACTCAACATGAACAGTTTCGACCAAATATGAATGAAAAAGGATTCAATTTGATGTTATACACCATTTGTTCTGGAATTAAGATCATTAACGAGTCTGAAATGATTAGTCGAACGTGCATGCTTGGTTAATTTAGGGGGTTAATGAGATTTTAATGTGAAATGATTTTGATTACATTGAGGTTCGGTTATGTGATCCAAAGAGTTTCATTCTCAGCTTTACATCAAATTAAACACCCCTTTCAAGTTCGAATACGGTTTTGCGAAGTGATTAGAGTCGAATGGGTCAAAAATTGTTAGGTTTCGGGGCTCACCGGCGTTTGACCAGAGGTGTCCAGAGGCGACCACTGGAATTACGGGAATGGGGCGAAAATTTGGTTTGGTTTTAAGGAATTACACAACTAGTCCCTGTACTTTAAATTTTGTTATTTTATGTAATAAACTTTCTTTTAAAGTTTACAAATTGACAAAACACCCCCTGAACTTAATTAGACTTTAAGTTTTGAACTATTTTATTTATTTAGCTTTTACACATTATTTTTATTATGATTATGAAAGGTCCTCAAATTTAAGACATTGAAAATAGGACGAACTCTACTAAGGTCAGAAGGTAGTTCCAGTTTTAAGCCACTTTCCCGATCCTTTTCAGAATCATAAAGGGTCTTACAAAATGTGGAGCTTGTTTACCCTTCTTCCCAAAGCGAACAAATCCCTTCCATGGTGAGACCTTGAGAAGAACCATATCCCCAACTTGGAATTCCAACGGCCTGCATCGTTTATCGGCATCACTCTTTTGTCGACTTCTAGCCACTTCAAGGTTCTTGCGGATCGTGGAAACTTTATCGATTGTTTCTTGTATAAGCTCAGGACAAGTGATGAAATTTTCACCAATGTCAGTGTAGCATATTAGGGAAAAACATTTACAACCATAAAGCACTTCGAAAGGTCCCATCTTGATACTCGAGTGGTAACTATTAATATACGAAAATTCCGCCAGAGGTAAATGCGTATCCAAGTCACCACCCAAGTCAAGGACATAAAGACGTAACAAATCCTCCAGGGTTTGGATGGTTTGCTCGGTTTGATGACTAGTTGAGTACCCCAAGAGTTCTTACATAGACGACCAAAAGTGCGAAATGAAACGAGCGTCTCGGTCGGATATGATATGTAGAGGCACCCCATGACGACTCACAATCTCATCAATGTATATATGAGCTAACCTTGATGTTTTGTAAGTGTCACATATGGGTATAAAGTGTGTCGACTTGGTCAATCGGTCAACGATCACCCATATGCTATCATGACCACGAGAGGTGCGAGGTAGTTTGGTTATGAAGTCCATGGATGTGCTGACTTGAACGTTGATGTTCAGCTTTAACCTCCGTACACGTAAGAGACTTAGCTACGTAAGTTGCTATGTCTTTCTTCATTCCAGGCTACTAGTATTGACCACGTACATCCATGTAAATCTTATCAGAACCAGGATGAATAGAATAACAAGTTTGATGAGCTTCATTCATGATAAAGGTACGAAGATTATCACGATTTGGCACCCAAATTCGATTCACGAAATACATCAACCCTGTTGGATCTAGAAAGGCTGGGGCAACCAAAACCAAACACTTAGATTATTTTTGGTACAAATAATAAAGGACTTCCGCAGCTAAGAGTGGAACTTCCGAAGACAATGGAGTTCTCCAAAGTCAAGTTCAAGATCAACTTCTAAAGGAAAACTCCAACTTCTGAAGACAAAGTATCTGCTCTTCCGAAGCTTCAACACTTAGAAGAAACGAATACTACAACTTCCGAAGTATGAAGTCCCAAGGAAGCCTGAGAAGAAATGTCCACTTACGAAGTATAAGTGGCTTCAGAAGAACAAGTTCTTCTGAAGCTAGTTAACCTTCGGAAGTAGCTACTATAAACCAGTGGACATAAGTATGGTCCATCTGACACTCCATTGCAGACCTCTGATGTACTACATGGTGTTTTCTATAAAACCCATGTAGTTTACCATACTTTATTCCACTGTTCACATTTATCACTTAGTACAGTTTCCAACTTTAGTTGGTGACAAAAGGTAAGTCATGGGCATGTCATGACTACCATATCTTAGATAAATCTTTATCTAAGATACCTTAACTTTAGCTTTGTAGTATTTCCTTTAGTATAAGGTTTCTAGCTGGTATCGAAGCATATCTAGCTGTAGGTAGTAGTATATATAGTTTCTCATTATAACTCATGTAATATGCTTGTAAGAGTCTTGTAATACTTTGAGTTGAGGAATAATATATGCATGTATCTTGAAAAACTATTCTCTTGTGTTTGCTTTGATTTACTTAGTATATTATCATCAACTCTTAGAAGGATTCTACTTCATCACAAACCCGAGTGTTACTTAGTGAGTTTGAGATGTGTGATCTTACCATCCTAATCAACCTCTTTTTCACTCACTACACTCAAAGTGGCCCTTACCCAGAAATCTGAATGTGAAATGGGGACGATGACTAATGCACTTATCATCACCCCAGAAAACTTTAGACAATGGAGCAGACATATTGAAAGGTTCATCAGATATCAAGACAGTTGAATATGGAGATCTATCACCAATGGCCTTTACAAGCCAAAGGTTGCAACACCTACTTGAAGTGGTGCAATGATAGAGAAGGGGGTGGAAGATTACTCTGAAGAAGACCACAAATGACTTGATATTTATGACAAGGCCATGACTATTCTGATGACTGCTATACCCAACTCCATCATGTTAGGGTTTGAGCATTGCCAGACAGCTAAAGATCTGTTTGATGCCTTAACCAACATGTACGCAAACTCCAACGACTCAAAGAAAGATTCACTGAAGAAACAGTTTGAGAACTTCACTAACATTGCTGGAGAGACCCTGAGCTAGCAATACTTCAGGTACATGGATCTTATCTCCTCTCTTCAGTCTGTGGGAGTAACTCCTGAATTGAGAGATCTTTCGAGGAAATTCATGAGTTCACTTTATAATGAGTGGACATTCTATTGTGTCTCTATAAAGAGGATAGAAAACCTAAACTCCCTCACCATGAATGAACCATAGATAATTCTAGATGGACACCGTGTAAAGATGGAAAACAAGAGTGGCCGCCAAGTGAGCAGACCTTCAAGCCTTCGTGCTTGCAACACACTCATGGTTGCAAAAGGCTCAAGACCCCATAACCTCAGCAATACTTGACACATCCTCAGCAACCATCATGTTCTTTTGGGCCTTACATTATATTTCCTGAGACTCCAAGGTCTCACCAGGCTTAGCCGAGTCCTTTTCAGGACAGCCGTGCTTTTGTCTCAGGAAGCGGACACTCTAGTGATTTTTAGTTTTGCTTTAAATATTTGGAGTGTTTCTGCCTAGATGATGTGGAATACAAGGACATAGTCCAACAAATGGCTCTGTTAACCAACAGGGCAAAGAAGTTCTTCAAAAGAACTGGAAGGCAGTTCCCTCAGAACCCAACTAGCAGCAAGTTTTGGTTCGACAAAGCAAGGCCAGGTATTACAATTGTAACCAATTGGGTTATTTCACTAGGGAATGCAAAGCTCCCAAATCAAATCCAGGATTTAATTATGCCTCCACACATCCTACAACACCTAAAGCTACTGGAAAGTCAATTGAGACAGCTGTTGTGGCTCAAGAAGTTGATTGGAGCTTTATGGTACAAGATGTCACCCCTGCTCAAGCACTCATGGTTGGAACAGACAACTCAAAGGTATATGAACATCTCTATACTCCATCTTGTATTGCTAAGGTTAAAATATGTCAGAACTACAATATGGAAATTAAATCTGACATTGAGTCCTTAAATATCTTGAAAGCTGATTTTAAAAAAGGCTGAATCTAACTATCAAAGTAAAACTAAGGAGATAGAAAAAACAATATCCTTTTTAAAACATGAGAACCTAAATTACAGGACTTAAATCAAGGATTTAATATCCAAATTGACTGAGGCACAAGCCAAGCTAGTAATAGCTAAGGCTCAACCTAGGAAGCAAGTTATTTTTTAGCAAAACTTTTCAAGCCATTCTTGCATCATCGTCTCACTCAAAACTATGTTATCAAAACAAAGGGGGGTTGGGAACCAATGAATTTGCTCCACCATACTCTTATAAGTCTATTAGACAACCAAGGTGTGGTACTAAAGAGCAAGAGGTTCTATCTGCTGACCCACCTTTTCATGAGTCAAAGAATGATGCAACAATTGAGACCATCACAGGAAGAATCAGGTAATTCTATCCACTCCTATCAGTGATGATCAACCCCTGACCGCCAAATCCAGAAGAAGTTGCGCTAAGGCAGCCAGAAAAACTGCTAAGAAAGTGGTAGAGTCCAAGCTGAAGATTGACCCAAAGCAAAAGGGTGTGTTCATTTCAGCCGGATTCCAGGTTGTAGGAAACTCTGTTTCAAGAAAGGTGTGTAGTACCAACACTCCTGTCCTACCAAAGGATCAGAAGTTAAAGGGAAAGATTGCAGAAGAAGAAAAGAAGAACAAGAAAATGCAATCCTCAAGTTCCTAGAAAATTAACATAGCATGCATAATGTGTGGCTTGCATAACCACATGGCCAAAGATTGTTACTACAATCCTGCTAGCACACATTATGCAAATAATATTAAAACAAAAGAAGTCAAGGAAGGTTTCACATTTGGACCCTATCACATGGTTCAAGTGTTAGAGAAAGGAAAACTTGTCTCGGAAGCAAAGTTGCTTTTGGAAGAAACTCATTCTTCCGAAGGGAAACTTACTTCAGAAGACAAATTCAAGAAAACTCAAAAGAACAAAAGAGTTCCTTTGAGACCTTCGGAGAAAAATACTACTTCGGAAGGAAAGGTGGTGAATGTCTCTCACGAAAAGAAAAAAGCTTCGGAAGAATGTCAAGATGCACAAGCTTCATCAAGCTCGTCTTCTATGATCAACCAAGAGATGGAATGGAATATCAAGAAAGACGTTGCAACCCAAACCTCCTCTTCAAAGAGATCCATCAAACCTTCATGCATAAACTTTGGTTCAATTGTGTCATTGTCATTGGAAGAACCCAAGACCAACAAGGCTTGGGTTTCGAATAAAAACTAATCATCTCATCTTATGTACTAGGACATCCGCATGACAAGAATAACATGATATGGATTGTGGATAGTGGATGCTCCAGGAATATGATAGGGAACGGATCTCTTCTTCAACAATTTCAACATTTTGATGGAGGTCCTATCCAGTTTGGAGGTGAGGTCGGAGGATATATTTCTGTTAGAGGGAGTATATCCAATGGTAATTTAAAAGTTGACAAAGTAAACTTTGTCAAATAGCTTGAACACAACCTGTTAAGTGTTTCTCAGTTTTGTGATCAAAAGCATCAAATGCTCTTCATAGAAAATGAGTGCATTATCCTTAAACCTGGGATGACAATTTCTCAGGAATTGGTGCTTGTTAGATCTCCCAGGAGAGGAGATATGTACAAACTTGATATGAACAACGCTTCCCCACTAGGTGAAGTATGATGCTTTCTTTCCAAAGCTAATAGTGTTGAGTCAACCTTATGGCATAAAAGAGTGTGTCATGTTAATTTTAAATCAATGAATAAGTTGGTTAAAAACAATTTGGTACATGGTTTGCCTAAAAAGGAATTTTTCTGTAGAGATAACTGTGTTGCATGTCTAAAAGGGAAGCAACACAGGACATATCATAAATCCAAGGTTTTTAACTCTATTACTAACCCATTATGCTTATTGCACATGGATCATTTTGGTCCCACAAGTATAATGAGCAATGAAAGGAAATCATGTGTGTTGATGATTTTACAAGATTTATATGGGTATTCTTTTTAAGAACTAAAGATGAAACTGCTGAAACTTTAAAAACTTTCATTCTTAAAATAGAAAATCAAATCGATCACAAGGTTAAGATAATCAGAAGTGATCAAGGGATTAAGTTTAAGAATCAAGTTCTTGTCTCATTCTGTAACTCAAAAAGGATTGCCAGATAATATAGTGCTCCCAGAACTCCTTAACAAAATAGTGTTGCTGAGAGGAGGAACAGGAACTTATTGAGGCTGCTTGGACCATGTTAGCTGATTCAAACTACCTCTAACATTATGGGCAAAGGCAGTCAGCATTGCATGCTATATGCAGTTAAAGGTTATTGTAGTTAAGCCACATGGAAAAACCCCTTATGAGCTATGGAACAAGAGGCCACCATTTATTCGCTTTCTAAGGTCCTTTGGCAGCAGCTATACCATACTTAACACAAAGGACAATTTGGTAAAATTTGCTAAAAAGTCTAATGATGCTATCTTTGTTGGATATTCCTACAACTCTATTGCTTATAGAGTTTACAACATTAGAAATCAACAATTTGAGAAATCATCCAACATTTTGTTAATGGGCACACTCCTTGTGTTAGGGGGAATGGCCCTGATCATATTTTTGACTTAGAATTTTTTCCAAACTATTCAAACCATAATGTGAGAATGTTTCAGCTGGAACAGGTACTCAAAGTGACTCTGATGATGATCAATTATTTGAGTTGCCCAAACATTTTCAAAGTTCTCCAAGAGTCTCTAAACATCAAGCTCCCACAACTAATTGATCCGATAGCATGACTATCTCAGGAACCAGTGGAGCTTCAAACAGTTATTAGCAAAGTGACTCTCACAACTCATCAGCTGATAATGAACAACACCAAGCTGATGGAAGTAGCATTTTGAAGGAATAGGAAACTGTTAATGCAACTTCTCAGCCAACCAACATTGATGATGTTTCTCCTTCATTTAATCAGTCCTCATTGAATGACTGTGAAACATCAACTGGACCAAGTGTTCAAGCTCCTGAGCAAGATATGTTCAATCTAGATCTATCTTTACAACTGGAGGTGATTCCCAGGCTTAGGATTCACAACACTCATCCAGTTAAGAACATCATAGGAGAAGTCTCTGAAGGTGTGAGAACAAGGGGACAGACTCATAATAGGAATGTCTACATGTACTCATGCTTTTTGTCACAGATGGAACTCAAGAAGGTAGAAGATGTCTTGAAAGATAGTAGCTGGGTTGACTCAATGAAAGAGTAATTGCTTCAATTCAAGAGGCAAAAGGTTTGGAACCTCTGTCCACTACCATCTGGTCAAGTACCTATAGGCACCAAATGGGAATTTAGAAATAAAAAAGATGATAAAGGCTTGATTATCAAGAACAAGGCAATACTGGTAGTTCAAGGATATACTCAAGAGAAAGGAATCAATTATACTGATGTCTTTGCACCAGTTGCAAGACTTGAGGCAGTTAGGATCTTCCTTGCTTATGTTGCATCCAAGAACTTTACTGTCTAGCAGCTTGATGTCAAGTGTGCCTTTCTAAATGGGGATATAGATAGGGAAGTCTACATGTGCCAGCCTCTAGGATTTGAAGACCCATAACATGCCAACTATGTGTGCAAGTTGGATAAAGCTCTTTATGGGCTGCACCAAGCACCTAGGCTTTGATATAAGACCTTGTCTTAATTTCTCCTAAAGAATGGATACACTAAAGGTACAATTGATAAGACTCTCTTCATAAGGAAGTCTGGAAAGGACATTTTGCTCATCCAAGTCTATGTTGATGACATCATTTTTGGTTTTTCAAATGATCAAATGTGCAAAGACTTTGAGAGCATTATGAAGAAAAAGTTTGAGATGAGTTCCATGGGAAAATGGACTTTTTACTTGGAATTCAGGTGAAGCAAATGAAGAAAGGGTTCCTCATAAATCAATCTAAGTATGTCAATGAAATTTTAGAAATATTTGAGATGAAAGATTGTAAGCCGACCAAGACACCTATACCTAGAAACCATAATCTTTGTCCTGACTCTAAGGGGGAGGATACTGATTAACATTAGTATAGGGCAATTATTGGTTCTCTGATGTATCTCATAGCAAGTAGACTAATATTATGTTTGCAACTTGCATCTATGCAAGATATCAGGCTGCTCCAAAGGTGTCTCACCTAGTTGTTGCCAAGAGAATCTTCAGAGACCTCAAAGGAGCACCTAAACTAGGTCTCTGGTATCCAAGGAACAAAAATTTCAATCTCTATGGCTATTCAGATAGTGACTATGGTGGATGCAATATAAACAAGAAATCCATATCAGGAGGATGTCAATTTCTTGGTGGAAGGATTATCTCATGGCAATGCAAGAAGCAATCATGGATTTCAACATCTAATGCTGAAGCTAAATACATTGCTGCTATTAGTTGCTGTGCTCAGCTACTATGTATTCAGAACCAGATGATAGACTACGGACTCAACTTCATGAGTACTCCTATCCACATTGACAACAGTGTTATTTTCATAACTGAAAATCCAGTAAAGCACTCCAAAACAAAGCACATTGATATCAGATATCATTTCATTAGAGATATTCATGAGAAAATCTAATCAAACTAAGCAAAGTTTACTCAAATAAACAATATGCTGATTTGTTCACCAAGGCCTTTAATGAACAAAGATTTAAGTATCTCATTACAACTATTGGGATAATAAACCTTGATTAGTCTATCTCATTTGAAAACCTTTTAAAAATGTGTAAAGTCTTTTGTCAAAACAATCTAAGCATTGTTACAAAAGGCCCTTTTAAAATTCTTCTCAGTATAAATTCTTTCGAAGAGGAATTAACCCTCGGAAGATGTCATATATATTTTCTGAAGCAAAATTCCTCCAAAGAAAGTTTTCTTCTCGGAAGAGTTTTTAGTCACGGAAGAAGGGATTGATTGCATATCAGATCTACTTTCGAAGCATATAAAACTCTCCATTCGGAAAGCACATTTTACTCTTGGAAGTAAGAAATTTACCTTCAGAACTAAAATTTGCTTCGGAAGAAGATTACCTTCGGAAGACCTTACCGTGTAATGGAAATCTTTGGGCCCCACACTGTAAAAAGCAAAGGTTTTATTAATGATATCAGAATCTTTTAAATGGCTTTTAATTTTAACGCCCCTATCACATCTTACGCCAAACCATCTTTTCACCTTATCCAACCCCCAAAACCACCATTTCACCCATTTAAATAATCCCGACTCTTCATTTTAATATTTTTACTAAATTGACTACCCAAAAGCTTTCTTCACCTTCAATTCATCTACATTCAAACTCATTTCTCTACAACTTTTTTCCCACAATAGCACTGAACCCTCAGCATAACCAAGTCACACTGCTTGATTCATCCAAGGATGCTGACTTCTCAGATATCATCTTTTTTCTCTACCAATCTACCTATTACACCGCTCTGACTGTTAACCCCACCGTTTACTCAAATCATTTGGCTGAATTCTGGAGCAACGGTTAGATTGAAACCCTAAATAGGGTTAGGGTATAAGGTCTAGCATTTTTGGCCAAGAGTTGATCATTTCTAAACAAGTCATCAGGGAGCATCTGGAGCTTTATGATGACGGTGCTCCTATTGAATTCCCCAAGTCAGACCTAGATGACACATATACCCAAATGGGATATGATGGTGATATGAGCAGATCTACTATTTACAAGTTTAATTTCTCATACAGCTGGAAGTTCCTGCTCCATGTTGTTCTCCACTATGTGTCTAATAAGTCTGGGGGATGGGATCAAATCCCATATGAACTAGGATGCCTAGTTCATGGGTTGGTGAAAATCCTTCGCTTTCATTACTCAAGGTTTGTGCTGACTAACCTTATGGGGAACCTCCAAAGGGACACATTCTTCATGTATCCTAGGTTCTTTCAGCACATCATCAACTATGAGCTGGACCAGAGTTAGTTTGTTTGTGCAGCTGTCCTACTAGTTCCCTAAATGAGGCCGACCATCTTCAAAATCTTGAAGAGAGTGCCCACCAACTACACTAGAAGACGCGTTGATCTTCTTCCATGTATGATTGAGTTAATGGCTCCAGGTGACATCCCTGTTAACCCCACAGGTGATGAACCCACACCAGCAATTACCCTCACATTGCCAACCCTACCTTTTCACCCCATCAAATATACCTATTAGAGACGACCCAAACAAACCCTTGTTCAATCTACTCTGATTAAACAAGCCCCTCTGGTTCAATCCAAAAGGACTAGAGTGGGAACATGGGCCCCCACTCAGTTTGAGGTCTCATAATCCTTCAATTTGACCTTAATAAGGAAATTAAGTCACCTCAGTCTTAATCTTTTGAGCCCAAAACCCAGGCAAAAAGCCCTCAGGGTAAGTCTTTGTACTTCCATATCATTTATTGACTTTCTAATAAGAACTGATGAGGATATTAAGTATCTCCATGGAATGAAGTTGATCCCTAATACCCTTTATGGATCAACAGAGCCTAAAAGGACCTATTAACTCTATCCCCCATCAGCATAACGAACTGAGGTGAGTCCCACTGATGTGGAGGGGACTCATTTAGATTCAGCTACCACTACTGAATGAGCCTCATTAGATCCTCAGGGTAGTGGCAATATTTCTGAGTGTGAATATACGGAAACCATGCCTTTTGATTCCTTTGAAAGAGACATCATTTGGCAAGGGAAACTAGGGTGCTAAAAAACCTTATTTGGTGGTGAGGATGAATATACAAGGTATATTACCTCATCTCCCCTTGATTATTCAAATGAAGATGAGGGAAGTCTGAAACTCAAGGATGCTCAGAGATCTCAACAGGCTCTTTTCCAAGTTCCTGATGGGATCTTCTTTAGATCAGCCTAGCCCTGATGCAGCTATGATGTACTTTGGAGCTGAAGAACGTCAAAGGATAAATGCACCTTCTACCACTTTGGAAGAAGTTTGTTAACCTAAGGTTCCATAGAACTGAGATTGATTTCGAAGGGGAAATAAGGACTCATGGCCTAACAACTAAAAAAATTAGGACAGATAGTGCATTCCCTCAAGATTCTAAAGCCAAGTCAAAGCCTCAAAAGAACAACTCAAATCTTCCGAAGCTGAGAAGGAAGCTGTGGAAGGACTATTCTCCTTATCCGAGGATCTAATAATCACGGATGCAATTCTAGAGCTGGCATCTAATATGAATAGTGAGGACTTTCTCAACTGACCCCTAGCTCAAACAACACCACTATAACAAGTTACAACTACCATCTCTCAGCCTGAAACTTCCATCCAAGAACCCCCAACATCTAGCACTTCAAAATATGTCAAAGGAAAGAGGAAGATGACCGAGAAGAGCTTCAGGAGGAAGCAAGGTTAGAAAAACTTAAGAAGAAAGGTAGACTCCTAACTAGGAAGTTGCTAGCTGCAAGTAGCAAAGCAGCTGCAACCAACCAAGAGGCTATCAACAACAGAAAGATGGTGGAGTTCATTGATAGACTTATTAAGCTTGGAGCTTGAAGGACCAGTGAAGGGGATTCACTTACAACACAATAACACAAAGAGAAGATTAAACTAAACTCAAACAACAGTGAACTGGATTAACCACAATAAAGACACTAAGAACACAAGTAATGTAAGAGACAGAACACAAGTACATGGTTTTCAAGAATGCAGTATATTGCTTTCTCTATGTTCTATTACAAGTGTTACAAAGCATATCCATAAAGTTACAAGAACATGAGATACTTATACTACATCCTACAACCGGCCATACTATGAAAGCCAGCTGGATACATTTGACTAGACTCAAAACAAAATCAATTATAGAGTCAAAAAGGCAGATTGCCTTTTTGACTTTGTGACTATGACATGCCATAGCTCACATCCTTATCTATTACAAAAAGGATAAAGTACATGAAGTAGAAAGTTACAAACTCAAGACCTCAATGTACAGTTACCAAAAGCATGGGCCTTTTCACCAACTCATGTAAGTTGGTGACTTTACAGAGATGCAGCGGAAAGGTGTCCAGCTTTATGGAATAGTACATCAGATAAAGCATGTTACTAAAAGTCTTCGGAAGAAATCTGTCTTCAAGAGTTGTGGCTTCGGAAGACTTTGTCTCTAAAGCTTCGGAAGACTTCATCTTTGGCTTTGGAAGATATTGGTCTTGGCTTCGGAAGATTTCACACTTAGAATATTTCTGTTGCATGTGTGAAACTTCCGAAGCATTCTTCTTCAGTACTTGTGCAGCATGCATGCAAAAAGTCTTTGGTTGCTTAGCCTTTATGCATATTCTCTACAAACTCCCCCTAGGCTGATGCTACCAAAACTTTTGAAGACTTTAGATATCAACAGTCCTCATCAGGATGATAATCAACCCTTTCTTCATGAGATGATCAGGATCCTTTAGACTGTCAAAATGTCTTCTCATGTCCAAGAGATCATGCAGATGCAACTGAAACATGTCTTGCCAAGTGTAGACATTCTCAATGCCATGATCTTGGATGACATGCCACCTTTCTGGATTTGTAGTGTATGTCCAGGACATGATGGGTCTTTCTGATGCAAGAGGAGCCATTTGAATGGGAGATGATGGAGCATCCTCTATCTGCATATCCTCAGGATGTTCTGACTCATCTTGAAGTTTAGAAAAGGATGTAGTCTTCTTTTTCTTCTTTGGCTTTGGTTTAGAAGCCATCCTTTTATTTCTCTTTACAACTTTCAAACTGAGAAGACTGGCCTGCAGTACCTAATTGAACTTCATTGTCTTTCTCAGTTGGGTCTTCAACTCTCACAGGTTTAGATTGAGGGTGAGTCTAACCCTGCTGTAGATCAGAAGATGAAGTTTTCTAAGATTCAGTAGGAGGTCCAGGTTGTGATGTCTCTGGTTGTTTAACCTTAACCTTCACTTCAAGTTGGGCTTGACTTGGAGGGGAATGTAAGTCAACCAGCTCTCCACTCTTGATCTTCTACTTGATCACCTTGATATGCTCATCCATAGTGTATAGAGACATGGGGCCAAGTATCCTTCCGGAGAATCCATACAGCTTCAAGAAGCTTATCATCCTCTGCCTGTCAGCAGATTTCTTCATGATTTTGTGGACGATGGCTCTTGACTTAGCAGCTTCTTCCCTTACCTTTATTTTGGTTGTCTTTCTTTCTTTGACTATCTCAAGTTCAAGTTGTTTGAGATACTCAAACTCAACATAGTCATAAGACAGGGGAAGAAGTGCTTCTGCTTGGTAGAGGCCTATGGCACTTAGGTAGTTGATCATCTTGCTCCTTTCTTCTTCTTTATATACCTAAGGTTCTTCTTGAACCATATCCTCTTATGCAAGACTTTCTTGAACTGGGGAGAGGGTAGGCACATTCTTGTACAATCTTTTCTTTCTTCTCTATTCTTTGATTTGTACTAACAACTCTGCATCTTTAGCCTCCTTTTTCTCCCTTGACCTTTCCAGGTCAACCAATTCATTTAACTCTTCTAAGGGAGAGAGATGACATTATCTATGTCATAGTTCCTTGTTTGCAGATAATTTATCCTGACTGCCTTTAACTCTCATTCTGGGTATCTGGTCTAGGGGCAGCCCTGATAGCAGACTCCATGAGTCTTGCAGACTCAGAAGAGGAACTTTCTCCCCCAGCTTCCTTTTCTCTCTCTCTCCTCCTCCTCAATATGCTCAGATGTCATCTTTCTTTTCCCTTTGTCACTCACAGACCTTTGTGACTCAGGGTGGAGAGAGCTTTGGCCTTCATTGCTTGATGCAGCTTCTAAGCTCTAGCTAGAGAGAGGTTGAGAAGCACCTTTACCAGCAGGTGTCTCAATAAGGGCATTGATCTCTGCAGCAGTTGTTGGTGATGAGACTGGGCTCTCAGGTTCTGTCACTGGCCCTTCAATCGATGTTTCCCCTATGAAGCTAATCTTAGGGTCTGCCTCAACATCCAGTTGATCGATGACATTGCCTCATTACCACATCTTCTTCTTAGGCTAAACTCTGTAGTGATCCTGTCTTGGATTCTTTGCACCAACTTGTTAGCTTGTCTTGATTGGTTTGGATTGACAAGTGGCATGTTAACTAAATCTAGACTGTCATAATAGTTTAGGTTCTGAAATTGAAGATCTCTTATTGTCCCTGAACTTTTATGATGATTAGGCTCTCCTGTTGCTGTCATACCTCCACCCAATGATGTGATTGGAAGATGGTGGAGATGACATAGCCCTTGGTATCCCATCATCAAACAGGCTCTGTATGAAGGAGTCTGTGTAATCCACATCAATGTGGACTTGAGGAGTTACTGAGAATGCACAGTTGCAAGTGAAGATGGTGAGTCCTCAGTGTCCATTCTCTCTGAAGAACTCCTAGGTTCTGTAGCTGTAATGACTTTCTCCCCCTTTTTGGTAGCATCACCCTTGCATAGGTGATCCAGGAGTTAGGTCAATCACATCCACAGGTTCTTGTGCTCCTGGTTGAGCTCTTCTTAAAGGTCTCCCAACTAATTTTTCCTTAAGATATGACATCTGAAGTTGCTGATCATTGACCTTATTGTGCAAGGTAGTCACTTGAGATTCAAGGTGACTAACCTTGGAGACTAAATAGGTGCATGTTTTGGATAATTTGTGCACCTTTAGTCTTAAACTCCCCTCATCTTAATCAGAAGAATCATTAGGGGATGAGATGATTAGACCAAGGTCCTCTCTCTCACCATAGCTTCAGGTCTTGGTTGCTGGATTTCCTTTGCTCACTGGCAGTCTCAGCTGAGATGACAGTGGACTGAGTTGCCAAGGTTGAAGTCTTAATGATGTAATCACTTTCAAAAGTGAGAGCCTCTTCCATATGGACATCCTAAATAGGTTCAGAAGTGTCCACCTCAGTAATAGGTGACTGATGGGTGCTAGAAGTAGGAGCCTCAGAAGCACTTATCTCTCTTTGAGTAGGGGAAAAGAAGAGAGAATCATTGTACTCACTGAAACCTAGATCTTTATCAGTGTAGAAATCAAGGTAAGGGATTGTTTGGTTGAGATCTAAAGGCTGGGGATGGTAACTATCTCCTGAAGGTTGATCACTTGAGTGTTGAGACTCAGAGTGATGGCTTAAGGCAGTTTGGCTTAGGAGCTCATCAGGCTGAGCATGAAGAACCTCAGCACTAATCCTTGAAGAGATAGGAGTGGTCTACTCCTCAGGAGAAGTTGGAGCTCTAGTTTCCACTTCCTCTGTATGGGTGAGTGTATGGGGGCCTCCACAGACTGAATAGTCTGAGCAAGGGTCGTTTAGATTTCTTGGTAGGTGATGGGGATTTGTGGCTGTGTAGTGGTTGGAAAGTAGCAGGTGTGGGTTCAACACTAGCTGGTGCTGCTAGGTTGTCACCTTGAGCAATGAGCTCTAACATTTTTGGGACCAGGGCTGTTTCTACCCTAAGAAGCCAACAGTGGGCTTTCTCAATATTTAAAGATGTCGGCTTCATCTGTCCCAGTTAAGAAGTTACCTTTCCCTTAACTGTGAGCCAGTTCACAGTTAAGAATGTATGTGCATATCTAGGAAACATGTAATATTCTAAGGATCTAAGTTTGCAAGTAAATTAGTATAAACAAATTGAAAATACTTGAACTTGATCCCCTGAACCATTACATGGATAATGAAGGAGAGATCCTCAGAATCTGGTCTTTTTGATAAGCTGTGGATGACACATGGAGCACAAATCACCACTAGAATGAGACCTTCCCTTCCTAAAGGTCTTTACAGAGAAATCTCCCTCATACCCCCATTGCTCAAAAGAATGATGAGAGCTTCTTGGGAATAACATCTCACCTTCTTCATCATCCAGCTGAAGATGCATGTTGATGATGGCCGGAGTGATGAAGACTGTACTCCCGCACTATGGCAGACAGTGCCTTCTCCCCATCCATTACGACCTCTTGGCAGGTCTTCCAAATTCAAGCAGATGATCCTCATAAAAGGAGGATCAATGGTTAGGGACGTGAAATAGTTAGACAAAGCTAAGAAATGGCAAACCTCTGAGAAATGAGGATCTTTCTCAGAGCTTAACAGAGCGACCTGGTTGTGTTGCCTGTGGAGCTGCATGGTAAAGTTCGGGTCATTTCTGTGCGCGGGGTTGGCCATTGTGAGGTAGCTTAAGATTGAAGAAAGAAAGAAGAAACAAATTTTAGAGAGAGATTTGGGGTTTTAGGTTTGGAGGAAGAAGTAGATGATAGAAAGAGGGGGAAACCATTGGGTTTATATGTGGAAAAGGATTTTAGATAAAGTTTAATGAAAGAAGATAAACTTTGAAATCCGGATGTCGGTCCCACCTTGAAAAAGTAGTTTACTTTTGCTCAAAAGGTGGTTTATTGGAAGTAAAAAGCTTCCGAAGGTAAATATATTCGGAAGTTTTAATGAAAAAGTTTCCGAAGGTAAAATGACCTCGGTAGAATTTCCAAGAGTTTTGAAAATTTTGCTTCAGAAGAGAAATTAAGCCTTGAATGCACTGTGCACAAAAAACAAAGCTTCTGAGAGTTAATTTTGCTTCGGAGGAAGAAGGTCCTTGAAAACATATAAGTGTCTTAGACATCCATTAAGCTTCGGATGAAGCATCATAAATCTCGTTCAAAGGTAAAATTTCTTAGACAGTTATTGGTTTTGAAGGCATGATTTTCTTCCGAAGTTAAAAACAGAACTTCTGAATGATCAAAATTTTCATAAATCTAAGGAAATTCTTCAAAAAGATTTTCATCCAAAGAAAACAAGAGCTTATGAAAGTGATGAACTAAACAACTTAGGACACACATGTTTTAAGAAATAATAAGAATTAGTTTTAAGAAAAACCTACTCAAAGTTGATCATCCCAATAGCTGATACAAGATATTTAAATCTATGTTCATCAAATGCCTTTGTAAATAGATCAGCATATTGTTCATCTGTGTGAACTTTGACTAGTTTAATTAATCCTTTTTCATAATTATCTCTTATTAAATGATACATGATGTTGATGTGTTTGGTCCTTGAGTGCTGCACAGGATTCCCTGTGATTGAGATAGCACTATTGTTGTCTATGTGAATGGGAATCTCCTTGAAGTTGAATACATAGTCCAGCATCTTATTCAGAATCCAAAGCACTTGAGCACAGCACTTGCAGCAGCAATGTATTCAGCTTTAGTAGTTGATGCAGAGACACATGATTGTTTCTTGCATTGCCATGAGATAACCCTTCAACCAAGAAACTGACATCCCCCAGATGTAGACTTTGCAGTCATGTTGCAACCACCATAATCACTATCTGTATAAGCATACAGATTGAAGTCAAGATTCTTGGGATACCACAGACCAAGTGTTGAAGCACCTTTAAGGTATCTTGGAATCCTTTTGACAGTGATAAGATGAGACATCTTAGGTTGGCTTGATATCTTGCACAAATGCAGGTGGTAAACATGATATCAGGCCTGCTAGTAGTAAGATACATAAGAGACCCAATCATAGCCCTGTATAAGTTCTCATCTACACACTCCCCCTCAAGATCAGGTCTAAGGGAGTGGTTTCTAGCTATGGGTGTCTTAGCAATCTTACAGTCAGTCATGTTGAACCTCTTGAGTATGTCTAGAATATACTTTGACTGACTAATGAAGATGCCATCTTCAACTTGCTTCACTTGAATTCTCAGAAAGAAAGTGAGTTCCACATGGCACTCATTTCAAATCTGTCTTTCATCAGCTTCTCAAAGTCGTTGTAAGCTTTGGATTAGTTGAACCAAAGATGATGTCATCCACATATACTTGGATTAGCAATATTCATTTCCATGTCCTTTGATGAAGAGAGTTCCATCTATGGTACCCCTCCTGTATCCAATTTGCAAAGATACTCAGATAGTGTCTCATACCACTTCCTGGTGCCTTATACAGCCCATAAGAGCTTTGTCAAGCTTGCAGACATAATCAGGATGATCAGGATCTACAAAACTAGGTGGCTATTTGACATACACCTCCTCATCAATCACTCCATAAAGAAAAGCACACTTCACATCAATTGAAAGACCTTGAAGTTCTTGGATGCAGCAAATGCCAGGAATATCCTAGCAGCTTCCAGTCTTGCTACAGGAGCAAAGACATCAGTGTAGTCAATCCCTTCTTCTTGTGTGTACCCTTGACAACTAGTATAGCTTTGTTCTTTATGATAATGCCTCTATCATCCTTCTTGTTCCTAAACACCCATTTGGTTCCAATGGTAGTCTTCCCATAAGGAAGAGGACAAAGGTTCCAACTTTCTACCTTTTGAATTGAAGCAGCTCATGTTGCATAGCTTCAACCTAATACCATCCTTCAGAGCCTCATCAACAACTTTCTTCAGCTCTATCTGGGATAAGAAACAAGAGTGAAGACAAACATTTGCTTCATGGGTTTGTCCTTTTGTTCTTACCCCTCTGACAACATCTCCAATGATGTTTGTGGTGGGGTGAGACATGTGAATCCTTAGCTGAGGGATCACAATAAGTTGCTGAGAAAGATCTAAATTAGAAAATTTAGATCTGGCATAGATGTTTCACCAACCACATCAGCACACTTATCAAGAGATACTTGATCCAAGGTGTGTGTGACATCATTGATGTTGTCATCTATGGAGCGTTTATCAGCATCAAGAAAGTCTTGATCACTATCACCACTACCATCATTGTCTTCTGCAATTGAAGCATCTTTATCTAGTTGTGGAGCCTCTGAGTTGGAATTTGAAGGCATACCAGATGTATCAGCTGAGTTCGTCATTGTAGTGCTGATAGAAACCTCATTTGCAGAAGTAGTTCCAGCTGAGCTGAAGATGTATTACTTGAAGGTCTTCTCAGCTCAAATCTTGGATCAGGATCACCTGTGTTTACATTTTTTGCAGATCCTAAAACAGTCTCACAAGATTTGTTAAAACAGCTGGTAACTAAATCAAGATCAAAGAGTCAATCAGGACTAGAACCAGCCGCACAAGGTGTGTGTTCATTGAAAGTCACATTGGCTGACTCCTCAACAATTCTAGTTCTAAGATTGTATACTTTGTAAGCCTTAGCTTGGGAAAAGTATCCAATGAAGTGTCTATCATCTGATTTCTCAGCAAATTTGGCAATTTGATCCTTGGTATTCAAGATGGTGTAAGGACAACCAAATGACCTAAGAAACCAATGAAAGGTTTCCTCTTGTGCCAAAGTTCATAACGAATCTTGCCATGAGTCTTAACTACTAAATTTGTTCTGCATATAGCAAGCAGTGTTGACTGCCTCTGCCCAGAAGGTGATGGGTAGCTTAGAGTCAGACAACATGGTTCTTTCAGCTTCAATCAATGTCCTGTTCTCCTCTCAGCAACACCATTCTGCTGAGGAGTCCTTGGAGCACTGTATTGTCTTGAAATACCCTTTTCATCATAGAATGCATCAAGGATTTGGTTCTTGAATTCAGTTCCCTAATCACATCTTATGATTTTGACCTTGTGATCAGATTGATTCTCAATTTTCAAGATGAAACTTTTCAGAATATCAGGAGTCTTATCCTTAGTTCTAAGGAAGAAGACCCAAGTGAATCTTGTAAAGTCATCTTTGATCACTAAACAGTAAGAGGTCCTTCATAGACTTATTACACTGGTGGGGCCAAAGAGATCCATATGTAACAAGTGTAGGGGTGTAGTGATGGAGTTCCTTTCCTTAGGCTTGTGAGATACCTTATGTTGCTTCCCTTTTAGGCATGCAACACAGTGGCCATCATTTGTAAACTCTTTCTTTGGCATTCCAGTTACCAAATTATTCTTAATCAGTTTATTTATGTTTTTAAAGTTTACATGGCACATTCTTTTATGCCATAGGAAAGACTCATCACTATTGGCTTTAGACAGAAAGCATGAAACTTCTCCAGAGGGAGATGTTTCTTGCAAATCCATCTTGTACATGTTCCCTTTCTTGGGGGCTCTAAGCAGAATATGCTCTTGAGAATGACCACCCTGGCTTAAGAACAATGCACTCATGCTCAGTAAAGATTGTACCCAAGCTCAGAAGATTGTACCCAAGCTCCTTGACCAAGTTTACCTTTTCAATGCTGAGCTTACCATTTGTGACCTTGCCCCTTCCTGAAATGTAACCACCTTCATCTCCTCCAAAGGCAACTGGCCCTCCATCAATCCTTTCAAAGTTCTGAGTAGTGACCTATTGCCTGTCATGTGCCTGGAACAGCCGCTATCAATGATCCAGACATTTTTGTTAGTCTTCACCTGTCCCTGCATAAAGAAAATGATTAGTTACATTTGGACACCCAAGCCTTAGTTGTCTTAGGCTTATTAAGAAACAGAAGGTAATGCAACAGTAATAGATCCTATGGTTGTGCTAGGAGGATCTTGAGTTGTTGTTGATTGAGAATTCTCAAGCACTTGGTCTTTCTTAGACTTCCATACCACCTTTGGAGTACTTCAATACTTCGGAAGCTTTTGATACTTCGGAAGTTTTGATGACTGAGCCTTCGGAAGAACATGCAGACACTTCAGCAGACTTTAGTGCTGCGGAAGTATTCCTTTCTTCCGAGACCAACTTTTCTTCCGAAGGCAATTTTCCACTTGCATTCTTCTTAGATTTGGAGCTTCTGAAGGAAACAAATTTTCCTTCTGAAGCTTGAATCTTCTTGGAACTCTTGGAAGTCTTTGTCTTGGTCATGTGAAGAGTACCTTTAGGATTGTATGGACAATCCTTAGCAAGATGAGCAGTACTTTCACACATGACACACTCAATTTTCTTCTTCCCAAGAGCTTTCTACTGGGAACAAGACTGACTTTGATCACATCCCCTCTCTACCTTCATCTTTGCAGATGTTGAGACAGTCCTCTTGGGCTGGGATCTGTTCTTGGAGTTTGATGGTCCAGGATGTGCAGTAGTGGTACACATCAGACCAGTCTTCTTCTTGGTACTGAGATGATTTGAACAAGAACAACAACTCTTAGCAGAAGAGTTTAGGTAGATGTCTTTTGTCTTTACTACTTCAAATCCTGCAAAGATAAACACTTGTTTCTACTTGGAATCAAAAGTAGCCTTGATCTCTTAAGCCCTCCTTGCTTTCCTCTTGCTTTTCCTGATCAAGTTCTTTCTCATTGACTTGGTCATTATAGTCTTCTTCTTCTCCTCAGAAGGATAGTGGCCCTTCTTAGAATCCTCCTCTTCATTCTTCTTAGAGGAATTCTTCATTATCAATTCTTCAACCTCTTCACTCAAAGGATCTATAAGAGGAAGCTCATCTTCACAAGTTCCACACCTAGGTGATCTTACAGACAAGATTGTGTGTGGAGGAGCTATCTCATTTGATCCTAGTCCCTACTTGATCTGATAGCACACTTTGTTGTGCAGGGATGAGGATATCATATTCTTGAAGGTCTCTTCTTCAAGAACACATTTGTCTGCACTGGTTTTGCTGATCACAAGCTCAGCCTGGCACTCAGTTAGCTTGGTTATGAGATCCTTGATCTGTGTCCTAAAATCTATGTTCTCATGTTTTAGAACTAAAATTGTTTTCTCTAAATCCTCAATCTTTATTTATAATCATTTTCAGACTTTCTAAAATCGGCATTTAAAATGTTTAAGGACTTAAGATCAGATCTCATTCCAAGTTATAGGACTTATATCTATTAACTTTAGCAATGATTCAGGGGTACAGAGATGTTCCGATACCTTGGCTTCATCATGATCTGCCATCAGTGCTTGGTTTGGAGAAGCATCTTCCACCTGAAAGCTCCAGTCAAAGCCTCATTCTTTAACAACAACATCAGCCTGCTGCTTTGGCTTCTCATTCTAGGGGGCTTTGTCAGTGTAGTTGGGTCTGGACTGTGTTTGGCCACCATTTGTTCTAGGTGCCTTACACTCCCTGGCAAACTAGCCCATCAAGTTACAGTTGTAACACTTGACTTTGCCTTTGTCCAGACCAAATTTTCCACTGGTTGCATTGCTTAGAAACTTCCTTCCAGTCCGCTTGTAGAACTTCTTGGCTCTATGAGTGAGAAGAGCCATCTACTGGACTATCTCCATGTACTCCAGATCATCTGGATGGATACAGTCCATGTCTTCAAGGGTGAACAGGAAGTGACCACAACTTTCATCAGAAAAAACAAATGCTTGAGAAGAACTTGTCTCTTGGAATGGGCTTCCTTGGGTGTAGTTCTCTCTAGGTGTCTCTGGGAAGGTGATGAAAGGACCCTTAGGTGAGTTGTCAGAGTAGCATATGAGATGATGTTGGGGTTTTATGCTATCCCTTTCAACCACATGCAGGGCTGAACCCATTTGATGGTTGGAGTTGCCAGATGAACCTTGCATGTTCATCTCCATCTGGTAGCCACTGAGAATCCCATATAACTCTATCAGAGTAAGAGTTTTTAGATTCTTAGTCCTCTGATCACCACACAGTAGTGTGTCCACTGCCTAGGAAGTGAGGACATGAACTTCCTTACAATGTCCCTATTCTCAAGAGGAACTCCTCCATCCACAAGGGTGTCCACAATCTCAACATACCTAAAGTATTGTTGAGTCATGGTTTCACCTGTTTTAAAGGTGAAGTTTTCGAACTGCTGCTTCAGGAGATCTTTCTTGTTCTCCTTGGCTTCAAAAGAACCCTCATACATCAGTTTCAGTGCATCCCACAACTGCTTAGCTGTTTTGCACTTCTTTAAACCTCTGTATACAGAGTTTGGAAGGGTAGTTTGAAAGGCTGTCATGGCTTTTCTATCAATCTCTACTCTCTTCCTATCTTCATCAGAGTAGTTTGCCACATCCTTGGGGATCATACCGCACTAGTAGCAGAAGGAGTGCTAGGTATGAAAGGTCCATTTTCAACAGACTCCCATATTTTTGAGTCCAGATACCTGATGAAACCTTCCATTCTCAGACACCAGGTATCAAAGTCATCAAGAGTGATCAGTGGGGACTTGTTCACGGTTACATTTCCATATCAGTCTTGGAAATGGCTACCATTTGAAAAGTTTAGTATTTGTGTGTGTGTGGGATCTTAAGATGGTGAGATCTTATATCAAGAGCCTGAAAGCTCTGATACCAAATGCAGGACCGGTGAAGGGGGTTCACTTACAACACAACAACACAAAGAGGAGATTAAACTAAACTCAAACAACAGTGAACTGGATTAACCACAATAAAGACACTAAGAACACAAGTAATGTAAGAGACAGAACACAAGTATATGGTTTTCAAGAATGTAGTATATTGCTTTCTCTATGTTCTATTACAAGTGTTAAAAAGCATATCCATAAAGTTACAAGAACATGAGATACTTATACTACATCCTACAGCCAACCATACTATGAAATCCAACTGGATACAATTGACTAGACTCAAAACAAAATCAATTGTAGAGTTAAAAAGGCAGATTGCCTTTTTGAATTTGTGACTATGACATGCCATAGCTCACATCCTTATCTATTACAAAAAGGATAAGTACATGAAGTAGAAAGTTACAGACTTAATACCTCAATGTACAGTTACCAAAAGCATGGACCTTTTCACCAACTCATGTAAGTTGGTGACTTTATGGAGATATAGCAGAAAGGTGTCCAGCTTTATGGAATAGTACATCAGATAAAGCATGTTACTAAAAGTTTTCGAAAGAAATCTGTCTTCAAGAGTTGAGGCTTGGGAAGACTTTGTCTCTGAAGCTTCGGAAGACTTCATCTTTGGCTTCGGAAGATATTGGTCTTGGCTTCTAAAGATTTCATACTTAGAATCTATGTTGCATGTGTGAAACTTCCGAAGCATTCTTCTTCAGTACTTTGTAGCATGCATGCAGAAAGTTTTTGGTTGCTTTAGCCTCTATGCATATTCTCTACAGAGCTATTAGTGAAGATGTGCTCCTGCTACCACTAGGGGAGTTAACTAAGCTAGAAAAGGAAACCATGCTGCTGATTGAACAAAGGGAAGAAGCAGCAAGACTAGCCTTAGAGGAGGAAAGAGAAAGGAAGAAAAGAGAAGCTGATCTGTAGCTCAAGAGGGAAAGGATAACTTTTCTAACCTCTAAGGTTTTCTCTTTAAAAGAATTGTCTCCCCATGATAATGATACAATCTTATGGTTCTTCAACAAAGAGCAAGATCAATGGGAGAAAGAGAGAAAGAAAGTTGCAAAAGAAAAACTAAGGGAAAGAATAAGAAAGAAGAAGAAGCAGGACTCGCTTCTACCAAGAAGATAGGCGATAAAGCCTGGATGAAGGACTATCTTCAGGCTCATGGCTTTTCTAACAGGCAGGTGGGTCCCATGTCTGTGAAGACCTTGCAGCGTATTGTCAGTGAAATCAAGGCTGACATACGCTCAGGTAGAAGGAAAGAGATGTACCGAAGAGTACATGGGATGACTTTCTTATCCACTCTACAAGCACAAACTCAACCCGAACCTATCCCTTTTCCTTTCCCTAATAAAATTGAACCAACCTCTGAGCCTTTCACCCCTAAACCCACATCATCAACCTTACCCACTTCCTTACCCACTCAATCCAAACAAACCCCACAACTACCCATTATCAAACCTAAAACCTTACCTAGAACCCAAACCTCTCCCACCAAACAACCACCCAAGTTATCCTCTCATTCATCCAAACATATCTCCTTATAGGAGGTTAAGGTGATCAAGATGAACCTCACCAAGTGTACAACTTTGAGTGACATTTCTTGTGAGGAGGAGTTTGTGAAATTGACTTTTGTTGATGGCTCCTCATATTCCCTAATAAGAGATCAATTCTTGATATGCCTCGAGGAACATTGACCAAGCGGCAAAACTCCTTGGCCTCAACTCTGATTCTCTAAACGATAAAAAGAAGAAGCTAGGAAGAAAGTTGGTGACTCTGTTGGATACAAAGAAAGATGACAAGGTTCCTAGTCAACCTCTTGTACCAAGGAAGAAGATTATCCAGTGGAGGTTCGAAGACTCTTCTCATAACTTTGTTGTTGAGAGAGAGAATGGTGAGACAAATAGGCCCAATACCTCCTCTCTACTACACTTAAGCAGATTTGACATTGCTGAGTTAGCAGAGAAGCCATTCTCCAACCCCTCAAACTCTGAGATAGTTGCTCATGTTAGGAATCATCTCAGCAGCCTTCATCTAGCCGAACTGACTGCAAGGTCCAAGATTAAAGAGGAGATGAAACTAAGAGAAGAGGAGGAAAGAAAAGGATCAACAACCAAAGGCAAATTCTATATTCAAATGGTTGATGGTTCCAACCTTGAATCCATAGTTAGATGGGAGTATGACTATAACTCCTGTCAACTAACTCTCTTCAGGGAGTGCAACAGAGGGTGCATGTCATTCAGAGTGATTGATTGGATCTCCTATCCACTAATGACTTGTACAAACTTCTCAACCCAACTTTAGGGAAAAACAAAGAAATGAACAAACATCTTCTGTTCCTAGTGCTAATGTTTTGAGAAGCAGGAAGAAGTGAGGTTTTGGTAGCATCAGCCTAGGGCGAGTTTGTTGGATCTAGAAAGGCTAGTGCAACCAAAACCAAACACTTAGATTATTTTTTGTACAACTAATAAAGGACTTCCAAAGCTAAGAGTGGAACTTCCAAAGACAAGTAGAGTTCTTCCATAGTCAAGTGCAAGATCAATTACCGAAGGAAAACTCCAACTTCCGAAGGTAAAGTATCTGCTTTTCCGAAGCATTAACACTTAAAGGAAATGAAGACTACAACTTCCGAAGTATGAAGTACGAAGGAAGCCTCGGAAGAAGTATCCACTTCTGAAGTATAAGTGGCTTCGAAAGAACAAGTTCTTCTGAAGCCAGTTAACCTTCGGAAGTAGCTACAATAAACTAGTGGACATAAGTATGGTCCTCTGACACTCCGCTAAAGACCTTTGATATACTGCATGGCGTTTTCCATAAAAACCCATGTAGTTGACCATACTTTATTCCATTGTTCACCTTTATCAGTAAGTACAGTTACCAACTTTAGTTGGTGACAAAAGGTAAGTCATGGATATGTCATGGATATGTCATGACTACCATATCTTCAATAATACTTTATCTAAGATACCTTAACTTTAGCTTTGTAGTATTTGCTTTAATATAAGGTTTCCAGATGGTATTAAAGTATATCAGGCTGTAGGTAGTAGTATATATAGTTTCTCATTATAACTCATGTAATATGCTTGTAAGAGTCTTGTAATACTTTGAGTTGAGAAATAATATATGCAAGTATCTTGAAAAACTATTCTCTTGTATTTGCTTTGATTTACTTAGTATATTATCATCAACTCTTATAAGGATTTTGCTTCATCAAAAACCCGAGTGTTACTTAGTGAGTTTGAGAGAAAATACTTGTGTTGAGTACAAAACAGATCCTACAAACCCATTGGATTTCGTTTCTAGTTGAGCTTGAAGGTTGTACTCCAATTCCTCTCCCATTTTTCTTCTTCTTGAACCTGTTGTTGAGCCTCCAGATACAAGTCTCGATGTCACTATCAGTCCTTAAATTTTGCAACAGCACCGTAGTCTTGTTAACATCTAGATGAATCTTAGTATCAAATTCTCCTAAGGTATCAACCATTGTCTTCGATCGCAAATTTCATGAAACGAGACCATCTTGTTATGAATCTTACGACTTAGTGCATTGGCTACGACATTTGCCTTTCTAGGGTGGTAACGAATGTCACAATCATAATCATTAATCAACTCGACCCAACGACGTTGTCTCATACTGAGATCCCTTTGATTAAATATGTGTTGAATGCTTTTGTGATTGATGTAGACTATACACTGCGTCCCATAAAGGTAATGTCTCCAAATCTTTAGGGCAAAAACCATAACACCAAGTTCAAGATCATGTGTGGTATATTTCATGTCATGGACCTTCAATTGTCTCGATGCATATGCTATAACCTTTCCTCGTTGCATGATAACACAAACAAGGCCTTGTTTTGATGCATCACAATACACGGTGAAATCATTTTTTCCATCGGGAAGGGTCAAGATAGGAGCATTGCACAACTTGTGCTTCAAAGGCTTCCTCTTGTTCGGACCCCCACTCAAAAGGTTTACTCTTTTGAGTTAGAGAAGTAAGCAGCTTCGCGATTCTAGAGAAATTAGCAATGAAATGTCGATGATAGCCAACAAGACCAAGGAAAAAACGAACTTCGGTTGGAGTTGTAGGAACACACCAATTTTTCACAGCTTCCACCTTTGCAGGGTCAACATGAATTCCTTGGCTATTCACCATGTATCCTAGAAATTGGACCTCCTCAAGCCAAAATTCACACTTTGAGAACTTTGCGTACAGTTGTTCTTTCTTCAACACTTCAAGAACTTGTTATAAATGAAGTTCATGATTGGTTTTGGACTTGGAATTGATAAGTATGTCGTCAATGAAGACAATCACAAACTTGTCTAGATACGGCTTGCATACTCGATTAATGAGATCCATAACAATAGGAACATTTGTTAAACCAAAAGGCATAACCATGAACTCATAGTGTCCATAACGGGTACGAAACGAAATATTTGGGATATTACCATCATGAAATCATAATTGATGATAATCAGAACGTAAGTCAATCTGTGAGAAAATAGCAGCTCCTTGAAGTTGGTTAAACAGATCATCGGTGCGAGGAAGAGGGTAACGGTTCTTGATGGTAAGTTTGGTAAGCTCACGATAATCAATGCACATATGAAATGATCCATATTTCTTCTTAACAAACTAAATAGGTTCACCACAAGGTGAAGAGCTAGGACAGATAAAATCCTTGTCGGACAGTTCTTGAAGTTGACTAGCTAACTCTTGCATTTCTGATGGTGCAAGTCGATATGGTGACTTAGCCATGGGGGGTTCGCTCTCGGAATCAAATCGATCTTATACTCAACTTCACGCACGGGAGGTAATCCACTAAGGTTATTGGGAAATACTTTGGAAAGTCTCGTACAATCAGGACATCCATAAGGTCTTTCCCTTTGACTTTCGTGTTGACCACGTAGGCCAAGAAACCATATAATTCTTGCTTAGGCATTTTCGAGCTTGAGTATACGACATGAGTTTGAGTCCTTTGGAAGGATTTTCACCGAATACTTTCAATGTATCCCCCGAAGGCAAAGAAATAAGAATGCACTTCTCGAAGCAAATAAATTCAGCATGATATTTGGCTAACCAATCCTGCCAATGATAATGTCAAAGCTTCCAAGTTTCATAAAAATAAGATCGATAAAGAAATCATGCGCGTCTAGGCTCAAAATGCAATCACGAATAACGACATCAATAGTGTTCGGTTCTCCATCGGCGACTTCAACGGTAAGAGCTCTTTCTAATTTCGTATGTGGCTTAGCAAGTATAGGCTCAAATTCTAATGAGAAAAAACTCTTATCGGCTCCAGAATTAAATAGAACGTAGCATAAGAACTATTAATAAGGAACATACTTGTTCAGTTTTAAAGGCATTTAACGATACAGGTAAAGCATCAAAAGACTTAGATCATAAAGTTGGGGTTGGATTTGACATACTATTCACACATCATTGTTGGCTTTTGCTTAGTTTGCATTTATGTTAAAAGCATGTCCTCGGGCTTGTGGAACATTACCCCAAGATGAGGACATTGTGGGCGAAATTGACTAGGTTCCCCACAATTGTAGTAAACAAGGTTAGTAACCATCATGGCATTGTTTGGTGCATGGTGACAAGTAGGCACCAAGTGTCAATACTTACCGCACAATGTACAATGTAGCATGAGGCATTTCCCGGATGATAATACCTACAGACATTGCACAAGGGTAGAGGACCATAGGCCATAGCTATAGGTGCTTGTGCCACAAGAACATATTGTCTTTGAGTTGCCTTGGGTGCAGCCACAACAAAATTATGAGTGGGTGTGAAGTTGAGTTTCTTTTTGTTGTTATAAGACAGTTCATTCTTACTCTCCTTACTACTTCAGGGACCATCTCTTCAACCTTTTTAGCACCTTTGACAGACATGGTGCCTGCTCGAATATGATTTTCAGTGAATTGAGCAATGATAGTAATGGCATCCTCTAAAGTTGTGGGTCGACTACCTACCACAATATCTTGAATTTGGGGTGACACCCCCTTGATGAACTTCTCAATGCTACAAGGAACAATGTCGATCATATGGGGCAACAGGATGCTTAACTCATGATGCCTAGTTAAGTAGGCCAAATGATCACCATCATCTTGCTTAAGATTCCAGAATTCCTCCTCCAGTTTTTGCAGTTTACTTCTCGGGCGGAACTTTTCGATGGTAGTATTTTTGAACTTATCCCAAGTTAGTGCTAACACAGCATCAACGCCACGATTCCTTTTCTCAATATTCCACCACGTAAGTGCCCTTTGTTGAAGCATACTGGAGGCATAAAGGACTTTGAGCACATTAGGACACTCACAGTTGATGAAAGTGTTTTCCATGCTTTCGAACCACTCGAAGTCCAGTGGCTCATTTCTTACCACTAAAGCTAGTAGATTTGCATGAGCTAAAGTGCTTAAACGTGCAGGTTTGGTTGTTTCGCCCTTGGTTCGCACTATTCTCTCCTTGTCCATTGCCATTGTTGTTGTTGGTAACATTGGTCATCAAGTTGCTATTCAATTCGACAACCATGGTCGGTATGATAGCGGCCATTTGACGGGAAATCATGGCGGCTAATTTCCGGTCGGAGGTTCCACGCTTTCCATGATGACGAGACATGCTGATACAAAGTAAGTTTGTCACAGGAATTTGGAGGTAAAAGATAATAAATCAAATAAAGATTATTCAAGACTTGTAAACGCACATGGAATGATTCCATTTGGTAACACATTACCATTTGGAAACATTGACACGTCAAAGTAAGTTAACCCAATTTTCTTAGAAACTTGTGTAAAGAAATCCATAGGTAAGCATAACTATTCCCACTAGATATATGCGAAATGTTTACCTTAGCCCGAAGGCTTTTGCCAGGAAATCTAGAATATAGGTTTCTATGAGTCACACAATATTTTTTAGGTTCATGGAATTAAAACCTTGATGAGATTTTCATAGATTAGACATAAAGTCTAAAGATTTAAACCTTCGATATAAAGTGTATGATCCCACGTGTCATCAAGAATAAGTTTAAGAGATTTCATTCGTCGAGAAAATAAAGGACTAAGAATAATTTTTAGGGGAGACAAGACAACCAAGTTTCTAAATTACAAGGCAATCCTAACTAAATAGATAACATCATGTAGCATGCAACAATATATAATTACAAGATCATAAAGATTTTTCTTAAGAGGTTCATGCATAAACTATAGTCTAGGTCACCATTTCTAATAACCTAAATCCCTATAGTTATGGGCTCTGATACCAATCTATCACACGCCAACCTTAACGGTAGAATCGTCAAGATGTGAGGGTTAATATTGTTCACAGCCACATAATGCTACCATTAAATATAAATATGATTATCATAAGTTCAAATAAACGTTACTGTAACATCCGCTGAATTTGAAAATTTTGAAACTAAACCCGAACTCACTTTGAACTTTCATACGATGGAAAATTTAATATTTAAAAAATTATTTATTTTATTGAATCAAACACGTTAAATGTGCAATTTAAGCAATATTAAAAATTGTTTTAATCATTTTATCATTAAACAAAGAATAATAATTTATTTATTTAATAATAAATCTTTTTCATAAAAGTATAAATTTATTTATCATTTTATAATAAATAACTAAATATAAAAGACTTAATAAAACTTATAAAATTATAAAATGAATTTTAATAAAATTATAAAGTTTTATTAGTAAGTATTAATCTTAATTATTGAGAATAAATAATCAAATTATAAGTTACAAGTTATAAAGATTTTATAAGAAAATAAGTTGATTAAATTAAAATTAAGGTTTTAATAAATTAAAAGTTTAAATTGTAATTGTTGTTTTATATATTTAATTTATTTAATCTTATATTTATTTCAATATCATAACACTCTTTTAAAAGACTTATAACTCACCATTAACACCATTCATAATCTCCTCCTAACCTCAACTATAAAAGCAAGGCTTAGGCCTCACTTTTCATTTGCTCATTCTCTAAAAATCTCTCACACAAACCTTTCATCATCCTTTGGTTATAACTAATTTCAAGAATTTTTTTTTACAAGTAATTTCATGAATCTTCTAATACTAAGGTAATCTATATTGTTTTTATATTATACATTTTTATATTGTTTCAATCATCCTAACATCCAATTGTTCTCATGACTTTATGTTCTTTCTTTTATTCTTTCTTCTACTAAATCTCTTTTAATTTGATTCATTATCACTTCATCATTAACTTTCTAACATTCACTAAGAATCACTAACATTCCTAATCAAGCTAACGTAAACAAAGAGTTTCGTTTGCATATGGACGGTTATGCCGCCGCATTCGGTTATTCCACAAGATTATTTCCCTAAGTGATGGTTATGCTGAAGTCTTGGAATATTTTTATATAACTCAAATGAAGTCTAATATATCATATATAACATAATAAATTGTTCTAACCCGTTTCATGCTTTAACGATTTTAAAAGTGCACATAAGTGCCTTACTATAATTTAGGCATAATATAATCTAACTTCAACCGACCATACCTTGATCATAAAAAACTAAATTTGATTAAACTCTGACTCTAATATTAAGTTCATTGAAATGCCTTTTTAACGATATTTTATACGTCTTCAAAATCAATCGGACGACTCAACAATAACCTTCACAAGATAGGTGTACATTTTAGAACATTCTGCCTTGTGCTACTGTTTTGACCCACTTAAAGGTCTTTTCATAAATTTTTTTCTGAATGAAAGTTGTCCAGGAGACTTTGTACTAGTCAAGTATAAGTTTTTTTATTTTTATGAAACCGTTTTCTATTTTTAAAACCTATTCAAACACAAACCAAACATTCTATCCAGAATCTAAATTTGATACAATAATCATTTTTCAATCTACCTTTTGCTTTTTAGCATTCTTTAAACATCCTAACTTCTTGTAATAAATTCCGACCTCAAATTAATGTTTTTTATCATTTAGCACATCACTTTTGACTCTTGAAATCCAAGCTTTCTTATGTACTCTACAACCATCACTATACTTGTGAGTTTTCCATGTGAGTTCTCCATGCCCCCTTTTTACTTTATTTCATACCTTTTGGGGTGAAACATGTTAACCTTATAAACTTACACTTGTAAACATATTGATACTTGTAAATGCACTTGCAATTCATACTTTAGTTTTGTCATGATTATTGGTGTTATTGTAAGTTTTATATGAGATACACATTATGTTGACAATCATTAACTATTGCTAGTCTGGTGACGTTATAGATCTATAGGCCTGACAAGCCTACTTGGTTAATCCAAGTACACTTAGCTAATTGTTTAATCTTGTAATCTTGTAATTTGTCAAGGTTTGATTATAGCTATATGTGTTCTATAAACTTGCATAATTTATAACCATTGACATGAATTGGTACTTGTAAATCTTTCATATATTATGTATGTTTAACCCATGGAAACTTTCATAGTTGACCTTTTACTTTAGCATGTTTCAGGATTGCTACTTGAGAAATTTGTCTTGCTCATATAGGACTTGGACTTAGTTTAATTAAATATATCATGTTGTTGTTTAAATTCTTTGTTGTATTGTAATGACTTATTCTCTAGTATTATTCAATGAAAAATGTCTTTTAATATTTTAGTTCTATGACCTATGAACAATCGTTTCACATTCGTCAGCCTCGATGATTCCGCCGTCGGTCGAGGTGTGACAGTTACAACCATAAGTCTTAATGAACAAAGTAAACAAATGTTCAAAATTCCAAATTTCAAGATAAATTATTATTTCCTAGGTCCAAATCCTAGGTGTGAGCATTCTTCAAAGATAGATATCAACCTTGCGAATTTCCTGAAACATGATAAAAATAAAAGTTCAACTATAAAAGTTGATGAGTTTCCATGGGTTAAGCATATATATATATATATATATATATATATATTATATATATATATATATATATAAGTTTACAAGTAGTAATTCATTTCAATGGTTACGAATTATGCAAGTTTATAGATAACATATAGCTACAATCAAACCTTGACCAAGAATAAGTTACAAGTATATAACGATTAACTAAGTATACTTGGTTCCCATGATGAACAAGCATACGTCATCAAGAGCCGGCAATAACCTCGACTTTAGCAACAAATAGGCTTGTCAAGCCCATTGATCTATGACGTCACCGGGCTAGCAATAGTTAATGATTGTCAATATAATGTATATCGTATAAAACTCACAATAATACAAATAACCATGACAAAAAGTAAAGATGAATTGCATGTGCGTGTACAAGTATCAAAAGGTTTACAAGTGTAAGTTGATAAGGTAAAATGTTTCACCCTAAAATATGTGAAATAATAAAAGAGCGGCATGAAAACTCGCTTGATATATATATACATATATATATATATATATATATATATATATATATTTATATTATATATATATATATATGCAAGATGATAATAAAAATATACGATGATCCAACAATATCCTTTTACAAGTTACCTAAACGTATTGATTCCAAGATTAAATTCAACAATAGAGTTTCAAGTGGAGTTAGGGGCTTTGTCAAACAATGAAATTTAACAAATGGATTCACTTACATTTTGGATTAAATAAAATATACTATTTGAGTATTTTTAGTATCAAGAAATGAAAAGGAAATCATTTGTAATTTTTAATAAAGTTTAAATATAACGTTTACATAAACTTTTATAGTTATTTAAAATAATCATGATTTAAAAAATAGTTTAATGATAATTTTTAAAACCAATAAAAGTTTAGTGATTTAAATCATGATTTAAAGTCTCTTTTATAAGAAATAAACTAAAGTGGCTTTTGTTATATTTTTTTCTTAAAGAATATATAAATATTTAAACTAGAAAAATCTCAGAAAACACTTTGGTGTCTTAAAAATAATATTAATTATTAAATTTATTTTTTAAAAATATTTATAAATTTTATGTAATTTAAACAATAAGAAAAAACCTTTAAAAGAATAGTTGTGGGTGCTCGAGTTAAACCCAGGACCCCTGCTGTATATGAACATGTTTTAAACTAGTAGGTTGGGCACCTACACCTATTAAAAGATTGGTTCTAAGGGTTTAAATCTACAAAATGATGAATTCCCCCAAATCACCAAGAGCCCTAGAATTGGGTAACTACAAATTGACCCCCAATTCGAGCATGTTAAACCAATTAACCTTAGGGCTTTTAATCCATAGGTATAATCAAGTGTAATGGTGTATTAAACTTACTTGATTACGAACAGATTGGAGTGTGAAGAACAAAGAGCTAGGAATCGATGGCAAAGTGTTTATTTGGAGCAATTGGAGTCACAGAGGGTTGAAACGGTTTGAAAGGGACCTTTACTCTCTGTTAAATAGTCTCGATTTGATGTAACTCAACATGAACGGTTTCAACCAAATACGAATGAAAAAGGATTCAAGTCGGTGTTTAAATCACCATTTCTTTTGGAATTAAGATCATTAATGAGTCTGAAATGATTAGTCGAACGTGTATGCTTGGTTAATTTAGGGTGTTAATAGGATTTTAATGTGAAATGATTTTTGATTTTATTGTGGTTTGGTTATATGATCCAAAGAGTTTCATTCTCAGCTTTACATCAAATTAAACAACCCTTTCAAGTTCGAATATGGTTTTGCGAAGTGATTAGAGTCAAATGGGTCAAAAATTGTTGGGTTTCGGGTGGTTTCGGGGCTCACCGGCGTTCGGCTAAAGGTGAACTGAGGTGACCACTAGAATTACGGGAATGGGGGGAAATTTGGTTTGGTTTTAAGGAATTATACAACTAGTCTCTGTACTTTAAATTTTGTTATTTTATGTAATAAACTTTCTTTTAAAGTTTACAAATTAACAAAACACTCCCCCTAAACTTAATTAGACTTTAAGATTAACAACTATTTTGGTTTGGTTTTAAGGGATTCTACAACTATTTTTATTATTTAGCTTTTAAAAATTATTTTTATTATGATTAGTATTATTACTATTATTATTATTATTATTATTATTATTATTATTATTATTATTGTTGTTGTTATTATTATATTATTATTATGATCAATTGAATAGTTAAATTATTAACTTTTAAATTAAACAATTAATGTCAACAAAGAAACAAGCATAAGTAAGCCTCGTAATTTCATAAATGGCATAAATGGTCCTTACAGAAATATAACGGGATTAAACTTTTTATTTAACAAAAACATGAAAGGTTACAAGATATCTGCTAGTGAAGGTGTATCTCAACCTCACTCTGGCCAGAGCATGGATGCTATTCAAGCAATGAATGCCAAAGCTCTCTCCACCTTGAGTCACAAAGGCTGTGAGTGAGAAAGAGAAAAGGAAAATGACTCCTGAAGAGATTGAGGAGGAGGAGAGAGAGAGGAAAAGGAAGCTAAGGGGAGAAAGTTCCTATGCTAGGTTTGATGGCTTCATGCAAGATGCAATTAGAGCTGCCCCCATACCAAACACTATAGATGAAGAGTTAAGGTTAGTCAGGCTTGTTTATTTACAGACCAGGAACTATGATGTTGATAACATCATCTCCCTCCCCTTAGAAGAATTGAATGAACGTGCTAACATGGAAATGTCAAGAGAGAAGAAGGAAGCAGAGGATGCAAGGTTGCTCCTTCAGATTAAGAAAGAAAAAAGACTAAAAAGTCTCTACAAACATGTTTCAACTCTCTCTTCAATTCAAGAAAGTCCTATGCAGAAGACTGTGGCTCCATAAGAACCTCAAGTAGACAAAGAAACAGATAGACAGAATATGATTAACTACCTGAGTGTCATAGGTCTCTACCAGGCATCTACCCTTCCTCCCTTCTCCTTTGAGTACATTGAGTTTGAGTATCTCAAGCAACTTGAACTTCAAGTGCTGAAAAAAAAAAGCAACAAAGAGGAAGATGATAGAAGAAGCAACCAAGTCAAGAGCCATCATCAGAAAAGCCAAAAGATGCTAATTGGCAGAGGATGATGAGCTTCTTCAAGCTATATGGATTCTCCGGAAGGAGACTTGGCCCTATGTTTCTATCCACTATGGATGAGCACATTAGGGTGATCAAGCAAAAGATTAAAAGAGGAGAATTGTTGACTTACACTCCCCACCAAGTCAGGTCCCTCAAAAAGTGGAGGGTAAGGTTGAACCTTTTGATATAACACAATCTTGACCTACTTCTGATTCTCAGCAAGCTTTGTCTTCTTATCCACAACATGGTTTTGTATCCTCTCAATCTGAACCTGTGAGAGAGAAAGACCCAACTGAGAAAGACAAGGATGATCAACATGGTGCTATAGGTTAGTCTTCTCAGTTAAAAAGTTCAAAGAGGTGAAAAGGATGTTTCAGAAGAAGAAAGAGGCATCCATCTCCAACCTCAGGATGAGTCTGGACATCCTGAGGATGTGCAACAAGAAAAGGCTCCAGCAACTCCTATTCAAGTAGCTCATCTTGCATTAGGAAGACCCATCTTATCCTAGACTTACACTACTAATCCAGAGAGATGGCATGTTATAAGAGATCAAGGTATAGAAGATGTCTATACATGGCAAGACATGTTCAATCTACATCTGCATGATCTCTTTGAGATGAGAAGATACTATAAGAGCCAGAGTGATCTTGACCATCTAAAGAAGAAAGGATTGGTCATCATCATGATGAGGACTAAGGGGATTGGTCATTATCATGTTGATATCTGAAGTCTTGAATGTTTTGGCAGCATCATCCTAGGGGGAGTTTGTAAGGTTTCATATAAGGCTAATGTAATCCAAAACATCCAAAGTCTATCCCGCATGCATGCATAGAAGTACTAAGTAGAATGCTTCAAAAGTTTCACACTCTGCCTTAGAAAATATTCTAAGTGTGAAATTTTTCGAAGCCAAGACCAACATCTTCCGAAGCTTTAAAGACAAAGTCTTCCAAAGCCAACATATGAAGACAAATTTTTTCCAAAGACTTTTGAGTACATGCTTTATCTAATGTACCTTTACCATAAAGTTGGACCACCTTTCGCTGCAACTCTGTTGACTCACCAACTTTCACAGTCCATGCTTTTGGTAACTGTACATTGAGGTCTTGAGTCTTTTACTTTCTACTTTATTACTTTTATCATTTTTGTAGTATATTATGATTTGATCTATGGCATGTCATAATCACTAGTCAAAAGGCAAAAGGCAATCAGCCTTTTGACTCTACACTGATTTTGTTATTGTCTAGATCATGTATCCGACTAATCTTCAAAATATGGCCAGTTGTAGGATGTAGTATAAAGTATCTCAGGTCCCTCGTATCTTCTTTAATGCTTTGAAACACTTGTAAGGAACTTGAGAGCAATATATAACATTCTTGAAAACCAAACACTTTTGTTATCTTGTTCTTGTTCTGTCTCTTTATTACTTGTGTTTCATTGTATCAAAGTGTAACTAGTTACCAAGTTCCCTATTTGATATGTTAAGTATTCTAAACTTCTCTCCTTATTGTCTGTTGTGTTGTAAGTGACCATACCTTAAAAGGTCCTGCAAAGATATTTTCTTTATTTTAACATGCCCCCTCAAGTTGAAGGGTGGGGTTTCCAAAGTTCAACTTGACCAAACACTTATGTAGAGTGGTCTCATCTATAGCTTTTGTTAAAATGCCAGTCTACTGGTCTTTAGATTGAACGAATGGTAGAGAGATGATATTTTCTTCTAATTTTTATTTGATGAAATATCGATCTATTTATATGTGTTTTGTTCGATCATGTTGAACTTGGGTTTTCGGATATTTGTATGACTGATGTATTGTCACTCATAATCTTGCTAGTTTCTTGTGGTGGGTAACCAATCTCAGTGAGGAGCCCCCGTACCCATAATATTTTAGTTATCCCCCTTGTTATTCCTCAAAACTCAGGCTCGACACTTGAAAGGGCCACAACCTTTTGCTTTTTGCTTCTCTAGGTGACGAGATTTCCTCTAACTAGTGCGAAGTAACCTGATGTTGACCTTCAGTTTCCTTTATCACCTGTCCAGTCAACATCAATGTATACTTGAGTCTCTAGATGCTCGTTTGGTTTAAACAAGACTCCATGGCTGGAAGTTCCTTTGAGATATCTCATAATTCTTACGACTGCATCCATATGGGCATGTTGGGGTTGATGCACAAACTGACTTACTACTCCTATGGCATACGCTACGTCTAGACATGTATGTGAGAGGTATATCAGTTTTCCCACCATTCTTTGGTATCTTTCTTTGTTGGCCAGCTCTACTTTTTCCTCCATGTAGAGTTTCTGATTCACGATCATAAGAGTATCCGTTGGTTTGCAATCTACCATACCGGTTTCTATTAGAAGGTCGAGTATTCTTTTGGCATGTATAAATTCCTTTTTTTGATCTCAAAACTTCGATCCCCAGGAAGGATTTAAGTCTCCCTAGATCTTTTATTTTGATATCTATGAACAAGTTCTTCTTAAGTTTGCTTATTTCTTCTTTGTCATATCCGGTAATAATCATGCCATCAACATAGATTATTGGCATGTTATGAGATTGTTCCTTTGTTTGAGAAACAAAGTATGATTTGAGTTACTTTGTTTAAACCCATATTTTCTCATGGCTAATGTGAATCATCTGAACCACGCCCTAGGCGACTGGTTTGGCCCATAGAGTGATTTCTTTAATTAGCACATTTCCCTTTCTCTAAAGCTCTTACTGAATCTAGGTAGGGCTTCCATATAAACTTCTTCTTTCAGCTCTTCATGTAAGAAAGCATTTTTTAAATTAAAGTAATGGAGTGGCCACCCTTTATTTGCTACCATGGAGAAGAGCACTCTTATAGTGTTCATTTTTACGACTGGTGAAAAGGTTTCTGAGTAATGAATTCAATAGGATTGAGTGTATCCTTTAGCTACTAACCATTCTTTATATCATTCATTGTCATCAATCTTGTGTTTAATTGTGAATAGCCAGCGACATCAGACTGTTTTCTTCCCTTGTGGTAAGACGCATTTTTCCTATGTGTTGTTTTTCATCAATTCCTTTATTTCTTCTTCCATAGAAATTTTCCAATATCTGAATTCAAGGCTTGTTCTATAGTCAAAGGGATCTCTTCAATGTATAAAGGTTAGGCGAATGCCTAAGCTTCCTTTGATAGATTCCCGTTGGCTATGTCAGCCATAGGGTATCTTCCTCGGGATTCCTTCTCTGGAGAGTACCTTCTTAGTGGAATCCTCTGTTCTTTCTTGGTGGGAGAACATATGTTTTTGGTATATCTTCCTATGTGGGAGGATTTCCTTGTTCTTGTTCTCCTTGTTCGGCCGGTGTGAAGGGATTCTCTTGCTCCTGTGTACTTTCACTTTGTTCAGCTGTTGTGGAATGATTCCCTAGTCCCTGTAAATTTTCATCTTAGCCTATTGTTTCAAAAATGTTAGTAGAGATATGATGAGTATTACTTACCTCGGGTACCAGGTTGGGAGCAGTATCTTAGGGGGCACTGATGATTGGGTCTTCTGTTTATATGGAAGGAGGTTCATTTTGGGTATTATGACTCGTTTCTTCAGTATATGGCACATACTCAAACCAATTTAGAGTCTCTAGTTCTTCTCTCTAAACTTTATGTTTAGAGGCATAGTAATATTCTATTTCAAGAAAATCATAGTTCATAGTGGTGAACATTTTTTAAGTTTTTGGATTGTAACATCGATATCCCTTTTGAGTTACTCCATATCCAATAAAGACACAATTTTCAACACAGGGATCAACTTTTGTTCTGTGTGATTTTGGTATGTGGACGAAAACAGTGCATCCAAAGATTTGTGGTTCAAGTGTAAGATTAGAGGGTGGTTTTTTAAATTCTAAAAGCACTTGCAAAGAGTTCTTTGATTTCAAGATTTGAGTTGGAAGCCGGTTAATGAGGTATGTGGTCGGGGCAAGAGCTTCAGGCCAAAACACCTTTGGAACTTGTGATTCTACTAAAAGAGCCCGAGTTATTTCTAACAAAATACGGTTCTTTCGTTTTGCGACACCATTTTGTTTTGGGGTATGGGGCAAGCAGTCTGATGAATTATGCCCTTGGTTTGGAAAAAAATGTTTCATATTGTTGTTAGCAAATTCTCTTCCATTGTCAGATCTAAAAATTTGAATGTTCTTTTGAAATTGAGCTTGGATCATGGTATAAAATGTGGTGATTTTTTCAAGAACGTCGTGTTTGTTTTATAGTAATACTCAGGTCATCCGTGTACAATCATCCATGAATATTACATAAAACCATAAGTTTTTCCCCCTATGATTTGAGATGGACCCCATATGTCGAGTGAATTAATGAAAATGTGAGTCAGCCTTTGTGTTATTTGGTTTAAACATTTTCCTGTGACTCTTAGCTTACACACATGTTTCAAAATATGACTTACAACTTAAAGAAAATAATTTTGGAAATAAAACATGCAAATAACTGGTAGATGGATGCCCTAATCTTCTATGCCATAGCCAAGTTTCACGTTCTTTTGTTCCATGAGAAAGTAACTGCATTGCCACTTTGAGTCACCTCATCTATGTAATAGAACCCTTGTCATTCAGTGTCACGCCCAATTATCACTCTCGTCCTGATATCCTATAAGATACAAAAAGTCAGTTGCATGAGGACGGAACAATTAACTCTTTTGTTATATAGCTTATTGATAGAAGTTTATGTGATAGGGAGGGAACATATAAACAATTTGAAAGTTTTAGAGTAGGAGAAATTTCTATAGATCCCCCGGTTTAACACTCATGTTTCTCCATTTGAAATTTGTATACATGATTTTGTAGGTTTGGTTAATGTGTCAAAATTGGATAATTCGTAGGTCATGGTTTTCGTGGCCCCACAATCAAATATCCATGATTCTTGTCTTTTCTTATAGTTCTGGGCCACTGCCACACCATTGAATTCAGGGTGCTTTTTTTAATTTTTAAAACTTTCGTTGATAAAAGGTACAAAATTTTAATTAGTTTTAAAAGATAAATGGGGTTTCGAAAATCCTCTCTCAACCCCGGTACCTGTGGCCGAGAATGGACCTTATTCATCCCCATCGTGAACCGCCGCTACTCCTCCAAATCCGTTCAAGTTGCTTCGGTTACTGTCGTTAGTGTCGGCGGCATCATTGTTACCCACAATGGCGGAAGCTTGCCTCTCTCTCGGTCAGAATTTTTTGTGCCCTTTTTGTGGCCATCCGACCACCATTCGGGATCACCAACAAGCTTGAAACATTGTTCTTTGGTTTGCTTTGTCACACCACAGTGAGCACATTTAAGGTGAGGCTAGTCTTCTTTGTTCAAAGATTCATTCTTTTTCACATCAAGTCTATGATTCCCCTTTGATATGAGCCCTAATCCTTCTATTTCGGTGGCGATTAAACATGATGATATGTCGTTCATATCACTGTGGGTTGCTCACAGAATGTTCTGGTGAGCGGCCTCTTTACAAACGACAGCATACGCCGCCTCAGCAGATGGTAGAGGGTCTAACCAAGGGATTTCCCTTTTTATGGGGTCATACCTTCGGTCTAGGGCATTTAGAAATTGAAAAAAATTGTTTTGGCCTGATTTTCGAATAAGTCTTGATGTCTTCTGGACATTTCATGGGGTTTGGGTCAATTCTATCGATTTCTCCTCATATCCCTACAAAGTGATACAGAAGTCTTCAAGTGATTTATCATACTATTTGATATCATTGGCTTTGACATGGAGGTTGAATGTTCACAATTTGTCTCTACCGCTACTGTAGGTGACCACCAAAGCATCCCATAATGATTTTAGTGTAGGAAACTCTGTTAGGTTGCTAGCGAGTACTGGTTTGATATTTTGTATTAGCCACGAGAAGACAAATAAGTCATCTTGCTCCCATTGTTCAAATGCTTCATCATGCTAGTGAGGAGGATCAGGGGTTAAATGTTTCAGAACGGACTTTGATTTTCCATCTATAGCAACCCGTATCATCCAGGTCCATCGTGCGTAATTCTGACTATTGAGTTTGAGGTTGATGTGTAGGCTATCAGAAAGTTTGGGTTGTTTGGCTGGGAATTGATCCCGGTTTTGAGCAGCTGGGCTGTTGGACAGTTGGAAAGGTCGTTGCTCGAGTTATCATCTCCAGACATGGTGACTCGAGTTGGGTAGGCTTATGAGATTGGTAAATGATGAGCAACTCAGTTTTTTGAACTAGAAGTCTGCTCTCATACCATCTTGTCGAGAGGTAATCAAGAAAATCTTATTATTTGCCTTTTGAATTATTCCTATTAAAAAGGAGCCTACTACTATTTATACTACATTGTACATATACACAATAAGGAAACAAAAGGCTGTCAATGGTTGGATATGGCTGGCAAATGAAAACGTAACTTGTTCCACTCAAATTGGAAAAATGATGTAATTGAGCAACAATCTTGTTGATACCACAATTTATTTTCAATTAAGATATTTTCTTTATTTTAATAGTGTGAACTCTCCTATTGTTCGCTTTGAATTCTATAGTTCCTATAGCTCAAATGGGTCAATGATAGGCAGCTTCCAGTTCCATTTCATGGAACTTGAGATTGTACGATCCACACACGTCACTAACCTTTTCCATTAGTTAGCATCTAGCAAGAGTAGAGTCGGATACAGATCCTTAAGGATGCCTGAGCTGCACTAGTTGTTTAACAAGAATAGAGTTCTCCTTATTTTTCGCTTTGTATTTGATCAAGCTGTTGATATTTGCATTAAACTCCAAAGATAGTAAAGGTTTCATTGTTAAAGTATAAATGAAATGACATTTTATTATTGGGTGAGGTTAATTAAGTATTCATAAAGATCAAGTGTTCATAACTATCGATAAAGGAGTGGTCATTCCACCCTAATGATAAGGATATTTAAATTCGAGTAAAATGTCATTTTTATCTCTGACATTTTTATCTCTGACGTTTTATTAAATTCGAGTAAAATGTCATTTTTACCTCAGTCGCGGCCCAAACGGGCTGTAAGCCCCAGCCGCGGAACACCACAGCCGCGACCCACTCGGGCTGCAAGCCCCAGCCGCGGCTCACTGGGGCTACAAGTCCAAGTCGTGTTTCACCCGGGCTGGGGGCCCGAGCCGTAGTTCACCCCGCCCCAAGCCACGCTACAAGCCTAAGTTACGCTTCGCCTACGAAATAAGTCCAAGTCGTGGTCGGAAGAATGGACCCAAGCCGCGGCTGTGTACTTGGCTCAAAGACACAAGACAATTTATCTCACTTATGACACTCAGAAGAACTTTATGAAAGGCCCAAAACAAGACAAACATGGTAACCAAGAAAGCTATTCATTGATTATAAAAGAATAAGAAAGAAACACAAAATGACAAAACGAATAAAGCAAAAACATTGGCAGAGATTAGACCAGCCCCCAAAATTCCCAAGTCAACTACAAAGACAAATTACATTAATAACAGCCACAAACCCTTTGCACCATAAAGGTATAAAACCCCTGGCTAGGGGATTTCAGTCTTAGATCATTGACCACAAGCTTTCGAGAATAGAACCATATCATATCTTGTTTCCATACACCAACACTATAAATACCATTTTCATTCCACAGGTAGAGGAAATTCTGAGAACATTCTCACTACAAACCAATCATATACTAATCTTTCCCTTCAAGTTCTCTCAATACATATACTTATTCTCAAGCCGGAGTGTGGTCTCGGGGGGAAAACCCTTTCTACATGAGGCGAGGCTCACGGTGTTGTTTTTGTCTCGCAGATACTCTTCTCAGCCAAAGCCAAGCCCAGCTGCAACTCACTTCCTGACGACCTCCCGTCAGCCAAAGTCCAGACCAAGTTCCAGCCTGATCTTTGACATTCTGCTCAGCCGAAACCAAGCCCAGCCGTATCCTGCTTCCCAATGGTCAAAGTCAAAGCCAAGTTCCAGCCTGATCCCTGATAGCAACCCCATTCTTGCACTGCTCCTAAGTCTTAATCTCTTGACTAAGATTTGTGTAGCAACATTTGGCTCCATCCGTGGGACCCGAGCAAAATGTGTTTCATGCTCTCTGCATAACGCGCGGCTAGATCTGCGCTTGTTGTGCGTTCTACATGACATCCATATCTATATCCATAACTCTTAAGTTATCACATTCCAAATCTCAAACTTTCTTCTCCATAGTATGCTAAAAGCATTCTCGTTCATGTGTTAATATTGATTTTTAAGATCTCTAAAAACTAATGATGTTACCTATTTCAAAAAGCAAATATTTAATCACCATGTCATAAACCCATTCTTACATATACCTGACACTCATACATGGAACAAACCATTTATGTCGTCTTATCCTTCAATTTATGGAACCCAATAATGGAATATGAGTAATCATTCATTTGGGTACTATGTATGCTCACATTAATAAACAATCATATGTATCTCACGTTTGGACACATATATAAAGAGGATTGTTGTATGAGCATATATGAAGATGTTGTATGAGTATATATGAAGATGCCGGATCATCTTGACACGCTTTAACTCATGAATCTTCATTGAGGAAGTCAAATCATATTTATATATATATATATGTATGTATGTATATATATATATGTATGTATATATATATATATGTATGTATATGTATATATTTGTATGTATATTTGTAGTTATATTAGATACACCAATGAATTATGGGAGCGAAAGAAAAGAGAAGTACACATGTAACTTTAATTTCAGTCCTTAAACTTCAGGTGTCCTCCTTGGTGATTAAACTTTTCATTGTATGGCTATCAGCCGCGGCACATGCTTGTAGCCCACCCTTCAGCCGCTGCACAGGCTTGTATCCCCCTTTCAGTCACAGCTCAACCCCTTCAGCCGTGGCATATGTTGTGCTTTGGGCTTATTTTTTGTAGTATTCTCCTTCTACGAGGCAAACTTTATTAGTTATATAACCAGAGCTCCAAAGTTGAAAGCTAACCTCAGGTAGCAACTTTGTCTTTTCTGAATTGTGCACCACCCGAAGCTTTTTATGTCACTGCTCATAGAGATTAAACTTCTCTTGATCTTAATACTATCCGATATGTCATTGAATCCTAAATCAAAATTCCACAATAGGGATTCTAACTGGAAACCTAAAATAGTGGTCGAAGGTCTCTTATAGATCTCGAGTAAAGCCCGGTTCGACAAGTTAGTGTGATGATTGAAATAGTAAACTAGTTCGACATGAAAAATAGTTTTCCTTTAAAAGAAAAAAAAAGAAAAAAGGGGTAATATAGTCACTAGATCTGTATACTATATATGACGTGAAGGTAGTTAGTGATGCTCAAGCGAACGAAGCTGCGGCTTAGATAAAAGAAGTGAACTAACACCGTCACGCGGACCATTTGCCTCTTTAGGTAAGACAACAAGATAAAAAAGGTATAGTTTTTACATCTTCCTAATTATTATAATTAGGAATCTCATAGTTAAGTTATTGATTGGTCTGAGAAGACATTACGACTCCCGCTCAATTATAAAAAAACGACATTCAAGGATTGATCTAATATCAGTTCACTCCTTCGTATCTCATATTATTAGGGTTACACCACTAGCTAACTGACCGAATCAACGTTTATATTATGCTAACCTGGTCAATGTTGTTCGGAGTCGACATGTAACTAGACTTTAGCCGTGATTTGAACTAATCAACACTAGACCTGGACCTTTGCGTAATGTTGTGGCATGTCGCATTTGCCATGACATGCAACATGCTTTTGGTAACCAGTGAGTTTTGTCCTTCGCTGCCAAGTTTATGTTTTCCTTTGTTCTTTCTTTTAAAATGCCTAAGCGTTAAGCCTGTGTTCTCCACCTTCACCTTTTTAAGCCGCACTTGAGGGGATACTTGGTGTTAGTCGACTCGCGGTTGGGAGTTTTCCCACTGCTTGTATTAATTTATATTTGCTATGCACTCTTGTTTTTAGCTATAACATGCCTATATGTTTTGGTCTACGCATCATGAACAGGAGCGCTTTAATGTTAACATAGGCAAGCACATCATAAGCATTGCATGTGTGTCGCAGCTGAGGATTTGCCTAAACGAGCCACATCTAAATAATGCTATTAATATGCGAGTTACCCTCCCTGTTATTTTGCTTGACTTATTAGTCACAATTAATCAAAAGACAGAACTTGAAATTTAACCCACCCTAGCCGCGGCTTGAGGTTTGGTTCTGTGTATATTGGGGCATTAAAATATGTGTGTGTGTGATACTTTAAGTCATTAATTATTTCAATGACCGAATATCTTGTGTCTGATTGAAAGTCATGCAAAAATTGTAATTACACTAAGTCATGGTTCATAATGTGCGTATGTGTGTTCTTTTGAGCTGCGGCTCGTGCTCGTTGGTGACTCTGTCGCGGTCCAACCACAAGTTAATTTAAAATGATGCTTGGTTTTAACGGATATGAAAGAAACAAAGTTGGAGCTTTTGTTTTTCAATTAAGTGTTTAGTCGGTTTAGTTTTAGCAACTTGTATTGAGATTCTCAAATAAATAATAATTAAAAAAAGAAGCCGTATTAGTTTGTGCAATCATGCTCGTTTGGTTTGGTCTTCAGTTACGATAGAAACAAGTTGCATTTCGTGCTTCGGCTTGAGTCCAGTCACATCCTTACTTCAGCTAGAGGTCAGCCGCATCACATGTTCCTATATCTTAGGATTACAGAATAAACAACAAAATATTCATTTACTGTCACTTTAAAAATTTTCTTATGTAATACATACAAGTGAGTTGGAGACGTATTTAGTTTATAGAAAGAGAGATTAATTTTCCTATTTCTAATTATTTTAAGTAGAAATCTCATATTTAAGTTGACAATTAGTTCAAACATGGTTACAACTACTATGCATTTTAAACACGATAGTAAAACTTTTCATATAATATTAGTTTAACTCATCTCAATCAACCAGAGCTATGCTATGTTAGAGACCAACCAATTTTATTATTCACTTAACCTAATGGCAATAACAGTTCCTTTTGAGCCACAGTTACACTATGTCTTAGCATTACGATATAATTTATTTCCTTAGTTGTGCTCACGTGTTACACCTTTGTCTGGTTATTCACTAGTAGTTTTTAACTCCTAAGGAACCAATATTAACAGTTGATCATGACACCGTTTTTTTTTTGAAGCTATATTGGTTTCATGTATTATTGTCATAAGAGTTGTTTTCCTTTAATCCTTTAGAAGCCAATTTAAATTTGCAATAAACTTTACAAACGTATATGCACTTACGAAATTATTTTAATTGACTTTATATGTTATGCTTCCTATGTGAAATCTATAACTGATACTTGGTAAATAAGTAAGTGTGTATATATATATAATTCTTATAAATATGAAGATTTATTCACCACTTCAAAAGCCATGACTTATAATATGCATTAAAAATCAATGGATATAAAAAACTCTATGTGAAAACAATACTAGAATCCTTCAAAATTCTGTTAGAAATTTTCTCCCTTTTTTAAGTATTCATTGATGTCTTATGTATAATAAAAATATAAAAGTGGAATCTCTAAGTTTGTATTAGGTTGCAATATGGTAGACTACGCAAGTTTATAAAACAAAGAACACACTTTTGACACAACTATTTATATTTCTAAATGAACGGTGAAAAACTTGAACACTAACAAAACTACTACCAGTTACATGAAATAACAATGACAATATTTGCTAGTAATTGCTAAAGAAAACTACCATTAAACTAATGATAAGCCCTCACTATCATATTGAGGATTATCCATTAGATAATAAAAAGGTTTAAGAGAACATGGATAGATCATAGACTAAAGGATCATGGACATGAACAAGGTTTGGGCCTCTGGTGTAAGACTTGGGCCGTAACTAGAACCAAGAGCTTCGGCTGGAATAAGTTGTGGTTGATGTTGAGTTACGATTGTCGTAAGCTTCAACTGGTGCTAAACTACAGCTGGTCCTAAGCTACGACTAATATATTTTTACTGGTGCTGAGTTGCTACCAATATAATTTTTACTGGTGCGGAGTTGTGACTGATGTGAGTGCTTTGCTTCGGTTGGTATAAGCTGCTGTTTGTGGCTAGCTGCAGTTGATGGTGAATTGCATCTATGTTGACTTTTAATAAGATTCAAAGGAACCTAACATTGGTGGGTTATAACAAAGTCATCAATCAACAAATTCAATGCAAAAATGCCTAAGTTAAAGTCCTTGTTTAATCAAGGAAGTTGGGAACAATGGCGCATACAAACTCACTCAACTAGATCTCACCACCATCCAACATACATGGAATGGAGTCTCTCTTCAAAGGTGGTACATGTATATATATGTAACCAAATGGTGTATTTCAAGTTTTAAAATGTCAAAAAGGTCACTAAGCCATGTCTAGGTGGAAAACTTAAGAGCAATTAAGCCACCCAACCATGTTTAGGTGGACAACTTTGATAGAAATTAATTAAATCGACCAAGCACGCTTGGGTAGATAGTGTTAAGCGCAATCGAAGTAACTCAATCATGATTTGAGTGTAGTAACCATTAAATCAAACAAGTAACCAAGTTTGAGTTACAAGCAACCAAGTAACTTAATCATGTTTGAGTTGGTAATCATGAAATCAAGCAAGTAACAAAGCTTGAGTAGATAATGTTACAAGTAACTAAATAACTCAATCATATCTGTGTTAATAACCATGAAATCAAGCAAGTAACCAAGCTTTAGTAGATGATATTACAAGCAACCAAGTAACTCAATCTGTGTTAATAACCATGAAATCAAACAAGTAACCAAGCTTGAGTATATGATGTTACAAGCAAACAAGTAACTCAATCATGTTCCAAGTTTGTAACCATAAGACCAAGCAAGTAACCAGGCTTGGGTAGATGATGGTAAAGCAATCACACTCACGTTTGAGTTAGTAACCATGAGATCAAAAAAGTAACTAGGCTTGGGTATATGATGTTAAAAGCAAGCACCTCATTTTGAGTTAGTAACTATATGTAGTCAAGCAAGTTACTATGCTTGGATAGATGATGTTAAAAGCAACCAAATTAATAAACCATGCTGAGTTGCAATCATGATATAAGTTGAATCGCCTAACAATGTTTGGGCAAATAATGCATACAAAAAACTCAGCCAGGTCTAAGTCAATGACCATGAAAATGATTGGATCACCTAACCATTCTTGGGAAGATAAGGTTGAAGTCATTTGAATCACTCAACCACATTAGAGCTAATAACTGAAATCATTTGAATCAACCATGCTTGAGCTAAAAATATTGAAGGCAACTAATTTCGATATATGAGTTAGTCCAAACACACGATCATGTTTGGATAGAAAGTACTATAAGATTGAAATTTGCTCAACCATGTTTGAGTAAATAGTTTGAAATCAATTAAAATACTTACTTATATTTGGGCAAATAATGTCTCTAGCAAACATGTTACTTAATCAAGTGATTTTATGGTACCTCTCTCATGTCCTAGGTGTTCTCAAGAATAGTACCATTAGTCAAGTCCAGTCGGGGTTAACAATGTCAAAAGTGGACGTATGGTATTAAAAAGTCGGTTGGGTGATAGCCGAAGAAAAACAATGGAACGAAGAGCTGTTATTAACAATGTCAAAATGATAACATAAAGTCAGCATCTTGGCCAAAGTTACGAGTCACAGCCAAAGTCAGAGTCGTAGCCAAAGTCAGAGTCGCGGCCGCAGTCACGAGACACGGCCGAACCCATGCGTACTTATGTGCAGAAGATATTAAGTCAAGAACCAAGTTGCAGTAAAGAAAGTCAAGCAAATCCAATGACCAAGCACGGTTTAAAAGCATACATATAAGGTGCCAAAGTTTAAATACCATTGCAAAAAAGAGACAACATAAAGTCGAGTACAAGATTGATATAAATACAAAAACAACACCTAAAGATAAACAAGCTAAACAAGAGCAGGGTCTTCAGCTGGAGGGTCAAGAAACGACTTGATCTCCTCAATGCTAGAATCACGCATAGCAGCAATAGTCTCAACCATGGGAGCTTTATCAAAGCAATCAGATTCATCTCGTAGTTTCTTCAATGCATTTTTGTCAAAATTCTTGGCTTCCTCGGGTTTCTTGCCCTCTGCAGCAAGGCGAGCTCCATCCAACAGACCCGTATTGTACCCCACCTTGTCTGAATGACTGTTGATCCTAGCCAAAGCATCAAGAAACTCCTCACTATCGCGTATCTTATAAAATCCAAACTGACACCATCCGAGATGATCCATTTCCTCTCAGACGTAAGATAAGCTACTCGCTCCTCAAGGCTAGAAATGAGACTTTAAGAAGCCATTTTACTATCCTTCAAATCCAAAGAAAGTTTTTTCACGGCAGCATGTTGAATACAAAGCTCCTCCTGGGCACCATTGAGATCTTGAGTAAGTTTTTCTTTAGCAAGCTCAAACACATCACAACGACACTTGAGGGACGCGTTCTCAGCCTCCAATTTTGACATTTGCTTCTTGAGATCATGAATCTCATTGACACCATCAACCCAACGACCATGAATCTCAACAAAAGAGAATAAACTGTTCACCATGGCTGTTGGACCCTTGAAAGGATCATACATGCCAACTCAATGGGTGATATGATGATTGTTCTACTGAAATCCCTTAAGTCCAAGAAGAAATGCGAATGAAGAATCTGCTAAGAAGAATAAAGTATTGTCTCCCGTATTTGTCAAATGCGGAAGGCATAGAACAAATACGGACAAGTATTTGTTCTTCTGCATTGCCAAATACGGAAGACCAAGAAAAGATGCGGACAAGTACTTGCTCTTCCGCATTGACTAATGCGGAAGACAAAGTAAATGCGGACAAGACTTTGCTCATCCGCATTGAAAAATGCGGATGACCGAACAAATGCGCAAAAGTATTTGTTCATCCACATTAACCAATGCGGATGACCAACATACTAATGCGGTTGATCAAGTGAAGAAATGTTGATCAAGTTAACTCATTCGCATTTGTCAATGCGGATGAACAAGCAAAGATGCGGATGAAGACTTAGACTAGTTCTGATGTAATAGCTCAGGGGTAGTTTAGTCATTTTGTAAAAGGCATCTTGTCTGCCTATAAATAGAATAGATACCTCGTACATGAGGTGACGGCTGATAGATGAATAATTTTTGTTGTAATTATTCTCTGTAATTTATCAACTTTCATATATCAATACAAAAGCATTTATGAGTATTTTTCTTGCATTGAATGTTCTTTGATTGTTTGTTTCCGCTACTCAATCATTGACTTGGTTACCATATCCGATTCACAATAAGAATATCACTCTTACTCAACCCCAGTCAATTGGTATCAGAGCTTTGGCTCTCGATTCTTTTTCAGATCTGCGAAAGAACTGAATAGAATTCGATTGATCTGGTAATCGAGTTGCTAGTAGAGTAAATCATATTTTCTACTTAGTAAACATCAGAAATTACTCTTGTCCAACACATACTCATCAAAATACTCACAACACCAAGAAACTCAAGAAACTCAGTATCATCACAGATCTGTTTCTGAATTCCGTTAGAACTGTTTGAACTAAGTTGGACTAATCAATCATAAAATCATCTAAATCTATATTATACAAGTTAAACACATAGTTAAAACGGATTCTAACAGCTACTCAGAACTTGGTCATACACCTAAACCTCCAATGCTTAAACATAAATCTGAGTTTAAACAGTGGAAGATCAGGTTAGGAATTACATCACAGGTGTAGATCCTGATTTCTAGATATCAATATGCAAGGGGCCACACATTCCTGTTACTCTGTCTGCAGATCAAGCTGTAATATACAGAACTGCTAGAATACCTATTGAAGATCTGACCTTAGATGAAGAAGACTACAAGAAAATCAAGATAGACCTTAAAGCCTACTTAATTCTGACTCAAGCACTCAAGATGGATGTGCTGAAAAGACTGGAGAAGTATGGAACTGCAAAAGCTGTGTGGGATGCACTCAAAATCATGTGTGAAGGAAGTAGTGAAGTGGCTGAAATCAACAAAGACAAGCTTGTTAATCAGTATGAAACATTTCACCACACCAAGGGAGAATCAATCTCTAAGCAACTGCATAGATTTGTATAGTTTGTAAATGACTTGGAAATCATGGGAGTCACTTACAAAATTAAAGAATTAAACAAAAAGATGCTTCATAGTCTCCCTGAAAGCTGGAAACAGAATGTAACCATGCTAAAAATACTCTTGATCTTGAGAGTACTACTCTAGACATCATGATAGCCAAAATTGAAGCTTTAGAACTTGATGAAAGAAGTAGAAATCTTGGTGGACCTAGAGTAATTAAAGCTTACAAATTTCCAACAGAATCTCATTCTGTGGAAAATGCATTCATCACTGAGGAGGATGATTTTATCTCATCTAGAGATCAAATAAACAATACTGGGTTCATTGCAACTCCACCAATCAATCATCCTTCAACCTCATCTCAACCTCCTAAAGTCACTACTCCGCCTCAAACTCCCAGAGTCAATACTGTTCCTCAAACCAATCCTGAAGACTCAAGATCAGAAGAACAAAAGGCAACTTACAATGCTTTTGTTGCAAGCTTTGAAGCCTACTTGGGAGGAAGACTCACTTCTGCTCATCTCATTCAAGAAGATCTGGAGGAAATGGATCCAGATGATGTGGAAGAAATGGATCTATAATGGCAAATGGCCATGATTGCAATGAGAGCTAAGAAATTCTTCAGAAAAGGAAGAAAGCTGAGCCTGAATGAGAATACAAAACTTGGATATGATAAATCCAAGGTGAAATGCTTTAACTGTGGCATGGCTGGCCATTTCTCAAGAGAATGCAATGCCCCCAGAGAAATAACTATCAAAGGAACTCTCTAGGCCAATCATCCTCACAGCCTAACTTAAGCTTCCACTCCAACAACCAACAGCAGCAGTATCATGAACACCAATCATATCAGAATCCACGCCAACTGACAAATCAAGCTCATGGAAACAGTCAGTCTTCAGCTAGTGCTCTTGTAATAAAGCAAGATGGAGTTTGTGACTAGAGTGTGTTTGCAGAGGATGTCAAGCCTCAATTTCAAAATCATGCTCTTATGGCTCACATCAATGATGGACCATCTCCAATGCCTACTGAGGTAAAATCTAACCTTTGTAGTGAAAAATGCATTAATGAATTGCAAGGGTATAGAGAGCATAATCACAAACTGGCTGATAAAATCAAAGAAGAAAAGGTGAAATCAGAGATGATGAAGAGAGAAATGAAAAACTTTGAAATCGAAATTAAATCTCTCATCTCTGATATAGAAAAACTGCATGGTGAGAAGTATACTCTTGCAGCTAAGAATGAGCTACTTACTAAAAAGTTAGCTCAATCTAAAGCTCAACAATCTATGACTGAAGTGAAACTTGAAAAGTTTCAAATGTCTTTAGTCAAGCCGCTAGAGATGCTTGATTCATAAAAGAATCCAAAGGACATGACAGGGATTGGGAATAATTCATGTCCTCCACCATACAATGACAACTACACTGTCATGCCTGACTCTCTCTCACTCTCTAAAGCAATTGAACCTAAAACTATGGAACCTAAATCTGTAGTGAAACAGGTGACAAATCCTCAAAACAAACCTGATGTTCATATTGAAACCAATAAGGATAAAATCAAGTTAGGTCACCCAATCAAAATCAAAGAGTGTTTAGACAAGACAGTGAGTGTCATGAAACCATCAAGCCCTGTAAAAGTAATTGTACCTTTTATAAAATTCATACCATCTATTTTACAAGCCAAAAAGAGATATGTCAAGACAGTGAAACCCATTTCTGAGAGTAGTTCTGATAATGAGATTATATCTCCACAAAGTTCAAGCAAATCAAAAAAGGTTTCACTGTAAAAGAAACAAACTGTAACACTAGGTTCAACACATAAAACATCATCAGACCCTCAGTCTTCAAGATTAAGGCAGGGAGTTGGGTTTGATATCTGTAACAAGAAACATGTTGACCAGTTTAAGAAAGAAGTGAGAAATAGGTTGAAGAAACAAAAACAACCTAGACAATTGAACAAAAGTAGTATTGCGAAGCAAACTACTAAAAGGGCTAATTCTGATTCATCACCTAAAGAAAAGAAAGTGACTCATCAAAAGAAAATATCAGTTGAGTCATACAAGGAAAAATCTGATTCAAGAAACAAACAAATGTATTATGATATTGGGAATGTTCAATCACAAGACAGATAAATGCTTCTTCAATCAATATTATTCTATCTGTGATATGAATAATCACTCCACCAAAAATTGCTATTTCAACAAGTATTGTTCAAACTGTGACATGAACAATCATAATACATCTGATTGTTACTTTAATCAAAAGGGGTTGAGAATTCCCCAACATAAGCCCATATCAAAAACATCTACTGTGATGCACTCTGTCAGACCTCATCTTCATAATACTTAATCTAGGACACCTAGATCAACAATGACAGAAATAACTTGAAGGATTAAGGAAGGGTCAAAGAAATCATCTCACAATGAAACACAAACTTGACATTCCTAAGCAAAAACCAACTTTTGATAATGAAACTCGGGCTAAATTTTTACAAATAATAGAGACCAACGATTTCATTATTCATCTGAATCCTCAGTAGATGTTGATGAGATGACTCAATCAATTCATCATAAAAAATCTCCCAAAACACCTCCATCCAAATCACAATTCAGAGGGAAATACCAGGAGGTCACTATCATGAATAGGAACGGAAACCCAAGACCATCATGGCTTGGATCCTCATTCTAATTAGTTCTTTTTGCTTGTAGGTTCATCCACACAGGTCTAATAGCCTATGGTACGTAGACAGTGGATGCTCCCGACACATGACTGGAGATCGTTCCCTCCTTCATGACTTCAAGTACATACAAGGAACTATTGTGGCATTCGGTGGAGATTCAGAAGGTGGTAGAATTACAGGAGAAGGATCTGTGACAACGGGATGCTGAGCTTTGACAGAGTGAATTACTGTGAACAACTGAATTTCAATCTGCTAAGCGTGTCTCAGATCTACGACAAAAAATATTCCACTCACTTTACAGATACTCACTACTACATTCTGAAACCTGGATTTCAGATCCCTGAAGAATGGGTTGTCTTAAAGACTCTGAGGAAGAATAATACATATGTATTAAACCTGTGTTCTGCATCACCTAAGGAAGAAACATGTCTTTTGTCTAAAGCATCATTTGATGAGTCACAGCTTTGGCATAGACGTTTGGGGCACACTAACTTTAAAAATATGAACAAGTTAGTCAAAGGAAACCATGTCATTGGTCTTCCTCAAAAAGAATTAAATTTTATCGATCAATGTTCAGCATGCCTCAAAAGAAAACAACACAAATCGTCTCACAAAACCAAGCTGATGAACACTAACAATACTCCATTGAAGTTACTTCACATGGATCTATTTGGACCAACTCATGTAATGAGTATGGGAAAGAAACAGTATTGTTTAGTGATCATTGATGACTTTTCTCGATTCACATGGTGTTCCTCCTACTTCATAAAAACGAAGCATCCCAAGTCATTCAAAATTTATCACCAAAATTGAAAATCAACTTGATCTTAAAGTCAAAACAATAAGAAGTGATAATAGAACTGAGTTCAAAAATGAAAATATGAGTTCCTTTTGTGCAACCAAGGCATTGCTCATCAATTCAATGCAGCAAGAGTCCTCAACAAAATGTGGTAGCTGAAAGGCGAAATAGAACACTGGTTGAAGCAGCAAGAACGATGCTAGCCGATGCTAAACTGCCAATCACCTTCTGGGCAGCAGCAGTTAACATATCGTGCTTTGTGCAAAATCAAACTCTGATTGTTAAAGAAAGTAACATGACACCTTATGAACTGATCTTCCATGGGAAATCATTTATTGAATTCCTCAAATCATTTGGTTGTCCAGTCTCAATATTAAACACCCGTGATCATGTGGGAAAATTTTCATCCAAGTCTGATGAAGGATTCTTTGTAGGTTATTCTTCTGTCTCAAAGGCTTATGGAGTGTTCAATCCTAGATTGAACATTATTGATGAATCTAAAATGTTCAATTCAAGGAACATTCGTTTCCCAAATCTACAAATGGTCTTGACTGGTTGTTTGATATTGACACATTTACAAAATCATTTGACCAATTTTACTTGTCTGATGCAGGAAATATACATTCAGGTGATACTTCATCAACTATAGAAAGAAGAGATAATTATCCATTGATTCCACCTACATTTGATGAGATGTTCCTCTTCAAGCTGATCCCATCAGACAACTGTCATAAAACCTTAGTGTTTCTTCTGAAGAAGGTCCCAGCCTGGTACCATCTCACTCAGATGACTTGTCAAATGAGTTCAGAAATAAAAAACAGGCTTCTCATCCAGTAGAAACACAAGGTACATCAAATGATGCAAGCAATCTTAGTGTTGTTGAAGATGTAGCAGTTACTAAAACAGAAGTTGACAATCTTCATAATTCAACAACAATACAAGATGAATGTGCCTCTGACCATAATGAACTGAATGTCTCCAATCTTGATGTAACTATTGCTGGTGACACCATTCCAACCATAAGAATACACAAGAATCATCTAGTTGAAACCATTATTGGTGATCTTAATGAGAGGGTGACTAGAAGCAAGTCTAGTATTGCAAACATCTATTTGTTCTCATGCTTTCTACGTCAAACAGTACCCAAAAACATCAAAGAGGCACTTCAAGACAATACTTGGATTGAAGCAATGCAGGAAGAATTGCTCCAATTCAAGAAGCAAGAAGTATGGCAACTGGTAGATCTTCCCGAAGGACAATACCCTATCGGTACCAGATGGCTGTACAGGAACAAGACTGATGATAGAGGGATCGTCATAAGAAATAAAGCAAGACTAGTGGCACAGGGATACACTCAGGAAGAAGGAATCGACTACGACAAACTGTTTGCTCCTGTTGCCAGACTAGAAGCAATCAGAATCTTTCTTGCATATTCTGCGTCCATGAAATTTACTGTTTATCAAACGGATGTAAAGTGTGCCTTCCTGTATGGAAAGATTGCTGAATAAGTCTATGTGAGTCAATCACCTGGCTTTGAAGATCCAGATTTCCCTCACAGAGTTTACAAGCTTGACAAAGCTCTGTATGGTCTTCATCAAGCACCAAGAAAGTGGTATGAGACTCTATCATCCTTTCTTCTTGAACATGGGTATGAAAGAGTAAGTACTTGTCCGCATCTATTCTTGGTCTTCCGTATTTGTCAACGCGAAAGAACAAATACTTGTCCGTATATGTTCTATGCCTCTGCATTTGACAAATGCGGAGACAATACTTTATTCTTCTTAGCAAATTCTTCATCCTCATTTCTTCTTGGACTTAAGGGATTTCAGCAGAACAATCATCAAATCACCCATTGAGTTGGCATGTATGATCCTTTTAAGGGTCCAACAATACTCCCCCTAAGGATTATATAGCCAAGTTTTCCTCAATGTTTGGGAGGTGATTGATGTTGTGAAGATTCTGCTGGGTCTTCTGGGGGTAAGATGAATGCATCTTTGGTAGGATCCAGTATAGCTTTAATCATATTCATGAAGTCTGTAGCTCTGACATCCTTTCTCTGCTTAGCACATGAATCTTCATCTTGCTCATATTGTAGATGGCTTCCATTGGTAGCTTCTTTAGTGAAATTGGCTCCCATATAGAAATTGTAGAAAGTCCATCTCTATGTATCAGTAAGCTCCTCGCCCACATCAACCTCGAGTTTTACAATGTTGCCAAGCTGCAATGGTGTCTTCTTCTTTCTTTCTTTTCTCTCTTTTGATTCTTATCTGATCATATGTCAGCATCAGCAGCTTGATGCACTTTAGAAAGAAGTGCATATCCAACTCTCCCAGTTTATTATTCAATTCCCTTATGTCTGGTGTATATGTAATGGATATATGATTCATCAAGCAATCTAACCTCATATCCACTGAATAATCTGATTTCAGCCCCTTCCTTTCCTCCCCACTTCCTTTCAATTACCATCTCATAAGTTTTCTCATCATAGTACACATTTGAGATATCTAATAAGGAAATGAAGGACTATCTCTCAAGTCAGGGTTCACGAGAAGAAGGATTAGAAACATGAAGACCAACTCATTAAAGGCTGCAACTCTTCAATTGATTAATGAGAAGAAAGAAAAACTTAAGAAACTGGAAGAAGAATTAGCAAGCACCAAGCCAAGAAGTAGAGTATGAGCTGAAGACATGATGCTGAACCAGAAAGACCAAGAACTACTTGCCATTGTGCTACACAAGTACCCTGAATGGTTTGCAGAACCATCTCAGTTGAAACTGCAAGAAGGATTGACCACTGCAGAACTGATCAGAGGGATGTCTACTCCCAAGGGTAAAGTTGATCAAAAGATAATAGCTTGGAAGTACGACAATACATGGAATATGTTCATGGTGAAAAGGATCTCAGGGCTAGTACAATTCTTTACAGAGTACTCAGCTTTTGTAAATGCCCTGGAGATTCATGATTTGAAGGAACTAGCTCAACTTGAACTGATCAATCATGCAGCTATGTTCAGGGGATATATATTTGAGAACATACTTAAGATGTTTAGAAGAACAAACAACTTCAATTCATTAAAGACAATATGCTTGAGAAAAGATAAAACATTTGTCAATCCCCTTGATAAGAAGAAAAAGATGCAAGCAGAAGAAATTGTATTCCTTGATCTGAAGGTGAAGCCTACAGAATCATTAAAAAGGAAAATGGTGTCTGTACTCATTCCTCCACACCCATCTCAAATGTGTACTATGATGAGAAAACTTATAAGATGGTAATTGAAAGGAAGTGAGGAGGAAAGGAGGGAGCTGAAATCAGATTATTCAGTGGATATGAGGTTAGATTGCTTGATGAGTCATATATCCATTACATATACACCAGACATTTCAGGAAATTGAATAATAAACTGGGAGAGTTGGACATGCACTTCTTTCTAAAGTGCATTGAGCTGCTGAAGCTGGCATATGATCAGATAAGAATCAAAAAAGAGAAAAGAAAGAAGAAAAAGACACCATTGCAGCTTGGCAACATTGTAAACTTGAGGTTGGTGTGGGGGGAGCTTACTGATACATAGAGATGGACTTTCTACAATTTTTATATGGGAGCTAATTTCACTAAAGAAGCTACCAATGGAAGCCATCCACAATATGAGCAAGATGAAGATTCATGTGCTAAGCAGAGAAAGGATGTCAGAAGCTACAAACTTCGTGAATATGATCAAAGCTATACTGGATCCTACCAAAGATGCATTCATCTTACCCCCAGAAGACCCAGCAGAATCTTCACAACATCAATCACCTCCCAAACATTGAGGAAAACTTGGCTGTATAATCCTTAGAGGGAGTATTGTTGGACCCTTGAAAGGATCATACATGCCAACTCAATAGCTGATTTGATGATTGTTCTGCTGAAATCCCTTAAGTCCAAGAAGAAATGCGGATGAAGAATCTGCTAAGAAGAATAAAGTATTGTCTCCCGCATTTGTCAAATGCGGAAGGCATAGAACAAATACGAACAAGTATTTGTTCTTCCGCATTGACAAATGCGGAAGACCAAGAATAGATGCTGACAAGTACTTACTCTTCCGCAATGACTAATGCGGAAGACAAAATAAATGCGGACAAGACTTTGCTCATCCGCATTGACAAATGCGGATGACCAAACAAATGTGCAAAAGTATTTGTTCAGCTGTATTAACCAATGCAGATGACCAACATACTAATCCGGTTAATCAAGTGAAGAAATGCTAATCAAGTTAACTCATCCGCATTTGTGAATGCGGATGAACAAGCAAAGATGCGGATGAAGGCATAGACTAGTTCTGATGTAATAGGTCAGGGGTAGTTTCGTTATTTTGTAAAAGGCATCTTGTCTGCCTATAAATAGAATAGATACCTCGTGCATGAGGTGACAGCTGATAGATAGGGAATTTTTGTTGTAATTATTCTCTGTAATTTATCAACTTTCATATATCAATACAAAAGCATTTATGAGTATTTTTCTTGCATTGAATGTTTGTTTCCGCCACTCAATCATTGACTTGGTTACCATATTTGATTCACAGTAAGAATATCACTCTTACTCAACCCCAGTCAACGGCCAAACAACCAGGTTCGATAATTCTCTGTTTTTCAGACCTTCCCCACGGTAAAACTCAACAGGCATGCGAGACACGAACATAAAGTCCCTACATGACTCCGGAGTTTCAAAGGTAGTTCCATTAGTCAAATCCCAGTGAGGAACAAATTTCTCCTCCATATTTAGGTTAGTATCTTCAGAAGACGCGGCCGTTTTCCCTTTATCAAAGTCATCAAGGGGGCGACTGATGTATACAAACCCGTAACTCGAGAAAAGGTAGACAATGATGTGATTGATGGAGACTAGGGTCGGGGCTCGAGGCAAATATAACATGAGCATTGGTAAGAACAGTCGTCATAATTATTATTCCAATGACATGGTTGATACCATGACATTGGACTGGGGGGACATGAAGGGGTATCACCCCAAAAGACAAACAAAGCCCGAACCGATAAAACGTAAGGCCGGGTTGTAATCCTCAGCCGCGGATCACCCCAGTCGCGGCCCAAACAGGTTGTAAGCCCCAGCCGCGGAACACCCCAGCCGTGGCCCACTCGGGCTGCAAGCCCCAACCACGACTCACTCAGGCTGCAAGTCCAAGCCGTGTTTCACCCGGGCTGGGGGCCCGAGCCGTAGTTCAACCCGCCCCAAGCCGCGCTACAAGCCTAAGTTGCATTTCGCCCACGAAATAAGCCCAAGCCGTGGTCGGAAGATTGGACCCAAGCCGCGGCTGTGTACTTGGCTCAAAGACTCGAGGCAATTTATCTCACCTATGACACTCAGAAGATCTTTATGAAAGGCCCGAAACAAGACAAACATGGTAACCAAGGAAGCCATTCATTGGTTATAAGAGAATAAGAAAGTAACACAAGATGACAAAACTAATAAAGCAAAAACATTGGCAGAGGTCAGAGCAGCCCCTAAAATTCCCAAGTCAACTACAAAGACAAATTACATTAATGACAGTCAGAAACCCTTTGCACCAGAAAGGTATAAAACCCCTAGCTAGGGGATTTCAGTCTTAGATCGTTGACCACAAACTTCCGAGAATAGAACCATATCATATCTTGTTCCCATACATCAACACTATAAATACCTTTTTCATTCCACAGGTAGAGGAAATTCTGAGAACATTCTCACTACAAGCCAATCATATACTAATCTTTCCCTTCAAGTTCTCTCAATACATATATTTATTCTCACGCTGGAGTGTGATCTCGGGGGGAAAACCCTTTCTGACCGTGGCGAGGCTCACGGTGTTGTTTTTGTCTCGCAGATGCTCTTCTCAGCCAAAGCCAAGCCCAGCTGCAACTCACTTCCTGACGACCTTCCGTCAGCCAAAGTCCAGACCAAGTTCCAGCCTGATCTTTGACATTCTGCTCAGCCGAAGCCAAGCCCAGCCGCATGCTGCTTCCCAACGGTCAAAGTCAATGTCAAGTTCCAGCCTGATAGCCTGATCCCTGGTAACAATCCCATTCTTGTACTGCTCCTAAGTCTTAATCTCTTGACTAAGATTTGTGTAGCAACATGTTTCAAGTGAGACTTGAACCCAACGTCATTTAATTAAATGTAATATTTTTACCACTAGGCTATGCTAGTGGTTGTGGTCCAAGTGATTAATGTTATCGTCTCCCAGTGATTAATGTTATCATCTCCCAGTGATTGTAAGCTAAAATTTCTAGCTACATTATGTATCAAGTTATAATACATTTAACGAATTGTCTTCGTGTTGATGCAAGAGTGCAAGTAGAATGAAGGTGTCGTTGCTCCGGTCTCGACAACTGTCAGATCGATTACACTATAATATCTTCATGATTCATGATTATATAAGTGTTTATATTCTATTATTTTTTAGACTTTTTCTCCTTGTTTTCTCTAGCAACTTCCTTAGCTTCCTCTAATACGGGTTCCATTATATCCTCTATTTTGTCTTCCATTTCTTGAACCTGAAATTCACAAAAGCAAGCACTTTCTCAAATTAATTTATACATTAATAAATCTATTTTAGTTGCGTAAAAAAGTGACGCTTCACTTCAAACTTGTTAACCAAATTATTGAAATCAAATAATTCATTCAACAAAAAAATATGCCAAGAAGCTCGCTCAAACTCATAACGACTCATCATTTTATTTTCATGGTATTATTTTTTAACACGAGAGGGAGTCATATATATATATCGTTTTGACAGGTTTTATTTATGACATATCAGTATCACGTTTTCTTTGTTTTTTATTTGTTTTCTTCTGTCCATAGAGTGTTATCCCACTTTTTCTTATTTTTCCAATATTTTCCCTGTGTGCATACGATACAATGGTCAAAAGTTAACCTATAAGTACTAGTGAAAAATCTCAGGTCGGGGGCTTATTTCGATCGACAAAACCAGATGAGGGGTGTTGTTTCCACACGGGGCCGGGTTTTCCCCACCTCTTCCCGGTATTCACCCCGTGTGGCGTAATTAGTCTATTTGACCAATTAAGACGCGTAAATAACACATAAAATGGATGTTACATGTTATATAACACAAAAACTTTTTACCGGTGTTGATATGTAGTATATTTTGTATTCATTCATATTCATATTGAAATAAAAAAAGTAAGGAATAATTCCTTTTAATATTTATTTATGTTAAAACGAACGTTGGATGCTATATTAAATATAAAAAATAAACTCATACTCAGACTTATTTTAAACAATGGATACACTTTATTTGAGTTTTTGAATTCTGAAAATTTGAAATAGTACACAGAAAATGAGAAATATGCAAGATTATATTATTAAAATAATGTAATTAGTTGATTGATTATGGGGCTGGAAATTAACATGGCTTTATAGTTGAAAAATAATTTTTTTAAGTTTATGTTTAGAACAAATTCTAATCTGTTTTTCATATTTAGTGATCATGTAGAATTTAAACCACATAAAATTAATGGATTGACTTATCTAATGTTGAGAACAAATTTTAACAATAGGTACAGGCTGTAAAAGTTAGTTAATGAATTGACTATTTTACAGAGAAACACAAGCCACATTATAACGTTCAGTTAAAGTGTCCCATATCATGATTTTATGTATCTATAATAAACCTCTTAAACAATAAATTAAGGAGAAAATAATAAAGGTAATTAAATAACAATCTTGAAACTTATGTATAAGTTAAATCAAACCAACCTTGTCTATGAAATCACCGGCGGTGTCAGCATCTTTTTCAAGTCTTTCGGCTATGTGTTCGATATAATCAAGTGTCTTCTTGATTTCGCTACCATCTGGAAGATCGTCACCGAGTTCTTCCACCACCTTGTCCACCTTATCCGCCACCGCTTCCACCACATCCGTTATATGCTCCGCCGTGTCAACTATATGCTCAACCTTCTCTGTAACAAACAATACTCGATCAATACTTTTAACATTATAATGTGTTGTACAAGATTAAGCATCATAATAACATTAATCCAAAAAACTTAAAAGACTTACGCATCAGTACTTTAATTGGACCTCCTTTCGTAGTGAAAAATGGCACGACAAATGTCATCAAAATTCCAATAACCCAATTTTTCCTAAAAAAACATATAACATTAAAAAAAAAATACAAAAACTTGTACTACAGAAATATTTAAACCCTCAACGTTCAAAGACGAAATTAAACACTTATTACACATCTAAATGTCATTATGTCGTTAGTGATCATTAATTAGTCATTAATATAACATAAGAGCTGCAAAATTACCAAGGTCCGGGACCAGAACTTGACGGTGGCGGTGGCGGTGGCGTTCCGGCTGGTTCGACGTTGGCGTAAGCGATCGTAGAGTTCCATTTGATGGTGGTGGTTGTGATTGGAGCCACCGTGTGTTTGGTGATCGGAAAACCAGAAATGGGATTGAATGGAGGATTAACATGAGGTTGTGAATTAGGGTTTTGTGCAAATTCAACTTAGCAATTGAATTTTGAGAAGCCATAACCTTGTGATCGACATAATTCGAGATCTCGAGAATTTTAGTATTCTTATAAACTATGAGTGGAACGCATGTGAATATACATATATGATTTATGAAAACATAGAGCAACACAAAGAATATTATATTGTTTATCGGAAACAGTGGTGGAAATTAATTTAATGATTAGAAGCAATAATCACGTGCTTTTGTGTAATAAAAATAATTGGGGTTCCAGAAAATACGGTGTTATGACATTTTTACCCTTGAAGCTGTGAGGTGGTTAGGTAGGATATTAAGGAGATCACTCGTATTTAACGAGGACTAAATTGTCCAAATAATTTCATTGAATTAATCATATTGTCAAAACTACGATCTGTCTACCTACTCACTTTATTTCGAAGGAAGATTCTATTTTATTAATTTTTTTAACCACTAAAAAATAATTTTTAAGCATGATCAATCGAGTAAAAATTCATTAGCAAAAGATCACCTACGTTTACGAACACAGACAGTGCTGGTGACTCGGCTCACCCGTTATTTCAAAAGAAACCCACCACCCAATAAAAGACCTATTGTGGTAAAAATTTTGTTCCACTTGAAGCATATTGCACCGAGTAAGACTCCAATCCATAACCTCCAATTTGAAAAATAATAGAACGTATCCTCTTAAACCAGTGAATCTACAGCTCATTCGCAATTATCTTTTATAATATTCTCTTTTGATATATCAAATTTAATCTCACCTAACATATTCTAATCGCTTATATCGTTTTTTTTTCATATATGCCATTTTATATATACCAATTTTCAACTTTTTTTTTCTAAATGTTTGTCTGTGATTTAATTTACGTGTCTTCCTTTTACTTCTTTTTTCTATATTTTTCATATGTTTGTATGTGATTTAAATTACGTGTCTTTCCTTTTAATTCTAGAAGGGTTTACAAAAAAGTGGGAAAACATCATAATTAATTAACTTAGTGCATGATACATTGATACATAACAAGATATACTTTATCATTATATGTTTGGTTTTAAACACAAAATTTACTACATATGCGTCTCTCTACCAATATCTTTTTTTAGTTTTATTTCAAAGTCAGCACAACTAATTAGAAAAGAATGGTCCATCTCATATCTCAATTATTCACATGTGTTACATGACAAATAGGATTCTCTACAAACCTTGATGATTATGTCTTTAAAAGCAAGACATTTTCGTTATTCAATGGAATATCTTTGTACTATGAATAATTGAATATGATCGGGGTAAGGTTATATTAAAACTAAACTCCTTATTCTAAAAGTTTTAAAAAAGCACAATGACATGCAACCAAGTCATAGTGAGTTATATGTGTAAATGTATATATACTATCTTTTAATATTTATTTAATAGTTCAAAAGTCACTAAGCAACCCATAAACTAAGGAAACAATGAAATAAAAACAAATATACGGAAACAATTAAAGATATTGTACTTGAAATCCACTTAGCAAGAAATAAGAACCAGTACAAACTGGAGGTGACATCACGATAGTAAAACCATGTGGAAATTACTAAAATAGAGACAGCTAGCAGTGTACCTTATTTATTTTCTCCGATTATTAAACGTTTAAAATAATGGAAACTAATTATTATAGAGAAGGGAAATGAAATCACGTGTTTTTTGTCAGGAAAGCGTGTTTTGACATTTTTACCCTTGATGCATGTGGTGGTTAGGTAGGACCCTAAGGAGAGCACTCGTATACAACGAGGACTAATTGTTCAAATGAACGAAAGTTGGACTTGGACTCATCATATAGCCATATTCACCTTTTTTATAATTAAAATGATTTTAATTCAAGTTTCTACATATGTAATGAAAGGATAAATTTGGTTTTAATCTTTTTTTTTATACACCAAAGTTATAGTGTTTAAAACAGCACACTGAACATAAAAAACGATCAGACATTTTGTTATTTTGTCATTGCTTTTAATGTTAAATTAATTAGTATTAATTTTTATTATGTTTTACACATTAAAGATACACTACAATTGTCACACCCCAACCTTAAGGGTAGAAACGTTAAGATACGAGGGTTAAGATTGTTCACAACCACATAATACTATTATAAATTGTAAATATAATCAACCATAAGTTTAAATAAGCATTACAATCAAAAGTCTCATCATGATAAAATAACAAAAGTTTCAATTTTCAAGATTTCATGATATTTCATTTATTTCCTAAGTCCAAGTCCTAGATATAAGAATGCTTTAAAAGTTATCATCAACCTTGCGTACTTCCTGAAAGATGTTAAAAATATGTCAACTATGAAATTTGGTGAGTTTTCATGGGGTTAAGCATATATATATATATATATATATATATATATATATACACACACACAACATATACACACACACACACACACATTATAGATATATATATATATATATATATATATATATATATATCTATATATAGATATATATAATATATACATATATACATAATATATATACATATACATATATACATATCATATATAATATACATATATATATATACATATGTATGTATATATATATATGTATATATATATATGTATGTTATATTACATATATATATATATGTATGTATATTATACATAATATATATATACTTATATATACATACATATATTATATACATACATATATATATTACATACATATATATAAAACATATATATACATACTATATATATATATACATATATATATTAGATACATATATATATATATATAAATTATATATATCTACATATATTATTTATAATATTATATATACATATATATATATACAGATATATATATAACATATATATATATATAACTTATAATATATACATATATATATATATCATATATAATATTATAAAGTTGCAAATAACATTCATGTAGTGGTTATGAATAAAGCAAGTTTATAGATAACATAAAGCTACATCAAACCTTGACAAATATTCAATTACAATTTATAACGATTAGCTAGTGTACTTGGTTCCCATGTGTAAGATTCCTGAAGTCTGATGCAACCCAAAACTGCCTAAGGTTTCAGCAACATGCACTAAGTACTGAAGTGAAGAATGCTTCGGAAGAATTACACAAAGCATTAGAATATAAGTGTAAATCTTCCGAAGTGTACCAATATCTTCCGAAGCCAAGACCAATATCTTCCGAAGCCAAACATGAAGTCTTCCGAAGCTTCAAGAGACAAAGTCTTCCGAAGCTTCACCCTATGAAGACAGATTTCTTCCGAAGACTTTTAGTACACATGCTTTATCTGATGTACTGTTCCATAAAGCACCTTTTTCCGCTGCGTCTCTGATAAGTCACCAACTTACAAGAGTTGGTGAAAAGGTCCATGCTTTTGGTAACTGTACATTGAGGTCTTGAGTCTGAAACTTTCCACTTTATGTACTTTATCCTTTTTGTAATGTATAAGGATGTGAGCTATGGCATGTCATAGTCACAAGGTCAAAAGGCAGATATGCCTTTTGATTCTACAATTGATTTTGTTAGTGTCTAGTCAATTGTATCCAGCTGGCTTTCATAGTATAGCCGGCTGTAGGTTGTAGTATAAGTATTCCAAGTTCTTGTATCTTTCTTTATGCTTTGTAACACTTGTAAAAGAACTTGAGAAAGCAATATACTGCTCCCTTGAAAACTATACTCTCTTGTTCTGTCTCTTGCTTTACTTGTGTTCTTTGTATCACCTTTGGTTACCTAGTTCACTGTTTGATTAAAGTTTAGTTAATCTTCTCATTGTGTTGTTGTGTTGTAATTGTGTTCAAGCCCTTGAACGATCCTGCAATTGGTATCAGAGCTCTCAGGCTCGTGATATAAGATCTAACCATCTTAAGATCCCTCACACACACAAAAACTAAACTTTTCAAATGGCTTCCATCTCAAAGACTGATATGGAGACTGGAACCATGAACAAATCCCCATTGATCACTCTTGATGACTTTGACACCTGGTGCATGAGGATGGAAGGCTTCATCAGGTCTCTTGACTCAAGAATGTGGGAATCTGTTGAATATGGACCTTTCATACCCAGCACCCCCTCTGCTACCGGTGCTGGTATGATTCCTAAAGATGTGGCCAACTACTCAGATGAAGATAGGAAAAGAGTAGAGATTGACAGGAAGGCCATGACTGCTCTTCAGACTGCTATCCCAAACTCTGTGTACAGAGGTTTTAAGAAGTGCAAGACAGCTAAACAGCTGTGGGATGCACTGAAGCTGATGTATGAAGGCTCCTCTGAAGCCAAGGAGAACAAGAAAGATCTTCTAAGCAGCAGTTTGAAAATTTCACCTTTAAAACAGGTGAAACCATGACCCAACAATACTTCAGGTATGTTGAGATTGTGGATACCCTTGTGGATGGAGGAGTTCCTCTTGAGAACAGAGACATTGTAAGGAAGTTCATGTCCTCACTTCCTAGGCAATGGACACACTATTGTGTGGTAATCAAGAGGACTGAGAACCTTAAAACTCTTACTCTGACAGAGTTATATGGGATTCTCAGTGGATACCAGATGGAGATGAACTTACAAGGTTCATCTGGCAACTCTAACAATCAAATGGGTTCAGCCCTTCATGTGGTTGAAAGGGACAGCATAGAACCCCAACATCATCTCCTATGCTACCCTGACAACTCACAAAAGGGTCCTTTCATCACCTTCCCGGAGACACCAAGGGAGAACTTTACTCAAGGAAGCCCATTCCAAGAGACAAGTTCTTCTCAAGCCTTTGTGTCTGCAGATGAAAGCTGTGGAAATTATCTCTTCACTCTTGAAGACCTAGACTGTATCCATCCAGATGACCTGGAATACATGGAGATAGTTCAGCAGATGGCTCTTCTCACTCACAGAGCCAAGAAGTTCTACAAGAGGACAGGAAGAAGATTTCCAAGCAATGCTACCAGTGGTAAGTTTGGGCTGGATAAAAGCAAAGTTAAGTGTTACAATTGTAACCTTATGGGTCACTTGCTAGGGAGTGTAAGGCACCTAGAGCAAATGGGGGTCAAACACAACTCAGACCAAACTCACCAACAATACCCCTCAGGCTGAGAAGACAAAGCAACATGCTGCGGTTGCTGTTGAAGAGGGAGGATTTGACTGGAGTTTTCAGGTGGAGGATGCTTCTCCAAACCAAGCATTGATGGCTGACCATGATGAAGCCAAGGTATTAGAACATCTTTGCTCCCCTGAATGCATTGCTAAAGTAAATAGATACAGGTCCTACAACCTAGAGATGAGATCTGATCTTGAGTCATTAAACATATTAAAATCTGATTTTAGAAAGTCTGAAAATGATTACAAGTTAAAGATAGAAGACTTGGAGAAAACCATTTCAGTACTAAAACATAACACAGATTTTAGAACTCAGATCCAAGATCTCATCACTAAGTTGACTAAGTGCCAGGCTGAGCTTGTGATCAGCAAAGCCCTGCAGAGAAAAGTGTTCCTTGAAGAAGAGACCTTTGATTCTAACAGAACAAAGTTTTTTATCTCTGCAGGTTTCAAAGCAGTAAGGACTGAAGACATCCCCACCAAAGCTTCTTAGCCAAGAGTTCTGGTTCATGTTCAAATCATCTCAGTACAAAGAAGAAGACTGAGCTGCTGTGTACCACTGCTGCACAGCCTGGACCATCAAATTCCAAGAACAGTTCACAGCCCAAGGGAATTGTATCTGCATCTACCAAGATGAAGGTGAAAAGGGATGTGACCAAGCCAGTCTTGCTCTCAAAAGGAGATTTCTTTGAAGAAGAAAATGTTGTGTGTTATGTGTGAAAGTACTTCTCATATTGCCAAGGATTGTCCATACAATCCTAAAAGTACTATCCACATGACCAATACAAAGACTTCAAAGAATCTCAAGAAGTCTCAAGCTTCGGAAGGAAGTCTGTTTCCTTCGGAAGCTCCAAATCAAAGAAGAAGGTAAATGGAAAATTACCTTCGGAAGCAAAGTTGGTCTCGGAAGAAAGGAGTTCTTCCGAAGCACTAAAGTCTGCTGCAGTGACTGTAGATTCTTCCGAAGTATCAGTCATTAAAACTTGTGAAGCTCCAAAAGCTTCTAAGGTTTTGAAGGTCAAGTCCAAGACTCCAAAGGTGGTGTGGAAGTCTAAGAAAGACCAAATGACTGAGGTTTCTCCATCAACAACAGCTGAAGATCCCCTCTGTACAACCATAGGATCTATTACTGTTGCATTACCTTCTATTACACTTACTGAACCCAAGACAAGTAAGGCTTGGGTTTCCAAATGTAACTAATCATTTTCTTTGTGCAGGAACAGCTCAAGACAAACAAGAATGTCTGGATAATTGACAGTGGCTGTTCCAGGCACATGACAGGCATAGGTCTTTACTTCATAATTTTGAGAGAATTGATGGAGGACCAGTTGCTTTTGGAGGAAATGAAGGTGGTTACATTTATGGAAGGGGCAAGGTCACAAATGGTAAGCTCAGCATTGAGAAGGTAAACTTTGTTAAGGAGCTTGGGTACAATCTTCTGAGTGTATCCCATTTTGTGATCAGAGTCATAACATGCTCTTCACTGAGCATGAGTGCATTGTTCTCAAGCCTGGAGTGGTCATTCCTCATGAGCATATCCTGCTCAGAGCCCCAGGAAAGGGAACATGTACAAGATGGATTTGCAAGAAACATCTCCCTCTGGAGAAGTTTCATGCTTTCTATCTAAAGCAAATAGTGATGAGTCTTTCCTATGGCATAAAAGAATGTGCCATGTAAACTTTAAGAATATGAATAAATTAATCAAACATGATCTGGTAACTGGAATGCCAAAGAAAGAGTTTACAAGTGATGATCATTGTGTTGCATGCCTGAAAGGGAAGCAACACAAGGTATCTCACAAGCCTAAGGAAAAGAACTCCATCACTACTCCCCTACACTTATTACATATGGATCTCTTTGGCCCCACCAGTGTAATGAGTTTAGGAAGGACCTTATACTGTCTAGTGATCACAGATGATTTTACAAGATTCACTTGGGTTTTCTTTCTTAGAACTAAAGATGAGACTCCTGAGATTCTAAAGAATTTCATCTTAAAGATTGAGAATCAATGTGATCACAAGGTCAAAACCATAAGATGTGATCAAGGAACTGAATTCAAGAACCAAATCCTTGATACATTTTGTGATGAAAAGGGTATTACAAGACAATACAGTGCTCCCAGGACTCCTCAGCAAAACGGAGTTGCTGAGAGGAGAAACAGGACACTTATTGAAGCTGCAAGAACTATGTTGTCTGACTCTAAACTGCCTATCACCTTCTGGGCAGAGGCAGTTAATACTGCTTGCTATGTGCAAAACAGTTTTAGTAGTTAAGACACATGGTAAGACTCCTTATGAACTTTGGCACAAGAGGAAACCTTTCATTGGTTTTCTCAGGTCATTTGGATGTCCCTGCACCATCTTGAATACCAAAGATCAAGTTGCCAAGTTTGCTGAGAAATCAGACGATGGACACTTCATTGGATACTCTTCTCAAGCTAAAGCTTATAGAGTATACAATCTCAGAACTAGAATCATTGAGGAGTCAGCCAATGTGACTTTCAATGAGCACACTCCCAGTGTGGCTGGTTCTGGTCCGGATTGGCTATTTGATCTTGATTTAGTTACCAACTGTTTTAATAAATCTTGTGAGCATGTTTCAGGATCTGCAGAAAATTTAAATACAGGTGATCCTGATCCAAGATTTGAGCTAGGAAGACCTTCAGCTCCAGTTGAAACTACTTCAGCAAATGAGGTTTCTATCAGCACAACAATGACAAATCCAGCTGATACATCTGGCATGCCTTCAAATTCCAGTCAGAGGCTTCTCAACCAGATAAAGACATCTCAATTGCAGAAGACAACAATGGTGATGGTGATAGTGATCAAGAATTTCTTGATGCTAATAACCATACCATAGATGAACATCAATGATGTCACACACTCATTGGATCAAGTTAATCTTGATAAGTGTGATAATGTGGAGGATCAATCTTCAAGACCAGATCTAAATTTCTCAAATTTGGATCTATCTCAGCAACTTGCTGTGATCCCTCAGCTAAGGATCCACAAGTCTCATCCTACCACAAACATCATTGGAGATGTTATCTCCGGGGTAAAGACAAGAGGGCAAACCCATGAAGCAAATGTTTGTCTTCACTCTTGTTTTCTATCCCAGTTAGAGCCAAAGAAAGTTGAGGAGGCTCTAAAGGATGGAAGTTGGGTTGAAGCTATGCAACAAGAGCTGCTTCAATTCAAAAGGCAGAAAGTTTGGAACCTTTGTCCTCTTCCTCATGGGAAGACTACCATTGGAACCAAATGGGTTTTTAGGAATAAAAAGGATGATAGAGGAATCATCATCAAGAACAAGGCAAGACTAGTTGTTCAAGGATACACACAAGAAGAAGGGATTGACTACACTGATGTCTTTGCTCCTGTAGCTAGACTAGAAGCTGTTAGGATATTCCTGGCATTTGCTGCATCCAAGAACTTCAAGGTCTACCAACTTGATGTAAAGTGTGCTTTCTTATATGGAGTGATTGATGAGGAGGTTTATGTCAAACAACCACCTGGTTTTTTGTAGATCCTGATCATCCTGATTATGTCTGCAAGCTTGACAAAGCTCTCTATGGGCTGCATCAGGCACCCAGGAAGTGGTATGACACTGTCTGAGTATCTCTGTAAACATGGTTACAGGAGAGGTACTATAGATGGAACTCTCTTCATCAAAGGACAAGGAAACGACATTCTGCTAGTTCAAGTATATGTGGATGACATCATCTTTGGCTCAACCAATTCAAGGCTCTGCAAAGACTTTGAAAAGCTGATGAAAGATAGATTTGAAATGAGTTCAATGGGAGAACTTAATTTCTTTCTGGGAATTCAAGTGAAGCAGGTTGAAGATGGCATTTTCATAAGTCAGTCAAAGTATGTTCAAGATATACTCAAGAGGTTCAACATGACTGATTGTAAGACTGCTAAGACACCCATAGCCAGAAACCACTCCCTTGGTCCAGATCTTGAGGGGGAGTGTGTAGATGAGCACTTATACAGGGCTATGATTGGGTCTCTTATGTATCTTACAGCTAGCAGGCCTGATATCATGTTTGCTACATGTATTTGTGCAAGATATCAAGCCAATCCTAAGATGTCTCACTTAATCACTGTGAAAAGGATTTTAAGATACCTCAAAGGTGCTTCAACACTTGTTTATGGTATCCAAAGAATTCTAATTTCAATCTGTATGCCTATACAGACAGTGATTATGGTGGTGCAACATGACTGCAAAGTCTACATCTGGGGGATGTCAATTCCTTGGTGGAAGGGTTGTCTCATGGCAATGCAAGAAACAAACCTGTGTGTCTGCATCAACTGCTGAGGCTGAATACATTGCTGCTGCAAGCTGCTGTGCTCAAGTGCTTTGGATTCAAAATCAGATGCTAGACTACGGATTTAACTTCAAAGAGACTCCTATCCACATAGACAACAACAGTGCTATCTCTATCACTGAGAACCCTGTGCAGCACTCAAGGACCAAACACATCAACATCAGGTATCATTTAATAAGAGATAACTATGAAAAGGGGTTAATTAAACTAGTCAAAGTTCACACAGATGAACAATATGCTGATCTGTTCACAAAAGCTTTTGATGAACAGAGATTTAAGTATCTGATATCAGCTATTGGGATGATTAACTTTGAGTAGACTTTTTCTTAAAACTAATTCTAATTATTTCTTCTTAAAAAATATGTGTGTCCTAAGTTGTCTAGTTCATCACTTTCATAAGCTCATGTTTTCTTTGAATGAAAAACTCTTTTTGAAGACTTTCCTTAGATTCTTGAAAATTTTCTGATACTTCGGAAGATAACGTTTTACCTTCGGAAGAAAAATATGTCTTCAAAATAAATGACTGTCTAAGAATTTTTTACCTTCGGAAGAAGTCAAAATTTATCTTCCGAAGCTTAAAATTCTTAACTTAGACACTTATTCATTTTTAAGGACTTTTTCCTTCCGAAGCAAAAATTACTTTCGGAAGCTTTGTTCATTCTTATACAAAGCATCCAAAAGTTTATTTCTCTTCCGAAGCATAAATCTTTAAGACTCTCAGGAAAATTCTTCCGAAGTCACTTTAGCTTCGGAAGCTTTTTCAATCAAAACTTCCGAAGACAAATTACTTTCGGAAGCTTTTCGAATTCCAAGAAAACTACTTTTTGAGCAAAAAGGTAAACTACTTTTTCAGAGGTGGGACCGACATACGGATTTCAAAGTTTATCCTCTTTCATTAAACTTTATCTGAAATCCTTCTCTCTCATATAACCCAACGGTTTCCCCCCTCTTCTATCATCTGCTTTTCTTCCATACCTAAAACCCAAAGCTTTCTCTCTGAAATTTCCTTCCCATTTTTTTCTCTTCATCTCTGAGCTACCTCACAATGGCTGACCTTACACACAGAAATGATCCTCACTTTGCCATGCAGCTACACAGACAACACAATCAGGTTGCTCTGTTATGCTCTGACAAAGATCCTCATTTCTCAGAGGTTTGCCGTTTCTTGTCTTTGTCTCACTACTTCACCTCCCTAACCATTGATCCTCCTCTATATGAGGATCATTTGCTTGAATTCTGGAAGACCTGCCAAGAGGTCATTATGGATGGGGAGAAGGCACTGTCTGCCACAGTGCAGGGGAGAACAATTTTCATCACTCCGGCCATCATCAACCGACATCTTCAGCTGGATGATGAAGCAGGTGAAGTGTTCTTCCCAAAAGAAGCGGTTAATCATTCCTTCGAGCAGATGGGCTATGAAGGAGATTTCTCTGTAAAGACCTTCAGGAAAGGGAAGGTCTCATCCCAGTGGAAATACCTGCTCCATGTGGTTATCCACAGCTTATCAAACAAGCATGGTGGATGGGACCAGATTCCTGAGGATCTCTCCTTTATAGTTCATGGGATGGTTCAGGGGGTCAAGTTCAGGTATTCACAATTTGTTTATACTAATTTACTTGCAAACTTAGACTCCTTAGAGTATTACATGTTTCCTAGATATGTTCAACACATTCTCAACTGTGAACTGGGCTCACAGTTGAGGGAAACAGGCAATATTCTTAAACTGGGACAGATGAAGCCCGGCATCTTTAAAATTATGAAGAAGCCAACTGTAGGCTTCTCAGGGGTAGAAACAGCCCTAGTCCCAAAAATGTTAGAGCTCATTGCTCAAGGTGACAACATAGCAGTCCAAGCTAGTGTTGAACCCACACCTACTGCTCTCCTACCCTCTTCACAACCTCAATATTCATCACCTACAAAAGAAAATCCAACGAACCCCTGCTCAGGCTATTGAGTCTGTGCAGGCCCCCAAATACTCAACCTTACAGGAAGAAGTGGACTCCAGAGCTCCCACTTCTCCTGAGGAGCAAACCACTCCCATTACTTTACCTATCAGGGCTGAGGTTCCTCAAGCTCAACCTGATGAGCTCATTAGCCCAACAACCGTAAGCTTCACTCTGAGTCTCAACACTCAAGTGAACAACCTTCAGGGGACAGCTACCATCCCCAGCCTTTGGATCTAAACCAACCAATTCCCAACCTATCCTTTTACACTGATGAAGACTTAGGATTCAGTGAGTACCATGAGTCTCTCTTCTCCTCCCCTACTCAAAGAGAGATGAGTACCTCTGACTCTCCTCAGTCTATCCCTCATCAGTCACCTATTACTGAGGTGGACACATCTGAACCTGTTCAGGATGTCCATATGGAAGAGGCTCTCACTTTTGAAAGTGATTACATCATTAAGACCTCAACCATGGCAACTCAGCCCATTGGCATCTTAATTGAGGTTGCCAGTGAGCAGAGGAAAACCAGCAGCCAAGAAACTCAAGCTGGTGGTGAGAGAGGGACTTTGGTCCAATCCTCTCATCCCCCAGTGATTCTTCTGATGAAGATGAGGGGAATTTGAGACTAAAGGTACAAAATTGTCACAAACATGCACCTATCTAGTCTCTAAGGTTAGTCACTTGGAATCTCAGGTGACCCTGCAAAACAGGGTCAATGATCAGCAACTCCAGATTTCATATCTGCAGGAAAAACTAGCTGAGAGACCTTTAAGGAGAGCTCAACCAGGAACACAAGAACCTGTGGAAGTGACTGATTTATCCTCCAGCTCACCTATGCAAGTGGGTGATGCTACCAAAAAGGGGGAGAAAGTTATCACAACCACAGAACCTGGGAGTTCTTCAAAGAGAATGGACATAGAGGACTCACCATCCTCACTTGCTGTTGTGCATTCTCAGCAACTTCCTCAAGTCACATTAATGTGGACTCTATAGACTCTCTCATCAGGAGTCTCTTTGAGGAAGGTATACCAAGGGCTGTCTCATCTCCACCACATGGAACTGGCAACTACATCATCAGATGGAGGTATGATGATGACAGAAGAGCCCTCATACTTCACAGAGTTCAAGGCCAACAAGAAGTCTTTCAGTTCCAAAGCCTGAGCTTCTATGAAGGACTGGATTTAGTCAACATGCCACTTGTCAATCCAAGCAAATCTAGACAAGCTGACAGGCTGGCTCAAAGAATCCAAGACAGGATCCTTGCAGAGTTCTCTCTAAGAAGGAGACTTAGGCAATCAGGCAATGTCATCGGTCAACTGGATGTTGAGGTGGACCCTAAGATTAGTTTCATAGGGGAAACCTTGGCTGAAGGCCCAGTGGCAGAACCTGAGACCCTTGTCTCACCATCAACAACTGCTGCAGAGGTCCAAACTCCATCTGAGACACCTGCTGGTGAAGGTGTTTCTCAGCCTCTCTCTGGCCAGAGCATGGAAGCTACACCAAGCAATGAAGGCCAAGCCTCAATCCACCCTGAGTCACAAAGGTCTGTTGGTGACAAAGGGAAAAGGATAATGACTCCTGAGGAAATTGAGGAGGAAGAGAGAGAGAGGAAAAGGAGGCTAAGGGGAGAAAGTTCTTCTGGGTCATCTAAATTCATGCAAGCTGCAATCAGGGCTGCCCCCAGACCAAATACTCAAAATGATGAACAAGGGCAGTCAGGATTACTATTTACAGACCAGGAACTATGATGTTGATGAAATCATCTCCCTCCCCTTAGAAGAGTTGAATGAACTGGCTGACATGGAAGTGTCAAGAGAGAAAAGGAGAAAGAGGATGCAAGGTTACTTCTCCAATTCAAAGAGGAGAGAGACAGAAAAGACTTCACAAGCATACTCCCACTCTCTCTCCAGTTCAAGAAAGTCCTGCACAGGAAGATGTGGCTCCACAAGAACCTCAGGTAGATAAAGAAGAGGATAGAATCAAAATGATAAACTACCTGAGTGCCACAGGCTTCTATCAGGCAAATACACTTCTTCCCCTTGTCCTATGACTTCATTGAGTTCGAGTACTTAAAGCAACTTGAGCTTGAGCTAGTCAAAGAAAGAAAAACAACCAAAAGGAAGCTAAGGGAAGAAGCTGCAAAGTCAAGAGCCATCATTCAAAAGAATGCAAAGAAGTCTGCTGACAGACAAAGAATGATGAGCTTCTTGAAGTCATATGGATTCTCCGGAAGGAGACTTGGTCCCATGTCTCTATCTACAATGGATGAGCATATAAGGGTGATCAAGCAGAAGATTAAAAGTGGTGAACTCATTGACTTGCACTCTCTTCCAAGTCAAGTCCCCCCCTGAAGTGGAGGTCAAGTTTGAACAACCAGAGACACCTGAACCAGAACCTCCAGCTGAGCCTCAGCAAACTTCATCTTCTGATCCAAGACAGGGTCAAACTCCCTCTCCTTCTGAACCTGTGAGGGAGGAACACCCAACTGAGAAAGACACTGATGATCAACATGGTGCTGCAGACCAGTCTTCTCAGTTAAAGACATTAAAGAGGAAGAAGAAAATGGCTTCTAAACCAAAGACTAAAAAGAAGAAGCCAAAGTCATCTACCTCTACACCCCAGGCTGAATCAGATCAACCTGAGGAAGTGCATGATGAGGCAGCCCAATCAACTCCTATGCAAGTGGCTCCTCTAGCAACTGAGACACCATCTTATCCTGGACTTACTCTACCAATCCAGAAAGATGGAATGTTATCAGAGATCAAGGTGTTGAAAATGTCTACTCATGGCAAGACATAATCAACTTACCTCTGCATGATCTCTTTGAAATGAGAAGATACTATGAGAGTCTTGATGATCCTGACCATCAAATGAAGAAAGGATGGTCTTGATTGTACTGAAGACTACAAACATTTAAAGATCTTCTAAGTGTTTTGGTAGCATCAGCCTAGGGGGAGTTTGTAAGGATTCCTGAAGTCTGATGCCCAAAACTGCCTAAGTGTTTCAGCAACATGCACTAAGTACTGAAGTGAAGAATGCTTCGGAAGAATTACACAAAGCATTAGAAAATACTCTAAGTGTAATATCTTCCGAAGCCAAGACCAATATCTTCCGAAGCCAAACATGAAGTCTTCCGAAGCTTCAAGAGACAAAGTCTTCCGAAGCTTCACCCTATGAAGACAGATTTCTTCCGAAGACTTTTAGTACACATGCTTTATCTGATGTACTGTTCCATAAAGCACCTTTTCCGCTGCGTCTCTGATAAGTCACCAACTTACAAGAGTTGGTGAAAAGGTCCATGCTTTTGGTAACTGTACATTGAGGTCTTGAGTCTGAAACTTTCCACTTTATGTACTTTATCCTTTTTGTAATGTATAAGGATGTGAGCTATGGCATGTCATAGTCACAAGGTCAAAAGGCAGATATGCCTTTTGATTCTACAATTGATTTTGTTAGTGTCTAGTCAATTGTATCCAGCTGGCTTTCATAGTATAGCCGGCTGTAGGTTGTAGTATAAGTATTCCAAGTTCTTGTATCTTTCTTTATGCTTTGTAACACTTGTAAAAGAACTTGAGAAAGCAATATACTGCTCCCTTGAAAACTATACTCTCTGTTCTGTCTCTTGCTTTACTTGTGTTCTTGTATCACCTTTGGTTACCTAGTTCACTGTTTGATTAAAGTTTAGTTAATCTTCTCATTGTGTTGTTGTGTTGTAATTGTGTTCAAGCCCTTGAACGATCCTGCACCATGATAATAGCATACTCATCAGGAGCCGACAAGTTTCTCGCTTTAGCACCAAATAGCTTTAGGCCCATAAATCTATAAACGCTTATAGGCCTAGCAATAGTTCTGATTGTTAACATATAATGTCTAATTATTGTAACCCGGATTTTATGTAAAATAAAGGAATACAATTTAACAACCCAAGTAGAGGGTCTAACTTTGGTCAAAGGACAAAGTATAAAAAGTTGGTGTAAAAGGTGGTATGGTGGTCCTGCCCACTCTATCTATTACAATCACCTTTTTGTTCGGTTAGAGAGAAAAGAGTAGAAGAGTTTGGCTGTGGAAAACAAGAAAGAGAAGTCGGATCTAAGGTAAGAATTAGTTGTTTTTTAATGTCTTCTTGGTCGACCTATGCCTCGGTTATGTGCTTATGTGTGTTTATGTGTTTGGGTGTGTGTGGTTTTTTGGTGTATTTCTAGTGTTGAACTCATAACAAACGGTTTTGAAGAAAGTCACCCCCCCCAGGCTGCTAAGGTGATTTCTAGAACCCCCTTTTTACTTGTTTTAAACTTGGGGCTGGAAATACGGATGTTTCATTTTTACAAAAATGGGTTTACACCCGATGTATGTGTATGAATTGTTTGTGGTTGGGGTTTATTTGGGTGTTAATATGGGTATGATTGGTTATGAATGTGTTTCTATGGCTTAGAATGCACGTGTTAAAGTTAGAACATGTTAGATGATGGATTGGGGACTAAAATATGTTGTATAGAACCCTTGTTGCTTATCCCAGTACTGTGGTCAAGCCACCGAGCACAATGTACAGGGGTCTATTATAGACTTTGGCCTAGTACCCGATTTATGCATGACGGTGGGGTATAACACAAGATATTGGTACACATGAATTTACTCTGGTACTGTGGTAAGGCCACCGATCACAATGTATGGGGGTCTATTATAGACTTCGGCCCAATACCTGCTTTATGCATGACGGTGGGGTAAAGTTCATGGCATTGGTACAGAATGTAAAGAAGTAATGATGCATGTACGTAATGAATGGTAATGGAAGATAATAATGGTATCATTTATGTGTATGTATGATGCTTGATCGCGTAAGAATGTAGAGGAAGGTTTTAACGAAAGTAAAGTATATTTAATTCTAAAAATAGAACTCACTAACAACGTTGACTTTTATGTATTTTCTAATTGGCAGGTAATTGTTGCTGAGGATGACACGGGGCAGCTACTCGGCATTTTTGGGATGGCATCCATTTGTATAACGATGACGTTTTTGTGATGCATTGCAAACGATAATATTTTGCATTTAATGTGAACAAATGATGTTTTGTAACTGTTAACAATGATGTATTATTTTGCAAAAGCAATCATATTATATGAACTAGTTTTAAATTATTCCGCTACTATGTTTTTCATAGATGTAAATATAATTATATGATTTATGTGTGATGATTGACCAGCTGCGAGCATCCTGGGAATGGGGCCTTACAAGTTGGTATCAGAGCTAAAGTTTAAGTGAAGTGGGTTAAAATTTACAAAAGAAACCTAAACTTAACTGAAAATGGGACAAGGGAAGGGATGCCAATCCGAGTAGCTACGTGTCATCAGGTATTTTGTTAATGTTAAACAGTATTATGTGTGCATGTTATATGGTTTATTAGCTTTTAGTAGATTTAGATATTGATGTAGTCAGGATAGGAAATGCTTGGGGTATGAAGAGTAAAGTAAGTGACTAATCATAACTGGCCACTGTAATTAGGGACTTACTATACTTGACATAAACTGAGCTATTCCCTTGAATGACCGTATTAGTGTTTGCATTGTATAACATGTTAGAGGATGTCGGTAGTAGATCTTCAAAGGATTCACGTGGTGGAGGTTGTGGTGGACGTGGTGTTGGACCGCGTCTCACGAGAATCATGGCTAGGTGTCAGGACCATGTACGTACGGAATACTAACAGACTATGCGTTTATACCGAATCAAATTGTGCGGAATGCATTTGAATGGTGATCCAATTAGTTAGAACGATTACCTGATCGATATAAGATTGAAACTAAATGTTATGAACGAATAGAAACGATCAGGAACGATCTATGAACTTGGACAAGCTTTCTTGGACGTTTTGGACGGCTAGGGTTCGTGATAATATCAAGTGTTTCGAATTCTTAAGTTTTTCCATGAATTAAGTGGTATTTATAGGTTAGGGGCTTCCATTCATACGACTGAACCATTAGCATGGTTCAGCCATGCGACTGAATCACGCGATTGATTCATACGCACGACTGAAGGTTCAGCCGTGCGACTGAGTCAGTCTTATGTCTCAATCGTATGACTGATCCAGTCTCCTGTTTCAGTCATGCGACTGGTCTATAAGCATAATGTATTCATGCGTATGGTCCATAAGTATGGGCCATTCGTATGATTACTTATCCAACCATGTTGAACATATTTCTTAATCATTATTGACTAAGAATCATGCACAACACCCTCAAACCTATATAGTAAGTTCATTATATTTTAACATTATAATAATATGAAATATTAAACATTAATAAATATCAACCATAAATTATATTTCATTAAACCCCATTCATTACATATGTGTAAGACATGAAAGACTATTACATTTAAGCTCATAAACTAGGAACAAATGCATCTACACTAGGGCTGCTGAAATGGCACTCGAGGAGCCCGAGACCCATCACCCAGAAGGCGGTGATGATAGTGCTAATCTAAGAACGGCAATGAAAGAGGCTGTTGTTGAGGAAGTTCAACAGGTCATGCAGACGATTTTGCCGTCTATGGTGACTGAGTTAGTTCGAGCGGTGAAGGAGACGACCGTGATTGAAATAAACAAGACGGGTAGCGGCGACAAGAATTGGAACGGAAAACAGGTTGAACCTGGGGGTTTTACTCGAAACAACAAGGTTGCTAGGATGGATGACCGGCATGCAGTTACATCCGGTGCGAAGAGGAGGAGGTGTGGTAAGTGTGGTAAGGGGCATACTCGAGAGTATAGGTGGAGTTTGAATGTATGCTTTAGGTGTGGGAAGGCAGGGCATATGACAAAAGAGTGTGGGGTTATAAGGTGTTATAACTATGGTGGAAAGGGCCACATAAGCAGAGACTGCAATAAGCCAAGGGCAGAGAGTTCCGGGGCAAAGAAGACGGTCGGAACTAAAGGGCAGAGAGCTAGCGCGAGGGCTTTCACAATGACCTAGGAGGAGGCTAGTACGGTCCCTGATGTTGTGTCAGGTATGTTTCTAGTAAACTAAACCATAGCTTCTGTGTTATTTGATTTTGGTGCTAGTAAAAGTTTTCTTTTTGCTACTTTCGGTGCTAAATTTCCTGTTAGTAGTAGGAGTATAGATAAGCGCTTCGATGTAGAAACTACCATAGGTAAGTCTACCAGGATTTCTGAGATGATAGAAGGCTGTGACGTAGAATCAGAAGGTCATAAGTTTCATGTTAGACCATTCTTGATGACCTTAGGCGGGTTCCATGTAGTCCTAGGAATGGATTGGTTGACAGACTACGAGGCGAACATTGTGTGCCACAAGAAGATGATTCGGTTGACAACAGCTAATGGGAGTTTGGTGACGGTTTATGGCGATCAAGTCACTACAATCCCGAAAGTGATTTTGATGGTGGTGGCGGGAAAGTTCATGAGGCGTGGATGTAGTGCCTACTTGGTTTACGTTAAGGATGTGGATATGCTAACACCACAACTATCCATGTAGTAGTTGGTTGTGTGTCTTTTCAAACGTGTTCCCAGAGATTTAGGTGTGCCACTGTACCGCGAGATTGAGTTCCAGATTGACTTGATACCGGTGCCCAACATGCTGCTAAGGCACCGTATCGATTGGCTCCGACCGAGATGAAAGAATTGATGGAGCAACTGCTCGAGTTGTTTGATAAGGGGTTCATTAGACCGAGTGTCTCTCCATGGGCTGCTCCGGTCCTATTTGTGAAGAAGAAGGATGGTAGCATAAGAATGTGTATTGACTAGCGTGATTTAAATAAGTTGACAATGAAGAATCCGTATCCACTACTGAGAATTGATGATCTGTTTGATCAGCTCCAAGGTGTCAGTTGGTTCTAGAGGATAGACCTTTGATCAGGTTGCCATCAGTTAAAGACGAAGGAGCAAGATATTCCTAAAATAGCTTTTCGCACACGTTATGGACACTATGAGTTCCTCATTATGCCCCGTGGTTTAATCAATGCGCCAGGTGCTTTTATGGACTTGATGAATCGAGTGTATCGGCTGATGTTATATAAATCAGTGATTGTGTTTATTAATGATATCCTGATTTATTCGAGGAGTGAGGAGGAGCATACCAGTCACATTCAGGAAGTGTTGGATACGTTGAGGAAGGAGAAGTTGTGTGCTAAGTTCTCCAAATGCGCATTCTGGTTGCGCGAGGTTGGTTCTTAGGTTATGTAGTGAATCCCGAGGGGATTATGGTGGACTCGGCGAAGGTGGAAGCGGTGATGCAATGGAAATATCAGAAGACGCCATCCGAGATTCGTAGTTTCTTGGGTTTGGCGGGCTATTATAAGAGATTCATTCAGGACTTCTCTAAGATAGCTTCCCATGAACTAAATTGACCTATAAGTATATGAAGTTTGTATGGGGTCAAGATCAAGAGAAGGCTTTTAAGGAGTTAAAGGTGAGGTTTACTCAGGCTCCTGTATTGTCGTTACCCGAGAGAAGTGAGGATTTGGTGGTTTATTCAGATGCTTTTTACTTGGGGTTGGGATGTGTGTTAATGCAGCGAGGAAAGGTTATAGCCTACGCATCTCGACAATTGAAAGTTCATGAGGTTAACTATCCTACTCATGATTTGGAGCTAGCAGCGCTGGTCTTTGAGTTAAAGATTTGGAGGCGCTATGTATATGGGATGAAGTGCACCATATTCACTAACCACAAGAGCTTGAAGTATTTCTTCGAGTAGAAAGACTTGAACATGAGGCAGAGACGATGGTTGGAGCTCATTAAGTATTATGTTTACGAGATCCATTACCATCCGAGCAAGGCCAACGAGCTAGAAGATGCCCTTAGTCGAAAGGAGAACCCCGAGCCGATTTGGGTGAAGCCTATCAGTTGATTATGACCTGTTATGTGATGACACAGGTAAAGGAGTTTCAAGATGAGGCATTGAAAGAAGAGGTTTGGTCGTGAATTTGGGTGAAAACACGCTTAGTGTTACAACTCGACTCGGACGGATGTGGATTCCTCGTTACAAGGATCTACATGTGAAGATCATGGATGAAGCTCGTAAGACTCGATACTCTATTCATCCCTGTGCCATGAAAATGTATCAAGATATGAAGAGAGATTATTGGTGGCCGGGTATGAAACATGATGTTACGGAGTATGTGAGTAAGTGTCTTACTTGTTTACAAGTGAAGGCCGAGCATCAGAAGCTGTACAGGAAGATCCAACCATTGGATATGCTGGAGTGGAAGTGGGAGCATATCACCATGTACTTTATCACGAAGCTACCACGTACCGCCCGAGGATATGATTCCATATGGGTGATAGTTAATCGTCTGACGAAGAGTGCTCACCTCCTACCGGTCCATGAGACATATTCATCCGAGAGGTTGGCAGATTTGTACATCAAGGAGATTGTAACTCGTCATGGTGTGCCAGTGTCCATTGTGTTCGACCGTGACACCCGGTTTACATCTAAACTTTGGAAGAAATTCCATGATGCGATGGGGACGAGGTTACATATTAGCACGACTTATCATCCTTAGACGGATGGTCAGTCGGAGAGGACGATTCAGATGCTAGAAGATATGCTTCGGGCATGGGTCATTGATTTCAGAGAAAGTTGGGATGACCACTTACCGTTAGCTGAGTACTCATATAACAACAATTATCATGCCAGTATTGGTATGCCCCCTTATAAGATGCTATACGGTAGAAGATGTAGAACACCCATTTGTTGGGGTGATATTAGTCAGAAGGAGCTAGAAAATATGAAGGTGATCGCGGCTATGACTGAGAAGCTCGAAAAGATCAAAGCCTTCATGAAAGTAGCCGAGGATAGGCAGAAGTCATAAGCCGATAAGAGCCAAATACCGATTGAGTTCCAGATGGGTGATAGAGTCATGTTGAAAGTCTCGCCTTGGAAGGGTATCATTCGGTTCAGAAAGCGGGGCAAGTTGAGCTCGAGGTACATAGGGTCTTTCCGAATTATTGCTCGGGTAGGAAAGATGGCCTATAGATTGGAGTTATTGGATGAGTTAAGTGGAAGTCACCCAATATTCCATGTATCTCATTTGCGGAAGTGTTTGGTAGAGGAGGATATGGTTGTACCACTGGAGGATATCGAGGTAGATGAACGGCTCAATTATGTGGAGCAACCAGTGGCAATTATTGATCGTAAGGAGGAAAAGATTAAGGAATAAGGTGGTTCCTCTTGTGCATGTACAGTGGAAGCACAGGAAGGGGGTAGACTTGTAACACTCCGATTTTTTCTAAAAGAAAGAATATAAATGAAGAAAAAGAAAGAAATACAATTTAATCCAAGTAGAGGGGCTAAATGTCTCAAAAGGACAAAAACTATAAAAAGTTGGTGTAAAAGGTGGTATGGCCGCCCACTCTATCTTGCACATCACCTTTTTGTTCGGTTAGAAAGAGAAAGATCAGAAGAATTCGGATTTATGAAGAAAAGAGGAGAAGTCAGATTCTAAGGTAAGAATTTAGTGTTTTTGAATGTTGATGGTCAGTCTATGCCTCAGTTATATGCTTATGTGTGTTTATATTTTTGGGTGTGTGTGTTTTTGGTGGGTTTCTAGGTGTTCAACTCATAGCAAACGGGTTTTGAAGGAAGTCATACCCAAAGGCTGCTAATCTGAGTTCTAGAACCCTATTTTGACTTGTTTTAAACTGATTTAGGGCTGGAAAGCATGTATGTTCATTTTTATAAAAATGGGGTTACACCCGTATGTATGTGTATGAATGTAAAGTGTAGGCTTTGACTTGGGACGTTCCCGAGGTTAAAGTAAATTTACTTTTGATGATGTGTGGGATATGTTATGACATCTATGATAAGTGTTATGTCATGTATGATGATGATGCCTTATGGTTATGTATGTTTATGTTTCTTATTATGTATGTTATTTTCCATGGCTTTATAGAGTATAGTTGTGAATGTAAATGAAAATTATTATGTAACGTAAAGCGGAAGATAATGAAAAGTGGAACGTAAAGTATGAATGCATGCATTACTAAATGACGAAATGGAAAGTCTTGCAAGCCTTGTATGGAGACTCACACCCAATGAAGGGTGTTAGTTCAACGATGTGTGGGTTAGCTACCCCAAAAGGATGCACACCGGGGTCTAATCTTTGTGATTGACCACTTGTATAGAACCCTTGTCGCTTATCCCGGTATTGTGGTCAAGCCACCGGGCGGAATGTATGGGGGTCTATTATAGACTTCAGCCCAGTACTCCCTTTATGCATGACGGTGGGGTATAGCATAAGGCATTGATACTCATGAATTTACTCCGGTACTGTGATCAGGCCACCAGGCGCAATGTATGGGGGTCTATTATAGACTTCGGACAAATACCAGCTTTATGCATGATGGGGGGTAAAGTTCATTTGTATTGGTACAGGATGTAAAGAAGTAATTATGAATGTACGTAATGAACGGTAATGGAAGATAATAATGGTATCATCTATGTGTACATATGATGCTTGATCGCGTAAGAATGTAAAGGAGGATTTTAAACAAAAGTAAAGTATATTTTATTTTAAAACTAGAACTCACTCAGCAACGCTAACTTTTATGTATTTTCTAGTTGGCAGGTAATTGTTGTTGAGGATGGCATGGGGCAGCTACTCGGCATTTTTGGGATGACATCCATTTGTATAACGATGACATTTTTGTGATGTAATACAAACGATAATGTTTTTGCATTATAATGAGAACAAATGATGTTTTGTAACTGTTAACAATGATGTATTAGTTTGCAAAAGCAACCATTATTATATGAAATGGTTTTCATTATTCCTCTGCGATGTTTTTCATAGATGTAAATGTAAATTATATGATTTATGCGCGATGATTGACCAGCTGTGAGCGTCCCAGGAACAAGGCTTACAATCATATAAGTCTCACAATATTACAATTAACCATGACAAAGTTAAAGGTGAATTGCTAGTGTATTACAAGTATTAAAACGTTTACAAGTGCAAGTTCGTACGTTAACATGTTTCACCCCAAGTATAAAGAGGGGCATGAAAACTCACTTGATATATATAAGATTATAACAAGAAATAAAACGGTGCTCTAATGATTCCTTTTACAAGATACCTAACGTATATATTTCAAGATTAAGTTTAAAGGTAATATTAACGATTAAACATGAACTAGGGTTTCAAGTGGAGTTTGTGGTTGACAAATAAACAAATAAATTTAACAAAGAGAACCTCTTATATCTTGGAAGTAAATCATTTATAACAATTAATAAAGTTAAAATAAATTTTTATATTTTTTTGAAATAATCAATATTTAAACAATAATTTAAAGAAATTTTTATATTTTTTTGAAATAATCAAGATTTAAACAATAATTTAAAGGTAACATTTGGACCATAGTAATTTATTAATTTAAACTATTATTTAAAGTCCTTTTTATTAACAAAAAATACACTAAAATAGCTTTTGTTATATTTTTATTAAAAGTTTATATAGTTATTTAATTTTTTTGAAAATGCAGACAATAATCTGGTCATTTTTAAATTATTAAAAATTTTCTATAATTTATTTAAAGGCTAAAAGCTTTAAAAATGGTTAAGGGTGCCGGGTTTGAACCTGGGACCTCAAGGATATATGCACATGTTGTTAGCCAGTAGGCAAAGGCGCCTAAGCCTGATAGAAACCAATTCCTATATTTTATAAACACAAATCAATTGAAAAACCTCAAATCGCATAAACCCTAGAATCAACTTTGATAAAATTGAACATCCAAACGAATCTGATAACATTGCTAATCATGGGGCTTTTGTTCCCCATGTAAAAACTAGTAGATGGGTATACTAAACTTACTTGATTTTGTTCGAGAATGGTGAGGAAGAAGATGGAACAGTCGGGACCAATCTTGGATTCGTTTGGTATGTAAATGGTGACGATTTACAAATTAACTTTGTGTGAAGCTTTAGAGAGTGATTAAGACTAGAAACCCCATATCAATTGAAGTTCGGAATACTTGAATGGTGTTGAACTCCTTAGTTGCAGGTCGCGGTGATAAAGAGAATCAAATAAGGTATTCGTGTGTGTTTCAAATGGAACTTGATATTGGTAATAGTTTAGGTATAGTTAGACGATCGTTTAAGTTCAATTAATTGCATTATTATTAGTGTTTAATTGTCTAACGGTTAAGTCGAAGGTGGCGACGGTTAATCGAGTTCAATCGTTCATTTACCGGCTTTAACTTCAATTAAAATATATTAAAGGGTTCGAATCATGTTCGTGAACCGATTGGGATTCAAGTTTTAGGTGTTTTACATCGCGATTGGGCTTCGTCGGAGCTTGGCCAGTGGGTGGCCGGAGTGCCACCGGAAAACGGGGAGAAAGAAGGGGTTTTGGTTTGGGTTTTTACGAGTTTACACAATTGGTTCCTGTGGTTTCATTCTTGTAATTTTATAAACAAACTTTATATTTATAGTTTCTAAATTGACAATAAAACCCCCTAAACTTAATTAAACTTTAAGTTTTAACTATTTTGTAACTTATTAATTATTTAACTTTTATGAATTATTATTTATATTATTATTATTATTATCTTATTTTATTGTTAATATTATTTTTATTATTATCAATATTATTATTAAGTTTATTTTAATAAAATTAAATTACTAACTCTTAAATTAATAATTAATGTGAAATAAAAGAAAGTACCCATATAGTTTCATAAATGACATAAATGACCCTAACATGAACATAAGGAGGTTAACTATTAATTAACAAAAACACGAAAGGTTACAGTCTCCCCAACCTTTAAGAATTTTGTCCTGAAATTAGAATGAAACTAAACGAACAAATGCGAGTATTTCTTCTTCATATGATCCTCACACTCCCAAGTAAACTAAGGTCCACACTTATTCTCCTAACGAACCTTGACGATTGGGGTGATAGTGGTTCTAGTTTTCTTCATGATGCGATCCATGACTTCAACGGGTTTTCAACAAAATGTAAGGACTCGTCGATCTAGATGTCATCCAACAGGACATGCATACTTTTGTCAGCCAAAAACTTCCTCAAATTTGAGACATGGAAAATAGGATGAACCCTGCGAAGATTGGAAGCTAGTTCCAGTTAAAAGCCACTTTCCTGATCCTTTTTAGAATCTTGAAAGGTCCTAGAAATCATGGGGCTAGTTTACCCTTCTTCCCAAAGCGAACGACTCCCTTCCATGGTGAGACTTTAAGAAGAACCATATCCCCAACTTGGAATTCCAACTGCTTGCGTCGTTTATTGGCATAATTCTTTTGTCGACTTCTAGCCATTTCAAGGTTCTTACGAATCGTGGAGACTTTATCAGTCGTTTCTTGTATGAGCTCAGTACTAGTGATGAAATTTTCACTAATGTCAGTCCAACACATCGGGGAACAACATTTACGAACATAAAGTGCTTCGAAAGGTGCCATCTTGATACTCGAGTGGTAACTATTATTATATGAAAATTCTGCGAGAGGTAAATGCATATCCGAGTCACCACCAAAGTCAAGGATACAAAGATGTAGCAAATCCTCCAGAGTTTGAATAGTTCGCTCGGTTTGACTGTCTGTTTGAGGATAGTAAGTCGTGCTTAGATCCAGTTGAGTTCCCAAAAGTTCTTGCCTAGACGACCAAAAGTGCGAAGTGAAACAAGCGTCTCAATCGGATATGTATGCAAAGGTACGCCATGATGACTCACAATCTCATCAATGTATATACGAGCCAACCTTGATGTTTTGTAAGTATCATGTATGGGTATGAAATATGCCAACTTGGTCAATCGGTCAATGATAACCCATATACTATCATGACCACGAGAGGTGTGAGGTAGCTCAGTTATGAAATCCATGGATATATTCCCATTTTGACATAGGAATCTCAGGTTGTTCAAGCAATCCATAGGACGTTGATGTTTGGTTTTAGCCTTCGTACATGCAAGACATTTAGCTACGTAAGTTGCTATGTCTTTCTTCATACCATGCCACTAGCATTGTCCACGCAGATCCATATACATCTTATCGGAACCAAGATAGATAGAGTAACGAGTTTGATGAGCTTCATTCATGATGAAAGTAAGAAGATTATCATGGTTTGGAACCCAAATTCGATTCAAGAAATACATCAATTCATTGGTTTTGTTTCCAGTTGAGCTCGAAGATTGTACTCTAATCTTCTCCCATTTTTCCTTCTTTTTGAACCGCTTGTTGAGCCTCCAAGATACAAGTCTAGATGTCATTCTCAATCCTCAAATTTTGCAGCAACACTGTAGTCTTGTTAACATCCAGATGAATCTTAGTATTAAATTCCCCTAAGGTATCAAACCATTGCCATCGATCGCGAAATTCTTGAAACGAGACCATCTTGCTATGAATCTTATGACTTAGTGCATCGGCTACGACATTTGCCTTTCAAGGGTGGTAACGAATGTCATAGTCATAATCACTAATCAACACGACCCAACGACGTTGTCTTATGTTGAAATCCTTTTGATTTAAAACATGTTGAAGGCTTTTGTGATCGGAGTAGACTATACATTGCGTCCCATAAAGGTAATGCCTCAAATCTTTAAGGCAAAAACCACAGTACAAAGTTCAAGATCATGTGTCGTGTAATTCACCTCATGGACCTTCAATTGTCTTGATGCATATGGTATGAACTTTTCTCGTTACATGAGAACACAACCAAGGCCTTGTCTAGATGTATCACAATATATGGTGAAATCGTCATTTCCATTGAAAAGGGTCAAGATAGAAGCATTACATAGTTTGTGCTTTAATGCTTCAAAAGCGTCTTCTTGTTCAGACCCCCATTCAAATGGTTTATTCTTTTGAGTCAAGGAAGTAAGCGGCTTCGCAACTCTAGAGAAGTTGGCAATGAAACATCGATAAGAACCAGCAAGACCAAGGAAAGAATGAACTTTGGTTAGGGTTGTAGGAACACACCAATTTTTCATAGCTTCCACCTTTGTAGGGTCAACGTGAATTCCTTGGCTATTCACCATGTGTCCTAGAAATTAGACCTCCTCAAGCCAAAATTCGTACTTTGAGAACTTTGTGTATAGTTGTTCATTCTTCAATAACTAAAGAACTCGTCACAACTGAAGTTCATGATCAGTTTTGGACTTGGAATAGATAAGTATGTCGTCAATAAAGACAATCACAAACTTGTCTAGATATGGCTTGCATACTCGATTCATGAGATCCATAAAGACAGCAGGAGTATTTGTTAAATCAAAGGGCATAACCATGAACTCATAGTGTCCATATTGAGTAGGAAATGCAGTCTTTGGGATATCATCATCATGAACTCGTAATTGATGATAGCCATATCGTAAGTCAATCTTTGAGAATATAGCAACTCCTTGAAGTTGGTCAAAAAGATCATTGATGCGAGGAAGAGGGTAGCGATTCTTGATGGTAAGTTTGTTAAACTCACAATAATCGATGCATATACGAAACGATCCATCTTTCTTCTTCACGAACATAACGGGTGCACCCCATGGCAAAGAGCTAGGATGGATAAAGCCCTTGTTGGACAATTTTTGAAGTTGACTAGCTAGTTCTTGCATTTCTGATGGTGCAAGTCGATATGGTGACTTAGCGACGAGATTTGCTCCGAGAATCAAATCAATCTTAAACTCGACTTCAGGCATGGGAGGTAAACCACTAAGGTCATTAGGAAACACTTCAGTAAAGTCTAGTACAATCGGGACATCCTTGAGGTTTTTCCCTTTGACTTTCGTGTTGACCACGTAGGCTAAGAAAGCCATGTAATTCTTGCATAGAAATTTTTGGGCTTGAGTACACAACATAAGTTTGAGTCCTTTGGAGGATTTTTCACCGAACACTTTCAATGTATCCCCCGAAGGTGAATGTAACACCCGGTTATTTTTTTAAAGTTAATAAAGAAAGAATAAAGTGAAGAAAAAGAAAGAAAAGATATTTTACCCAAGTTGAGGGGTAAAAAGTGTCAAAAGGACAAAAAGGTTTGAAAGTGGGTGTAAAAGGTGATGGCCGCCCATCACCTCCTACACATCTTTTCATTCAGGATTTTCAGAGAGAAAGAGGCAGAAACTTCGGTTCTTTGAAGAGCAAGAGCAGAAAAGTTCAAATTCAAGGTAAGAATTCGTATGTTTATGATGTTCTCAACTGGTCTTAGCCTCGGTTGGGTTTTAGGTGTTAAACCTGTAGCAACGGGTTTGAAGGAAGTTTTACCCGAAGAGGCTGCTAAGGTGAGTTCTAGAACCCCTCTTTTACATGATTTTAACTAATTTGGGGGCTGGAAATGCATGAATGTACATTTTTATAAAAGTGGGTTTCATACCCGTATGTATGAATGTGTGTATGTTGCGGGTATGGTTTGAGTTTGGACTATGTTCATGTATGATGATGTTATGTATATGTTTCTAAGGCTTAGATGCATGATTTAAGCTTAGAATAAGTTTGAGAATGATTAGGAACTGAATTATGATGTTTAAGTGTGAAGTAGGCTACTCATGCGCCCAAATAGGGTTATTGCGCCTAGTATGGAAATCTACCTAAGTGTCCTCATACGCCCGAAACCTCATGCGCCCATATAGTGCTCATGCGCCTAGAATTGCCTAGAAATAGACTAAGTGTTGCTCATGCGCCCCAATAGTCCTCATGTGCCTAAAAGTTTCTCATATGCCCAAAATGTCCTCATGCACCTGGATGGCCATGCGACTAAAGTTAATGCAGATGAGCAAATGCGTGTGAGTATGTTCATGCGAATGAACAAATGCGGATGAAAAAAAGTTAATGCGAATGAACAAATGCGAATGAGTAAGTTAATGCGGATGAACAAAAAGAAATGCGGATGAACGAAAAGAAATGCGGATGAATGCCATGCGACTGAGGCTCATATGCATGAAAGTTATGCAACTAAAGGCTATGCAAATGAGAGTCCATACGCCTAAGTGTTCATTCGCCCATGGTGTTCATACGCCTAAGTGTTCTCATGCGCCTGGAAGGCCATGCGACTGAATAGTGCTCATACTCCCAAATAAGGCTCATGCACCCAAAAGGATTTCGTTTATTCTTCGGTTTTTCGGGGAAAGTGTAGATGTAGGTTTTGACTTGGGAGGTTTCCGGGGGTTCATGTAAGTTAACTTTTTGAGGTCATAGATGATGTGATGGGCATTGTATGATGATGTGATGTATGATGTATGGTTGATGCTTATTGCATGATGATGTGTAAGATGTATGTTATGTATGTATGATGATCCCTTGTATGGTGATGTTTTGTGTGATTATGTTTATGATCCTGTTATGTATGTTTATCTTTCCTGTGGCTTTACGTGTTTTAGTTGTGAAAGAAATGATAAATTATTATGTAACCTAAAGTGAAAGATAATGAAAGAGAAACATAATGATAGGATGCATGCATTAATGAAAATGAAAGTATAGAGAGAGAGGCTTGCAAGCAATATGTACAGAGGTGCACGTATCTAAAATGCTGTAAACTACGTATGGTTTAGCTAACCCTTAAGGATACACGCAGGGGTTCTAGTATTTGTGACTGACCAACGGTGTGGTACATGGTTTATAGTGATTACTCACCTCGGTGCTGGTGCCAGACTATGTGCGGCGTGGAAGTCATTTTTGATCTTCGGCCTAGTACCCGATTATGCATAATTTTGGGGGTGTAGTATACAGTGGTTTATAGTGATTACTCACCTCGGTGCTGGTGCCAGGCTATGTGCGGTGTGGAAGTCATTTATGATCTTTGGCCCAATACCCGAGTTATGCATAATGTTGGGGGTGTAGTAGATAGTTGGGATCTTTGTCGCTTACCCTGGTCTTGGTGCCAGGCTATGTGTAGTGTGGAACTCAATTATGAAATTTGGCCCAGTATCCCATTTGTTTGGGGCATAGCTGATGAAACTGATCCAGATAGTGATAAAGAATGTGATAAAGAAGGAAAGAGTTAAAGAAACTATGTGGTGAATAGTAAAGGTAGATAATAATGATATTATCTATGTGTATGTATTATGTATGATCACGTACGAAAGTAAAGAACAGTTTTAAATGAAAGTAAAGTATGTTATTTTAAAACTAGAACTCACTGAGCAACGCTAACTTTTTATGCATTTTTCCAGTTGGCAGGTAAAAGTTGCTAAGTATGACACGGGGCGGCTACTCAGCTCTTTTGGATGGCATCCAACTTTATAATGCTTTTGTGTGGAAATACAACATGTATTTTGTAATTTGATAACAATGTATTATTTTGCAAAAACTTTTGTAATGCAATGAAATGGGTGTTTTTAATGTTTCCCCTGCAACGTTTATTTCAAGTTAAAGTAATTATATGTTTTATGAGCGATGATTGGTCAGCTGTAAGCGTCCCGTGAACGGGGCCTTACAAGTTGGTATCAGATCCAAAGTTTAAGTAAAACGGGTTAATTTTCAAAATAAACCTAAACTTAAACTGAAAATGGGACGGAAAGGGAAAGGATGCTAGTCTGAGTAGCTACGTGCCATCAAGTATTTTCTTTAATGTTAACCAGTATTATGTGCGCATGTTTTGTGGTTTATGTGTTGCTTGTAGATTTAGATACTAATGTAGTCAGGATAGGAAATGCTTGGGGTATGAAGAGTAAAGTAACTAGCTAATCACAACTGGCCACTGTAATTAGGGACTTACTATACTTGACATAAACTAAGTTATTCCCTTGAATGACCGTGTTGGTGTTTGAATCTTTTAGTGTGTGTTGAGGATGGCCGGTGGTAGATCTCCGATGGTTTCATCAGGTGAAGGTTGTGGTGGATGTGGTGCAGGACCGCGTGTCACGAGAAGTATGACTAGGGCTGCTGAAATGGCACTCGAAGAGCCCAAGATCCATCACTCGGAAGGCGGTGATGATAGTGCTAGTCTGAGGACCACATTGAAAGAGGCTGTTGTCGAGGGAGTTCAACAGGTCATGCAGGTGATTCTGTCGTCCATGGTGACTGAGGTAATTAGGGCAGTGAAGGAGACGACTATGATTGAAGTGAACCAGAAGAGTAGCGGTGACTAGAATTAGAACGGAAAACGGGTTGAACGTGGGGGTTACACTCCAAACAATAAGGTTTCCAGGACGGATGACCGGTGTGTAGCTTCGTCTGGTTCGGAGACAAGGAAGTATGGTAAGTGTGCTAAAGGGCATACAGGAGAATGTAGGTGGGGATCAAACCTCTGCTTCAAATGTGGGAAGCTCGATCATCTAGCAAAACATTATGGGTTGATAAAGTGTTATAACTGCGTTGAAATGGGTCACATAAGTAAGGACTACAAGAAGCCAAGGACAGAGAGCTCTGGAGCAAGGAAGACGACCAGAATTGAAGGGTAGAGGGCGAGCACAGGGCCTTCACGATGACTAGGGAAGAGGCTAGGATGGACCCCAATATCATGTCAGGTACGTATCTAGTAACCAAACTCTTGCTTCTGTGTTGCTTGATTCCGTTGCTAGTAGGTGTTTTATTTCTACTGCCTTTTGTGCTAAGTTTCCCATTAGGAGTAGAAGTATGATGACCCCTTCGATGTAGAAACTGCTATAGGTAAGGCCACCAGGATTTATGAGCAGATAGAGGGTTGTGACATAGAACTAGAAGGTCACAAGTTTCTTGTTAGACCATGTGAGATGACCTTAGGCGGGTTAACGTAGTCCTAGGAATGGATTGGTTAGCAGACTACGAGGCGAACATTGTGTGTCGCAAAAAGATGGTTCGATTAACAGCGCCTGACCGGAGTACGGTGACGGTTTATGGTGATTGAGTCATGACTATTCCGAAGGTGATTTCGATGGCGGTGGCGGGAAAGTGCATGAGGCGTGAATGTAGTGCCTACTTGGCTTACGTAAAGGACATGGATATGCTAAGACCATAAATGACCGATGTACTGGTTGTGTGTGACTTTCCAGAAGTGTTTCCTAAAGATTTACCAGGAGTGCCACATGACCGCGAGATCGAGTTTCAGATTGATTTGATACCAGGTGACCAACCTGTTACTAAGGCACCGTATCGGTTGGCTCCGACTGAGATGAAAGAGTTGATGGAGCAACTGCAAGAGCTACTTGATAAAGGGTTTATTAGACTGAGTATCTCTCCTTGGGGTGCTCTGGTTCTATTCGTGAAGAAGAAGGACGGTAGTACGATGATGTGTATCGACTACCATGAGCTGAATAAGTTGACAGTAAAGAATCGGTACCCCTTACCAAGGATTGATGACCTATTTGATCAGCTTCAAGGTGTCAGATGGTTCTCGAGGATAGATCTTCGATCTAGCTACCATCAGATGAAGGTTAAGGAGTAAGATATTCCTAAAATAGCTTTTCGCACGTGTTAGGGACACTACGAGTTTCTTGTTATGTCTTTTGGTTTGACCAATGCACCAGCTGCTTTCCTGGACGAGATGAATCGAGTGTGTCGGCCGATGTTGGATAAATCAGTGATTTTGTTTATCGATGATATCTTGATTTATTCCAAGAGTGGGGATGAGCATGCCGGACACATTCAAGAGGTGTTGGAGACGTTGTGAAGAGCGAGGTTGTATGGTAAATTCTCCAAGTGCACAATCTAGTTGCGCGAGGTTCAGTTTTTGGGTCATGTAGTAAATCTCAGTGGGATTATGGCGGACCCGGCAAAGGTGGAAGTGAAGATTTTGTGGTTTATTCCGATGCTTCCTACTCGGGGATGGGACGTGTGTTGATGCAGAGAGGAAAGGTTATAGCCTATGCATCCTGACAGTTGAAAGTTCATGAGGTCAATTATCCCACTCCCGACTTGGAGCTAGCTACGGTGTTTGCGTTAAAGATAGGGAGGCACTATCTATACAGGATGAAGTGCACTATATTCAGCCGAGATACATAGGGCCTTTCCGAATCATTGCTAGAGTAGGAGAGGTGGCCTATAGATTGGAGCTACCAGATGAGTTAAGTGGAATTCATCCGACATTCCATGTATCTCATCTGAGGAAATGTTTAGCAGATGAGGATATGGTTGTACCACTGGAGGATATCGAGGTGGATGAACGACTCAATTATATGGAGCAACCAGTGGCAATCGTTGATCGTAAAGAGAAGAGGCTAAGAAATAAAGTGGTCCCACTTGTGTGCGTAAAGTGGAAGCACAAATAGGGATCTGAGTCTACGTGGGAGACCGAAGAAGAGATGAGACAACATTACCCATGATTGTTTGAGGAATAACAGGTTTTGGGGACAAAACCTATATAAGGTGGTGGACTTGTAACACCCAGTTATTTTTTTAAAGTTAGTAAAGAAAGAATAAAGTGAAGAAAAAGAAAGAAAATATATTTTACCCAAGTTGAGGGGTAAAAAGTGTCAAGAGGAGAAAAAGGTTTGAAAGTGGGTGTAAAAGGTGATGGCCGCCCGTCACCTCCTACACACCTTTTCATTCAGAATTTTGAGAGAGAAAGAGGCAGACACTTCGGTTCTTTCAAGAGCAAGAGCAGAAAAGTTCGAATTCAAGGTAAGAATTCGTGTGTTTATGATGTTCTTAACTGGTCTTAGCCTCGGTTGTGTGCTTATGAATGTTTGTGTGTGTTCGGGTGTTGTTTCTTGTGGGTTTTAGGTGTTGAACCTGTAGCAACGGGTTTGAAGGAAGTCTTACCCGAAGAGGCTGCTATGGTGAGTTCTAGAACCCCTCTTTTACATGTTTTAACTGATTTTGGGGCTGGAAATGCATGAATGTATGTTTTTATAAAACTGGGTTTCATACCCGTATGTATGAATGTGTGTATGTTGCGGGTATGTTTGAGTTTTGACTATGTTCATGTACGATGATGTTATGTATATGTTTCTAAGGCTTAGAATGCATGATTTAAGCTTCGAATAAGTTTGAGAATGATTGGGGACTAAATTATGATGTTTAAGTGTGAAATAGGCTGCTCATGAGCCCAAATAGGGTTCATGCGCCTAGTATGGAAATCTACCTAAGTGTCCTCATACGCCTGAAACCCCATGCGCCCATATAGTGCTCATCTGCCTATAGTTTCCCGAAAATAGACAAAATGTTGCTCATGCACACCAATAGTGTTGATGCGCCAGAAAGTTTCTCATGCGCCCCAAATGTCCTCATGCGCCTGGATGGCCATCTGACGGAAGTTAATGCGGATGAGTATGTTCATGCGAATGACCAAATGCAGATGAACAAAAGTTAATGCGAATGAACAAATGTGGATGAGTAAGTTAATGCGGATGAACAAAAAGAAATACTGATGAATGCCATCCAAGTTATGTGACTGAAGGCTATGCGACTGAGAGTCCATACGCCTAAGTGTTCATTCGCCCATGGTGTTCATACACCTAAGTGTTCTCATGCGCCTGGAAGGCCATGTGAGTGAATAGTGCTCATACGCCCAAATAAGGCTCATGCGCCCGAAAGGACTTAGTTATTCTCTGATTTTCAGGAGAAAGTGCAGATGTAGGTTTTGACTTTGGAGGTTCTCGGGGGTTCATGTAAGTTGACTTTTGAGGATATAAATGATGTGATGGGCATTGTATGATGATGTGATGTATGATGTATAGTTGATGCTTATTGCATGATCATGTGTATGATGTATGTTATGTATTTATGATGATGCCTTGTATGGCGATGTTTTGTGTGATTATATTTATGTTCCTGTTATGTATGTTTATCTTTCCTGTGGCTTTACGTTTTTTAGTTGTGAAAGAAATGATAACGTATTATGTAACGTAAAGTGAAAGATAATGAAAGAGGAACATAATGATAGAATGCATGCATTAATGAAAAAGAAAGTATATAGAGAGAGGGAGGCTTGCAAGCAATATGTACAGAGGTGCACGGCTCTAAAATGTCGTAAGCTCAATTGCGTATGGTTTAGCTAACCCTTAAGGATACACGTAGGGGTTCTAGTCTTTGTGACTGACCAACGGTGTGGTACATGGTTTATAATGATTACTCACCTTGGTGCTGGTGCCAGGCTATGTGCGGTGTGGAAGACATTCATGATCTTCGGCCAAGTACTCGAGCTATGCATATTGTTGGGGGTGTAGTATATAGTGGTTTATAGTGATTACTCACCTCGATGCTGGTGCCAAGCTATGTGCGGTGTGGAAGTCATTTATGATCTTCGACCTAGTACTCGAGTTATGCATAATGTTGGGGGTGTAGTATACAGTTGGGATCTTTGTCGCTTACCCTGGCGCTGGTGCCAGGCTATGTGCAGTGTGGAAGTCTATTATGAACTTCGGCCCAGTATTCCATTTGTTTGGGGCATAGCTGATGACATGATCCAGATAGCGATAAAGAATGTGATATAGAAGGAAAGAGCTAAAGAAAGTATGTGGTGAACAGTAAAGGAAGATAATAATGATATTATCTATATGTATGTTATATGCATGATCACGTACGAAAGTAAAGAACGGTTTTAAATGAAAGTAAAGTATGTTTTATTTTAAAACTAGACTTTTATGCATTTTTCCAGTTGGCGGGTAAAAGTTGCTGAGGATGGCACGGGGCGGCTACTCAGCTCTTTTGGATGGCATCCATGTTTAAAATGCTTTTGTGTGGAAATGCAACATGTATTTTATAATTTGATAATAATGTATTATTTCGCAAAAGCTTTTGTAATGCAATGAAATGGGTGTTTTTAATGTTTCCGTTGCAACGTTTAATTCACGTTGAAGTAATTATATGTTTTATGAGCGATGATTGGCCAACTGTAAGCGTCCCGAGAACATGGCCTTATAGTGAAGGAATTGGAATTCACAATGATAATGTCAAAGCTTCCAAGTTTCATAGAAAAAAGATGAATAAGAAAATCATGTTCGTTTACGCTCAAAATGCAATCACGAATAACGACTTCAACGGTGATGGGTTCTCCATCAGCGACTTTGACAGTCAAAGGTCTTTTTAATTCCTTATGTTTCTTCGCAAGTATAGGCTCAAATTCTAATGAGTCAAAACTCTTATCGGGTCCCGAATCAAACAGAACATTAGCATAGGGATTATTAATAAGAAACATACCTATTAAATTTTAAAGACGTTTAACGATACAGGTAAAACAACAAAAGAACTTAGATCATAAAGGTTGAGGTTGGATTTGACATACCATTCACCACATTGTTGTTTTCTTGTGCTTGATTTGCATTGATGTTGAAAGCATGTCCTCAGGCTTGTGGAACATTACCGGCAAGACAAGGGAATTGTAGGTGAAAATGACCTGGTTCTCTATAGTTGTAGCAAGCACGGTTAGCAACTAACGTGGCATTGTTTGGTGCATGGTGACAAGTAGCCACCAAGTGTCCATACTTACGGCACAGTGTACAGATGCAACACGGAACTCGCATGATGATATCTATAGACATTGCACAATGGTAGAGGACCAACATAGGCCCTATCAAGAGGTGCCTATGTCACAAGAACTAATTGTCTTTGAGGTCCTTTGGGTGTAGCCATAACAAAGTTACGGGACGGTGTGAACTTGCAATTCTTGTTGTTGTAAGACGGTTCATTCTTACCCTCCTTAGTTGCTTCAGAAACCGCCTTTTTAGTCTTTTTAGCACCTTTTATAGACAAGGTGGCCGCTCGAATATGGTTTTCAGTAAGTTGAGCAGTGATGGTAATGGCATCTGCCAAAGTTATGGGTCTACTACCAACCACAATATCTAGGATTTGGGGTGGCACCCCCTTTATGAACTTCTTAATGTTTCGGGGAACGGTGTCGACCATGTGAGGTAACAAAATACTCAACTCATGATGCCTAGTTGAGTAGGCCAAATGATCACCACTATCATTTTTAAGATTCGAGAATTCTTCCTCCAGCTTTTACAGTTCACTTCTCAGGAAAAATTTTTTAATTGCTATGTTTTTCAATTCATCCCAAGTTAGTGCTAGCACAACATCAACACCACGGTTTCTCTTCTCACTATCCGACCACCTATAAGTGCCCTTTGTTAAAGCACACTTGTGGCATAGCGGACTTTGAGTGCCTCAATACACTCATAGTTGATGAAGGTGTTCTCCATGCTTTCAAATCAATTAAGAAGTTCAGTGGCTCCTTCCTTTCCATAAAGCTAGTGGGTTCGCATGAGTTGAAGTGCTTAAATGTGCAGGTTGATTGTTTCGTCTTTGATTCACACTATTCTCTCCTTGCCCATTGCCATTGTTGTTGTTGCTAGAGTTGGCCATTAAGGTACTATTCAATTTAGCAACCATAGTTGGAATGACGGAAGCCATTTGTTGAGCGATCATGGCGGCCAATTTGTGCTCGGAGGTACCATGCTTTCCGTGATGACAAGACATACTGGATACAAAGTAAATTAGTCACGGGAATTTTGAGATCAAGGTTAATAAATCAAACAAAGATTATTCAAGACTTGAAAAACACACATGGAATTATTCCATTTGACAACACATTACCATTTGGAAATGTTGACACGTCAATGTGAAGTAACTCCAATTGCCTTAGGAACTTGAGTATATTGACCATAGTTTATCACTCATCCCAGAAATACCTAGGTAAGCATAACTACTCCCACGTTTGATAGGGATTTATACGAAATGCTTACCTTAGCCCGAGGGCTTTTTGCCAGGAAATCTAGAATACAGGTGTTTATGTGTCACATAATATTCCTTTAGGCTCATGAAATTAAAATCTTGATGAGATTTTCGTAGATTAGACATAAAGTCTAAAGATTTGAACCTTTCGATATAACGCATACGATCCCACATGTCGTCGAGAATAAGTTTAAGAGATTTCATCGTCGTGAGGTTAAGAGTCAAGAATAAGTTTTAGGGGAGATGAAGCAACCAAGTTTCTCAATTACAAGGCAATCCTATCTAAAAGCATCAAGGTGCACATTAAGAGGCCTTCCTAAACAAGTAGCATCATGTAGCATGCAACAAAATATATTACAAGATCATAAATATTCTCTTATGAGGTTCATGCATCAACTATAGTCTAGGTCACCATTTCTAATAACCTAAATCCCTATAGTTGTGGGCTCTGATACCAATCTGTCACACCCTAACCTTAACGGCAGAAACGTTGAGATGTGATGGTTAAGATTGTTCATAGCCATATAACACCACCATAAATTGTAAATATGATTAACCATAAGTTTAAATAAACATTACAACAAAAGTCTCAACATAATAAAATAACAAAAGTTCCAATTTTCAAGATTTCATGACATTTCATTTATTTCCTAGGTCCAAGTCCTAGATGTAAGCATGCTTCAAAAGTTAATCATCAACCTACACATTTCCTGAAACATGTTAAAAATAATATCAACTATGAAAGTTGGTGAGTTTCCATGGGTTAAGAATACATATATATATATATATTATATATATATATATAATTATATATATATAATATATATAATATATATATATAAGTTTACAAGTAGCAATTCATGTCAATGGTTATGAATAAAACAAGTTTATAGATAATATATAGCTACAATCAAACCTTAACAAAGATATCAATTACAAGTTATAACGATTAGCTAAGTATACTTGGTTCCCATGATGAACAAGCATACGTTATCAGGAGCCGACAACAACCTCGACTTTAGCACCAAATAGGCTTGTCAGACCCATAGATCTATGGTGCACAAGGCTAGCAATAATTAATGATTTTCAACATATAATGTCTATCATATAAATCTCACAATATTACAAATCATCATGACAAAGTTAAAGGTGAATTGCTAGTGTGTTACAAGTATTAAAACGTTTACAAGTGCAAGTTCATACGTTAACATGTTTCACCCTAAAAGGTGTGAAATATGGTAAAGAGGGGCATGAAAACTCACTTGGATATATATAACATGATAAAAATAAATTAAACGGTGCTCCGACGATTATTTTACATGATATCTAACGTATATATTCAAGGTTAAGTTTAAAGGTAATATTAACGATTAAATGTGAACTAGGGTTTCAAGTGAAGTTTGGGGTTGTTGACAAATAAACAGATAAATTTAACAAAGGGAACCACTTATATCATGAATTAATAACAAAGAGATATACTATTTCAGTATTTTAATATGAAGAAATAAACTAAATCATTTATAACAATTAATAAAGTTTAAATAAATTTTTATATTTATTTGAAATAATCAAGATTTAAACAATAATTTAAAGGTAACGTTGGACCAATAATAATTATTAATTTAAACTATTATTTAAAGTTCTTTTATAAACAAAAAATACATTAAAAATAGATTTTGTTATATTTTATTAAAAAATTATATAATTATTTAATTTTTTTGAAAATGCAGAAAATAATCTGATCATTTTTAAATTAACTTTATATAACAAAATTGAGTGTTATAATTATTAAAAATTTTCTATAAATTAATTAAAGGCTGAAAAGATTTAAGAAAACGGTTGAGGGTGCCTGAGTTGAACCCAAGACCTCAAGGATATGTGCACATGTTGTTAACCAGTAGGCAAGGACGCCTAAGCCTGACAGAAACCGAGTCCCATATTAAAACATAAATCAATTGAAAACTCCCAAATCACATAAACCCTAGAATCAACTTCGATCAAATTGAACATCCAAATGAATATAATAACATTGCTAATCATGGGGCTTTTGTTCCCCATGTAAAAACGAGTAGATAGGTATACTAAACTTACTTGATTATGTTCAAGAATGGTGAGGAAGAAGATGGAACGGTCAGGACCAAGCTTGGATTCATTTGGTATGTAAATGGTGACGATATCCAAATTAACTTTGTGTGAAGCTTCGGAGAGTGATTTAGACTAGAAACCTCCTATCAATTGAAGTATAGAATACTTAAATGGTGTTAAACTCCTTAGTTTCAGGTCACGGTGATAGAGAGAATCAAATGAGGTATTCATGTAAAACTAGTCAAAATTTGTGACCTACAACTTAGTCAAAATCCATTTTCAATCATCATCATCTTTTTTCGACCTGCAACTTAGTCAAAATCCGTCTTCTGAGCATTTTACATCAAAATTGATTGAGGGCTTTCAATTATCATCACCATCCGAAGCTTCCTACAAGATTAATTTGATTATCAAATCTCGAACCAACTATACCTTAGTCGCGGCTATTCTTATCATTTTCTCCATCAACCCGAACTTAATCATGTAAGTTTCACACACCCATACACTCGGTTTCACTTAGGGAACAAAAGCCCTAAGTTGATTCCATTATCGTTATCGAATTGATGCTCAATTGAATCCAATACGAATCTAAGGCTCATGTGAATTTGGAGATTAAAGAATTTAATGTTTAAAATAGTTTAAAGAGGAATTTTGAACACACTTGGACTTAGCCCGACTGGTAGTTAACATCCATCTCTAAGGCCCCGTTCCCGGGACGCTTACAGCTGGATCCTCATCGCACATAAAACATATAACTTACATTTAATCATTCATAAAACATTGCAGCGGAAACATAAAGATAACTTTTCATATCATTACAAATGCTTTTGCAAGTTAATACAAACGTTCATTTAAAAACATCATTCATTCGCATTACAGTGCAAAAACATTAACAAAAGAATGCCATCCAAAAGAGCTAAGTAGCCGGCTCGTGCCATCCTCAGCAATCACTACCTGCCAACCGGAAACACATCAAAGTCAGCGTTGCTAAGTGAGTTCTAGCTTTATAAGATAAAACATACTTTTCTTTCGTTAAAACCGTTCTTTACTTTCATGTGATCATACAACATACGTACACATAGATAATAATTCTTATTATCTTCTTCATTCGTTCATTCATCTTTACATCTTTTCTTGCGCATCTGATATCTTCCATAGCAATACCATGTGCTACAACCCGAACTATATGGCTACAGGGTCGAAGTCTATAAATAGACAGCTAAACATGGTGCCACAGTACCAGGGAAAGTGGTAGAGGTTCTATACAAATGGTCGATCACAGAGAAGGACCTGATGTGATCCTGCCCGGGGTAGCGAACCCGCATACCGTTGGGCTAACACCTTATAATTGGCGTGTCCCGATATCTAATGCTTGCAAGACTTCATTACTTTCATCATTCATTAATGCACGCATTCATCATGTTCCATTTTTCATTATCTTCCACTTTACGTTACATAATACTTCATTCATTCACTAACATAACACGCAAAGCCACGTGAAAGATAAACATACATCATGACAAGGAACATAACATACATAGGCATCAACATCATACAGAGCAACATCATACATACATAACATGCATAATCAAGCAACAACATCATCATCATGCCCAACATGCTCTCTAAGACCTCAACAGTCATCTTACATGAACTTACGGGAACCTTTACGTCCAAACTTACATCTGCACTTTCCCCCGAAAGTCAGAAGTTAAACTACACTTCTCCTCGGGTGCAACAGTCCTATTAGGGCGTATGGACACCCTTCAGTCGCATGGCCTCCATGCGACTGAGCTTCATGCGAATGGACCAATGCGGATGGACCTCATGCGAATGGAACTAATGCGGATGAGCACTTATGCGACTGGACCCTTAGTCGCATGACTCCCCATGCGACTGGCCCCATTCGTGCGAATGAACTCTCAATCGTGCGAATGGACCTCAATTGTTCGAATGAACCCCAATCGCACCTCAATCGGCCGTATGGCCTCCATTCGGTCGCCTAGCCCTAGCTGGTGCAGAATGCAGTTCATCCCGAATCTAATATGCCATTTTCGACCTCCAAGCTCATCTAAACTCATTCTAAGCCCAAATCAACCATCCTAAACCTTAGGCATGCATACCACAACACCATTTAAGCACACACAAGCTCACAAGCAAGGCTCAAATGCATCATACACACACATACACAAATGGGTCAAACATGCACACACTCAAAAAACCAAATTCAGATGTTTTCCCGCCCCAAAATCATTCAAAAACGTGTAAAAGAGGGGTCCTATAACTCACACAAGTGACCACAACGAGAAGAGCTTCGATTGGACTCGCTTCTCAACAATTTTGGCTCACTCGAACCAACCCGAACCAACTTTTATCATTTTTTCTCTTCTTTCTCTCTTCTCCACTTTCTATGGCTAAAAATGTGGGTGTGGGGAGAGGGTAATGGCTGCCCTCTCCCTTTATTTACCCCCACTTACCCAACTTTCTCTCGTTGGCGAGTTTGGTCCCTCGACTTTGGGCTTTATTTTTTTCTTCCTTATTCGTCGGCTTCAAAATTAAATAAATAACCGGGTGTTACAAGTCCACCCCCCTTAAATAGGTTTCATCCCCGAAACTTGCTATTCCTCGAACAAACATGGATAATGCTGTCTCATTTCTTCCTCAGTCTCCCACGTTGACTCAGATCCCTTCCTGTTCTTCCACTGTACACACACAAGAGGAATCGCTTTATTTCTCAGCCTCTTCTTTTTTTTCTATAGATGATTGCCACTGGTTGCTCCACATAATTGAGCCGTTTGTCTACTTCGATATCTTCCATTGGAACAATCATATCTTCGTCTGCCAAGGACTTCCTTAGATGAGATACGCGGAATGTCGGGTGAATTCCACTTAGCTCATTCGGTAACTACAGTCTATAAGCCACCTCTCCTACTCGAGCAACGATTCGGAAAGTTCCTATGTATCCCGGGCTCAACATGCCCTGCTTTCGGGAACGAATGATGCCCTTCCAAGGTGAGACCTTTAACATAATCCGGTCACCCACCGGGAAATCAATCGGTCTATGTTGTTTATCAGCATACGACTTCGGTCTATCTTTGGTTGCCTTCATGAAGGCTTTGATCTTCTCAAGCTTCTCAGTCGTAGCCTCGATCACCTCGACGCTCCCCAACTCCTTCTAACCAATATCACCCCAACAAACGGGTGTTCTACATCTCCTACTGGTATAGCATCTCATAAGGTGGCATACCAATGCTGGCATGATAGCTGTTGTTGTATGAGAATTCGGCTAACAGTAGGTGGTCATCCCAACTTCCCCCAAAATCAATCACACATGCCCGAAGCATGTCTTCCAATGTCTGAATGGTCCTTTCTGACTGACCATCAGTTTGGAGATGATAAGCCGTGCTAATATGTAACCTCGTCCCCATGGCGTTGTGGAATTTCTTCCAGAATTTGGAGGTAAACGGGATGTCACGATCAGACACAATAGACACCGGCACACGATGACGAGTTACAATTTCCTTGATAAACAGATCCGCCAACCTCTCAGATGAATATGTCTTGCGGATCGGTAGGAAGTGGGCTCTCTTCGTCAAGCGGTCAACAATCACCCATATAGCATCATACCCTTTCGGGGTACGCATCAGCTTCGTAATAAAATCCATGGTGATGTGCTCCCACTTCTATTCCGGTATATCCAAAGGTTGAATCTTTCCATACGGCTTCTGATGCTCGGCCTTCACCTGTAGACAAGTAAGGCATTTAGTCACATACTCTACTACGTCATGTTTCATACCCGGCAACCAATAATCCTTCTTCATGTCTTTATACATCTTTGTGGCACCTGGATGAATGGAGTATCGAGTCTTGTGAGCTTCATCCAAAATCTTCACCCGTAGATCCCCAAAACTAGGAATCCACACTTGTCCAAATCGGGTTTTAACACCAAGTGTGTTTTCACCCAATTCCCCAACCAGACCTCTCATTCTTTCCGAGTTAAGATAATCTTCCTTCAATGCCTCATCTTGAAACTCTTTAACTTGCTTCATCACATCAGAGGTCATGATTAGCTGATACGCCTTCACCAGTATCGGCTCGGTCCTCTCCTTTCGGCTAAGGGCATCAACCACCACGTTGGCTTTGCCCGGATGGCAATAGATCTCACGATCATAGTCCTTTATAAGCTCCAACCATCGTCTCTGCCTCACGTTCTGATCTTTCTGCTCAAAGAAGTACTTCAAGCTCTTGTGGTCAGTGAAGATGGTGCACTTCGTCCCGTAAAGATAGTGCCTCCAAATCTTTAGCGCAAAGACCACGGCTACTAGCTCCAAGTCATGGGTAGGATATTGACCTCATGAACCTTCAATTGCTGAGATGCATAAGCTATAACCTTCCCTCTTTGCATTAACATGCATCCTAAACCTGAGTAGGAAGCATTAGAATAAACTACTAGATCTTCACTTCCATCGAGTAATAACAGAATATGAGCTTGAGTCAATCTTGCCTTCAATTCTTCGAATGCCTTCTCGTGAGCTTGACCCCATACAAACCTCACATCCTTCCCAATCAACTTGGTTAGTGGAGAAGCAATCTTAGAAAAGTATGGATAAACCTTCTATAATAGCCCACCAAACCCAAGAAGCTACGAATCTCGGATGGCGTATTTGGAGACTTCCGTTGTATCACTGCCTCCACCTTAGCTGGGTCCACCATAATCCCGTTGGGATTTACCACATGACCCAAGAACTGAACTTCACGCAACCAAAATGCACACTTGGAGAACTTGGCGTACAACTTCTCCTTTCTCAACGTCTCTAGAACCTCCCGAATGTGACCGACGTGCTCAATCTCGCTCTTCGAATAAATCAGGATATCATCAATGAACACAATCACTGATTTATCCAACATCGGCCGACACACCCGATTCATCAGATCCATAAAAGCAGCTGGCGCATTGGTCAAACCAAAAGACATGACGAGAAACTCGTAGTGACCATAGCGTGTGCGAAAAGCTATTTTAGGGATATCTTGCTCCTTCACCTTTAATTGATGGTAACCAGATCGAAGATCTATCCTTGAAAACCAACTGGCACCTTGAAGCTGATCGAACAAATCATCTATTCTCGGTAAGGGGTATCGGTTCTTCACTGTCAACTTATTCAGCTCACGATAGTCGATGCACATCCTCATACTACCATATTTCTTCTTCACAAATAAGACCGGAGCACCCCAAGGAGAGATACTCGGTCGAATGAACCCCTTATCAAGCAGCTCTTGCAACTGCTCCATTAACTCTTTCATCTCCATCAGAGCCAACCGATACGGTGCCTTGGCAACAGGTTAGGCACCCAGTATCAAGTCAATCTGGAACTCGATCTCACAATCAGGTGGCACTCCTGATAAGTCTTCTGGAATAAGTCTTCTGGAAATACGTCTGGAAAGTCACACATAACCGGGACATCGGATAGTTATGGTGCTGGTGTATCCACATCCTTTACATAGGACAAGTAGGCACTACATCCACGCCTCATACACTTTCCCGCCACCGCCATTGAGATCACCTTCGGGATCGTCGTGACCCGATCCCCATAAACGGTTACCAAACTCTCGTCAGGTGCTGTCAAGCGAATCATCTTCTTGCGACACACAATGTTCGCTTTGAACTCCGCTAACCAATCCATCCCAAGAACCAAATCAAAACCACCCAAGGTCATCATGAACGGTCAAACAGGAAACTTATGACCCTCTAGTTCCACATCACAGTTCTCTATCATCTTCGAAATCCTGGTAGACTTACCTATGGCAGTTTTTACATCAAAGGGCGCCTCAGCACGTCTACTACTAACAGTCAGTTTAGCACAGAAAGCAGCAGAAATAAAACTTTTACTAGCACCAGAATCGAACAACACAGAAGCTAAAGTTTGGTTCACTAGAAACGTACCAGACACAACATCAGGGTTCGTCATAGCTTCCTCCTGTGTCATAGTGAATGCCCTGGCACTCGCCCTCGATCCTTCACCTCCCGTATTCTTCGCCTCGAACCCTCACCCTCGACTTCTTACAATCCCTACTCATGTGGCCCTCCTCACCATAGTTGAAACATTTGCCCGCACGACAATCCTTGGCGATGTGCCATGTCTTCCCACATTTGAAGCACACATTCAACCCCATCCTACATTGCCCCGCATGCTCCTTTCCAAACTTTCCACACCTCTTTGACCCCGTACTCGATGTGGCCCCACGGCGGTCATCCACCCATGCCTTTTTGTTACCCGTCGAGGCATCACCCCGACCAACCCTTTTCCCGTTCCAGTTCGATCGCCACCACCCTTCTTGCTCGCTACAGTCACCACCACCTCCCGCTCATCATATAGCCTCCCTGCCAAGTCGACCGCTGACCTAAACAAAGCCGAGTCTACAAACGAGTGGGTAGCAAACTTCACCTTCTGGTCCTCCCGGCACTCGCTGATATCAAGAACAACCTCCATTCCCCTCACCCACCGGTGAGTGGCAGCAGCAGTGCCGTTACCATCGAATGTAGGGGGTTTGCATCTCATAAACGCCCCGTATTTACAGCCACGTGCTGCCTCCGACACAGGCTCTTCTTCTTCCTCTTCATCATCAGATGGAACCGTTTTAGGCTCTGGTTGTTCCCGTCCTCCCAAGGACCTATTTCTCTCCTTTCTTTCCCCTTCCCGTACAGCCTTGATAACTTCAGTCACTACAGACGATAAGATCGTCTGCATGACGTGATGAACTTCTTCAACCATAGCCTCCTTCACCGAGTCCCTCAGTTTGCACTCTCATCACCACCCTCCGGATGAGGGGTCTCGGGTTCCTCATGAACCACCTTCTCAACTCTGGGTCTCCCTCTCTTGGGTCGCGGTTCAGCACCGTGACCCCCACCACGTGAAGCTTTCGAAGATCTACCGCCAGCCATACCCACGCACACTGAAAGATTCAAACACCAACACGGTTATTCAAGAGAACAACTCAGTTTATGTTAAGTATAGTAAGTAACTAATTACAGTGGCCAGTTGTGATTAGCTACTTACTTTACTCTTCATACCCCGTGCATTACCTATCCTGACTACATCAATATTTAAATCCATATACAACACATAACCACATACCATGCGCACATAAAACCGGTTAATATTACGAAAATACTAATGGCACGCAGCTACTTAGATTGGCATCCCTTCCCTTTCCGTCCCATTCTCAGTTTAAGTTAAGGTTTATTTTGAAAATTTACCCATTTCACTTAAACTTTGTCTCTGATACCAACTTGTAAGGCCCCGTTCCCGGGACGCTTACAGTTGGATCCTCATCGCACATAAAACATATAACTTACATTTAATCATTCATAAAATGTTACAGCGGAAACATAAAAATAACTTTTCATATCATTACAAATGCTTTTGCAAGTTAATACAAACGTTCATTTCAAAACATCATTCATTCGCATTACAATGCAAAAACATTAACAAAAGAATGCCATCCAAAGAGCTAAGTAGCCGGCTCGTGCCATCCTCAGCAATCACTACCTACCAACTGGAAACACATCAAAGTCAGCGTTGCTAACTGAGTTCTAGCTTTATAAGATAAAACATACTTTTCTTCCGTAAAAACCGTTCTTTACTTTCATGTGATCATACAACATACGTACACATAGATAATAGTTATTATTATCATCTTCATTCGTTCATTCATCTTTACATCTTTTCTTGCGCATCTGATATCTTCCATACCAATACCATGTGCTACACCCCGAACTATATGGCTACTGGGTCGAAGTCTATAAATAGACAACTAAACATGGTGCCACAGTACCAGGGAAAGTGGTAGAGGTTCTATACAAATGGTCGATCACAGAGAAGGACCCTGATGTGCATCCTCCCGGGGTAGCGAACCCGCATACCGTTAGGCTAACACCTTATAATTGGCGTGTCCCGATATCTAATGCTTGCAAGACTTCATTACTTTCATCATTCATTAATGCAAGCATTCATCATGTTCCATTTTTTATTATCTTCCACTTTACGTTACATAATACTCATTTCATTCACTAACATAACACGCAAAGCCACATGAAAGATAGACATACATCATGACAAGGAACATAACATACACAGGAATCAACATCATACAGGGCAACATCATACATACATAACATGCATAATCATGCAACAACATCATCATCATGCCTAACATGCTCTCTAAGACCTCAACAGTCATCTTACATGAACTTACGGGAACCTTTACGTCCAAACTTACATCTTCACTTTCCCCCGAAAGTCAGAAGTTAAACTACACTTCTCCTCGGGTGCAACAGTCCTATTAGGGCGTATGGACACCCTTCAGTTGCATGGCCTCCATGCGACTGAGCTTCATGCGAATGGACCAATGCGGATAGACCTCATGCGAATGGAACTAATGCGGATGAGCACTTTTTCGACTGGACCCTTAGTCGCATGACTTCCTATGCGACTGGCCCTAGTCGTGCGAATGAACTCTCAATCGTGCGAATGGACCTCAATCGTGCGAATGAACCCCAATCGCACCTTAATCGGCCGTATGGCCTCCATTCGGTCGCCTAGCCCTAGCTGGTGCAGAATGCTGTTCATCTCGAACCTAATCTACCATTTTCGACCTCCAAGCTCATCTAAACTCATTCTAAGCCTAAATCAACTATCCTAAACCTTAGGAATGCATACCACAACACCATTCAAGCACACACAAGCTCACAAGCAAGGCTCAATTGCATCATACACACACACATACACAAATGGGTCAAACATGCACACACTCAAAAAACCCGATTTCAGATGTGTTCCAGCCCCAAAGTCATTCAAAACGTGTAAAAGAGGGGTCCTAGAACTCACACAAGCGACCACAACGAGAAGAGCTTCGATTTGACTCGCTTCTCAACGATTTTGGCTCACTCGAACCAACCCGAACCAACTTTTATCCCTTTTTCTCTTCTTTCTCTCTTCTCCTCTTTCTTTGGCTAAAAATGTGGGTGTGGGGAGAGGGTAATGGCTGCCCTTTCCCTTTATTTACCCCCAATTACCCAACTTTCTCTCGTTGGCGAGTTTGGTCCCTCGACTTTGGGCTTTATTTCTTTTTCTTCCTTATTCGTCGTCTTCAAAATAAATAAATAATTGGGTGTTACACCATCATATCCATGAAGTCCCGGGTTCGAACCAGGCCTCTGCCAACTTTTTTATTCAATTGTTTTCCTACGTTTTCTCTTATTTAGAATATTATTATTATACTAATAAATTTAGTTAAAAGTTAATTGTTAATTAAAACATTTCAGAAGTTATTAAACTAATTTTAAGGGTACTAAATTTTATGATTTTAAATTTAGTTACTTTCTAAAGGTTAACAAATATCATAAAAAAACATTATTAATTATTTTATGTAATTTAAAAACCTATTATGGTTCAAATGTAGATTATTTTTAAAACATTATAAATGTATAAGTTAAATAAATAATTATTCGAATAGTTATTTAAATAATTAAATAATTACTCATCTATTCATTTAATCAAGTTATATCATAAATAGTTAATAAAACTATTCCTTAAACTTCTATTTAAATTATTGAAACTTATAAAACAATATAATTTTCTATTATACTTTATTCTTATTTTTAAAGTTTTATATTATAGGACGTTTATAATAAATCATTTAACAATTCAAAACTTTATATAATAATTTAAAGTCATTTAACTAAGTATTCAATTAATATATTATCAATATAGTTATATCAATTATTTCTTTTCACACATTATCTTTATTAAAATTAATTACTGAATCATTCATTATCATTATCAATCTTAATTGGTTTACTTCATCTTTATTGAACCAAAATATAATCATTGCATTATTTTTATTTGATTTAGTTATTAAAACCCCAAATTCAAAATGAAACCCTAATTCATGTTTACTCTTGAATCATATCTTATTCTAAACCTAAGACACTAAATATTAGGTTGAGTCATGAAAAAATCTTTGGAACCACCTTTATAGCTTATAAATATCTAATGTGCCTTCTACATTATGTGAGTTCTCCATGCCCCTTTTTATGTTATTTTTATACTTTGGGGTGAAACATGTTACCTTATAAACATTTCACTTATAAACTCGTTTTATTCATGTAAACTTTTGACAATTCACTTATATGTTGTGGTTAGTTGATCTTAGTTTTTACCATGTATTAACTATTGCTAGCCTGCGACGTCATAGATCTATGGGCCTGACAAGCCTGCTTGGTTAATCCAAGTACACTTAGCTAATCGTATAAACTTGTAAACGTGGAAACTTGTAAACTGTCAAGGTTTGATTGTGCATCTGTCTTACATCCCTAGTTACTTTACCCACTAACTTATAACATGAATTACTACCTTTTATATATTTATGTATGAAAACTATGGAAATCTCACCAACTTTCAAAGTTGACCCTTTATTTTTGACATGTTTCAGGTTTGATATTTGAAGATCCCTTCGTGCTCATATAGGACTTGGACTTAGTTTAATTGAAAATCGTATGTTGTTGTTTATATCTTGTTGTATTGTATGATTTAATTGTCTTGTAAAGTTCAATAAAAATGATATTTAATATTAGTCTAACTTATTTAGTTCCATGTGCTATGAACAATCGTTTGACATTCATTCGCCCAGATGATTCCACCGTTAGTCGGGGTGTGACAGTGAACTGATTGGTAACGATTTGGATTCGATTTTTAGGTGTTTTACATCGCGATTAGGCTTCGTCGAAGCTTGGCCGGTGGGTGGCCGAAATGCCACCGGAAAAACGGGGAGAGAGAAGGGGTTTTGGTTTGGGTTTTTACGATTTTATACAATTGGTCCTTGTAGTTTCAATTCTTGTTATTTTATGAACAAACTTTATATTTAAAGTTTCTAAATTGACAATAAAGCCCCCTGAATTTAATTAAACTTTAAGTTTTAACTACTTTATAACTTATTAGTTATTTAACTTTTATAAATTATTATTTCAATTATTATTATTATCTTATTTTATTGTTAATATTACTTTTATTATTATCATTATTATTATTATGTTTATTTTAATAAAATCAAATTACTAACTCTTAAGTTAATAATTAATGTAAAATAAAAGAAATTACCCATATAGTTTCATAAATGACATAAATGATTCTTACATGAACATAATGTGGTTAACTATTAATTAACGAAAATACGAAAGGTTACAACAATCTTATTCCACCATTATATTTTTAATTTATTAATTTATTGGAGAATATAATGTATTATATTAATTAGTTGTTAATTAATTAGTTGCTAAAAATGATCCGGTGCTTGACATGTGTCATTTTGGCTCTAACGAATCACAAAACAAATCAAGATCGTGTATGTATGTGTATGGTATCAAATGGTATAAGAATATACACATATGAATAATTGGAAGAGAAGAATTACAAATCTTTACATAGCTGAATGGATCATGATGTAGAAGAAGAAAGAATGAAAGTGAATATGTTTAATCATGAGTATTAAAATGACAAAAGTGATGTAAAACCAATGACGAAAAAACAATTTACTAAAGAAAATGACTTTGCCTCTGGTGGTAACGGACGTTATCTCAAGAATTGGACCGAATATTTGTTTCGGTAACTTTTTTTAAACACGGATACTGAAACGGCAAAAGATAGAAACACAAGTATAGTAATAAAAAAAAATTAACACTATACACTTCGTATCAAATTCAATCTCACCTAACTGATTTTAATCACTTTGTAATTCTTTTTGTATACTCATACTTTGGGCATTCTAATAAAACAGATTTTACTGCAGAAGATTTCTCTCATCAAAAAGCTTATATTTGTTACACTTTAGTTGATTCTTGTATAGACATGTATTATCTTCTCTTAACGAAAATACCACTTAAAATTCTTGAGCATATATAATATAGCATTTTTTGTTTTTTATATTTATCACATATTATCATCATGACAATGCTATTTTATTTAGTTCGTGCTCTTTTGTTTAGTATCTAGAGCTGTTACCTATCAATTTTCATGTATCCATCAATGTAAACATATACCAATGAGTAGTAGATCAAAAGAGTAGTGTGCATGTTTTGCACTTTTTTAAGTTTCAAGAAAATTAGCGATCTGTATTTTGATCATATAACAAATTCCTTGGTTAACGAGTGTCACTTATTACCGGATTTAAAGGAAATTTTACGGATAACAACTACGTATCATAGGTGCACAAAATTAGAAAAACGTATAAATGACTCCAAATTACAAAACGGTAAGGTTTATATTTATCGGGAGAGGTACAAAGCAAACCCCAAAGTCTTTTAATAGAATTAATGACTGTAATATGGTGAGATTAGAGGAAATAGTTATTGAACCAGTGATCTCTAGCTCAAGACACATAGGGCCACTCAGAATAAGAAGTATCATTTACAAGGAACAATAGTTATAGATGTGACAAGAGTAATCTCTATAACATCCAAAATTATCTCTATAGGGTATAATAACAACACCTAGTTATTAAACCGATGTCGCTATACATCCGTCGCTAAAGCTCAACAAGTGTCATCGAAAAAAAGGTTGTTGCTGTGTATGAAAAACTTAGAGGATGAAATTTAGAAAAAAAACTTAGAGGATGAGATTTAATAGAAAAAAAACTTAGAGGATGAAATTTAGAAACAAAATATATAAATAATAAGTAAAGTCAGAACTATAGACACAAATTTAGAGATGACTTGTCGTCACAATTGCTCAGTCTATAGCGACAACACCTATCGTCTTTATTTGTGTCGTCTTTATAGGGTTGATTTCTTGTAGTCTATATGCTAAAATTCCTAGTTCGTAGCAAATGAACCTTTAAAGTTATAAGGTATAAATAGAGAGATTTCATTTATGATTTTATCTATCGATCACTCCACATTGCTACTTCATCCCATAGGGAATCATTTCTAAACATAATCAAAGACCACCGTGTAGAAAATTTCATGAAAATTGAGAGTCACAAAACACTATCAGATTGAAACTATTTTGGTTCACACAAAAATTTCAATCGGATAAAACTCAATTCAAGAACAAGTATGATAAGTGTGAGAATTCGTGAACAGAGAAAGAACAAGAATGGTCATTATTTGATTCGAAATTAACATTTTCCAGGGAAGGGATGAAACTATTAGAGGTAGTTTTCATATTGAAAATTTACACTTTTCACCCTCTAATTTCACATGTGAAATTTCAGAAAAATCAAATTTAAGGGCATTTTTTATAAAGCAATGTTTAACAAAATAAAAAAATTTGTCCCTTCGACCCCGCTCTCGGGGGCGTTGCCTTCGGACCCCCTCCAAGGGGGCGTTGCCCTTTTGGAACCCCCGTTCCTTAGGGGTTTCACCCTTAATAATATTTTCAATTTCAAAGATCATAATACATTCAAACAAGCGTGCACTCCGCACCTCCTAACTTGTTTGATGGATATTATGATTACATTAGTCATTAGTCAATCCAATTACACTAAAATATCTAACATTCCTCCCCCATTTTAGTGTAATCCTTGATTAACTAAAACAAACTCCACGAACTACAAACTTATGCATAAATAAAATATCGTGACGATTGAGTTTCATCTTAGTATATTATACATTCAAATATTCGAATATTAGGGTGTCACTTAGGATTAAACCATTGCTATTCATAGAGAATACATGAAGATATATACACAAAAGTTTACATACTTATAATCTTACTTGACACTATATTTTACTACCTTTGTATCTTTATCCTTCACAAGCATATCAAAGCTAAGTCCAAGCTTCTTGAAGCAGCTAAACTTCATGCTCATATAGGTAGCTCTTTTCCTCTTGCACTTGCATATGAAATTTTCAAAAGAACTATTAAGAAGTTAGACTTCAACCTCCTTAACTTGCAGGTCTTAAACACATATCTTAGGATGTTGCTACTAATGCGTTCCAATCTCTAGATGTTAAGCTTTCAGCGTTGAATTCAGCATCTAGTGTTATACTAGATGGAAATTAGGTATCTTAACATGAGAGATTTTAGGTGGACTTCAATCCCATCCCCAAATCCAACTTATGCACAAGATCTCTATTTAACCCTTTAGTTAGATGATCGGCTAAATTATATTGAGTTCTCACAAACTTCACAGATATCACACCATGCATGATGAGCTCACAAATCATGCCATATCTAACACCTAAGTGTCTACACTTGCCATTATACACTTAACTATAAGCCTTAGACAAAGTGGCTTCACTATCACATCTAATAGATATAGGTGATATTGGTTTAGGCTATAATATAATTTCATAAATCAAGTTTCTTAGCCATTTAGCTTCTTTACCAGTTGTTGCTAATGCCACAAACTTAGATTCCATGTTAAGTTAGTAATACAAGTTTGTTTCTTCGATGCCTAAGAGATGGCACCTCTTCCAAGTAGAAATGCCCATCCACTTGTAGAAGAATGATCTTCCATATTTGTAATCCAACTTGCATCTGAATAACATTTGATTATAGAAGAAAATCCAGAATATGTTAAACAATAATTCATTGTTTATTTCAAGTACTTAAATACTTTACTAATAGCTTTCTAGTGATGTGAACTAGGGTTACTAGTAAATCTACTAAGTTTTTCAACAGCATAGGCTATATCAGGCCTAGTGCTAATCATGGCATACATGAGACTTCCAATAGCTTTTGAGTATTCAAGTTAAGATACTGTAATACCTTTATTAAGTAGAAGCTTAAGATTTAGGCTCTATAGGAGTGCTTACAGGAGAATAATCTTTGAAGTTAAATTTCTGAAAAATATTCTCAATATAATAAGATTAAGAAATTGAAATACCATTTTTCCCATGCTTGATCTTTATACCTAGGATCACTCCAGCCTCCCTCATGTCTTTCGTAGCAAACTTAGATGACAAAAATTCCTTAGTTTTATTAACTTGACTTTGGTCAGTACCAAAGATTAACATGTCATTACATATAAGTAAATTATAACTCTTTTACCAGAAGTGTCAAACTTGCTATATACACACTTTTTTACTTGGTTTAGCACAAAACCACTAGAAAACACAAAATCATCAAACTTTTGATGCCATTGTTTTGGTGCTTGCTTTAGACCATATAAAGATTGTATCAACTTACAAACTTTATTCTCATTACCAGGCATAACAAATCCTTCAGGTTGCTTCATGTAAATTTTCTCATCTAATTCACCATTTAAAAATGCAGTTTTCACATCCATTTGGTGAATCACAAGATTGTGTATAGATGCTAGTGCTAATAACAATCTAATAGTAGAAATCCTAGCAACAAGAGCATAAGTATCAAATAAATCAATACATTCTTTTTGTCTAAAACCTTGGATAACCAATCTAGCTTTAAACTTATCTATACTACCATCCACCTTCATTTTCTTTTTAAAAATCCATTTACACCCTAGTGATTTATATCTAGGAGGTAAATCAGACAACCTCCAAGTATTATTTTGCATAATTAAATCCATTTCATCTTGGATTTCTTCTTTCCAAAATACAACATCTCTAGAAGCCATAGCTTCACTATAAATCTTTGTATCCTTCTCAATATTAAGAAAATATTGATATTGAGATCTAATCTCCTTCCTTGATCCTTCAACTAAATAAAGTTGAAAATCATCACCAAAAGACTTGACTTTCTTTGCTCTTGTATTTTTCCTTGGTTCAGTTCTAGGGGAATTATACTTTTGCTATTAATTGAATTACTACCAAAAGTATTATCAATTTGAGAAACATTGGAAATCACATCCTTTGGTCTAGGTATAGAAGTAAATCTTTCTTCATTAAATATTGCATCTCTTGACTCTATAACTGAGTTTACAAATACATATTCATTAGGTTCTATGACATAAAATCTATAAGCCTTGGAATTCTGAGCATATCCAATAAAGATGCAATCTATACCTCTTTCACCCAAAATTTTCCTTTTAGGTTTGGTAAGCCTCACAACAGCTCTACATTAAGTTTAGGGGCTTTTTGTACCAAAGTTCATATGGGTTAGTCTTATTATATTTATTAGGAACTCTATTCAATAGATAACAGGCTATTAACATTTCCTCACCCCAAAATCCTTCGCTTAAACCCGAATAGGACAACATAGAATTAATCATTTCTTTCAACGTTCTATTCTTTTTTTGCTATACCATTTTGTTGTGGTGTATAAGGAGCTATAGTTTGATGCATTATTCCAATGGATTGAAAATACACAGGATCATAATACTCACATCCTCTATCAGTACGAAGAGTTTTAATCAACCCATTCTGATGAAGCTCTACCTCTTGTTTATAACTTTCAAATTTATCAAGAGCTTCATCCTTAGCATGCAATAAATAAATATAACAATATCTAAAGGCATCATCAGTAATGTAATAACATATTTTTACCTAATGATGGTTTAGAATACAAATCACATAAGTCACTATGTATAAGATCTAAAACTTTACTTTTCCTATTAACATCTTTAAAAGGTTGTCTAGTTATCGTAGTCAACATACATGTCTTTCATTTTTCACTGTTTATATCAAAAGCAGGGATTAAACTCATTTTAGACATATCTTTTAGCCTTTTATAGTGAACATGTCCTAGTCTAGCATGCCATAACTCTAATTTGTTAATATTATTACTAGAACTAGTTGAAGCCATACAAGCAGAATCATTACCAAAAAATATCCAAATTCAACATAAACATACCATTACATAGATAAACAAATCCAACAGGAGTACTATGTCTTGACAAAATATACTTTTCACTTTCCAACATTTGTTTGTAACCACAATTATTTAATACAGTACTAGACAATAGATTCTTTCAAAACCCAGGTACGTACAACACTTTATTTAATACTAAACATTTTCCAGAAGTAAACACAAGCTTCACATTTCCTAATCCCTTGATTGATTCGGTTGCAACATTGCCCATTTTTAATAATGATTCATCTTCAATTGGTTGAAAGTCCTTAAACCAACAAAGATCTTTACACATATGACTAGTTGCTCCCGAATCAACCCACCAAGCAACATCATCATCCTGCACATAAAATGTTTTAGAAATTAGTGATACATAATTCTCACCTAAATTATATTTGGAACTAAAATCTGACATTGTTGCTTTCCGGATCTGTAGATCCACTTGGACCAGCATCATTCTTGCCTTTACCAACTCGACAATCCTTCTTGAAATGACCAGGTTTGCCACACTTCCAACATGCTAATTTTGGCTTCTTGTTGGGGCCTTTGTTGTTGTTACCTTTCAACTTTCGTTTGCCTTTAAACTTGTTGGCCTTCTTGGATGATTCACCTTCCTCCACCATGTTCATTTGTGAAGGTCCAACCATATTTTTTTTCTTAACTTTGTCACCCCCTTGAGCCCTTAGAGACTCTGTAATTCTAAAGTGACTACCAAGTTAGACAAGACTCAATTCCTCCTTCTTATGCTTCAAAGTATGTTTGAAATATTTCTAAGAAGGAAGCAATTTGTCAATTATACTAGAAACAAAGATGGATTCATCCATCTTTATATCATGTTGAACAAACTGTCCTAGAATCCTTACAATTCATTGTATTATTCCATGACAGACCTTGAATCCACCATCTTGTAATTTATAAAAATACTAACAAGAAATTTCTTACTAGAAGAATCTTTTACCATATATTTGGATTCAAGAGAATCCCATAGTTCTTTTGAAGATTCAACGTTTTGATAAATCTCAAACAACAAATTAGACATATCGTTTAAGATGTGACCACGATAGATGTTGTCATCGTTCTCCCACTTGCATCGCCTCCTTGTCTGTTCCAAAGTCTGGTTTTCTATTAATTCAGGCATGGGGGTACTCAAAACATACACAACCTTTAGAGTAGTCAACAGAAAGTGCATATTCTTCTGCCATCTTCGAAAGTCCTGTCCCTCAAACTTGTCCATCTTCACGAATTTGCTTGTCATATCTTTCACAAAATCACCGTCCATTATCTTCAACAGCGAATAGTTTCAATCTTTGTAGAAAATTCCGTGATAAACAGAGAGTCGTGGAACGCTATCAGATTGAAAATATATGGGTTAACACCAAAATTTCAATCGGATAAAACTCAATTCAAGAACAAGTATGATGAGTGTGAGAATTCGTGAACAGAGAAAGAATAAGAATGACCATCATTTGATTCAAAATTACCATTTTGTAGGGAAGGAATGAAACTACTGGATGTGGTTTTCATATTAAAAATTTACACTTTTCACCCTCTATTTTCACATGTGAAATTTTAGGAAAATAAAATTTATGTGCATTTTTGATAAAGCATTGTTTACCAAAATAAAAAATTCCGCCCATTGGACCCCGCTCCTACGGGTGCTGCCCTCGGACCCACACCAAGGGGGCGTTACCCCATTAGGACCCCCATTGCTTAGGGGCTTTACCCTTAAAAAGGTTTTCAATTTCAAAGATCATAATACACACAAACAAAACGTGAACTCCGCACCTCCTAAATTGTTTTATGAATATTATGATTACATTGATCATTAGTCAATCCATTACACTAAAATATCCAACACACCATTACCATTTTCACTATTTTATCATTGATAGAAACTTCCTTTAGTGCCATAGTGAAGGACTTTAGGGACTTTGATTACCCAAGATAATTTGTGACATCCAAACACCAAACGATGAGAGAACATTAATTGTTGTCCTTGTGTTTAGTGTTAGAAATTTATTGTTATAACATTAATTATTGTCCATGTGTTTAGTGTTAGAAATTTATTGATATTATTAATATTAATATTAATATGGTTATTAATATTTATTTAAAAAACTAATGTGTTGAATATTATATCAGTGCTCATAAGTTGGGATTGATATTAAAAGTTAATGATTTGGAAGTTGTTTTACATTAGAGGAAAGAAAGACTGTAAAGTAATGTATTTTTATAACCTCTTGATTATATTATTTCTTAAAATATCACACTGAGTGGATTTGCCTTTACTTGCACTTGCACTCGCCCAGGTGCGCGCTACATGAGCATTTGGGCGCAATGTGGCGTTTTGATGGCGCACTTTGCACTTTGCCTCAAGTCGTTTGAAAGCGAGTTTACTATATATACTAAGGGTACCTCAATAGAAAAGCCACACCAACACAACTCGAAATTTGTAGTAAATAGGTTCTCTAAATGCCATTCATTCATTCATAGTTTCTCTTTTAAAATCTAATTCGGGTTCTTGATCAATCCCAACAGTACTAACTGTATCGGTTGTTGTACCCTGGAAAACAAAACGAGTTCTCCTCAGATGCTCGACATTTGTTTTAAGGGCCTCATGTATAAGATGATCCTCAGATTTTATATTTCTATCTTCAAAATCTGTTTATTTATAGTTATAAAGAGCATTGTAACTTTTAATTTATATACCTTCATATTGTGTATATCAATATCAATAAAAAATGGTTTTGTTTAGTTTTTTTATGAACGGTTTTGTAAGGCCCCGTTCCTAGAGACCTCACAGTTAGTCAACCACATCACTTAATACATTATATATTATAAATATACAAACTCAAACAACAGAATTACTATAACAAAAACCATTCATTTTTTTAAAACACTGTTTTTGTGCAATACACTATTGTTTGACTGATTACAAAAGAATTGTTTAACTGCATTACAAAACAATAGCACTATGAAATACGAATGGATGTCAGTCTTTTCCTGCCGAGTAGCTTCACCCTCATGCCATCCTCAGCAATAATTACCTGCCAACTGAAAATGTATAAAAGTCAGCGTTGTTGAGTGAGTTCTAGTTTTAAAAGTAATAAAATACGTTCTGTAGGTATACATATGAAAATACTCTTTTCTATGAAAACTTCATCTCTTTATACATGAGCACACATTAATTATACCATTAGGTAATGCTTTATCTCTTTATTGTATGCCTTGTTTACTCTGTACTCTTTTATCTTTATCTTTCACTATCTGTATGACCAATGAGCAATACCCTAAACTGTATGCGCGGTGAAAACTGGTGATGGGCCATGTATATCCCTCAAAAGGGTTCTGTTTACTGTATACAAGGCCGACCCAATCACCTAGTACATGTTGCAAAGGTCCTGCCAATCTCAATTGACTGGCTCTATGTGCATAATAGGGTAGCTAACCCGCCACATAGTTGAGCTAACGACAACATGATCGTGTACCTTCTGTAAGCTTGCAAGACTTGTTAACATTTTATTAAAGTTTCACTTTTCTTCTTTATTGCTCTTCCTCTTTATTATTAGTAATAATTTACGTTACGAATATAAACACACCACGTAAAGTCACATACTAATAATAATAATATTATTATTAATAATATTAGTAATAACAATAATAAAATAAAAAGCAATCATAAAACAATCATAATCATGCATGAAACCCATTATTAATAAACCCTAGTCAAACCTCGGTCAAAACCCTAAGAACACAAACTTCCAAGAATTCTGTAATAAATTCTAAGTGTTGGGTGCTTAGACACTATTTGGGCGCATGGGTCCTGTTTAGACGCTTTATCACTATACAGGCGCATCAGCCAACACTTAACTGTTTTAACACTTAGGCGCATGAACCATTCAGGCGCATGGACACTATTCGAGCGTATGACCCATTCGGTCGCATGGACACTTAGACGCATGGGTTTATTCGAGCGTATGGAAACTTAGGCGCATGGGTACTATTGGGGCGCATGGCACTACATTTAGTCATCCGACTAATATTTCTAGGTGCATGGACTACTGTTCAGGCGCATGGGTTACACTTAAATTCTTCTAAGGCATTCCCAGGCGCATGAGCTTTATCTAGGCGCATGAACCTTCTGTGTAACATGTTTCTAGGATGTTTTCGAACCCAATCATCAAACCTATCTGTTCTAAGCTTACCAAGGCTATTCTAAATATGAACAACCTATAAGCATCCAAGAATCATCATCCAACATGCATAATACATAGGGGTATACATACATAAACATTGTAAAATCATTTCAATACGTTTTTAACCCCAAAGAGAGTTTAAAACAAGTAAAAACCGGGGTATAGAAACTCACCTGGTGCAACTTGGGTGCTTCTTCCTTCTAACCCGCTTGCAAATGAGTTCAAACACCTAAAAACACACCAAAACACACACACACACAAGCATGTAAGCACATAAGCATGTAACCGAGATAAACCCGTCATAAACACTTAAAAACTTTGAATTCTTACCTTGAATTCAATCTCTTCTTTTCTTCTTCTTCAAAACCCGAATTTTTTGCCCTCTCTCTCACTAAACCGAAGAAAAGTAGTGATGTAAAGTAAGGGTGGGCGGCCATGCCCACCTTTACACCAACTTTTATGTACTTTTGTCCTTATTACACTTTTAACCTCTCAACTTGGGTTTTATTAACATTTCCATTCTTTATTCTTTAACTCTTATTCTTTCTTTTCTTTTTAAGAAATAACCGGGCGTTACAGGTTTTTACATTTAATTGTTTCTACTCACCGAGCTTTGTTTCCATATATGAAGTTCTAAGACGTACGAAGAAGGTTGTGGCTTAATTTTGTTGTTATCAGATTTTTACCAATGATAGTTATCCGCTACCTTCTTTTCTCAAAAGTCAAAACCAAAGATAGAGACCTAATAGAGTTCCACCACCCCATGTGCACTACTGATGAATATAATCATCGAATAATTAATCTAGGTGGCTATGACCTCTAGTTGGATTTAGGGGCATGCTTACAACATAGTATAAAATGGAAAAGTATCTAGGTTTATCAACTCCAACACAATAACACCAAATGTTTAATCATGTTATGATTGATAATGATTAAAGGAAAAATGAGGGTGATAAATATATATATATATATATATATATATATATATATATATATGTGAAAGACACAACTAAACCTTATGGGATTTTATACCTTTATGGATGATATGCTTATTAATGAAAATGATGATAAAAATGATCATATGTAACATGTTGAAAGCAAGGTCATGAAAGACATTTGTCTTACTTATGTGATTCTTAGAGTAAAAATCATTGAAACCCAAAATGGTCTTTTATTAAGTTGAACATATATATGGACAAGATCATTATGAATTTCAATACGGGGGACATGAGTGTTCGTAAAACTCTGCTTGATACCATCCTAAATTTTTCAATAAATACAGGTGACGACATTGCCTACTTAGAGTACTCGTGGGTCATTAACACTTGAATGTATGCTCTGACATATACCAAACATGTTATATTATGTTGTGAGCAGACTAAGTAGATATGCTAGTAATTCTAACTGTTGATCATTGAAAGAGCTAAGATACTTAAGATGTACACTAAAGTATAAACTATATTATAACCAAGATTTGGCTGTAAGGTGAAACTATGTTGATGCTAATAATATTCTAGCTACATCAATTTGTAGAAGATATTCCACAATGGTTAAAGCCGTTGGTAGCTGTTTTTGTACGTCATGACAACTAATCAACAATTAGTAAAGCTCAAAGCTCAATTACAACATAAAATTAACGAGTATGTAAAGCAAATACAACATGGTACGACCTCGAAACAGGGATTATCATGATTTACTGTGTGAAGTTAAAAGACAAAATTATGGTTTCCTTACAAAATGCTTAAGCAAAAAGTTAGTTCTCAAGTCATCATGTGGAATGTAATAAAGTCTTTGGAGGAAGTTTTAATACAATGGAATTATTAGACTAAGAGACTAGAGATCCTGAAATCCAGATTCAATGGATGACCTAATTATGTGATATATGTATATATATATGCATATATATGTATATATGTATGTATATATGCATGTATATATATACATTTATATATGTATATATATATATATATATATATATATATATATTATATATATATATATATATTACTATAAGGGATTACCTAAAATGTGTAAAAAGAGTTGTATAATTCCTATTTCATTCCAAGAATAAATTAGTGATAGCAAGAAGCTTAAGCATGAAAAATCAACTTTCTAAGAGAGAAGTGGAGTCACTGAATTTGAAGAGTACTCAAATCTCAAAGCTCTCAAGCTTGTGTTCAATGACCAATACTTACATGACATTTAGGAGTTGACGTGACAAAGAAGAGTGTTGTGCGAAGTGTAATAATATCTACATAAATAGGGGTTCGCTCAAGAAGATCACGTCTACAAACCACACAGAGTCGCCTTTATGATTTTAACTTAGTTTAGAACAGATGGCATGGGGGATAATGACACGAATCTAGGTTGGTGAACCATTAGGCGCGCTTAAGTTGCTTAGCGTGTGACATATCTACCCTGGCATAACCGATAGTTGCACATGTTGCGGACCATGGCATGTGACAGGTTAGCTTCTATGGCATGAGGTGCGTATCTAATGGCACGTGGCTCAACTATCGTGGTGTATGGGTGGCGGAACATGGTGCAAGGTTGGTGGTTCATGGCGTAGCAAATACCATGTCGATTGTTAGCACGTTGCACATGATCCTATAGCACGAGTTGGCGCAAGTAGTGTCGCCCACCCTGCTGCTAGGAAACCGGTTTACCACTTCTACACACTACATAGTGATTGAAGTAGCTAGATCGTTTCAGTCAAGAGAGTGGTTGAAACAACAAGTTGAATATTTAAAAGATTTCATTAAAAATTAATTGAATGACATTAAAAATGTTTAAAACATTCAATTTTTGATTTTATGATGAAATGGATGTTTCAATTCAAGTTTTTTTATTTTTAAAAATCTATATCAAGGTGAGCTAGCTTTGGTTGAAAGGCACACCAAAAACATAACACTTAAGAGCTTTTCATCTTTCTTTATGCTTTTTAGCAATTGTTGTGATTTTCATCTTCTTGTTTCGAATGTATAATTTGTGTTTGCCATGTGAAGCTGCTTTAGGTGTTGTATTGTAAAACAAATGAATTCTTTTAGGAGGCTTGAAATGTTTTAAGAGACCCAAGTTGAACAGAAACCTGAGCCACCTTTAATTCTCATCTTCTACTTCATCTATATTTCTTATACTTTATTTTATTTTAATGGTAAAGAGCATCATAAGTTTAACTTTTTCCTTCCATGTAGCGTATTGTAAATAGATAAATAAAGAAATTGCTTTTATTTAACGAATAGTTCTCCTACAATAGTAACGTAAAACCTAATATTTATGTGTTAGGTTTTTTTCTTTTTAAGAATTGCCACCACATAATCTAACTCAGATTTTTTTTATCATGTTAAGAATTGCCACCACATAATTTAACATTTTAACTCCACTATATTTCACCACATTTTATACGTATACTTTTTATATATTTTTACTACTTGTTTTTTGATAAGTGAAAGTAAACTTTGGTACTGACTAGAACCTTTATTTGAATAAATTTTAGAAAATAAACTAAAAGTACTTATACTTAATCATTCATGATTACTCTCTTTTTCTTACATTTGAATAATTTCCAGATAATAACTAAATAAATTATAATGATTATATACATTCAAAGTATCAAAGTCTTCATGAATTTTTGTCAAAATGGTCATGATCGCATGCTTCTTTTGATCCATGACCGAATCAACCAACAACTCCACCTTGTCCTCTACTTCTTCAACCTAATCAAATCAAAAAATAATCAAAATTGCACCCAAAAGTTTCTGTTTTAACTTTTTTCTTCTAGTTTAATGAAATATTGACTACTTGACATATAAATAAAAACCTCATGGAGGAAATCGTCAACAATGTGAGCTTCTCTTGCTATTTCCTCAGCCACACCTTCCACGAACACGGCGGCATTTCTCAATTTTCCACCTTCGGGAAGATGATCCGCCACGTCTTTTACCACCTTGTCGACGGTCTCTGCCACTTCTTCTACACGCTCTACTATTTTCTCCGTTTCCTCAACAACCGTATCGACTTCATCTGTGTGTGCACGAGAAGAACATTTTCGAAACTTGTAAATTGATTAACTTTTGCTAAACCATGATGTAAAATGACCAGTGAATAAGATGGGAAAAAAATCGATTAACCAAAGTTAACTGAAATGAGAAGAAAAAAATAAAAACCTATGGGTGAGTTTTAATGGCTTAGTATCACGCATTCTATAACTGAATCAAACCAAACTGAATTAACCAAGTCAAACATACTATAGATAACTAATCCCTTAGAAACCAAACTTAATATATATTTAGATAAATTAACCAAATCTCTTATTGTATTTTTTCTAATGTTTTGTTATATTTATTGAGATTTTTTTTTATTGAAACCTAAGTCTGTGACAAGCTCAAAATAAAGGTCCAATGAACGGTTTACAAAATTAAAAATTGACCCTAAACAAAAAGTAATCAGTTACACTCATATTTATATCTTGATTTAAATAAACAACGTTAGATGAAATGTTTAAATAGGATAAAACCCTAAATGATACGCCTTATACAGAAACTTATCAATAGAATAGATACATATGTGAGTTAAATTCAGTTTTTGTTCTTAAGTTTTAATAAATATAAATCTTGACAAATATAATTATTTTTTTCCAAAATACTAAAAATATCATTTTACCTTTAAATGTTTGATAAATTGTTTCAACGTGAGTCCAAAATCTTCATTATTATTTCAACTTGAATTCAAAATAATGAAACTAAAATTTAAAATGAAACTAATTCAAAAGATAAAAGTTTTAGACTAAAATTTATGTTTTTAAACATTGAAGTAAAATGATTACATTTATTAAAATCTCAGGAAATAAAATTGAAATTAACTAATAAAAATATATAATCAAACCCCCCTTTTAAATATGTTACCTTTAATTTTTAATAAACTGATCCATTTTCTACTGAAAAATGGCACGAGCAATGCAGTTATTATTCCGATCCATTGTTGCCTGCAATGAAAAAATAAACTAAACAAAATCAGATGAAAAAGAAAAAGAAAATAAAAGAGAAAAATGTGTACTTGTATTTGACATTCACTCTTTAAAATTGTATCTCTAGTTTCCCATAACTATATCTTACTAGTTTAATCAAAACTAAAAGAAAAAAAAAACTTAAATACAACTTGCCATAAACTAATGGAGTCACCAGTAGGAGGATGATTTCCCGGTTGTATACTATACACCGAAAAGTTTCTTCTTGCTTGACGGGAAGAGGCGGTACCGCCAACATGCAACCACTGACGACGAAAGCCAACATCGGCTCTTTCCTTACCGATCGTCAAATGGGGAATCTGCAATCTCCTGGAAAATTCAGCACCTTGGATAAAATTACCAGCTGCAAGAACGATTGTTTTCGTCATTAATTCGTGTATGGTGTATCAAATATTATTATGTTCAGGATCAAAATTTGTAGATGTTGAAAAAAGAAAAGAAATAGTTTTGGATGTTTACACTACAGTTTTCTTGATGAATTGATAAATATTTATAAACTGTAGATGAGATGAAGATGATGATGTTAAAGTAGGCACACAAAGAGCTTTGAGTTGTCATCTTTGAATGATGGTGTGGCTTTTCAACACGTTATTGCATGTTTAAAATTGGATTTACGTTGCCTGGTCTCCCTTTGGCCCCAACAAAAGGAAATTAAGTTTCCATTTTCCGGGAAATTCAAATATAAGGAATAGAGAATAATTTTTTTTTTATAATTTCAGGCCCCTAAGTAGATCGAGCCCTAGGCGGTTGCCCACCCGACCCCCCTTCAAGGCCGCCCCTATCTACATGTCCTTTATATGAAAATCTTACTTCCACGCATGTCTCGTTTGGTAATCATCTTACGTTATTTTCTACGGACATGATATTTAAACTTTTCAAGATTTTAAATTCAACACTCTCATCTCTTATGTGTCTCGTACAAACACATACGAGACGTATAAGAGCCCAGACATTCCTAACATCCAATGTGCCAGTTCATGTTGTTGGCAAGGATATATGCGGTGGCATATAGCAATACGTCCGTATATCTTATATTTTTTTAAAATTTTCTGATATTTTGATTCACCTTGATACGTGTAATATAGCACTATACGGCACATATAGATGTTATACGTAGCGTATAACACTATATGCCACGTATAGGTGTTATATGTGTGATATAGTGCCAAACAACGCATATGGTAGAGTGTCATGTAACACATATAGTTATACCTTGCGTATAGACTATACGTCATGTCGCCGACATGAAGTATGTAACACCTAGAATGCTATCATTTAAAAAGTTGGCGCTAAATGCGAGGGGGTGTCAATTTAATTGATGGGTCTCTCTTAATAATAAAACCCATTTTCTATCATCCATTTTATTATTATAATTAGAACAGTGAGACCAAATAACCGTTATGGTGAGTTATAATACATGTTAGGATGTACGAAGTGAAGATAGGTACAAATGAATATGAAAATCCTTATAATGGCTAGACCAAAAAATTAAAGGTGAAGTCCTGATCTAAACAGAAAAATTTTATTATACGTAAAAAGAAGACGATTTAACTTTGATCTGTGTGGTTGTTGCCCAATTGGATCGAATAATTCAAAGTGTTAACTGAAATCAAACTTGTGTAATTATACATAGTTTTTGTTTATAGTGATAATATAATTAAACCTTCTTCTTATAATCAACCTATTAATCTAATAACATGATTTGACATATAATTCCAAAATCACTTTCTTGGTTTCTTCACGTCAACAATATTTAAATTTGAGCTTTTGCTTCCTTCTTTCGGTTTAAATTCCTCAAGATAATTGTTTTTGTTGGTTGCAACCGTCATTAAGAGAGCTAGTTTTTTTATCTTCGTCAAGACGTCCAAGTGTGCTTGTTTTTTCTTGTTTTTTTCTTTGTTTTTTCAACAATGTTAGCGTAGGGTTCTTATCCATTGCAGCTATAGTATCTTACTTTCATTATGTTGGTGTATGATTTTTTTATTTATTTTTAGGACATTTCCTTGTTATATTATCCCCATTATCATTGTTTTATAAATACCATATGAACCATTTTTTCTTTTTCTCATCGATTACTAGTTGTCTTGACCTCGACCTCATGCAGATTGGTATATCCTCGATCGCAATTTCTAACGTAACAACCATGACTTGTGTCTCCTCCTTGTGGAGCAAAGAGTAAATTTTCATGACTAGAAGATTTGTTTTTTTTCTTCGGATCTATTCTTTTTTACGTAAATTTCCAATCTACCTATTTTCTCATCTAATGCCATGGTATCTAGGTCGGAGTATTGCTCTATTGATATAAGTTGTAAAGATCATTACTAATCCATTAGACCAATCTCGTGAAAGAAACACAAAATGGATCAATCAAGGAACGTAGATAGAACTAGAAGTAGAATGAAATCAAGTAAACATAAGCTCAATGTAAATAACTTTAAAATGTATGCTCTCTGTTAATGATTACAAAAGTATGAAATTTCAAAATATCTATACAATGGGCATTAAACAATATTTATACTAAAACCAAAAGATCTCGTGTGAGAACTAGCTTCTCGTGCGGATCAAAGTTCTCATGCAAACTAATTCAAAATCTCGTATTTGATTTCTCGAGTCTTCAGATTTAATCCCTACAATCCCCTCCAGGATCGGTGAATCAAGTATTCAAAAGTCCATGTTTTCAACTTTGTAATTGTCACCATAATCAAACATCTTGTTATTTAGGGTCTTCGTAATCAACAAACCAACTGAACTGCGATAAAATAAACAAATTTATCAACTTCAACCGGACAAGCCTGAAACCCCATCAAATCTTCTCTTTTGAATTTAAGCAAATTAACAAGATCGATGATACAATACTCTTTATAAAGACAATATATAACTACATGCCAAGTATCTTTCTCACAAACCCATCTTATATGTATAGACAAACTATTAACCACATGGATTGGAATCTTTTATGCATACTTAGGATGCTTGTATACCTTGATCTTCATTGGTTTGTTGGTGTTCGGGTCCATACGAGTCTTATCTTCAATCACTTCTAATTTTACAGTAGCAAAGTCTTTGAAACTGGATTTGCTTTGTCTTCAAATGATATTTTTTATCCAATGCGCCTTCCCATAATTACTTAGATTAAGGAATGACAGTCTTCCCATAGCATATAAATCTGATGCTTTATGTGTGTGGGAATCATGCTCATCCTGATAATACTCTTTTACGCCAGCTTTTCTTTTGATGACATACATCTTCTTATCCCCATCATAAGCCCAACTCAAAACTGACTCATAGTTTCTATATTAAGATAATGGTTTAGAATGCCTCCAAGTGTGAACATTTGAAGGAGGTGGAGGAGCAAGCACTAAAAGGTTTTTGACTAAAAGGTTTAGAATGCCTCAAAGTGTGAACTAGAAGTAGGATGCTCAACTCTAGAATCCGTGGGAATTTCTCCTTCTTCAAACAAATTTTTGAGAATAATTTATTCAAACTATTACCAAATATGTCAATGTAATCAATAGATTCCTCTAAATCATCAAACGAACCCAAATCTTCATCAAACTCCTTAGCTAAGATTTGTTGCTGAAATTTTTTGGAACTCTTTTTCATACAACTCCTTAGTAGCTGGATCAAGAGGTTGGGAATCCTCTTCATCATCAACCCATGATTGTGAGACATTTTCAAAACCTAAATCACTAGAAGGACCTATTGTTGAGCTCAGATCTCCTCCTTGGTCATCATCACTATCATCTTTCTTCTTCCCTTTATCCCCTTTAGCATAATACCCCCACCATTATCGTCGTCATGATGATCATCGTCAAACTCATTATCATCATTTCCATCATAATTCACCTTTTCCAGACCATCATCATCATCAGGTTATGAACTTAGTATAATATGCTTTGTCGTGACCATCACATCATTAGATTCTTGTGTTAACGGTTGATCATCAGTAACTCCCTCGGTTTGATCAAATAACTTCCTTAGTAACACGCACATTCGATTTAGGATAAATTGTACTGGTTTCTGTATGTATATTCTTAGTGTGAATAGACTCATAACAGGATTAGGATCAAGATCATCAAACCGTTGTCCATCAATTCTCCAAACTCAAACGATATTCACTGATTAGATTACACTAATGTAGATGTAAATCTGAAAATGAACTCTTTGAAGTTATTCTCCACTGTCTGAACATAGTTGATCAAAAACTATTACTAATATTCCAAAGTCTTGATCTTAGCATCTTTCTCATGATTCTCCAACTGTTGATAATCAATCAGTGTCGTCTTATCCAACACCTCTTTCTCTCGAATAACTAAACCCTCTGTTTAATATAGCAGGTGTTGGTGAACCTGAGGATGTTCTAGTTCTATGTCTATGCTCTAGGGATCACATTATCCATGTCAACCCTATTATCATCTCCTTGACCTTAAGAAGGTACAGTCTAAATATCTTTTGTTATGGGCATAGGTGATCAGTTACATTAGTTGTTTCTGTAACTGTTATAGGAATATCAAGATGAATACCCTTACTACTAGTGAGTGGAAGCTCAGATATAGAAATGTCTCTCTTTGGTGAAGTAATGGTCATCGGGGTGTGAGGTCTTCTAATCACAACACCTCGTCCTCTACCCTTTCCACATGTACCGATTTCAAATGTAGCTCTTTTTTAGTAACCATCTTCTTCTGCTTCTTAGTGTTAGGTAAGTCTTCAGGAATGAAGTTTGCATCTGTATCTTCATGAGTACATTTTGATGGTGTAACTAGTACTCTTGGTCTCTCTAAAGAGTATTAGGAACTCTTTTGATATCTTCACTTGATGTGTCATCATTAGAACTATCATCAAACCATGAATTAATATCTTCATCTTCTATCATAGCTCTCTTTTGAGAAGAAATACTTGGAATATCATCATATGGTATGGTAGAAGAATTAGTAGGCTCAGACTAATGTTGATTGTCTTCTTCTGGTTTTTGTTACATCTCAGCTTATTGAATATCATCAGAAAACCTTTCGAGTTTGGTAAAATGGTCACCTTTCCATGCATTCTCCTATGTACCAATCGAATAAGAGAATATGTCTTTCCATATCACCGTGACTAAATATGTAGCAGACTCCAAATTAGCTAACTTTGGATAAGCAACATTAACAATCAACTAGATAAACCGGGGATACATGATGAACTTCTTCCCGGTTGAAGCTAATACATTCTTTTGCATTGTAAGGCCCGTTCCCAGGATGCTTACAGTTGGTCGATCATCGCACATAAAACATATATATTTATTTTCTTACATAAAAACTTTGCAGCAGAAACATTTAAACATCCATTTCATTTAAATATAATAGCTTTTGCAAAACAATACGTCGTTATCAAATTACAAAATACAAGTTACATTTCATTACAAAGCATTATAACATTGGATGACATCCTAAAGGAACTGAGTAGTCGCCCCATGCCATCCTCAACAACATTAACTACCAACTGGAAACACATAAAAGCCAGCGTTGCTGAGTGAGTTCTAGGTTTATAATAAAACATACTTTTCTTTCACTAAAACCGTTCTTACTTCATACGATCATACATCATACGTACACATAGATAATAGTTGTTATCTTCATCGTTCATTCATTCATTCTTACTTTCATTCGTTCTTTCATTATTACATCTTTTCCTTTCGTCAACACCATGAACTTTACCCTTCATGCTCATGGTACTGGGCCTAAGCCTATTATAGACCTTCATTCATGGTGCCCAGCACCTCTGGCCACAGTACCTAAGATAAAGTCTAGGTATACCATTGTCATGTGCTATTCCCTTCATGCTCATGGTACTGGACCTAAGACTATCATAGACCTTTATTCATGGTGCCCATCACCTCTGGCCACAGTACCTAAGGCAAGCAACAATGGTTCCATACAAATGGTCAATCATAAAGAAAGACCCCAATGTGCATCCTCCTGGGGTAGCGAACCCGCACACCGTTGGGCTAACATCTTTTAATGGTGTGTCCCTACATACAATGCTTGCAAGACTTTCTTTACTTTCATCATTCATTAATACATGCATTCATTCATCATGTTCCTCTTTTCATTATCTTCCACTTTACGTTACATAATACTTTCATTCATTCATTAACATAACACGTAAAGACACAGAAAGATAAACATACATCATAATAAGGAACATAACCTACACAGTCATCATCATCATACAGGATAACATCATACATACATACATCATGCATAACATGCAACGTCATCATCATCATGCCCAACATACTCTCTAAGGCCTCAGCAGTCATCTTACATAAACTTACGGGAACTTTTCACGTCAAAACTTACATCTGCACTTTCCCCCGAAGTCAGTAATTAAACTACACTTCTCTCGGGTACACCAGCCCTACTTGGGCGTATGGGCACCCTTTAGTCGCATGGCCTCCAGGCGACTGAACATCATGCGATTGGACTAGTGCGGATGAACAACTATATGGATGAACACCCAATCGTGCGAATGAAACTAATGCGAATGGACTCAATGCGGATGAGTCCCATGCGAATGCACCTAATGCGGATGGAACTAATGCGAATGGGCATTTATGCGAATAGGCTCTCAGTCGTGTGAATGAACCCTCAGTCGTGCGAATGAACCCTCAGTCGTGTGAATGAACCTCAATCGCACCTCCATCGGCCGTATGGCCTCCATTCGGTCGCCTAGCCCTAGCTGGTGCAGAATGCAGTTCATCCCGAACCCAATCTGCCATTTTCGACCTCCAAGCTCATCTAAACCTATTATAAGCCCAAATCAACCATCCTAAACCTTATGAATACATACCACAACACCATTCAAGCATACACAAGCTCAAAAGCAAGACCCAAACAAGTCATACACATACCCAGACATACATAAATGGGTCAAACACACACATACTTCAAAAACCCGATTTTCAAATGGGTTCCAGCCCCAAATCATTTAAAAACGTGTAAAAGAGGGGTCCTAGAACTCACCTTGACAACCTCGTCGAGTAGAGCTTCCATTTGACCCGCTACACGTCGATTTCCATGCTCGAATTCACACGAACCAAGCTTGAGACCACTTTTTCTCCTTCTCTTCTCTCTAATCTGAAATTAATTAGGTGTGGGGGAGGGTGTGGTGCCTTCCCTCTTTTATACTCCTACTCCTTCAATGGTTTTCCCATTTTGGCAAGTTTGGTCCCTCGACTTTGGGCTTTATTTCTTTTTTTCTTTCGTCGGCTTCAAAGAAAATTTCCGGGTGTTACAAGTCCACCCCCCTTATATAGGTTTCATCCCCGAAACCTGTTATTCCTTAAACAATTACGACAATACTGCCTCATCTGTTTTCCAGTCTCCCACCTGGATTCAATCGGTCTACGTCGTTTGTCCCACACGACTTCTTGTCTATCTTTGGCTACCTTCACAAAAGCTTTGATCCTTTCCAGCTTCTTAGTCGTAGCCTCGACCACTTCGGCACTCTCTAACTTTTTATGGCCAACATCACCCCAACACACATGGGTGTTCTACATCTCCTACCATATAGCATCATACCCTTTTGGGGTACGCGGTAGCTTCATGATAAAATCCATGGTGATGTGGTCCCCTTTCCGTTTCGGTCTATCCAGAGGTTGGACCTTCTCATATTGCTTCTGATGCTTGGCCTTGATGTAAAGGGCTTGGAACGATGTTTGTCATGATTAAATAGTTAACTTTAATGTGTTTAATGAGCTTATATATAAAGTATTGTGTTGAATAAGTTAACTATGATTATTTGGTGTTTTGAAGGTTAAAGGCGATGATTTTATGTGATTTGAAAAATGTATATGGTTGATAAATAAAGATCATTATAGATGAGGTGATAGAGGATTCAATTACAAGAATGTGGCCACAAACAGGGACGGAAACGGAGTTTGAACGAAGAAGTTACGAAGAAAACAAGAATCGGACAAAGTTGATTGGCCATGACCTACCGCGGAAACATGACTTACGGTGCATTAGTTCAAAACTAAACAGAATGGCCCTAACCTGACTTACGACAGAAAGTTGACCTACGGTACATGACGCACTGAAATCACTTATAAGTCGCAAAAATTAGGGTTTAAGGGGGACTTTTCACTCTAAGCCGCCCCGAAGGTTCCCGAACAACCCCAATCGATCCAGGAGGCTTCCGGAAGCGATTTCAAGGCTCAAGATCTCGTTTTTAATCATTCGGTTTGAATCTTTAATGTTAGATACCATGTTTACTTTCGATTTTGAGTTGTTTTTTGTTTCAATGTCCGGCTAATCCACCCGTGATTTTCTCCGGGTGGTAAGGTTTATACTATGACTTATTCTTGATTGTTTTTTGTTAATCTTAATGTTTGAACAAGGTGAATTAAACCAAGTAACATTATTAATCATTTTGAGATTCTAAAATACGTGTTTTATCTTCAATCCAATTGTTTTGTTCTTGAATGTTTTAGATTTCTTTTCATCTTTAAACGTCAATTGTGAATGGGATTGAGGTAAAACAACGTAGGGTATAGATGAGTCGGAGCCAGCCGATACGGTGTCTTAGCTACTGGTTGGGCACCTGGTACCAATTCAATCTGAAACTCGATCTCACGTTCCGGTGGCACTCCTGGTAAGTCGTCTAGGAGCACATCTAGAAAGTCACACACAACCGGGACATCGGTAGTTGTGGTGTTGGTGCATCCACGCCCTTTACGTAAGCCAAGTAGGCATTACATCCTCGCCTCATGCACTTTCCCGCCACCACCATCGAAATCACTTTTGGGATCGTCGTGACTTGATCACCATAAACTGTCACCGAACCACCTTCAGGCGCTATCAGACAAATCATCTTCTTGCGACACACGATATTCGCCTTGAAGTCCGCTAACCAATCCATCCCAAGAACCAAATCGAAACCACCTAGGGTCATCACGAACGGTCTAACAGGAAAATTATGACCATCAAGTTCCACATCACAACCCTTTATCATCTCGGTAATCCAGGTAGACTTACCTATGGTAGTTTCTACATCAAAGGGTGCATCAACACGTCTACTACTAGCAGGCATCTTAGCACAGAAAGCAGCAGAAATAAAACTTTTACTGGTACCCGAATCAAATAACACAAAGCTAAAGTTTGGTTCACTAGAAACGTACCGGACAGAACATCAGGGTCCGTCCTAGCTTCCTCCTGTGTCATGGTGAATGCCCAGGCGCTCGCGCTCGGTCCTTCACCTCCCATATTCCTCGCCCCGGAACCCTGGGCCCTCGGCTTCTTACAATCCTTACTTATATGACCCTCTTCACCACAGTTAAAGCAACGGACCGTACAACAGTCCCTTGCCATGTGCCCCGCCTTCCCACATTTAAAGCACAAGTTCAACCCAAACTACACTCCCCACAATGCTCTCTCCCACACTTACCGCACTTATGCATACATGCCCCCGATGTGACCACACAGCGGTCATCCACCCATGCCTTCTTATTACCCGTCGAGGCATCACCCCCGACCAAACCTCTTCCCCTGGCAGTTTCGATCACCTCCACCCTTCCTGCCACCTTTACCCCCCACCACCACAGCCCTCTCATCATAAAATCTCCCTGCTAAATCTACCGCCGACCTAAACGTGCCCGGCGGGCGGCGATCATGTACCTGCAAAGATCTGCCGGCAAGCCCTGAATATACCTCTTGATCTTTCGAAAAATAGGTGTCACCTGATATGGCACCAGATGTTCCATCTCGTTGAAGTTTGGGTGTACTGCTGGTGCGTCACCGTTCCCGCCTCCAGTTGCAAGAATTCTCTCTCAACCTTGTCCATTTCTCTATGAGGACAGAACTCCTCGATCACCAACTTCTTCAGTTCAGACCATCTCATTCTCCCAATGGCCCTGCTACACTCGGCTGGGACTATATTATCCCACCGGCACAGAGCCGAGTCCACAAAAGAATGGGCAGTGAACTTTACTTTCTGGTCCTCCCGACACTCCCTGATGTTCAAGACAACCTCCATTTCTCTCACCCACCGGTGAGCAGCTGCTGCAGTGCCGTTACCATCAAAAGTAGGGGGCTTGCATCGTTGAAATTCCCCATAGTTACAACCTCATACCGCCTCTGGTACAGGCTCCTCTTCTTCCTCTTCATCCAAATAGAACCGTTTCAGGTTCTGGTTGCTCTCGCCCTTCGATGACCTATTCCTCTCTTTCCTTTCCCTTCCCGTACAGCCTTGATAACTTCGGTCACTACAGACGGTAAGATCGTCTGCATGATCTGATGGACTTCTTCAACCACTGCCTCTTTCACCGAGCCCTTAGGTTTGCACTCTCATCACCACCCTCCGGATGAGGAGTCTTGGGTTCTTCAGGAACCACTTTTCAACTCTGGGTCTTCCTCTCTTGGGTCGCGGCTCAGCACCAAGCCCATCATCACCACCTCCGCGAGAGGCTTTCGAGGATCTACCACCGGCCATTCACACGCACACTGAAAGATTCAAACACCAACATGGTTATTCAAGGGAACAACTCAGTTTATGTCAAGTATAGTAAATTCCTAACTACAGTGGCCAGTTGTGATTAGCCACTTACTTTACTCTTCACACCCCGAGCATTACCTATCCTGACTACATCAGTATTTAAATCTACAAACAACACATAACCACATACCATGCGCACAAAATACCGGTTAACATTACGAAAATACCTGATGGCACACAGCTACTCTGATTGGCATCCCTTCCCTTTCCGTCCCATTCTCAGTTTAAGTTAAGGTTTATTTTGAAAATTTACCTATTTCACTTAAACTTTGGCTCTGATACCAACTTGTAGGCCCTATTCCCGGACGCTTACAGCTGGTCGATCATCGCACATAAAACATATATATTTATTTTCTTACATAAAAACTTTGTAGCGGAAACATTTAAACATCCATTTCATTTAAATATAATATGTTTTGCAAAATAATACGTCGTTATCGAATTACAAAATACAAGTTACATTTAATTACAAAAGCGTTATAACATTGGATGCCATCCCAAAGGAACTGAGTAGTTGCCCCGTGCCATTCTCAGCAACATTACCTGCCAACTGGAAACACATAAAAGTCAGTGCTGCTAAGTGAGTTCTAGTTTTATAATGAAACATACTTTTCTTTCATTAACACCGTTCTTTACTTTTATGCGATCATACATCATACGTACACATAGATAATAGTTATTCTTCATCATTCATTCATTGATTCTTACTTTCATTCGTTCATTCGTTATTACATCTTTTCGTTTTGTCAACACCAGGAACTTTACCCTTCATGCTCATGGTACTGGGCCTAAGCCTATCATAGACCTTCATTCACGGTGCCCAGCACCTCTGGCCACAGTACCTAAGATAAGTCTAGGTATATCATTGTCATGTCCTATGCCCTTCATGCTCATGGTACTGGACCTAAGCCTATCATAGACCTTCATTCACGGTGCCTAGCACCTCTGGCCACAGTACCTAAGGCATGCAACAATGGTTCCATACAAATGGTCAACCACAAAGAAAGACCCCAATGTGCATCCTCCTGGGGTAGCGAACCCACACACCGTTGGGCTAACACCTTTTAATGGTGTGTCCCTACATACAATGCTTGCAAGACTTTCTTTACTTTCATCATTGATTAATTTATGCATTCATTCATCATGTTCCTCTTTTCATTATCTTCCACTTTACGTTACATAATACTTTCATTCATTCATTAACATAACACATAAAGTCACAGGAAAGATAAACATACATCATAATTAAGGAACATAACATACACAGTCATCATCATCATACAGGGCAACATCATACATACATACATCATGCATAACATGCAACGTCATCATCATCATGCCCAACATACTCTCTAAGGCCTCAACAGTCATCTTACATGAACTTCCAGGAACTTTTCACGTCAAAACTTACATCTGCACTTTCCCCCAAAAGTCAGTAATTAAACTACACTTCCCTCGGGTACACCAGCCCTACTTAGGCGTATGGGCACCCTTCACTCGCATGGCCTCCATGCGACTGAACATCATGCGATTGGACCAATGCGGATGAACACCTATGCGGATGAACACCTATGCGGATGAACATGCAATCATGCGAATGAAACTAATGCGAATGGACTCAATGCGTATGAGTCCCATGCGAATGGACCTAATGCGGATGGAACTAATGCGAATGGGCATTTATGCCACTGGGCTCTCAGTCGTGCAAATGAACCCTTAGTCATGCGATTGAACCTCAATGGCACCTCAATCAGCCGTATCGCCTAGCCCTAGCTGGTGCAGAATGCAGTTCATCCCGAACCCAATCTGCCATTTTTGACCTCCAAGCTCATTTAAACCCATTCTAAGCCCAAATCAACCATTCTAAACCTTAGGAATGCATACCACAACACCATTCAAGCACGCACAAGCTCAAAAGCAAGACCCAAATGAATCATACACATACCCATACATACATAAATGGGTCAAACACACACACACACACTTCAAAAACCCGATTTTCAGATGTGTTCCAGCCCCAAATCGTTCAAAAACGTGTAAAAGAGGGGTACATGTATACCAAGTCAAATAGTGCGGAATCCTATTTGATTGGCGATCCAATCAATGAGAACGCACGTAGAAACAATTGTAGATTGAATCTAAACGTTAAGAACGATTGGTAATCGATCTAGTGCGATCTATGAACTTGGAACATGTTCTTAGAAGTCTCTGGATGGCTAGGGTACGTTTTAGTATGTAGTTTTTCGAAGTGTTTTGTTTTTCCACGATTTAAGTCTTATTTATAGGTTAGGGTTTCTCATTCGGTCGACTGAACCCATTAGCATGATTAAGTCGTGCGATTGAGTCATGCGGTTGATCTATTGGCACGACTGAATGTTCAGTCGTGCGCCTGAGCCAATCTCATGTTACAATCATCCGACTGATCTAGTCTCCTGGTTCAGTCGTGTGGCTGGCTCATTAGCATGAAGTTGTTCATGCGTATGGTCCATTAGCATGGGCCATTCATATGAGAACTTCACATGATTAAGTTTAACCATATTTCTCAATCATTATTAACTAAGAACTATGTAAACAACCACAAACCTATAGAGTTAGTTCAATAAACGTTAACATACAATAATCAATGAAATATTAAACATTATAAGCATAACCACACATTGTATTTTATTCAACCATCCAGTTACATATATGTAAGACATGAAAGACTTTTACATTAAGCTCACAAACTAGGTACATATGTATCTACAAACTCCCCCTTGGACCTAGTTTCATCTATTGTCTTACATTCTTCATAAGCTCCTCATATTTCTTGTATTTCTCCTCTCTTATGACTCCAGCATGTATTTCAAAAGCAAAGTAGAGCCGTATCACATTCTGGAATTAGGGAGCTTGTACAATATCCTGCGAGTCATAGAATAGTGGCCACTTGTATAAGTTGTAAACATCATTAGCCGACAAGTTAGTGAGCCACAGGGGTCAAACACCATGATAGTTTCCATACTACTATTTCTGTTCAACACTATGACCAATTCGCTTGTTCTCCAATCGTAGTACCACCACTTGAAGTGTGGAGTGAAGTCCTGTGGCATTCCCGTGCGTGGAGGACTCCACTTCTACACTATTTTTCGTTTTCCAGTAATGGCATTAACTTCAGATCTTCTAATATACCTCGTTGGTTGTTGAGGTTTGAAGTTGACCCACCTGGTGTGGTACTCTCTCTTTAAAGCAGCTTCAAACCAGCCTGACATCTTACGAGGGTCAACATATAGCAACTTCAATTTTGCTATCTGGTTAAGCTCAAAACCCGGAAGAGTCTTCAGATCGTGTGGGAATCTGAAGTACCCGATCCCCTTCTCTCTTTTAACAGCATAAACATTAAGATCTTCAAAATAGGCCCACACTATAATCTTGCCTGACACCTTGTGATGCTTCTTCACTTTATAGAGTTTGGTGTAGACATTTGACTTTGGAGCACTGTGCTGGGCTCTAATTTTTGCAAAACATGCTACCCATTCAGCCTTTCTGATATTGACATCGGCGTCTGAGGCTTGGGCCTGGTCTTCCTTCTTCTCGGACTCTTGCTCCATCTTATCCAGAGTTTCAAAAGTATCACTAACAAGGGAGTCACCCAGATTGGGGACTACATTTCCCTCATTGTCAGTATACTCTGGATAATGTTAGGCCATGACATCCTCAATCTCTATCTCGTGTATGTCATTTAGCTCATCGTCACTTTCCATGTTTACTGTAGGAGCATCCTTCACGATCTCGTCAGGATTTAGTCGGAATATTTCCGCCAATTGCTCATCAGTGAGAACATGAATTATTTCTCCTTCTTCAAGAGTGTAACTCACCGATCTCCTGACTATCCCTTGCAGATCAAGAATCATTGTAAGTTGAGTCTTGATCTGTTGAAGGGGAGCAACATTGTATTCATCTCTTTGAAAATTTTGATCTGCTTGATTTAAAACATATACACATAAACCATTAGTCAATAATCAAAACAATAAACATCAAATATATAGTTTAATACATGATTCAATTACAAAAGTTTTCAAATACATAAACATCTAATAATTCCTTTTGTCTTGATCTGTAGTCTTTTCAGCTTGAGCTAGATGTGTACATCACACAATCTTCAATATGTTCCTTAAAAGATTCTTGATCGGGCTGAGATTATCACACTGCCAATGCACCAGGAACTTAGGTTCAACTCCTCGGTCATCACCTTCTTCTAGGATCTTTAGTACTTCTTCAGCAAGCTTTTGGCTCTGTTGTGGATCAATCTGCTGTTTATAAGCCTGAGAGATATTCCACTGTAACCAATAAGCATAGGCATCTTGTACATTAAGTGACATAACCTTGTTAGTTTCTTGAGAGTCTTCTTCATCCATACCACCACCCATTTGCATAGCATTATTCTCATCTTTGTCCAAAACATCTTCTTCTTCCTCTCCATCAAGCAGGAGAGGATCATGTGAGAGCACTTGGGCAGGTGGTTTAACATTAGTGCTAAGTATACATTCTGAATTTGGTCGGACATCTCATTAATTTCTCCTTCCCTTGACGATGCACTTACGGATGACAAGAGCTAAGCACTTAAACAAGAGGCCTAAGTTTCTCTTGTTGAGCACACCTGCGTTGATGTCCCCAGTGTACTTCATCCTTAGAATAGCATCTACATGTGGACATACATTATGCTTGATGTTCATTATCCATCGTTCAGCCATAGTGCTGCAAAACAAGACACATATACGTTAGAATTTGTGTACATGGATGACATTTGGATTTTAATGAACTTGATTCATTTAGTTCAGTCGTGCGAATGGACAATGCGACTGAGTCTTAGTCATGTGATTGGGCTCAGTCGTACGATTGAGCCTGCGACTGAGCTTAGTCGTATACTGTCCCATGCGGTTGGACCAGTCATGCGATTGAACCCATAAGCATGGTTCATACATGCGATTGAGTCATTCGGTTGGCTCAATCGTGAGACTGGAGTTCATCAGCGTGTCCACTCTCATACCTCACTGTTAAACACAAAAGGTTTTACTCTTGATCGAAACATGACATTTCACTTTGTGTTTAGACTCATCTGGACCGTAGAGACTCAAATTAGCACTTAGATTCATTTAGGACAACATGTGTGACCATTTAAGTGTCTTATTCTTAAGAGGAGTCTCAGTTATGAGTTTTAGTGAGTTCAACACTAGAAACCTGCATTTAAGACATTCATTTTGATCGAGTTAAGTTGGAGTGTACCTGTAGATGAGAAGAGTAACAGTTATAATCACAATCACAATGCTACATCAATAAAACACCATTTTGGTAGAGTACTGGTGCTCTAGTGCGACTTGAGGGCGAGTTGGGAGTGATGAGTGACTGCAACCGACTCTCCCTCTATTTATACTGAATCTATTTCAATCAGGCGACTGGACCCATTCGCTCTTTTCATTCAGGCGATTGGATCTCAGCCGTGCGATTGGTTCAGTCGATTACATCCAGTCGGCCGACTGGCTTTCTGTCGGGCGATTGACTCATTCGCACAACTCCATTTGGGCGATTGGCTCAATCTTGTAAGCCATTCGTGTGAATGGTTCATACTCATGCTCCATTCGGTTGTCTAGTGCATAAGTATGGTCCAATCGGACGACTGGTCCATACTCATGGTCCAGTCGTGCGAATGGATCAAACTCATGATTTTTACTTTATGACCATTTGACATTTAACTTCATTTGACTATCGAATAAACATTTTGAGCATACGATCATCTCATACATGATCCTTTTAACTTTGAAAACTTTTGATCACCTCAGACGTGATCCTTATAAAACAATTTGTCACCTCAGACGTGACTCATTTTACATTTGAAAACATGTGTGGTCACCTTAGACGTGACCCTTTTAAGTGATTAAATTCCAGATTGAATTCCACGCCATAGTCCACTAGATACAACTATACTGACTCAAACAAATTTAAACAAAATAAAATTTAACTAACAGACCCAAAAATGTTTTTATGTTTTTGTGTGGAGTGGAAATCCTAAGATAGAAATCTAACAGATTTATTTCTTGAATAGGCAGATTTAAGTTATTTTGACCATAAGAGGAATGATTCATCATGGAATCATACAGGTAATCAAATCATTCAGGACGTGTTACCAAAATCATTCAATGCTAGATTATTGTTTTCGTCGAGAGTCATTAGCAAAATAAGGAAATCATACTAGTACTATAAGACAAACACTTTGATTTGGACTTTCAAGAATTGCAGCCATGATGATTGTCAATATACATGTTCACTTAAATCCATACACAGACTTTTGACACAGATGGTGATAGTTTAAGGTTTAATTATTTATACAAACATTTGTGGATCCCACACTTATATGGTAATCAACATTCCTCAGGAGATTTTTGAGAGGTCTACGGGTATTTTGACAAGAAGATACTATTCTTAGAGCTTTCAAAGAGAAGCCAAGCCTTAGGTCAGTGCCACCGCACAGCAGAGAGGCGGCAAACAACAATGAATTCTAGAATATATAGGTTATGCTTATCCTCAGGTCAGTGCCACCGCATAGCAGAGAGGCATATAACCTATCTTCTTGTTTGAGCAATTTATTTGTTGCACAGATCTCACCAACAACATAGGTTATCAGTTTGATTGCTTTTTGCATTTTCCATCATGTGCTTTGCTTATATTTTGGTCATCCGCATACATTTTTGGCGTTCAATTTGCTCGTCACCCCTTATTGGAACTCTGTTGATTGTGTTAACCAGGGATAAGATGATGACCCACAGCTTGTTGAACAGCTTTGTTTGATCTTAAGATCACCAACCAAGTCTACTTATCTACTGTGTTGAATCTACTGACACATCATCTACTGGTCTAGCAACCTCTAGGTCTACTTTCTTCGTGTTACCTTAGTAGTAGCTAGTTTTACTATCATTTTTCCTTTTATTTTTGCTTAGACTTCTCAAACTTATACTTTGAATTTCGCATCTATTTGAATTTACATCTTTTAAAGTCCCAAATGCTTTGTTCCTGTGTACTATCATTTTTCATAGTCGTTGAATCGATCTCTCAGATACGATCTCATGTCTATCAGCTTGCCTGTCCTCCTCCCCCTCTTTTTTAATACTAACTTAACCTATTCTCCCCCTAAAATTCTAAAACCGTAAACTTTGCGTTTTTAGGATTTTAATAGGCGAAGAATTGAATCAATAAAATAAATAAAGTACACTAGAATAAAGAAAAGAAAAGAAAATGGACTTGACGCATCGGACTAGACCTGTTCATCGTCTGGAATTACATCACTTTTCTTAACGCCGTTGACCTCTAACAATATAGAAAACGTGGTTTATCAAAGGATTTTGTATAGAGGTCAGCGCGTTGAAAATCCATATTTATTTTAACAGCATCGATTAGATTCTTTTCACAACAATCACGTATAAAGTGATATTTTATGCCGATGTATTTGGTCTTAGGATGTTGGACAGGATTTTTAGTAACGGCTATTGTAGCAGAATTATCAACAAATATAAGGGTGTTAGAAAATTTCAAACTGTAGTCCCACATCTGCTGTTGAATCCAGATGATTTGAGAACAGCAGCTTGCCACAGCAACATATTCAGTTTCACAAGTTGACAATGCAACTGATTGTGCTTCTTACACTGCCACGTGACTAATCTTTTCCCAAAGAATTGACAACCTACTGAGGTGGACTTGCAGTTCATCTTGCAGCCGCCATAATCCGAGTCACTATACGCGGTAAGCTCAAAGTCATCGTCATGAGGATACCACAATCCAAGTGTGGGTGTACCCTTCAGATAACGAAATATCCTTTTGACCCAATAAGATGGTTAACTTTTGGTTTTGCCTGATATCTTGAGCAAAGACATGTTGCATACATAATATCAGGTCTTGAGGCAGTGAGGTATATGAGGATCCAATCATTCCTTGGTACATAGTGGTATCAACCAGATCACCATTCTCGTCGGGTGCTACATCATGATTTGTAGCAAGTGGAGTTCTAGTTACGGAAGCATTCTCCATGTCAAACTGACTGAGAATATCCCCTACATACTTGGTCTGATGTAGAAATATTCCCTTTGGTGTTTGATCCACCTGTAACCCGAGAAAGAATTTCATCTCTCCCATGACACTCATTTCAAATTCTGCCTTCATCACTGCTTCAAATTCTTTACATAATTCTTCATTCTTGGAACCGAAGATTATGTCATCTACGTAAATCTAAACCACCAGCAGATCACCGTCTTTTTCTTTGATGAATAGTGTACAGTCACTTACACCTCCGCGAAATCCATGTTTCACCAGGTGAGTTGAGAGTTTTTCATACCAAGCTCTCAAGACTTGGTGAAGCCCATAGAGAGCCATATCAAGTTTGTAAACTCTATCCCGATGATATGGATCCTCAAATCCTTCTGGTTGACTTACATACACTGTTTCCCGGATTTCACCATGAAGAAATGCACTCTTTACATCCAATTGATAGACTTTAATCTTCATGTAAGAGGCATAGGCTAGGAAGATACGGATGGCTTCCATTCTCGCCACAGGTGCAAATACTTCATTGTAATCTATTCCCTCGACTTGTCGAAATCCTTGAACTACAAGTCGAGCCTTGTTCCTGATGATGACACCTTGATCATCTTTCTTACACTTCAAGACCCATTTGGTACCAATGACTTTAGCACCTTTAGGTCTATCTACCAGTGTCCATACACCTAACTTCTTGAACTGAAGAAGTTCTTCTTGCATGGCACTGACCCATGCCTCATCATTTAGGGCTTCACTGACGTATTTTGGCTCGAACTGAGATTTGGCTCGAACTGAGACACAAAACAACGATAAACACCATCGTGAAGGTACCCTTTCTCCATTACCGAGGCATAATCAGATGAATACAGCTGATTTCTTGTCTGAAATCCTGATTTGACATCCCCAATGACATTGTCTAGAGGATGATAGACATTTAGGCATGATCCAGGAGTGGTGGAAACAACTACCTCAGGGTCAAGATTATGAACGTTTGGTTCTGTATCTGAGGCAGTATGAGTGTGAGGTTCCGAAGACTCAGAGGCATCAACGTCAGATGCTTGTGGACTTGCAGTCGGAGGAATCTGTTGCTTCTGAGTGTCCCAATCATTCTCCATGGCTTCATCATCAGAGGAAGAGTCACTTACGTCATGTGCTCCCCCTGAGTTGGTAGGTGTTTCACCTTGTGAGCCAAAGGATGTAGATTCTTGTGATGGTGTGTTTAGAACATCATACATCATTTTGGTTGCTAACTCATCATCAGACATCGAGAGATGGATGTTGAAGGACTTGAAGAATCCATCATAGTCCAAAAAAAACGGGTCCTTTTCCAGTAGGAAGGGTGGTGTATCTCTGAACATTGACGTTACACCACACCTCTACTTGACCCGTTGAGTTGTCGTACACTCTCTTATTCGGTATGTGTATCCTAGAAAGATGCCCTCTTCAGCCTTCTCGCTAAACTTCCCATCCTGAATCTTTTTCAGCAATGTGCATGGTTCTTCAAATGGTTCCAGATACTCAAGATTTGGTTTACGTCGTTGAAGTAACTCGTAACACGTCTTGCCATGACGTTTTACTACCAGAACTCGATTTAACGTGTAACACGCATTGGCTACCACCTCATTCCAAAATTGGATTGGCAGTTTCGAGTCTACTAACATTGTGCATGCTGTCTCTATTAAGCTACGGTTCTTTCTCTCAGCAATCCCGTTCATCTGAGGAGTGTAGGTGGAAGTGAACTGGTGCACAATCCCTTTTCTTTGCAGAAAGCCTCCATCCATTGGTTCTTGAACTCGGTGTCGTTGTCTGAGAGTACTTGTCGTACCTTCAGCTTGTAGAGAGACTTCAGTGCAGTTACTAATTCTTTGAATGACTCAAATGTTTCTGATTTTGATTTCAAAACATCACCCAAGAAAATCTTGAGTAGTCATCTGTAACTACATAGCAGTACAAGTCGCCTGCGATGCTTCTTGTACTGACTGGACCAAACAGATCCATGTGAAGAAGCTCAAGAGGTAGTTCTATAGAATTAACTTTCTTTGTCTTATGAGACTTTTTTGTCTGTTTGCCTTTCTTGCAGGCGACACAAAAATCTGGGAGTTGGAAGTTCTTGACATTGACTCCTCGCACTAGATCATTCTGGATCAAGTGGTTCATCTTCCGTGGATTGATGTGCCCCATTCTCCTATGCTAGGAGATAGAATCTTTCTCAGTAGCTTTTGAGAAGAAGCACTGAACTTGATGATCAGTTGTGGAGGCCTTCGATAGCTCTAAGACATAAAGGTCATTATATCTTGAGGCTGACATTTATACTTGTTCCTTCGGAATCACATAGTCCTTTTTCAGGACATAGCACTTCTTATTATCGAAAACTACCTTGAATCCTTTGTCACATATTTCGGAAACAGAAAGTAGATTATTTTGAAGTTGTTGAACGTAGTTTACCTTGTCAAACTTAACTTTCTGGTTCCCTACTTCTCCTTGAGTTGCGATGTACCCTCCTTTGTTTCCAACAAAAGAAACATGACCTCCTTTGATTTGTTTAACGTTTGATAGGATTGCCCGGTTTCCAGTCATGTGCCTGGATGCTCCACTATCTACAATCCATGTGTTTGTTTCAGCACTATAGCGAACACCCTGCACATTCAATTGAAAACATTAGTTAAGGTTAGGTACCCAAGCCTTAACTGGCTTGGGTGACCCAGAGGCATCACACATCATAAACTCTACCCATTGTCCATTAGAGGGTGAGGGAAGATCAACTATCTTATTGTTCTCATTTCCAGACAAAGACTTTTCTTTCCATAAGCCAGCTTTGTGTAAGGCCTGTTTGTGATAAACAAACGACTGACTGATAGGTTGAACTTTAGGTTCACTGACTCTTTTTTGTGGAGTCATGGAGCTTTTTTTGGAAGAGCTTGCTTTAGTTTCATAAAGTTCAATCTTTTTCTTTGGCATCTGATAATAAGGACAATAAGACGCAATGTGTCCATACTTTCCACAGTTGTAGCATGATCTGCTTTCAACTTGACGATTTACCTGTTTCTATGGAGAAGTATGTGACACACGAGTGACTTTACTCTGTTTGTTTTTTACACTTCTTGTTTAGATGTTTAATCTGGTTTAATGAAATTAATTGTTTGAACATTTTTAACATCTTTACGTTTAGTTTCTCTGGACTTAGACATAAAGCACATGGGTGGTTAATTTGTTTGGTCTTTTTGGGTTCAAAATTAGAGGTGGATGACCCGGACTTAACTTTAACCGTTTCAAATTGTTCGTCCAGATTGACACAAGGCATCTTACCTTTTGATTTTGAAGTGGCCTCCTTTTGTTTAGTGTCAGATTCATTTGGTTTACATGTGGAATCTGGATCACTTACAAGAGGAGTGGACATCACATAATCCTTGATTGGGTTAGTATTTAATGGTTTACCTTTTGCATTCATCAAGGTCTCATGTGGTGGTGGTATCACTTTATATCCTAATCCCTCCCCATTATTGCGCTCTCTCACTAAATGTTGGACAATGTGGGATGAACTTGTCCAACTATGTAGTTTCTGTTTTAGTGAATTTACTTCTACTTCCAAAACTACATTTTGTTTCTTAGTGTCTTCTAGGGAGTTCAGATAGAACTTAATGTTAGGCTACAACTTTATTTTCCCTAAGCTGTTTGTTCAAGAGTTCTATCTTTTCTTTATAGTTGTGCTCATTTTGTTTTAAGACTCTATTGTCTTCAGTGCACAGTTGTAAGTCCTTTACTAAGTTATCATTATGATCTAATAATCTAGCAAATTTCAAATCAATACTTTCCCTAAATTTATTACAATCAGAACAAGCATGATTATTGAAAAGTTAAGTAGTGGTACTTACCTGAGAGGGTGAGGTTGAATCAACCATGAAAGTAGTGTCAGGCTTCTCTGGTTCTAGCGATTCTGGACATGTTGGACTTGCCCCTTCTTCAGGCCGGTAATCAACTACTATTGCAGATTCTTCAACATTTGACATCGCGAACTCCACTACAATATCTCCTTCACTTGCTGAGTCGTCATCTAGATCCTCGATACTAACAATGTTTGATTCTCCCGGAGACACAAACCGGAAGCTCCAATCTTGTCCTTCATCATCATGAGCTGTAAAGGCTTTAGGATCCTTGCCTGACGAAGTAGGACTGTTTGTGGGCTTCTCCTGACGAGTGAAAATGAGAATGGATTTCCATTTCCCGTCTTTTTGGGCTTCACACATTCACGTTTGAAGTGCCCCTTTCCCCACAATTGAAGCAGGTAACTTTTGTCTTGTCAAAGCCAAAAGTTGTGTCCTTAGTGGCAATTAGATTCTGTCCGGTCTTCTTGACAAACTTCTTTTGCTCTCCGAACAGCACTTGCTAAGGCCCACATGATGTCCATCCGTTCTAACTCTGTCTTGTCTACTTGCTCATAGTCCTCGTCTGCCAGATGGCAGTTCCTGATTTTCCTAGCAACTAGCACATCATACAAGTGGACTACCGCTGCTAAGAGGTCCATGTGCTCCTTTGCTACCTCAATAGTCACATTCCCGAGATTCTCGGTCTTCAGTTTTGTAGCATTTGCTTCAGGTGCTATGTATTGGGTACCAGACGACCCTGACGTGTCAGATCCTGAAGAAGAGGCTTGTGATGGACAGCTAAACTAGACACAAAAGCTGTTTGTAGTGGAGCTCCAGACATTTTGGCTTGTGGAGTTGAGTTGTACAGAGCTGGATTCTGATCATAAGTAGACTTCTAGGCCCTATACTTCATCCTCAACTCTTCCTCCCGCAGTTTCAGAATGAAGTCGTTGATGTCTAACTTCACGAGCATATCATTCTGTTTGAGGTTGGAGACAAACGAACTCCACTTCTCTGGCAAACCATCTACAAAGTTTGAAACTTTGTCTTCCATAGATGTAGTAACTCCATGAGTGTACAGCTCACTCACTAGATGGTAGAAACGATCAATGACATCGTCTAAGCTCTCCTTTCCCATTAACGAGAAGTTGTCAAACTCCTTTTTTAATGCTTTAGCCTTTAGAGCTTTCAACGATGCATTCCCTCATACCTCTTTTCCAATGCATCCCATAGCTTTTTAGCTTGCTTGTTCTTGGAAAATTGATGGAAGATGTCCTTAGGAATTGACTGAGTGAGCAATGCATATACTTTCTTCTCTGTATTGTATTTTACCTTGTGTCCGTCAGTCATACCGCTTAAGGTGAGTTTGACTCCATCTGCACCTACCGGCATACTATATCCTGTCTTTATTGACTCCCACAGATTAGGATTTACTCTATTTAAGTAAATCTCAAATCTTTGCTTCCATTGTGGATAATCATCTAACGTTATTAGCTTAGGGGGCTTGTTATGATTTCCCACTTCATTTTCTAGAAGCAATAAGTTTTGAATCCTTGAATCCCTTCCCGTGGTGAACGTTGAATATTGATCCTCCATTGCTATGAACTTTATACTTTGAAACAAACTGTTTAACTTGTGCGGATGAAGGTATGCGATTGAACACTTCGTGCGATTGAACAATGCGGTTGACTCAGACGTGCGAATGAGCAAATGCGGATGGTTCAATCGTGCGAATGGATAGGTGTGAATGAACAATGCGAATGGGCAATTCAGTCATACGAATGGATGTACGAATAAGTCCAACCGTGCGTATGAGGGATGCATATGAATTCAATCGTGCGATTGAGTCAATCGTGCGACTAAAGCTGCTGAAACTTGAAAATTCGTAGGTTTAAGGTATGTTGACGCTAAAACATGAATTTTTCAAGAACCCTAATTGTCGTATGTCGGAGAAACTTTAACTTTACGATCTAGAGATGTCCAAAACAACTTTTGACACAAAAAGGTTGCGTTTTTGCGTGAAAAACACAATTTTTATATCAAAATCGATTGAATCACACGTAAATCAAGAGCCTAAGCTCTGATACCACTTGTTAGTATCGTGTATTGAACGAAATACTAACTGATATACGTGTATACCAAGTCAAATAGTGCGGAATCCTATTTGATTAGCGATCCAATCGGTGAGAACGCACGTATAAACAATTGTAGATTGAATCTAAACGTTAAGAACGATTGGCAATTGATCTAGTGCGATCTATGAACTTGGAACAGGTTCTTAGAAGTCTCTAGACGCCTAGGGTACATTTTAGTACGTAGTTTTTTGAAGTGTTTTGTTTTTCCACGATTTAAGTGGTATTTATAGGTTAGGGTTTCTCATTCGGTCGACTGAACCATTAGCATGGTTCAGTCGTGCGATTGAGTCATGCGATTGATCCATTCGCACAACTGAATGTTAAGTCGTGCGACTGAGCCAATCTCATGTTACAATGGTCCGATTGATCCAGTCTCCTAGTTCAGTCGTGCGACTAGTTCATTAGCATGAAGTTGTTCATGTGTATGGTCCATTAGATGGGCCATTCGCATGAGAACTTCACACGATTAAGTTTAACTATATTTCTCAATCATTATTAACTAAGAACTATTTAACGACCACAAACCTATATAGTTAGTTCAATAAACGTTAACATTCAATAATCAATAAAATATTAAACATTATAAGCATAAACCACACATTGTATTTCATTCAACCATCCAGCTACATATATGTAAGACATGAAAGACTTTTACATTAAGCTCATAACTAGGTACATATTTATCTACATTTGACCCGCTACACGTCGATTTTCACGCTCGAATCCACACGAACCAAGCTTGAGACCACTTTTTCTCCTTCTCTTCTCTCTAATCTGAAAATTAAGTGGGTGTGGGGGAGGGTGTGGGTGCCTTCCCCTTTTTATACTCCCACTCCTTCAAGGGTTTTCCCGTTTTGGCAAGTTTGGTCCCTCGACTTTGGGCTTTATTTCTTTTCTTTCTTTCGTCGGCTTCAATAAAAATTTTCGGGTGTTACATGCATCTCGACTAAGATAGCTTTTGATATGTTGTATGGAAGATCGTTAACTAAAGATACTTGCAATGATCCAAACACAATACTTAGGCTATCTAAACCAGCCTTAAGGTTACTCAAATAGTGAACCATAATATGAAATAGAAACTTCCAGAATGGAGGTGGATGTTTTTTCTTCAACGAAGGATATCTATGATCATAACCCAGAATAGAGGTGGATGATTCTTCCACACTAGAGCATTATGCCAATTACCCAACTTTAGTATACGAATAATAATCTCAGCAATGATCATAACCCTTCTCACTTTCACCTTAGCAACAATACATTGCTCTCCTTTTTCATCTCTCTCATTTACAGCTGATGTCCAAAAGCTATCTATAATCTCTGTGTATATAGACAGGTTAGCTGTGATAGTATAATGAATCCTTAAAGTCTTTAGCCCTTTGATAAGTGAACAAAATAAAGCTTTATCATCAGCTCTATTTTTAAGATAAGCCACGACATTTTGGTTTTTATTTAAAACCAATGATCTTGCCAGTAACAAAACAAACACTTAATCAGTTCCAAGTTTCATTAAAAAAACTTGAAAGTTTTAAATTTTGAACTTTGAACTTGTCGTGAGAAAAGTTTAACATTTCGCATGTGACTAGTTTGAAACAAATTCAACTTGTGGTGCGAAAGGTTTACTTATCGCGTGGAATAAGTTGACCAAAACTCAACTACTCGCGTGACTAGTTAAAGATTCTCACGTGACTCGTTTCATGTGAATAATGAAGTTTTTGCGTCTGTTCATTATCAGGGTAATATTTTACGTGCGATAACCCCAAAAACTTATTTTAAAATTAAAGTCATTTTAATGAGTTTTAAACATAAGAAAATGTCAAGTAGGTGTCATTTATTTATATATCATGTCTATGAAGATTTTAAGTTTCGTTTTGACTTCAAATAATGTTAAATATGTCAATAGATCAACAATATACCTTGATTAAGTCTTAGAATCGATGTAACAAACACTAAGAAGAATGAGTAACTAATGATCAAATCAACACTTATCACGTGAAAAGTCAAGTCTTTACTTCAGTAAATTTCTCGTGTGTGATAAGTTTCAAAAACTTTTGAATTTTGATTTTAATTTTCAAATATTTTTCACATATCTTAAATGTTTTGACCTTTTGTTATACCAAGTGATGATCAAAAAAGTAAAAACCTTCATTTTAAACAAAATTTTCATTATGAGAAAGATAACCAAAATCTTTTGTAATTTATTAAAAAATTTTCAAATTATAAACTCTAAAAGTCAAACAAATTTTATAAAACACATAACTAATACCTTTTGTGAATTTTCTATTATAGAATCATACTTTCAGAAATTGATTATTTATATTGTTTGGTAGTATTTAGAATACTACTGGTTAGGTTGATTGTCAATATGTTTATCCAATTTTAAACTCATACTTCAATATTTACTAAGATAGATATGTTGTGATTATTACCATGTTTAACATATATTTATATAAATTTGTGAATCTCATAATCAAAAATTTGTAGAACCCCTATACAGCTTCTAGATATTTTTAAAATTTAAGTCACCCAATTTAAATTAAACCTTTTACCTTTGATTAGTAACTTTTTTAATATATTTATGTGATGATAACTAGCTTGAGAAATATTTCTGAACACAGAATATTAACAAGTTTTTGGATTTAATCATTAACAACCTGTCGGACTTATGATTTCACTTCGCAAGGTGTTTATAATTTACATGCCAAGTCGGACCTACAAGCTCCATTTTTTGTTTTTGTTATCTGTGACAGAACATATTTTCAAAAATAAAAATAATTACCATATAGTATGTATCTCTTTTGACAAAAAAGTTTTATGTGCACATTGTCATTTTTTATTCCTGGCCTTTTAATCATCCTTTTTGCTCATTTTCATGGTGTAACATTCTTTGATTTGTTTTCTTTAATATTTCTTGTCTTATATATATATATATATATATAATATATATATATATATATATATATATATATATATGTGTGTGTGTGTGTGGTGTGTGTGACAATTAAGACTGCAAACAAACTGAACGTTCAGCGAACAGTTCGTCAACCGTTCGGCGAAAAGTTCGTTTATATTCATTCGTTTAGTAAATGAACAAACACGAATACAAAAATTCTATTCGTATAGTTAAACGAACGAACATGAACACAAGGCATGTTCGTTCATTTATGTTTGTCAATATTTGATAATGTGTTCGTTTATGTTCATTAATGTCCGTTTGTGAACGTTTGATAATGTACTCGTTTATGTTCGATTATGTTCTTAATTTTTGTCTTAATTATCTTATGACAATTATGTCAAATGTTTTTGGATATTTTTGTTACGTGTTTATTTATTTTTGGTCAATTTTGTGATAAAAATGCTAATTTTATTATAAAATAAATATGAAATCATTTGTATTCGTTTGTGTTAATCATGTTCATAAACATTTGTTTCTTTTATTTTTATTTTGTTTGTGATCGTTTGCATTCAGTAAGTGTTCATCAACAGTTCATGAACATGTTCATTTACTTAATGAATGAACACGAACAAGGAAACCCATTCGGTAAGTGTTTTGGAATAGTTCGTGAACAAGTTTATTTTTTAATGAATGAACACGAACAAGACCTTGTTCGTGTTAGTTCGGTTCGTTTGCAACCGTAGTGACAATCACTGATTCAAAGAATGACAGACTTGAGTATGACAAGACTGTAACTTTTAGTCTATTTTAGCATGGAATTGGTGTTACCATAAAATTTTGATTCGTTACCTAATTTAGACATAGCATATTTAGTTCCAGTGCTCACAAGTCATACTTCTTTCAATCTTGTAAGTAGAGCCTATCAACATATCGCATGAAATCTAAGTCAGTTCCTTTTTAAGCCTTTGCATGTAATATATCAAAATTAAGAAATGTATTATTATTTCATATTTATACTAATAATTCGATTTTCAATTTTCTTTTTCATGAAATAATTAAAAAACTTAACTCTCCTAAACATAAAATTTTGTCAAATCATTTTCAAATCTTAACTCCCCGCAAACCAAAAATCTTTTTCAGAACATTTTTAAATCTCCCCCCCCCCCCCTAAAATTGTAATTATTCATTTAGAAAATTAAAATTTTAAAAAAAGATAAAAAACAAAATATTTTTAGAAGAAATTCTAGTGTAACCACCTAAAGTTAATCATTCCCAAAGATTTGACTAGAAAGTCCAAATGAGAATGATCAAACTCATTGATAAACAAATCAACAATGTTTTCATCATATGTGACTTGAGCAAGACGTATAAGTTTTCTATCAAAACGCTCACGAATAAAATGCATGCGGATGTCTATATGTTTTATTTTTGAATGTTGAATTGGATTATTGATAATGTTATAAACTGCAGTGTTATTACATCAAATGTAGTGCTAAAAATATTAAGGTCATAATCAAGGAGTTGCTGCTTTATCCGCACAATTTGTAACCAACAACTTGATACAACCACATATTCAACTTCTGCATTAGAGGTAGAAACAATGTTCTTCTTGCATTTCCATTAAATCAACTTGTTTCCAAGGAATTGACAACCACCCGCAATTGACTTTCTATCCTAATTACAAACACTATAATCATTGTTAGTATGCACATACAAATTAAATTTAGAATTCCTAAAATGCCAAAATCCAAGTTTTGGTTAGCCTTTAAAATACTTAAAAATCCCCTTGACAACTTTCGTTTGAGACTCTTTTGAATTACTTTGATAGCATGCACCTAATAAACAAAAAAACATGATGTCACGTCTGCTTGTAATGAGATACATCAAGAATCCAATCATTGATCTATACATAAGCTGATCAACCTCTGCACCCGTAAGATCAGGAGATAAAGTGGGACGTGATGACATAAAAGTTAGAGCTATCTTGGAATTTTGAAACTTGTATTCGTCCAAATACTATGCACATATTATTTTTGATGTATCAAAATACCTTGGTCAACTTATTAACTTGGATACCCAAGAAAAACAAATTTTTCCAAAGTAATCATCTCGAACTTCTTCTTCATCTCCGCTTCAAACTCCTTACACATATCATCGTTTGTAAATCCAAAAATAATATCATCGACGTAGATTTGAACAAGAATCAAATTATCACCGGTCTTTCGTTTGAATAGAGTTTGATCAATAACACCTATAGTATAACCATTTGTAAGAAAATATTCAGTAAGAGTGGTATACCAAATACGAGGTGCCTGATGTAAACCACAGAAATTTGTCTAGCTTGTAAATATAGTCCGGATGATCTGGATCTTTAAAACCAAGAGGTTGGCAAACATAGTTTTCTTCTTTCATTTTGTCATACAAGAAAGCAGACTTCACAAGCCATTTGATAAACTTTTAAGTTCATAAAGGAAGCATATGCAAAAAATATACGAATGGGTTCAAGTGTAGCCACATGAGCATATACTTCTTCATAATTTAATCATTCAAGCTGATAGAATCCTTGTACAACAATCCGAGCCTTCTAACGAACAAGAACACATTTTGTCATTCGTCTTGTTGCGAAATATCCATTTATTCTAGATGTCATAATGTCACAACAAACATATGTTATTCTCACAATCATTTTGTTACATGCCTTCTTTTTACAATCATCTTGTCACAATGTCATTACCATAGCAAATCAACCATTTAATGATAATATTAAATGCTAATGTTGCTGTATATTCTTTCCAAATTCTTAAACAAATATTTAATAAATAAAAAACATGTTTCTTTTTATTAAAAATTGTAATTTTTTGAAACATTTTATGAACAATGAAGTACTTTTAATACAAATATTTTTTTAAAAACGACAATGTTTAAAAATCATTTTTTAACAAAAACATTTTTTTAAATATGAAAATTTTAAGAAATATTGCTATTGTTGTATTATTTGAGGTAGTTAATTATGTATAATTTTAATTATATCTTATATCAAATAATAGTGCTATAATTTATATATATTGATTAGTAGCTTTCAATTTAATATGTTTATTCAATATATGTGATACACGAGTTTCTATACTAGTATTAAAAAAAGCAATAGCCAGCTGCGATAAAAGGTTGGTGCATGTGACAATCAAACAATAGCCGGTGCATGTGACAATCAACCATTTTATCTTTATATATATAGAAGTAAAAAGTCCTAATGATTGAAATAATTACATTTTTATCATTAATAACCACATGCATAGTAAGTTGTATTGTATGAACTAATAATCTTTAGTCAAGTAGTTAAGGTGAGATTACCTCAAGACCTTAATTGAAAAATAAGTTACCAACTAAACCTTTATGATTTACATAATTATGGAATAAAACCTTTTAAAAAACATCTTCAATTAATAATCTTAATTTGAAAACTTATTACGGTTTTTAACCTCTGAGATTAAATTAAACCATTTAAGATCTTTAAAAACTGCAAATGGGTTTAACCTTTAATAGGTAAAAATATTTTTTTACCGAAGAATAATACGTCACGGTCATAACCCTTCCTTCTTTATAGTAATTTTACCCACATAGATCCATACATCATTTGGAAGGTTCAAGATGAACAATAAGTGGAAGCACTTTACAATAACTTCTCGATGAACTCATTCACAATCAATTCTTACATTGATATAATGCAAGTTGCATAGAGTACTTATGGATTCAATCTTTAATCATGATCAAATCATCAAAACATGTTAGTGTATATGTTTATTTATACGTGAATCTAACACGGTAGAGTTTTAGTAAATGAGCTTCACTGGCATTCAAGTCCATGTGATTTTTTGCCTTATGGATAAAACATTAAACAATTATTATGATATAGCAATTCATGTTTCCATTATTCAAATTTTAAATTTTCTGTTGTATCAATGAGTATAGCTATAGGGGCTGTTGGAGGTTAGCTTTGAAGAGTTAAGTTTTCCTAGACATCAAAATATTTGAACGTCTATCCTACTTTGACCTAAAATATTTCTACTCAAATCAATATTTATTCTTACGTCGGATATCGGTGAAATCCCCTCTAATGTAACAAGATTAATGGTGTTTTGTTTTGATTAAATAAATTAAAAAGTGTTACATGGAAATTAACTAGTTTAAGGTAAAAATATATTTGTGCCCATCATACACAACCTATGTGTAGTTAATTAACTCTTAAAGGGATGAATATTATCTCAAACGCTAAAAACCGTAACAAGTTTTTAAATAAATCATGAAATGAAATTTTTTTATGAAAGGTCTCATTCCATAATTTGTTTAAAATATAAAAGTTATAATTTGTAATTTAGTTTTAATTAAAATAAGAGAAAGTATTGTATTCAATTCCCACCGATGACAAAAAAAGAGTTTCGGGTTGATCAAAGTGTTTACTCTCAGCTATGATGAGTTTCCTATTAAAAGTATTCTCATGTTATATACTTTAAATATGAAAATAATCAAATGAGGTAGTGGTTCATCAGTATTTCAATATACTATGCATTAAAGATGTGTTAGTTGGCTTTGAAAATATAATCAACACTTATCAAATTAGAATTTGTAAATAGACTAATTAGTTACGTCTCCCCTTGGGCCAAATTGGTTTTAAATAAACTTAATTTTAACCTGTGATTTCAAGTCGTTTCACAATCGCAAACTTATCTCATTCCATATTCACATCTTTGTGTTTTTTGGAAATCACTTAGTTACTTGTATAAAGAACAAATAAATAGAATGCTACATATATTAAGTTTGTTTACATGTCAAAATGTGTTAAATATAAAGAACAAGTAAATAAAATGCTACATATTTTAAGCCATTAAATCAACTTGCGTCGGAAGGATCCATTTGGGTTAATTGTTTGACCGGTTCAATAATCGGGCTTAACTTCTCCTCAGCTTCTTGAACCTACAATTTTATAAAAAAAATAAACTTCTAATTAATAAAAAAATAATTACTTAAATAATTTAATCATTTATGTTAGAACGTGAATACCTCATCGATGAACTCTACGGCTTTGTGAGCTTTTCGGGCGACCGTTTCTGCTACTTCTTCAACCATCTCCACGGTGGTTTTGAGCTTACTACCGTCGGGAAGATCGTCTCCGATCTTCTCCGCCACCATGTCCACCGCTTCCGCCACCACCTCTACCACTTCTATTACTTCCTCCGTCGTCGCCATTGCCAAATCTACCTCTTCTGCGTATAATCAAAAGCAAACTTCCCCCCTTTAGTTTCCAAAACTAGATCATCTACTACGACTACCATCGGTTTTAATTTTTTGTCACTATGAAAACACGCAGTGTCGCGCTCTGACGAAGGAACCAAGGGAGGGTTTAGAAGGTCTGCCGACTTGATGATCAGAGTTTGTCGCTTTTTTTATATAAGAGTTAGAGTAGTGTTTTAAAAGAAAAATATTACTTTGTAATCAATAGAAAAAAGTAAAATTTTATGATACTTGCACCACTTATATGAGATTATATGTGTAATATGAGATTATATGTGTAATATGAGATTATATGTGTAATATGAGATTATATGTGTAATATGAGATTATATGTGTACCTTTGAATTGTAGCAAGGTTATAACCGCTGTCACCGCTAATCCTGCTGCCCATTTCCCCCTACAAAGTTTTTGACCCGTAAAATTTGATGTTTTAAATGGAAAAAGATGATACTTTAAGTATTTAATTTATAAACAGCCAAACTTTATGTCTAAATTCTATAAATCATCAAATGAACACTTACCTATTAGAATTTTGTGGTGGCGATGACGGAGGAGGGAGTTCTTGATTGCCACGTAAATCAGAAAACGATCGTCGGGCTAGGGAAGATGTGGCGATGCTCGTGAGAAGGCGAGAACGGGTTGTGTCCTTGAGGATTTTTGTGTTTTGTGAACAAGTTGATAGGTGTAGAGTGCAAAGGTTTTTAATGATCAAACGACCGAAAGAAATACCCTTTGATCTTGCCATTAAACACTGAATTATGGATAATTATCAAGGCTAGGAGTTCGTGTGTTTGTATAACGATATTTGTAGAAGACAACGTACATTTGAAGTTTGGCAGAAATGTTATTTTTTATGAAGTCAAGTTGAAGGTTTCTTATTCAATTCTGTTAACCCACACGTTAGTTTACATGTATTATAAAATATATTTGATTTAATCCTCAAGCATCTTCTTAGGTGTAAAAGTTAAATATTAAGATAAGTATATAGAATCTTTAAAATAATTGTAACGGCTTTAATATATCATTATCGAATGTTAAACACAGATCGTATATGATTAAAGGAGCAAATTTCACATATTCTCATTATGTTTTGATTCAAATAGTCATTTTGTTCAAAGTTTTTAAGGTCTTGATTTTACTTCATTTATTATAAAACAATTTACAATTTCAAAAAGTTAATTACACAAAAAGCCCCTATGTTTATTGCATATCCAAGTTTGGATAGTAACATTTTGCTGAGTGATGGTGATGGAGGAGTAGATATGCGTTGGTTCCCACTATAGGCGACCAACAAAGGGGTGATGACTATAAAATTAAACATGACAATGGTGGTGGTGCAGCGATGGTTCTACCCAATGGTCAGGGATGAAGTGATTTGTAGAACAGAGATTGGTCGGTGGTGGGAGGTAGTGGCTTGGGCGTATGTAAGAACTGCTCGTCGTTTGGGTTGTGGGGGTGGCCGAAGGGGGTGGTCATATCAAATTCAAACACCCGTTTGAATTAATGTAGATAGAAACTATTCAAACAACCCTTTGGTGGCTATGATGTAAGCCCTGCAACCAAACGACCATCCTATGAGACTCGAATGACCACCTGGTTATTATAATTTATCATGGTTGATTGGCAAAGGTATAATGCCAGACCTTATGTTGAAACTACCATGTTAATTTTACACCATATGATCGTTACAAGTCATCAACCGTTTGTTTTTCCCTACGCGACCTTTTGAAATCACTTATCAGAAGTGGATCACTTTACAATCTCAAGCATATGACCTTAACTGTTTTGTGTTGCATGCCATTAGATTATCGTGGCGTGAGCACCATACTCCTCATAATGTAACCATTGAAAATTCGAAATTGTTAATGAAATAACGACACTAATCATCAACTAATAAAACACTAAAACGTAAATTAAGTTAAACCAAAATTTTGTTTTACAAATAAACGAAATAGTTTTATAATCTTATTTATATCTTTCTATTTTTTTCATCATCTTCCTCAGTGATTTCTTTTTCCTCTTTGTCTTCGTCCTCCTGAGGTAGCTCATCATCTTTGGAATTTCCGTGGGTAATCAACGACTCTAATTTATCTTCTGCTTCTTCCACCTACTCATTTCCATTTTAATATTTCAACAAATAAATACAACCAATATATAAGGGCCGGATTAAGTGCATCCACAGTAAACAAAATTAAAGTATGTGTCCCTTTTCAACATACGACATTAATTTGTGCCTAACTTTTTTTGAAAGACAAAACCTTCATACGAATATATAATAGTAACATACAATTATATAAACAAATTAAAATTAAGTTGTGAATTCATGTTATGATACGAAAACATGAGATAATTTAACATGAAATTTACGTACGTGTTTTAGTTGAATCAAAACGGGTTTATGATATTGGGTGGGACCCTTAAACAAATTGATATTAATAATTCGTGTTCGGTGTTCATATGTGTTTCATATGTCTTTAACACGAGGCACATGATATAATCGCACAAGCAACTTAGAGCGTATATAATCAATTAATTAAGTGATCACATGTGCGACTACATATTCAAATGTAAATGTGTGTCTAGCTACTCTTGCAAACATGCACATATTTAGTTGAATGAGATTTATAATGTATTTACTGTATATTGCACGTATACAAATGTACATGTGTGTCTAGCTATTCTTGGAAACATGCACATATTTAATTGAATAAGATTTATAATGTATTTACTGTATATGTGCATATTTAAAAAGGCGTGACGCTTAAAACCTCGTGAAATTGATATTTGTCCTTGAAAAACTGATGTGAGTTAAGTTGATATAATTAATACTTAGAAGAAAAAACAAATTGTTGTTTAGAGAAAAATAAAAGTAAAAAACAAATAGTTAAAACACGTTGTACTTGTTCTATATATTCAACAATCTAGTTTTTAAATGGTTAAATATAATTCTAGTGAAGTGATTAATGATACAAAACTAAAATGTTTTCCAGATTTAGGTTAACTGAGTGAATAATGAGCTCTCTTACATATAATATTACCTAAATAGAATCAATTTTTAATTACTTGATAAAAATATTTAGAACATGCAATCTGTATTTTCAATATTAAGTGCTGATCATTATGATTTAAATAAGTAGTTTAACAAAAACATGTTTTTATATTGTTATTATTATTAAATAGCTTTTGTTTCCATACACCGATTAACTTGTTTATTTAGAAAATATATTGGAATGATTATTTCATCTTCAATACACATATTTTAGTTGTACTCCTTGCGTGAAACATAATACTCATTAAACATTTAATCTCATTTCTTGTTGGAGATACGTAAAGATTATCCCGACGACTAACACAAAGAAAACTATAAATTACTACTGTAATTAAAAAATATAAGTGAAATCATGCCTTGTAAGAGAGAGATGCGTGCAGTTTTCAACTGAATTTTTAAAAGTTCTCTCAATTCTAATTATTGTATTTGAATACGTAATGGGTTATATATAAACTCAATAATATAGAAGTATACACACATATGGTTGTATTATCATATAGTTATCTGAAAAGAACAATTTATATGAACCCAACACTTATATATGCTAACTTAATCATAACTTGGAATAATTAAACACGAATATGTGATCGGTATTTTGAAACTACACAAAGTTTCAAAAGGATAAAGAGATTTACCTTGTTTATAATATTATCCGCCACATGAGCACTTTTGGCAACTCCTTCGGCTATATCGTCGACAAACTCCAAAGCTTTTTTTAGTTGGCTGTCGTTTGGTAGGTCGTCGGTAATATTGTCAATAACTTTATCTACTCTTTCTGCGACATTTTCTATAGTTTTTACTACATGTTCTGTGGTTTCTATCTTTTTATCCACTTTATCTGCATATTTATTAGCTCAACTTAATTTCATTTTTTTGTGAAACTAATAACAATGACAATTTAATGCAAATACAATTACAAACATTAAACCTTTTAAGGATTTCTTGCCTTACTTTTGAGTAGAAGCAATGAGCCCCATTTGTGGGTGACAAAAGGTATGATGATTGATAACACCATTCCCAGAATCCAATTTCTCCTGCGAAAACAAATATATCGACATTAATATAATAATCATATATCCATCTCATGTTTTGAATTATTTCACACGTACCAAATTTATTACCAGAACTAATATAATGTAAAATAATAATATAAATAAACTTTATTCACAACACAATGAGATATTTGTTATTAGATTGTCCGTTTGGTCTATAACGCTGTTAGTAATTATATATTATATATTTTTAAGAAAAACCTTACTTATATATTTGACACACGTCTAATCTAAAAGCCACGAATCACAATAAAAAAACAGTTAAATACCAGAGTCTTGATCAAGTAATAATCTAATTAATTAAAAGTTATCAGAATATATATTCTATTTTTGTGTTCTTTGGAAAAATTTGATGGACCCACAAGTGTATTTTTCTATGCAAAACCTGATGGCCGAAGACATCAAGTGAAAGAAACTGCAAAACCCATAACAAGTCATAGGTAATTATAATTATTTTTATCTACCAGCATAATTACATAAACTTTTAGTACTAAATATTTAATATTTTATTTATTTAATCCGTGTAATACGTTATACACAGGGACTAACCTAGTAATATAATATTTAAACTTTCAATCTTTATAGGATAGAAGGAAGACGTATTATCACTATCACGTCCTAGAATGACACATAACGTACCGATCTAAATACTTATTTACTTTCCATTTGCTTTAGGAAAATATAAAAAGAATTGTGAAATCTTACAAAGACCCAGAAGGTGATCCAGAAGGAAGAGGAGCTTCAGGAGGGGGATTAACGTTGCTATGTCTCACAAACGTCGTCGTTTGCAAAGTCTTCGACATGCTTAAGTTTCTGCAACTTTTCCCAACCAAATTCCATGCATATTCCTTGTTCTTCAAGAAAGGTGTTTTCGAAACAGGTTTGAAGAACCAAAGTTCATCGTTTGCTTTCAAAGACAACATAAAATCACCACCAATGAATCTTGACAAAGTTGAAGACATTTCTTGTTGTTTTTATGGTTTTTTTGAAGCTGGAAACACTTGAATATCGTTAAAGAGATACGTATGTGTATATTGTGTTTGTGTTTGAAGATTAAAAATGGTTAATGGAGTTGTTGAAGTTAATGGTTACGTACATGTTTATATTATATATGTTAACGAAGATTTGACTTTGATGGAGAATAAGACTTTTGGTTAGTTGTAAATTAAGGTCGATTTAATTTAATCACTCACATATTCATGGTTAGCTTGTTTATATGCCTTGTTGTACCTTCTTGTTCTATCTACATCTAACACTTGTTAGATTATCTATTATTAAAAATTCTAAATTATTATTTGTCATGTGTAATTCAACTTATACAGACTTACTTTTAGCGCAAACAACAAAACAAAGTCAGAAAATCTGGTTTTATGTAGGGATGATAAGGTTGTCATTGGAGGTTCGAGTCATATCTTTATATTCAAAAGATAAGATTATAACACTTAGAAATGAAAGCTCTTATTAACTTTCGTGGGTAAATATAATAACAAATTTTGCACCCGGCCACTCCTATGGTTATGATCATAATTTACATCGTTTATGGTTACAGGCCATCACGTAAAAATACATGCTATCTTTTTCTTAGGTTACGACTTTATCTTTGAGGTTGGTGGTGTTGATATGGCTTCAACTCCTAATCTCATCATGTTCAAACGCACATTTATATCAAAAGAAAACACATTCAAACCCCAAATATATTGAACCATGTATTCTAAGATGTTAAAACACTAAATTTGTGTAATAACAAAAAATTCAAGCCAAATACTTATGACTAACGTACATATTAAGGCGGCCTTGGGATTATAAGTTAAACAAGCAAGACAAATTTGACAAGAAAGAACTGAGGAGGTGGTGATGTATCATGTATGTAACAAAAGTAAATGTCATATATCTATGATAAATTAAAGGTATTTCCAAATATCATCGCACATATGTGTATAGATAATTAATGATGCGTAGGTAACAATATATAAATATTTACACTTGTTTAGGCAACAAAAAATGCATATTTACACACAGGGCCGGCTCAACGTTTTTTGGGGCCCTAAACGAAACAAAAAATTAGAGCCCTTTCTAGTTAAACAAATAAAACTAACCTTTTTGAAGGCCACTAATAACCACTAATGAACCCACACTTGTTGCCGTTGCATCACCTTTTGATCCATATTTATAAACACCTTCTAGATGTGCCTCCAAACTTCGAGTCTGAGAATAAGATCCATTCAATTGTGAGCATACTCTATATAATAATCCACGAGCTACAATTATTTTCTAATCAATGAGCAAATACAAATACTTATCAGCTCCATCAACACAAATTCAACCAATAATTTTGTATAATTATAATTAATGAATTATATAGCATTTTCCATCTTTTAGCATAGGCAAATGGATATATTTGCTTCTATAATGTGATGTTTAGTGAATATAAGGTACTAAGTATTTCACGGTTCATGTTTTTGCTTTTGAGTTTTCATCTTTTGACATTTTAGGGTGTGTCTTAAATCATTTAGTTCCTTTAATGCCTGTAGCATCTTTTAACCAATATAATTGTTAGCCAAGAGAATTAATAATTTTCATGTAAGCCATAAGAAAACAAGTTTCCATATTCATATTCATTCCTTTTTAGCAACTTAAGAAAAAAAGTGAATCAAAATGATTCTCATCAATCAATATTTTGAGGACCAGCAATAACGGAAACAATAGTTTACAGACAAAAACAATCTTTTAGTACTCATTGCATCTTTAACAAAGTGTCAATCTTGTGTATCTTGAACAACACCTAACCATTTTTTAACACCTGCAACTCTTCCAAAATTCAAGTTGATTGTATTATATAATGTACTATATAAACTTTAATATTGTTTATTGCATGAGGGTAGCAAGAGGGTGTTTGGAATTAAAGCTAATTATATGCTCAAACAGGGCCGGTTCAATGTTTTACGGGGCCCTAATCGAACTAAAAATATGAGGCCCCATAAAAAAATTATTAAAACCCTTCTTTTTTATCCGAGCTTGGGACCGGCAATAATAAACTAATCCATTTATAGTTGGTCGACTTCTACTAAACAACAAACAAAAGTACAGTACAATTGATCCAGCTACACAAAATTAGAACTAAAACTAAAAAAATTAGAATCTAGAATTGGAAAAGAAATTGACCTTAAAAACTAGAGTCACAGAAAACCTTACAAATATTTGTTTGCAATTCGATTTCTTTGCTAGCAATCTTCAACCGGCAAGTCGCAAAACAGAGTCAAGAACAACAAAATTAGAATTTCAGATTCAATAACACTTAGTAACACGCCAACGCAATTTGCAACTCAGAAAAGCTTTGATTCGATGTAAATCGTTAAAAATCACCGCTTTATTATGGTGACTTTTCTGATTGAGGATCGATTGATTTAACTAAAGGAATTATGGTGACGTTTCAGTTACCGGAATGATCGCATTCACAGCTACGTTCTTTTATTAATTAAAGGAGACGGCAATTTTGAAAGCAATCAATGTTTGTTTACGTTTCTAACAATGAAATTAAAGGCCAATGAATTTAATTACTTGTCCAACCAAACAATATTTAAACTCATATAATTATATAAATCCACTTTATCATATTTGGAGCCCTTTAAAATTTGGGGGCCCAAAACCCTAGCTTTACTAGCTTTGGGGTTGAGCGGCCCTGTCTTAAAAGAAGCATTATGAGATAAGAAACCTAATAAATTGTTTATACAAAACAATACGAATGCAATTTTCACCATTTGAGGATTTGCTAGCAATTTTGGATCACTCTCTGTCCAGGTGAAAGCTACTGCAAATCTGCAACATCTATATCAACATTTGGTAACACATCAAACACACTTGTAATCGAACCATACTAAATACATCAAACAAAGGAAAAACATCCACTTTGATATAGCAAGATCAATACGCCAATACATGTTAACATCCAAAATTATGTTAATCCTTATAGGGTTCGTCAATGCCTATTTATATCCAAAAACATGTAAAGCATCAGAAACCCTATATATTACAATAATAGACGGAACATGTTAGCGGAAGTCGGAGATTAGAAATTAAAATACAAGATGATACCTATTCTTCATTGCTTGGCATCACAAATCTTTCATCTATGATGAACTACTCTGATGATAGCAACTTCATTCTGCAGAATATTGATCTTGATCATTGAGAATTTAGGGGCTCTTGAGATTTGGGGGCCTCAAGCTAGGGCTTCACCTTAACACAAAGTAGAGCCGGTTACACATATGTAGATAACATATATAAATTTTATTTTGAAGAAATTAACAACATACCTTCTCAAAGTCTATCTATTGTCGAATTTGTAGCACTGGAACCTACACCAACTTTTATAAACACAGTTCCCTAGCCCAAGTGACCTACAACGGATAACTATAATAGATGTTTATAAATGTGCACGTCGTAATCTTAAACTAACATTCGAAGCCACACTTAATCAAATGATAAAAATAACATTGTTTAAGTGTCAGTTGAGCACATGAATCATATTTTTTGGTAATTAGAGTTTTAAAAATAAATAGATCACTTGCTCTTTTAATTCCATAAAAATGTTTAAAATCACTATGTATAATCATTTTTATCATTTTTTTCTCTGCTTTTTACTAGAATGACTATACTCGTCTACATGATCCTTAGTTATCTAGTTTTTCTTGCTCTTTGTTTGACTGAAATAGAAAAAATATAAATTTTTAAAGAAAAAGAGAGCTTGATTTAGTTAGTAATATCTCTATTTGTGGGCATTTCATAATATTAGATCTTTGAAAATAAGGAATTATACAAATGAAATAATATTGCCCTCCTCTATCTAGTTTTATGGCTATTTTACTCTTAGGTGCCCTGTCAAATATCAAGTTGATTGTTTTTATTGACAAATATACAATAACCAGTTACACTCAGTGCCATGTGAGGGTGATGCGGCAGATTTTTCATAACATTTATATCATAACATAGACGTAATGATTACAATAACATGAAAAAAGAAGGGTCCTAACATAGAGACACCCATCAGATAAGTCGGCACCCCTCTATACGTACGTCACGTATGGGTCTATACGAGACGTATAGGGTCGAATACATTAAAAACGAGTAAATTCAGGGGGCTGTCAGAGAGCTATACGTCCCATATAACCCTATACGACCCCCCTATATGACACATATAGGGCTATACGACGCGTATAGCGAATTTCGACACTGACTACGAGGAAAATTCAGGGGGCTGTCAGAGGGCTATACGACACATACAACCCTATACGACCCCTCTCTATACGACGTGTATGGGGCCATACGACACGTATAAAAATTTTGGGATGTTGATTTAAAATCACGGGGTGTCTATTTAACCAAACCCAAAAAGAAACTTAAAACTAAAATTAATAACATTTAAGCAGAAAATAAAAAAAAACTCTAAACTAAAAACTAACAAAAGAAAAAGCAAATAAAATAAAAAACAAACCAAAAAAACAAGGAGTTGCGCTTTAGGGGGCTTTGTTTCAAGGTTTATCCATTATAAGGGATCTTCAAGATTCAAATATTGACGAGTGTAACATATATATATATATATAATATATATATAATATATATATATAATATATATATATATAATATTATATATATATATATATATATATTTGGTGTGATGTATAAGTAAATATATAATTGATTTGTCGTTTTAAAGAAAACTAAAAACATTACATAATATATAATTCAGATAAAGAAAAAAACCTGAAACATGAACCAATGACATGTGAGAACGGTTCATACAATCTTGTAAATGTAGTAGTAGATATAATTGCGGGTACGTGCAACTCTCATCATATGCAGATTCTCCAAGCAAACAATACGTACTCTAAAAGATAGAAAACTGTGATTAGGTCATCATTTGATAGACGTAATGGTTTCGAGTAATTCACTTTGGTTATTTTATTTTTTTGATATAGCGGGTATAACTTGTAAATGTTTGTTTACCTATGATTCCTTAGATCATGACCATTGTTCCTACAATGGAATTCAAAGAAACTGTTAAATAATAACATTAATAGTTTAAATATAACTTTTCTTTTGAACGGAGATTGTTACTTTACAATTTACACCTAACAACACCATATAACTAAATTACATCAATTTGTCGTATACGTTGAACTCTTGATTTTAAGGGGCTACACTACTGTAACTTCAATTTATTTGCCATCAAAGATAGGAAGATTAATTAAGAACTTACTTAAAAGTATTGTGTTTGAATATCAATACTACTCGACCATATCTTATTTAAATTGTTTCTCTCATTTATATTTAATTACTTTTCTTTCACAATGGGTTTTTAGCAATAAATTCAATATTTGTATCTAATTACTTTTCTTTCACAATGGATTTTTAGCAATAAATTCAATGATATAAGCTGGTCTAGATGATATTATAGTTTAAATTATACTAATTACCAAAGTGTATATGTTATGTGGTGTTGTACAATATGCTTCATGTGTTTTTTATGCATATTATTGTTGTACATTTCTTTTAAGTGTGCTTCTTTTCTCCATTTCAGAAACATCTAGAAATCTCTACATGCTCGCCCTTCAATTCAACCTGCCAACTCTTCTCTCGCTTCCATCATTTGGTAGTTCATTGTCGTTAATTCAAAGGTTTTACTATTGATCGGCAAAGTGAGATGTTGCTGCCTCATCTCCCTAAATCAGGTTAGGGTTTGTATTACTTTTTTTTGTTTGATTTGGTGGAGAGAAGGGTTTGGGAGTGAATGGGAGATTAAGAATTTGGATCTCTAGTTGAAATCAATCTTAGGTTTTGAACACCACTACAATATGTGGACCCCTTTTGCCACCAAGACCACCTTTGCCGGCAAAACTTCCCAATGCTGCCATCGGAAACGTCGGCTGCAGGTTTGGCCATCCTAAGTCCCCCGAACACAAAACTTCCCAATGTTTTAACAGTAATATCGGTTGGAATCATCATCATCGTCGTCGTTTGGGGTTCCCAAAATTGGGTTCATCGTCATCATCATCTGTCTCTGGTTGGGTTTCACCCTTTGACCTCAAGGTAAGGTAGCACCAATATAAGAAAACATACTTTAGAAATTAGTATTAAAATTAAAGCTCAATACTGAAGTTAGATCTGAATCTATGTACAAAAGGTGATGTTGCGTATCAGATTGAAATGCAAGCACATATCCACCTTTTATGTTATGTATTTTTTTATGATTTGATTCTGTTAAAACATAAGAACACCAAACTCCGCAACGTTTTCCGGTCATAATTTGTATCGCAAACGTTTAAAGGAGTCTAGGTGAAGGAGGAAATGGGTTGTTGGGAAGCTGCCATCCACTGCCCCACGCTCTCTGTCTCTCTTTTTTAAATGCGGAGAGTGATGTGACCCTCAAGGCGCTTTGATTCTTCAACACATCGCAAAACCGTACTCATTTTGTTAAAATCTTTGATTTTTATACTCCACAATCACGTCAATGTAATCTCTCGAATAATCCCGAAATGCGTCAGAGAAATCGGTTTAAAGAAGCCACGCCATTGTTCTTGATGGTGTAGGGCACATCGGAATCGTGTTCTATGCTATTTATGTGTTCTATGCTATTTATGTGTTCTATGCTATTTATGTTTTCTCCGCCGTATACTCGCCGGATTCCGCCTTCTCTTGCCGTATACTCGCCGGATTCCGCCTTCTCTTGCCGTATACTCGCCGGATTCCGCCTTCTCTTGCCGTATACTCGCCGGATTCCGCCTTCTCTTGCCGTATACTCGCCGGATTCCGCCTTCTCTTGCCGTCTACCTCAACATATTACTCTGTTCCTTTTACTCTGCATGTTTTCATTCTTTTGTTAATTTAATGTTCTTTTCTTGTAAGCATAACGGAGCTGGATTAATGATTTAGAGTATCCACAACGTCTTTGATCATTGTTGTACTGGACTTTGATATCACTCTACGTGGCTATTTCTGTAAATGCCCATTGCCCCACTAGATTTCTTTAACCTACATGATTATTACCGCCTTCACATGTATCAACTCTTTCCTTGGTTCTTTTTATAAGATTTGCTATAAATTGAGATTCCAGGACATAATCGTTCTCATAATAATGCGGATAGATACGTTACACCCTTTTGCCATACTAAGGTTTAGCAACTTATGTTGTATTACCAAATACTGTAAAAGCTTATGTGCATGCAACTTCCAAAACCATCATGTTATCAAACTTATCAAATGTTAAACAACTCCGGGACACAATACCCCCGCCGCAACGCGCGGGTACCATTCTAGTTCTCACTAAAGTTAAAAGTGCTCCTTTAATCCATCCTATATGTGTGGGGAGGTTGCTACATAAAATAAGTGTTTTAATAAGTGTACCAAGTAAATCTACTTCTTAATTTCATTAAATAAATGATGGAGATTGATCTGGTGGGGAGTTATAAATAGAAAGCTAAATAGCGTGGATGTACTAAAGATAAAATGCAAGAAAAAATTATACGTCTTTCACTTCTTATTTGAATCTAAACTGATTATAGTTTCCACCAAACATTTTAACAATAAAAAAAATTAAATAAATTTTAGTTTTTCATGAGAATGCCTTCTAACTTGACTTAATTTTTGCGATTTATTTTTTCAAATGTCAAAGGGTGCATTGTTGATTAAAGCGATGAGTTAAACTATTTATAATGATATATCAAAAATTAAAAAAAGGTTGGGTTCTAGGGTGTTGAACCTTTTTGTAGAACGGAGGGCAATGCCTTGAAACATTAACGCTAATGCATAAATCTTTCATAGTGTGTCAACTAAATTACAATAGTGATGAAACCATGCAACGTTGCATCATATATATACACACACATACATACATGCATGTCTACATACATGCGTGCATTCGTGCATTCGTGCATACATACAACAGTTGTTGTCAAGGGCGGCTCAACGTTTTTTGTGACCACAATCAACCTAGAAAATTGAGGCCCTTTTAAAAAAATAAAAGACAAAAAAAGAACCCACCTCATTTTTGAAAGTCTGTTCACTTGATATGTAGGTTCTTCAATATTTATATGTCATCTAGGTTTGTAGGATCATCTAGATTATTAGTTCATCTAAATTTATTTGTTATCAAGGTTTGTTGGTTTATCTAAAATTATATGTTCATTAACGTTTTCATTAAGATTTGTAGAATTTGTTTTCGTGGTTGTTACAAACTTTAGTAGTGATTCTTTTGATTCTTCGTTAAAGGCTTTTTGTTTGGGTTTTTTAGCCATTCTGGATTCATCGACGAATTCAGTTTGACATTAAAATTCATAACAACCACCAAATCAATTCAAAAGCAGCCTAATCGAATTTCTTTTACCTAAATGTGTTATAAGTTCTGATCTACTTAAATACATTATGCCTAAATATCATAATGTCAAATAAAAAAGGTCCTGAATCAAAATGTCTAAACATCCAAAAGCACATTTGATGGTTTGATTCCCATCTATTTAAACAATTAAACACAAGGAGTAAATAAAAAAGGTCAAAAACCTAAATCTTTACTCCTATTTTTTAAACACAAGCAGTAAAATAAGAGAAGAACCTTGTATACTAACCTTGATAGTTGAGATGGCGGGTCGATAGATGATTCAATGATTTCAATTGAGATGGCAGTGGCAACTGAAATACATAGTGATGAATTGATGATCGTGATACGAATCGCGAAATCGGTGCCTATGGTTGTGGCTCTCGTCCGTTCCAAACAAAGGAGAACATAATTTCGTTCATCGGTGATGAAGGTGTGATAACCGACGATCTGTTTGCTTGTGTCTCTTTAGTTGCCATGGGATTCCTGATTATAGCTCCTGGACATGGTCATCGTTTAAAGTTTATTCACATGAGATTCTTGTTTATTTTAATGGCCCAAAAGGTACCAAAAGCCCAATACAATATTTTTAAAATAGCGGCCCTTATATTTTTGAGGCGCCAATCCCAATGAGTCTTAAGATTAGAAGATGGCCCAGCCCTGATTGTTGCACCCATCAACTATGCCTTTCGGCGTGATCTTAGGCCCTGACTCACCCTTTGTGGACGAACCTTATGGAGGAACCCTTAGGTTTCGGGGCATTGGATTCTCACCAATGTTTGTAACGATTTGTGATGCACATGCTTATAAGTGTGCATTAAAGTCATTACAAGTTTGTAGTTTTCATGCATAATATTATAGTGGTGCATCAAATTTGTTATAATGTTACGTCAAAACCAAAAAGTTTGATTCTTTGATATATTGAATTTTTCGTAAGTTGAAATGGTACATCAAAAAAAGTTTGATTCGTTTTAATAAATACTAGAAGTGTGTTCGCGTAATATGGCGGGACGACATTTTACATCTAACACGTGTTTCTAATTTTTGTTATTCTTATAATAATTTTACACAAGTCTATTTTATTTTCTCTAAGTTAAAATATAAAACACCAAATAAATGAGTTTTGCATGATGGCTTGTATATTTATGTATTAACTTACTGTACCTTATAAAATACAAATCGGTTCAGGAAAACAAATTACACCAAAACGTTTTAAAAAATACACAGGTTACGATTTTAGTCTCAAAAAGTTTTTAAAGATGATATATTAAATGATATAGCTGAAATCTTAAAATAAATTAAGTTTTTTGGTTTATGGGTAATTAATGTAAATTTAATATAATTACATTACTTGTAAGTTTATTATGTAACTAATTGTAATGAATAATATGTAAATAATATTAAAAATACTATTTTACCCTTAAAAATATTTATACCTTATGCATTGAGACAAATATGTTTTTTAATTTAAGATATTTTAAAACACTTTTCTCATATTCTTTATATATAGTATAAATGAATTCTATCCTTAATTTATGTTAATGTGATAAACAAGTCAGAGAAAGAGAATTCCTTTGTATTGCAAGGCATTATTAATGGTAACAACACATAATGATATATACATTGTTCATTAACACTATAACCAAGGAGTTCAAACATTTTATGTGTTAGTGACCAACTCACAATATCTTAGTTAGTAGTGAATAGAATCAAAGTGTTAGTAAGGGACTGTTTAAAAATTACTACAAACCAATAAGCTCAAGAGGAGGATGTGAAATGAAGATTATGGTGATGTCTGCTATGATGATATGATAGATAATGATGATGGATGATTTATACTAATAAAGCTAAAAAAATTGTCGCATGTTATGTTTTCACACTATCATTGTCGTATGTCATCTTCTCACATCTCCAGTGTACACGCCAATAGCATAAAATTAACAATTAATAATCATATTAAATGCTAAAAATATCATGTATAAATATTTTTTTCAAATTATAAATCATATTTTTATTTAAAAAATTTCTTAATAATAAATAAATGTGATTTTTTGATGTAGAGAACTTTTTTAAATGATGTTTAAAAAACAAATAAAAAATTGGAATGTTTAAAAATCATTTGAATAAATAGTTTTTTAAAAACAAAAGTTTAAAGAGATATTATTATTTCATTATTACTTAAGATAGTTGATTATACGTATTTCGATATTATTACTTACGGTAGTTTAAAAAAATATTGTTACAATATAATTTCTAAATGTTATTTTAATATTTTAATTCAATATGTGTATAACACGAGTTTTTAAACTAGTATGATTATATACGAAGACAATAGACTATACACAACTTGTGTGTGAAGCTCTCATGCGAAGATTACGAACAAATGTAGTCAAATTCTTTGTTTATAGTGAGCTGAACTGTTCGTAGTGTGTTACATGTTGACTTAGCAAAGCAATAGGTGGCTAGAAGAGTTAAATGTACTGGGCCAAAGAACATTCACAAGATGGGTTTTAATTTGTCATATGTGATCATGTGGGCTACAAACCAAAATCACATTGACTACGAACATGCAGAATTTTTATTTGGGATAAGGATCATCACTACATACTATTTTGTTGACTACAAACAAATACTATGAACATGTTGGAGTGTTGAATACATATCCTATGTATGTTTAATTGACTTTTGAGTATGGAGTAGTCACATAGGCTAAATCCCCCTGTGTGAACTCTTTAAGGGTTAGCCAAGATCGCACACTGTAAACACACAGTTGAGCTTACAACTCTCAATGAGTTGTGAATCTTCTTTCATTTGCTTGCAAGACTTTTTCATTTATTCATTATGTTCCACTTTCATTATCTTAAATCTTTCGCTTCGTTAAGATAATACTTTATATTCATTATCATAATCACACCATGTAGAGATTAATGAAAAGGCTGATGCAACCTAAACATCCAATGTGTATCTTGCATGCTGCACAAGTGCATTGAAGAAGAATGATTAGGAAGTTTTACACATGCAACAGAAAATACTCTAAGTGTAAAATCTTCCGAAGCCAAGACCAATATCTTTCGAAGCCAAGACCAATATCTTTCGAAGCCAAATATGAAGTCTTCCGAAGCCTCAAAGACAAAGTCTTCCGAAGCTTCAACTCATGAAGACAGATTTCTTCCGAAGACTTTTAATACATGCTTTATCTGATGTACTTTTCCATAAAGTTGGACACCTTTCCCCTGCACCTCTGTAGGTCACCAACTTACATGAGTTGGTAAAAAGGTCCATGCTTTTGGTAACTGTACATTGAGGTCTTGAGTCTGTAACTTTCTACTTCATGTACTATATCCTTTTTGTAATAGATAAGGATGTGAGCTATGGCATGTCATAGTCACAAGTCAAAAGGCAATTGCCTTTTGACTCTACAATTGATTTTGTTTTGTGTCTAGTCAATTGTATCCAGCTGGCTTTCAAAGTATAGCCAGCTGTAGGATGTAGTATAAGTATCTCATGTTCTTGTATCTTTCTTTTATGCTTTGTAACACTTGTAATAGAACATAGAGAAAGCAATATACTACATTCTTGAAAACCATATACTTGTGTTCTTTGTGTTCTGTCTCTTATATTACTTGTGTTCTAAGTGTCTTACCTTGGTTAATCCAGCTTACTTTTTGATTAAGTTTTAGTTAATCTCCTTTTTGTGTTGTTGTGTTGTAACTAACCCCCTTCAATGGTCCTGCATTTGGTATCAGAGCTTTCAGGCTCCTGATATAAGATCTCACCATCTTAAGATCCCTCACACACACAAATACTAAACTTTTCAAATGGCAACCATTTCCAAGACTGATATGAAATCTGGAACCATGAACAAGTCCCCATTAATCACTCTTGATGAGTTTGATACCTGGTGTTTGAGAATGGAAGGTTTCATCAGGTCTCTTGATTCAAGAATGTGGGAGTCTATTGAGAATGGACCTTTCATACCCAGCACCCCTTCTGCTACTGGTGCTGGTATGATCCCAAAAGATATGGCTAACTACTCTGATGAAGATAGGAAGAGAGTAGAGATTGATAGAAAAGCCATGATAGCCTTTCAAACTGCCCTTCCAAACTCTGTGTGCAGAGGTTTCAAGAAGTGAAAAACAGCCAAGCAGCTGTGGGATGCACTGAAACTGATCTATGAGGTTCCTCTGAAGCCAAGGAGAACAAGAAGGATCTACTGAAGCAGCAGTTTGAAAACTTCACCTTCAAAACAAGTGAAACCATGACTCAGCAGTACTTCAGGTATGTTGAGATTGTGGATACCCTAGTGGATGGAGGAGTTTCTCTTGAAAATAGAGACATTCTAAGAAAGTTCATGTCCTCACTTCCTAGGCAATGGACACATTACTGTGTGGTGATCAAGAGAACTGAAAATTTAAAAACTCTTACTCTGATAGAGTTATATGGGATTCTCAGTGGCTACCAGATGGAGATGAACATACAAGGTTCATCTGGAAACTCTAACAATCAAATGGGTTCAGCCCTACATGTGGTTGAAAAGGATAGCATAGAACCTAAACATCATCTCTTATGCACCCTGACAACTCACCAAAGGGTCCTTTCATCACCTTCCTAGAGACCCCAAAAGAGAACTACACTCAAGGAAGCCCATTCCAAGAGACAAGCTCTTCTCAAGCTTTTGTGTCTTCTGATGAAAGCTGTGGCAACTCTCTTTTCACTCTTGAAGACCTGGACTGTATTTATCCAGATGATTCAGAATACATGGAAATAGACCAGCAGATGGCTCTTCTCACTCGCAGAGCCAAGAAGTTCTACAAGAGGACTGGAAGGAAGTTACCAAGCAATGCAACAGTGGAAAGTTTGGCCTGGGCAAAGGCAAAGTCAAGTGTTACAACTGTAACTTGATGGGCCACTTTGCCAGAGAGTGTAAGGCACCTAAAGTAAATGGTGGCCAAACATAGTCCAGACCAAACTACACTGACAAAGCTCTCCAGAATGAGAAGTCAAAGCAGCAGGCTGCTGTTGCTATTGAAGAAGGCGGCTCTGACTGGAGCTTTCAGGTGGAAGATGCTTCTCCTAACCAAGCATTGATGGCAGATCATGATGAAGCCATGGTATTGGAACATCTCTGTACTCCGGAATGCATTGCTAAAGTTAATAGATATAGGTCCTATAACCTGGAGATGAGATCTGACATTGAGTCCTTAAACATTTTAAAATCTGATTTTAGAAAATCTAAAATGATTATAAACTGAAGATAGAGGACCTTGAGAAAACCATTTTAGTTATAAAACATGAACATATAGATTTTAGGACTCAAATCAAAGATCTCATAACCAAGTTAGCTGAGTGCCAGGCTGAGCTTGTGATCAGCAAAGCTAGGGCAGAAAAGAGTGTTCTTGAAGAAGAGACCTTCAAGAACATGATATCCTCATCCCTGCACAACAAAGTGTGCTATCTGTGACATCCGGTAAATTTCCGTTACCAAGCTCCGTTAGTTCCGTTAAGTCTTGTAAACACGTGTCGTTAGCACACACTAGTTGTACACTAGTTGTCGTTGAACGTTGGTGACCTATTAATAATGAATAATGTTAATTTGTTGTGAATCTAAATGATTATGTGAATTTTGGGTATGTTTATGTGTTCACACATTTATAAAAGGTTAATTAAAGAATTTATCGCGTAACTCGGAAACGTGCCTATTTATTCGTATGTCTTGTGTTTTTATAAAGATAAGATATATAATGAATTTTATAAGTTTATATCTTTATATTATGAAGTTTTAAAAACACTTTACAAAGAGTTTAAAGCTTAGTTTTTACAAAATACCAAAACACAAGGGTTTAAAGGGTAAATATGTAAATTAAATATTAATAAAACAAAAATTCCAAACCCTAACCCCCCCATCGGCCGCGATTTCATTCTTCTCCATCTCCCCACTTCGAATTCAGCCTAGAACAACATAATACCTGCGATTTTGGATCGATTTCAAGGCATACATCTCGTGGGAATCATCAATTGCAAGTTAACACAAGTTTAAGGTTAGTTTTTCGAGTTTTTGTGAAGGGTTCATTATGGCCGAACCCTAGATTCGAAATTGGTCCTTGTTGGGTCGAATTGGTTGTTGTTGATGATGTTAACATGTTAGTTAGATTGTATACATGTTAGTTAACGTCGATTATGCAAGAATTCTATGTTTTTAGTGGATTGATCATGAAATTGGTTTTGAAGCAAACCCTAATTCGGGATTATTGTGATTATGCATGATGGATGATGTTTGATGAATGTTTGATGATTATTGGGTTGTATGAATGTTAGAATACGTTGATTATGCAAGAAAGTTGGGATTTTGAGGCATTGTTCATAGGTACTAAGAATAGTAACTTTATTTTGCATGTAGTAGTGATCTAGTGATGGATTGATGTTATGGATGGGTTCATGATGATAATTAGATGCTAGATTGATGTTATGTATGCTAGAAATCTTTATTTGATGATGTTGATCATAGCTTGCCAAAAGTAGAAACTTTTGTTTATGAAGATTGTTAGATTGAGGTGTTTAAGTGTTGTTGATCATGTCTGGATGTTAGTATGAGCTTGAATTGGTATATTATTGATGAATTCATGTATACTTTGGATGTTTGATAGATTTTGGGATATTCTTTCCCAAAAGAGAAACTTTATTTGTGTAAACGTTGAAGTATGACGTTATGATCATGTTGGGATGATAGGAACTTGCTATTATGTTCAAGGATGGATTCTAGTGTGATAGAACGTGTTAAATTAGTTGTATGGTATGTTTGGATAATCATGGGTGATAATTGGATTGGTAATCATGTATGGTCTGGATGTTGTGTAGTAATAGTAGGACATCATGCTGGGTCTGGTAATGATTGTTGTGATGTTGTGAATGCAATGTACTTGCTTAAAGAATTTGGTTGTGATCATTATACACGCGTGCGGATCTGAGGCCCCTACTTAGTGGGATTGGCAGGGTTTAGGATGTGAAGTCGTGAGTGGCTTCACATGGCATGTGATGAATGGTTGAACCTTGTATGACATGTTAGTTGTATTGTAGCTAGTGGTTATGTTAATGTGCTAGATTCGCATGACTTGTATAGTACTTGATTGTATGATGATCTATGTGATACACCTGGTTGATATAGCCTATGTATGATACTGTTTGAATGCTTATCATGTATGTTGTATGTGCTCATTGGCTTTATTTGAATTATACCTCATAATGTCACCAACGGGTCAAACGGGTCAACTAGGTCAAACGTGTCTATTTGTCTGGAAGCTTGAGTCTTTGATTTGGTATGATTAGGTTTCACATGTCTTTTATTTACACGTTCTTATGTACTCACATGATCTAGGTAACCTTTGAAGGTTGGCTATCCTCTCGTTTCTCAAAATAAACCCTAAGTACCTTTGCATACATCAGGTGAGTTCATGCCCCACTCTTTACTTAATCTCTTTTGGGGGAGATAGCATACTGGTATTTATACGAACGCCTTTATGATTTAAGTTGTGTATATATTAATATAGTGCTGTTTACCATGGGAAAAGTCCTCACACTTTTGAATTGTTAATATTTAATAGCGGGGAAACTTGGGTAGTACTACTGGGTCTGACGAGCCCCACCTGTGTGACTCGAGGTCAACGGGTGCAATTTGTCCTATTGAACATTGTCACGACATGGTAAGTCGTGAAGGAGGCAACAACTATCACAGTCAGCTTCAATTGCAAAATCACTATGTATTAATATTTACTGATAATAGACTAGCTATCTATTACCATACACTGCTTATATGTATCACAACTGTTTATATGTTTATTGTACTCAAACTCTTGAACTCACCAACCTATGTGTTGACATTTTAGTATGCTTTTCTCAGGTCCTTAGCTTGCTTGCCATAGGAGCACTGCCCGGTTCATTGCATGTTAAGACACTATGCTTCAAGACAATTTGACATTTTAATAATTATAGTTTACTCTTTGGTTTGGCACTTGTTTTGCCATGGTTATACTTTATTGACTTGGGTTGTTTTCAAAAACGCTTCCGCATGTTTAAAGTTGGTATTTTGTTAATTATGTTTAAATTATGGCATTTAGAGTCGTTCTGAGTAACTATTGACTGTGATCCTGGTTTGTTCACACGCCTCGCGGTAAAACTCCGCAAGTGGATTTTGAGGGTGTGACACTATCAAAACAGCAGGGACTGGGATCCAATGAGATAGCTCCTCCACACACAATCTTGTCTGTAAGATCTCCTAGGTGTGGAACTTGTGAAGATGAGCTTCCTCTCATAGATCCTATGAGTGAAGAGGATGAAGAAGAGATAGTGAAGAATTCCTCTAAGAAGAGTGAAGAGGAGGATTCCAAGAAGGGTCACTATTCTTCTGAGGAGAGAAAGAAGACTGTGATGACCAAGTCCATGAGAAAGAACTTGATTAGAAAGAGCAAAAGAAAGGCAAGGAAGGCTCAAGAGATCAAGGCTACTTTTGACTCTAAGCAGAAACAAGTTTTCATCTCTGCAGGGTTTAAAGTGGTAGGGACTGAAGACATCAACCAAAACTCTTCTGCTAAGAGTTCTGGTTCTTGTTCAACTCATCTCAATAACAAGAAGAAGATTGATCTGCTGTGTACCACTGCTGCACAGCCTGGACCATCAAACTCCAAGCACAATTCTCAAACCAAGAAGACTGTCTCAGCATCTGCAAAGATGAAGGTGGAGAAGGGATATGACCAAAGACAGTCTTGTTATCAGAAAAAGGCTCTTGTGAAGAAGAAGATGAATTGTGTCATGTGTGATAGTACCACTCACATTGCTAAGGATTGTCCATACAATCCTAAAGGTACTGTCCATATGACCAAAACAAAGACTTCAAAGGGTCTCAAGAAGATTCAAGCTTTAGAAGGAAAATCTGTTTCCCTCGAAAGCTCCAAATCTAAGAAGAAGGCAAGTGGAAAATTACCTTCGGAAGAGAAGTTGGTCTCGGAAGAAAGGAGTTCTTCCGAAGCACTAAAGTCTGCTGCAATGTCTGTAGAATCTTTCGAAGGATCAGTCATCAAAACTTCCGAAGTTCCATAAGCTTCCGAATTTTTGAAGGTCAAGTCCAAGACTCCAAAGGTGGTGTGGATGTCTAAGAAAGACCAAGTGACTGAGATTTCTCCATCAACAACAACTCAAGATCCTCTTAGTACAATCATAGGATCTATTACTATTGAATTACCTTCTGTAAATGAGCCTAAGACAAGCAAGGCTTGGGTTTCCAAATGTAACTAATCATTTTCTTTGTGCAGGGACAACTGAAGACAAACAAAAAATATCTGGATCATAGACAGTGGCTGTTCCAGGCACATGACAGGCAATAGGTCACTACTCTAGAACTTTGAAAGGATTGATGGAGGACCAGTTGCTTTTGGAGGAGATGAAGGTGGTTACATTTCTAGAAGGGGCAAGGTCACAAATGGTGAGCTCAGCATAGAAAAGGTAAACTTTGTCAAGGAGCTTGGATACAATCATCTGAGTGTATCTCAATTTTGTGATCAGAGTCATAACACGCTCTTTACTGAGCATGAGTGCATTGTTCTTAATCCTGGTGTGGTCATTCCTCATGAGCATATCCTGCTTAGAGCCCCCAAGAAAGGAAACATGTACAAGATGGACTTGCAAGAAACCTCTCCCTCTAGAGAAGTTTCATGCTTTCTGTCTAAAGAAAATAATGACGAGTCTTTCCTATGGCATAAAAGAATGTGCCATGTAAACTTTAAGAACGTGAATAAATTAATTAAGCATGATTTGGTAACTGGAATACCAAAGAAAGAGTTTACAAGTGATGACCACTGTGTTGCATGCCTAAAAGGGGAGCAACATAAGGTTCTCACAAGCCTAAGGAAAGAAACTCCATCACTATACTCCTACACTTGTTAAATATGGATCTTTTTGGTCCCACCAGTGTAATGAGTTTAGGAAGGACCTCTTACTGTTTAGTGATCATAGATGACTTTACAAGATTCACTTGGGTCTTCTTCCTTAGAACTAAGGATAAGACTCCTGAGATTCTGAAGAATTTCATCTTAAAGATTAAGAATCAATCTGATCACAAGGTCAAGACATAAGATGTGATCAAGGAACTGAATTTAAGAACCAAATCCTTGATACATTTTGTGATGAAAAAGGTATTACAAGAAAATACAGTGCTCCTGGGACTCCTCAGCAAAATGGTGTTGCTGAGAGGAGAAACATGACACTGATTGAAGCTGCAAGAACCATGTTGTCTGACTCTAAGCTGCCTATCACCTTCTGGGCAGAGGCAGTCAACATTGCCTGCTATGTGCAGAACAAAGTTTTAGTAATTAAGACTCATGGCAAGACTCCTTATGAACTTTGGCACAAGAGGAAACCTTTCATTAGTTTCCTGAGGTCATTTGGATGTCCTTGCACCATCTTGAATACCAAAAATCAAATTGCCAAGTTTGCTGAGAAATCAGATGATGGACACTTTATTGGATACTCTTCTTAAGCTAAGGCTTACAGAGTATACAATCTCAGAACTAGAGTTGTTGAGGAGTCAGCCAATGTGACTTTCAATGAACACACACCCTGTGTTGCTGGTTCTGGTCCGGATTGGTTATTTGATCTTGACTTAGTTACCAACTGTTTTAACAAATCTTGTGAGAATGTTTCAGGATCTCCAGAAAATTTAAATACAGGTGATCCTGATCCAAGATTTGAGCTAAAAATACCTTCAAGTCTTACATCTTCAGCTCCAGTTGGAACTACTTCTGCTAATGAGGTTTCTATCAGTACTACAATGACAAACTCAGCTGATACATCTGGGGTGCCTTCAAATTCTAGCTTAGAGGCTCCACAACTAGATAAGAACACCTCAATTATGGAAGACAACAATGGTGGTGGTGATAGTGATAGAGGCATCATCATCAAGATGATAGAGGCATCATCATCAAGAACAAAGCTAGACTGGTTGTTCAAGGATACACACAAGAAGAAGGGATTGACTACACTGATGTCTTTGCTCCAGTGGCAAGATTATAAGCTGTTAGGATATTCATGGCATTTGCTGCATCCAAGAACTTCAAGGTTTTTTAACTTGATGTGAAGTATGCCTTTTTATATGGAGTGATATACGAAGAGGTATATGTCAAACAACCACCTGGTTTTGTAGATCCTGATCATCCTGATTATGTCTGCAAGCTTGACAAAGCTCTCTATGGGCTACATCAGGCACCTAGGAAATGGTATGAGACATTGTCTGAGTATCTTTGTAAACATGGATACAGGAGAGGTACTATAGATTGAACTCTCTTCATCAAAAGACATGGAAATGACATATGCTTGTCCAAGTGTATGTGGATGACATCATCTTTGGTTCAACTAATCCAAAGCTCTATAAAGACTTTGAGAAGCTGATGAAAGACAGATTTGAAATGAGTGTCATGGGGGAACTCAATTTCTTTCTGGGAATTCAAGTGAAGCAAGTTGAAGATGGCATATTCATAAGTCAGTCAAAGTATGTTCAGGACATACTCAAGAGGTTCAACATGACTGACTGTAAGATTTCTAAGACATCCATAGCCAGAAACCACTCCCTTGGACCTGATCTGGAGGGGAAGTGTGTAGATGAGCACTTATATAGGGCTATGATTAGGTCTCTTATGTATCTTACTGCTAGCAGGCCTGATATTATGTTTGCTACATGCATCTGTGCAAGATATCAAGCCAACCCTATGATGTCTCACCTCATCACTGTCAAGAGGATTCTAGATACCTCAAAGGTGCTTTAACACTTGGTTTATGGTACCCTAAGAATCCTGACTTCAATCTGTATGCTTATATAGATAGTGATTATGGTGGTTGCAACATGGCTGCAAAGTCTACATCTGGGGGTGTCAATTCCTTGGTGGAAGGGTTGTCTCATGGCAATGCAAGAAACAATCATGTGTCTCTGCATCAACTGCTGAAGCTGAATACATTGCTGCTGCTAGCTGCTGTGCTCAAGTACTTTGGATTCAGAATCAGATGCTGGACTATGGGTTAAACTTCAAGGAGACTCCCATTCACATAGACAACAACAGTGCTATCTCAATCACAGAGAATCCTGTGCAGCACTCAAGGACAAAGAACATCAATATCAGGTATCATTTAATTAGAGATAACTATGAAAAAGGATTAATTAACTAGTCAAAGTTCACACAGATAAACAATATGCTGATCTATTTACAAAGGCTTTTGATGAACAGAGATTTAAATATCTAATATCAGCTATTGGGATGGTAAACTTTGAGTAAGCTTTTCTTAAAACTAATTCTTATTATTTCTTATAATATATGTGTCCTAAGTTGTCTAGTTCATCACTTTCATAAGCTCATGTTTTCTTTGGATGAAAAATTCTTTTTGAAGAGTTTCCTTAGATTTTTGAAAATTTCTGATACTTTGGAAGTTATGCTTTTAACTTCGGAAGCAAATCATGCCTTCAAAATAAATAACTGTCTAAGAAATTTACCTTCGGAAGAGCTTTCAGATTTATCTTCCGAAGCTTAAATACTTGTCTCAGACACTTACTTATTTTCAAGGACCATATACTTCCGAAGGAAAATTAACTCTCGGAAGCTTTGTTGTCTTATATACAAAGCATTCAAGTTTTAATTTATCTTCTGAAGCAAAATTCTCAAAACTCTCAGGAAATTCTTCCGAAGTTATTTTAGCTTCGAAAGCTTTTTAATTAAAACTTCCGAAGATAATAACCTTCGTAAGCTTTTTGATTTCCAAGAAAATTCTTTTTGAGCAAAAGTAAACTACTTTTTCAGAGGTGGGACCAACATCTGGATTTCAAAGTTTATCCTCTTTCATTAAACTTTATCTGAAATCCCTCTCACATATAAACCCAACGGTTTCCCCCTCTTTCTATCATCTGTTCTTCCTCCAAACCTAAAAAACCAAAACAATTTCTCTTTGAAATTTCTTTCTTCCTTCCTTCTTCATCTCTAAGCTACCTCAAAATGGCCAACCTTGCTCACAGAAATGATCCCAACTTTACCATGCAGCTACACAACAACATAATCAGGTTGCTCTGTTAAGCTTTGAGAAAGATCCTCATTTCTCAAAGGCTTGTCGTTTCTTAGCTCTGTCTAACTACTTCATCTGCTAGAATTCTGGAAAACCTACCAAGAGGTTGTTCTGGATAGGAAGAAGGCACTATGTGCCACAGTGCAGGGGAGAACAGTCTTCATCACTCCGGCCATCATCAACATGCATCTTCAGCTGGATGATGAAGAAGGCGAGGTGTTCTTCCCAAAGGAAGCTGGCAATCATTCCTTTGAGCAGATGGGATATGAGGGAGATTTCTCTGTAAAGACCTTTAAGAAAGGGAAGGTCTTATCCCAATGGAGATTCCTGCTCCATGTGGTCATCCACAGCTTATTAAACAAGCATGGTGGATGGGAGCAGATTCCTGAGGATCTCTCCTTCATAATCCATGGAATGGTTCAGGGGGTCAAATTCAGGTATTCTCAGTTTGTTTATACAATTTACTTGCTAATTTAGACTCCTTAGAGTATTACATATTTCCTAGATATGTCCAGTACATTCTGACTGTGAACTGGGCTCACAGTTGAGGGAAACAGGTAACATTCTTAAATTGGGACAGATGAAGCCCGACATTTTTAAAATACTGAGAAAGCCCACTGTTAGCTTCTCTGGGGTAGAAACAACCCTTGTCCCAAAAATGCTAGAGCTCATTGCTCAAGTTGACAACCTAGCAGCACAAGCTAGTGTTGAGCCCACACCTGCTACCTCCCAACCACCCACACAACCTCAAATCACCATCACTTACCAAAGAAAATCCAAACGAACCCCTGCTCAGGACTATTCAGTCTGTGGAGGCCCCCATATACTCACCCATACAGGTAGAAGTGGACACTAGAGCTCCCATTTCTCCTGAGGAGCAGACCAATCCTATCTCTTTAAGAATCACTGCGGAGGTTCCTCATGCTCAGCCTAATGAGCTCATTAGCCCTACTGCCTTAAGCCATCACTCTGAGTCTCAACACTCAAGTGATCAACCTTCAGGGGACAGTTACCATCCCCAGCCTATAGATCTCAACCAACCAATTCCTCACCTTGACTTCTATACCGATGAAGATCTAGTTTTCAGTGAGTATAATGAGTCTCTCTTCTTTACCCCTACTCAAAGAGAGATGAATGCTCTTGAGTCTCCTATATCTATCCCACATCAGTCTCCTACAACTGAGGTGGACACTTCTGAACCTATTCAGGATATCCATATGAAAGAGGCTCTCACTTTTGAAAGTGATTACATCATTAAGACCTCAACCATGGCAACTCAGCCCACTGAAATCTCAACTGAGATTGCCAGTGAGCAGAGGAAAACCAGCAGCCAAGAACCTGAAGCTGGTGGTGAGAGAGAGGACTTTGGTCTAATTATCTGATCCCCCAATGAGTCTTCTGATGAAGATGAGGAGAATCTGAGACTAAAGGTGCACAAACTGACTAAAACATGCACCTATTTAGTCTCAAAGGTCAATCACCTTGAATCTCAGGTGACTACCTTACACAACAGGATCAATGATTAGCAACTTGAGATTTCATATCTTAAGGAAAAACTAGCTGGGAGACCCTTAAGAAGTGCTCAACCAGGAACACAAGAACCTGTGGATGTGATTGACCTATCTTCCAGCTTACCTATGCAAGTGGGTGATGCTACCAAAAAGGGGGAGAAAGTTATTACAGCCATAGAACCTGGGAGTTCTTCAGAGAGAGTGGACATTGAGGACTCACCTTCCTTACTTGCAATTGTGCATTCTCAACAACCTCCTCAAATTCACATTGATTTGGACTACACTAACTCCTTCATACAGAGTCTGTTTGAGGATGGGATACCAAGGGCTATGTCATCCTCACCATCTTCTAATCACATCATTAGGTGGAGGTATGACAACATCAAGAAAGCCCTAATCATCATAAGAGTTCAAGGACAACAAGAAGTCTTAAATTTTCAGACTTTGAACTACTATGAAGGTCTGGATCTAGTCAACATGCCACTTGTCAACCCAAGCAAATCAAGACAAGCTGACAGACTGGCTCAAAGAATCCAAGACAAGATCACTGCAGAGTTTAGCTTAAGAAGGAGACTTAGGCAATCAGGCAATGCCATTGGTCAACTGGATGTTGAGGCAGACCCTAAGATTAGTTTCATAGGGGAAACCTTGACTGAAGGCCCAGTGACAGAACCTGAGACCCCTGTCTTATCATCATCAACTGCTGTAGAGATCCACACTCCTATTGAGACACCTGCTGGTGAAGGTGCTTCTCAACCTCTCTTTGGCCAGAGCTTAGATGCTACAACAAGCAATGAAGGCCAAAGCTCTCTCCACCCTGAGTCACAAAGGTCTATGAGTGACAAGGGAAAAGAAAGATGACATCTGAGGAGATTGAGGAGGAGGAAAGAGAGAGGAAAAGGAGGCTGAGGGGAGAAAGTTCTTCTGCTGAGTCTTCAAGACTCATGGAGTCTGCTATCAGGGCTACCCCCAGACCAGATACTTAGAATGATGAGTTAAGGGTAGTCAGGATAAATTACCTGCAGACAAGGAACTATGACATAGACAGTGTCATCTCTCTCCCCTTAGAAGAGTTGAATGAACTGGTTGATCTGGAAAGGTCAAAGGAGAAGGAGGCAGAAGATGCAGAGCTTCTAGTACAAGTCAAAGAAGAGAGAAGAAGAAAACGACTGTACAAGGATATGTCTACCCTCTCCGCAGTTCAGGAAAGTCCTTCACAAGAAGATGTGGTTCAACAAGAACCTCAGGTAGACAAAGAAGAAGAGAGGATCAAGATGATCAACTACCTGAGTGCCACAGGCTTCTATCAGGCAGATGCACTCCTTCCCTTGTCCTATGACTATGTTGATTTTGAGTACTTAAAATAGCTTGAATGAGATAATCAAGGATAGAAAGACAACTATGAAGAAACTACGGAAAGAAGCTGCAAAATCAAGAGCTATCATCCAAAAGAGCATGAAGAAGTCTGCTGATAGGCAGAGGATGATGAGCTTCTTGAAGCTATATGGATTCTCCGAAAGGAGACTTGGCCCCATGTCTCTATCCACTATGGATGAGCATATTAGGGTGATCAAGCAGAAGATCAAAAGTGGAGAGCTCATTGACTTACACTCCACTCCAAGTCAAGCCCCACCTGAAGTGGAGGTTAAGGTTGAACAACCAGAGACAACACAACCTGGACCTCCTGCTGAAACTCAACAAGCTTCATCTTTTGATCCATACTAGGGTCATCCTCCCTCTCCTTCTGAGCCTGAGAGAGAGGAAGTCTCAACTGAGAAAGACAGTGAAGATCAATCTGGTGCTGCAGGCCAGTCTTCTCAGTTAAACCTGTTAAGAGAAGAAGAGGATGGATTCTAAACCAAAGCCGAAGAAGAAGAAGACTACACCCTCTTCTAAACCCCGGATGAGTCGAATATCTTGAGGTTGTGCAGCCAAGGATGCTACATCAACTCCAATTCAAACAGCTTCTCTAGCATCAGGAAGACCCATCTTGTCTTGGACACACACAAATCCAAAAAGAGGCATGCCATTAGAGATCAAGGCACTAAAGACATTTACACATGGCAAGATATGTTTCAGTTGCTCTGCATGACCTCTTTGATATAGAAGACACTTTATAGTGTGAAGGATCCTAGTCATTTTATGATGAAAGGATTGGTGATAATCCTAAAGAGGACTGTTGACATCTGATTCTAATAGTTTTTTGGGGTAGCATCAGCTAGGGGAGTTTGTAGGATTAAAAAAAAGGCTGATGCCACCTAACTCCATGCTAGCCTGCATCGCCAGGTATGAAGAAGTGCTATTACATGTTTTCACATCACAAATAACTCTAAGTGTAAAATCTTTTGAAGCCAAGACCAAATCTCCTGAAGCCAATCTGAAGTCTTCTGAAGCCTTAGAGACAAAGTCTTCCGAAGCTTCAACTCATGAAGACAGATTTCTTCTGAAGCTTTTATACCTGCTTTATCTGAGGTACTTTCCATAAGCTGGACACCTTCCGCTACACCTCTGTAAGGTCACCACTTACATGAATTGGTGAAAGGTCCCATGCTTTGGTAACTGTACTGGAGGTCATTGATAGGATCTCAGCATCTAGTTTGATCGATTCGAATGATTTCAGCAGCGGAATAGAGTACCAACTAGCACAATTCGAGCAAGAATACCAAAGATATAGCAATGAACAGAATTAGTTATAGAGAGAGAAAGTTTCTGCAAAAGGAATATTTCATTCAATCACACGCTTTGGCATGGCTTTCGCAAAATTACAATTTAGGTCATTCTTCCTTATATAAGGAAATGACGTAGGCTGATGTCACTTGATAGTGACATCTAACCGTTATTTAACAAACTACTGAAACACTAAAACTACTGAAGATGTCAAGCAGCTGACATCTTCTTACAAGAAGCTAAGTGTTTACTTATTACAAAACTACTGATAAGAAACTACTGAAACTACAACGACTGAAGAACAAGCTCTTCAGTCGTTTTACAAAACTACTGAAAGTAAAAACATAAAACTACTGATAAACACAACTACTGAAGAAGTACTCTTCAGCTGTTGTGACAAACTACTGAAACTTCAGCACTTGGTCTTCAGACTTGAACTTCAGACGTTTCATCAGCTGATGACTTCAGTAGATGTCATCAGCTGATGTCTTCAGTCTTTGTCTTCAGACTTTGTACATCAGTTGTTGATCTTCAGCACTTGTGGACTCTTCAGCTGTTGAACTTCAGTACTTTGTCTTCAGCTTCAGCACTTGTATTCTTCAGCTGTTGACCTTCAGTACTTGGTCTTCAGCTTCAGCACTTGTTTCTTCAGCTGTTGGACTTCAGCACTTTAGTCTTCAGCTTCAGCACTTGTGTTCTTCAGCTGTTGAGCTTCAGCACTTTAGTCTTCAGCTGTTGAAGTCTTCAGTACTTGATCTTCAGCTGTTGAAGTCTTCAGCACTTGTCGAACTGCTGATGAAGCCTTCAGCAGTTGTTGTGATATCATGTGGGACTTAGAGGTTTTCTGATCTTGGCTCATTGGTTCTTTTTCCAACAAACTCCCCCTGAACCAATGCAGCCAAAACCTCTAATTGATTTATTTTCCCACTTATTGTTGGCAGAATGGTTGGTCTTTTTCCTTCTTGATCAGTTGAGAAGATGACCCATATAAGCACTGGCCTGGGAATGAGTCTCTGATGATTTGGTGGCAATGTATGGATGGGAGCTCTGTATTGGGGAATTGGACACTGAGCTGTTCCCCCATCCATGAGACTCACTTCCCAACTATGAGCTTGTAGGATTCCCTGGTGTAGGCCTCCAAAAATACAATTTGTTCCTCCATGGTGAGCTCCTCTGCCTCACCATCGAAGAATCCTTCTGGCCCATAGTACTCAGACAGGAATTTGACCTGTTTTCCATTTTTGAGTACCACTGTTGTAATCTGTCTGTAAGCAAATTCATCAGGATGATGACCTTCTAACAGCAGTGGTAACTCATCCTTTCTGATCTCATTCAGCCTCTTATACACCAGCCCCTTTTTGATCATTCTGTTCTCCAGCATCTTTTGTGGGGGCATGTTTGAGGTGTAGGCCTTTTTGAAATCTTCCAGGATTTCCCAGGGTGAGACTACAAGGCTAAGGAGATCACTTCATCTACAATCTTTTTCACTTGCCCATTGTATCTCTGAGGGATATTTTTCTTTTGTATTCTATGAGCCACCCTGGGATCAGGCCAAATTCTTACTCTTTCTTTCACATACTGAAAAGTATGTCTAAGAGTATAAATCCTCTGAGCTTTTTTTTTCATATTATGATGGAGGAAGTGGCTGCATATGCTTTATCTACTCTCCTCAATAACTCTTCATCGTGCAATCTGTGTTGTTCTTCTTCTTCCAATTTCACTTTGATTGCATCTCTTTGTTGCTCAGGAGTTATTGCAAGAGAGAGATCTTTGGCCTTAGGCAACTGCAGAACAGCTGAGATCGGCAGCCTGTCTTCATCATCATCTTCTTCTTCTTCCAGCCTCAACACCTTTCTCTTCTTCTGCTTAGGTGCATCATCGGCTGTTGGTTTTGAGGGTAAGGGAGTTGGTTTTGTGTTGTGGTTGTGTTGTTTTGGAGAGGGAATGTTGACAGGCTGAGTTAGCATTTTGGAGGTGAGTGTGGCTTTTGAGTGTTTGGCTAGCTCAGTCCTGCTCCCTGCTCCTGCTTCATTCAAAGCTTCTATTACTAATCCCTTAGTATATGCCTCAGACGAACAGATCTTGGAGGTTATGGCCAAGATGCTGTCCCTGGTCCATGATTTTATTTCGATCAATGATCTCCCAAGGTATTTGCTGATAAATCTGATCATGATCTCAAGTCTTTCTCTATCCATTGTGCTGTAGCTGGCCCATCTTTGTTGAATCTCTTCGATCTCTAATCTTCTTATTTCAGAGTCCAGCTTTTCAGTATTGAAACCTTGCCTAAACAGCTGATCAATGATATTGTCCATTGATCTGCTGTGTTCAGCATCAGCCTCTTTAACCATTTCATTCAAGTTTTTCTCTTTTTCAGCACTTTTCTTTTTCTTATATGTGACATGAAAGTCCTTTTGACTTTCATGTACTTTCTCCTTTTCAGCTCCCTTCTCATTCTCATTCTCCTTCTCTTTCTCGGTCTCATACACACAGTCCTTCTCTATTTCCACTTCTTTGTCCTTCTCTTTCTCTTTCTCCTTCTCCATCCTCTTTCTTTTAGCTTTCACTGCTGGAATCTCCCCCTTTTGGGTGCATTGGTTTTAAGGGTTTGATCAGCAGAAAGCTTTTGGCTCAGTACATCCTCCACCATAGGTTGTAAGACAGAAGAAAGTCTCTCATCAACAGTTTTAATGACAAGTTCAGTTATCTGCGGTGTGATGAGAGATAGGGGATTTTGAGGGATAGCATCCATTTGCTCAGGGGGGTTTTGGTCCTGAGAAATGGTGCCAGAAACAGAGGCAGGTGGCTGAGATTCTTTGAGTGGCTGTGTGTTTAAGTGACCTTCAGAGGAAGGTGCCATCTGTTGGGTTGATGTGGTGGCAGATGGTCTTTCTCCCTGAGAGTTGGTCAAGTAGTTTTTGCAGCCTACTGACTTCCTCCTCTAGGATTATGTTCTGGGCAAGAACATCATAAAAGAAGCCCAGGTCATCATCAGCAGATGCTGAATCACCTGACCTCCTGCTTGTAGCAGGATGTACATGCACTGGGTGTAGACCAGATGTAGCATGTGCCCCTTTGTCTTGGAACTGGGGACTTCCAGCCTCAGGACTTTGTCCTTCATCAGCTGTTGCCTCTGGTGAGGTCTTAGTTATGTTACCAACCTCAGTCTGATCATATGCTTTCAGAAGAGGTGGCAGCCTCACCAGATGTTCTGATCTCCATATCCACACCAGGAGATAGAACATTTAAACCCCGGTGCTGTGGTTGTCAGAAGCATGTGTATCCTCTTCCTCAATTGTTGTTGTTCTCCCTTTGTTGGTGGTTGTAGGGGAGGAGGAGAGGCATGCAGTTGAGTCAGCACATTAGCAATTATAATGGTTGGACTTTGGGGGGCATTTGCATGGGGAGAGGGGATAGAAGCTGATTGCATCCAGGGAGAGGGATGCTCTTCAATGATAACCTCCTCAAGTGAGAGAGGTCTCAGTAATGTGGTTTCCCCTGAAGTGGTTGCAACAGGATCCTTTTGAGAGGATACCTGTGCGGCTGTTGCTGGTTGAGTCTTTAACACTACTGGAGGGTTTGAACCAGTAGGTTTATCCTGTTTGGGTGGTACAGGAGCATCATCAGGGGACTCATCTCCCTGATTAGCTTGTTTGGTTTGGATTTTGGCTTGGTGGGGACTTTGGATCTGGCAGTTGAAGCTGTGGGTTCCCTTTGCTTGGGTTTGAGCAAACGGGCAGCTTCTTTGAGAGATTGGTCGGAGTTATGCCTGGAGTATACCTCAGCTAGAACAGCTGGTGCAGGGACTCCAAGGCCAACAAGGCCATCAGTTTGTAATTCATTTAAAATTATGGCCATCAGAAACCTGGGATATAATAGCCATCTGTTTCCCACAGGTTTCTGTGCCAGATCTTTGATTTCTAGAAACACAATTTGTGAAAAATTTAAAGGTTGGTGTTCTAGAATTGAATATAACCTGTTGCCACCGGGAAGACATTTGATCCCATGAGGATGTCTTCGAGGCTAAGCAAACATTCACCATATGAAATATCAGTCTTTCAGCATCAGGGAAGTTCTTCTTCAGTATGGTAGCAGCTCGAAGATTTCCGTCGTACCCATTGTTGATGAAGGACATATCAGTTGTGCCCTTCGGGTACTCAGTCACAGCAGTAGCATCTTGTAAATTTAGCACTCGACGAATGCTATCAGGTGTAACCTCTACTTGTTTTTGGTTGACCAATGACCGAACAGAAATTTGGCCGGAAGGCACATCAGTGTGAACGTAGGCATTGGACCAAAACTGACTTAGTGACTCTGGGTAGATGGTCGGTTTAAGAGCAGAGCAGTACTATACTGAGAATCAGCCATTAGGTCTATGGCGTGATCAAACTTTGTCCAGAAGGCCGATTTCGTGAGGTAGGCGACGCAATTATGTCTGGGTTTTAGACTCATGGTTGCCATTTTTGAAAGTATGAAGGTCAGAAGAACGGCTAATGGAACGTTTGAGAAGAAGACAGGTATTTATAGGGTTGGGATAGGAAAAGCTGAAAGAAAACTACTGAAGGTTTTGGTGTGGTCATCAGCTGTTTGAAACTACTGATGACGTGGTATTAACCTTCAGAGGTTTAAAACGACTGACAGTGGTGGTGTTGTCATCAGGTGTTATAAAACAACTGAAGACTTGGTTTTGACCATCAGACGTTGAAACAGCTGAAGTCTTGGTGTTACCATCAGTATTTATGAAACTACTGAAGGTCGTGGTTTTGACTTCATATGATGTAAACAACTGAGGACTTGGTGTTTGTCATCAGTAGTTGTGAAACTACTGAAGACAGTGGTTTTGCCATCAGTTGTTGTAAACAACTGAAGACTTGGTATTAGTTATCAGTAGTTGTGAAACTACTGAAGACTGTGGTCTTGCTTCAGTTGTTTAGAAACAGCAGTTGTAGAAACAACTGAAGAGAAATTACTCATCAGCTGTTTTCGTCAATTCTTAGCTTTTCAGCTGTTTCATACTGTCCTCAACACTTACTCATCAGACTTTTCATCTGCTTTTCAGGTGTTTCATAGGACGTCAGTACTTATCTGTTTTTACTGATTTCAGTAGTTGTAACTACATCAGTAGTTGTAACTACATCAGTAGTTTAGAACAGATAAAGTACTTCAGTACTTGTGAGGCATTTAGCCTTCAGTAGTTATAAAAACTACTGAGGGTAAAAGAACTCATCAGTACTTATATGTGACATGGTTACCAATGATCATCAGTACTTATTACTGAGATCATCAGTAGTTGTCACTTATTCTAGCTGCAGCATACCAAGCCTTAACACCAGGTTGTGGAAAGTTGAACTATCCAAAGGCTTAGTAAAAATGTCTGCAAGCTCATCAGCACTAGGCACAAACATAGGATTAATTAGACCCTTTTCAAAACAATCTCTTATAAAATGATGTCTAATTTCTATATGTTTGGTCCTAGAGTGCTGGACTGGATTTTTGACAATGCAAAGAGCTGAAGCACTATCCATTAATAACGGAGTCTTAGTCTCTGTAATGCCATAATCCAAAAGTTGATTCTGAAGCCAGAGTACTTGGGATGTACAACTTGCAGCAGCAATGTACTCGGCTTCAGCAGTGGATGTAGCAACAGATGTTTGTTTCTTACTCTGCCAAGAAATCAAACAGTTGCCTAGGAATTGACATCCACCAGAAGTTGATTTCCTGGTTAACTTACACCCTGCATAGTCACTATCAGAGAAAGCAACTAATTTGCAAGAGTGCCCAGTGGAATACCATAAACCTAGAGATTGTGTACCTTGCAAATATCTAAAGATCCTCTTGACTGCAATCAGATGAGACTCTTTAGGTGCAGCCTGAAATCTAGCACAAACACATGTAGCAAACATAATATCTGGTCTAGAAGCTGTTAAATACATCAAGGACCCAATCATACATCTGTAAAGCGTTTCATCAACAGCTTTACCTTTCTGATCAATATCCAATTGTGTGGTGTTGCACATGGGAGTAGAACAGGGCTTACAGTTTTGTAAATCAAACTTATTTAAAAGATCTTTTGTATATTTAGACTGATGAATGAAAATTCCATCAGCTTTTTGTTTGATTTGCAAGCCTAGAAAGAACTGTAATTCTCCCATTGCACTCATTTCAAACTTCCTTTGCATTAATTTTGTAAAATCATCACACAACTGGGGATCAGAGGATGCAAATATAATATCATCAACATAAATTTGAACAAGTAGCTTATGCTGATCCACCTTCTTAATAAATAAGGTTTTATCTATGGAGCCTCTAGTGAAATTATTTTGCAGAAGAAAGTTAGATAATGTCTCATACCAGGCTCTAGGAGCTTGTTTCAACCCATAAAGAGCCTTATCAAGCTTGTATACCCATTCTGGGTGTTTATTATCCTCAAAACCTGGTGGTTGACACACATAAACTTCTTCTTTTATTTTACCATATAAAAATGCACTTTTAACATCCATTTGAAAAACTTTAAGATTGTGGAGTGCAGCATAGGCTAAGAACAATCTAATTGCCTCCAGTCTGGCTACAGGGGCAAAGGTTTCATCATAATCAATACCTTCTTCTTGTGCAAACCCCTGAACAACCAGTCTGGCCTTGTTCTTAACAATAAGCCCATTTTCATCTGTTTTATTCCTAAACACCCATTTAGTGCCTATTGCACACTTACCTGGGGGAAGAGGAACAAGCTCCCACACTTGCTGCTTTTTGAACTGAAGAAGCTCAAGCTGCATTGCTTCAACCCAGCCATTGTCTCTAAGTGCAACATGATAATTCTTTGGCTCTAGCTGACTGATGAAGAGAGCATAGAAGCAGAAATTGGACAATTGACTTCTGGTTGAAACTCCAGCATTGATATCACCAATGATTTGAGACATTGGGTGATTCTTCAGCTCTTGATAAACAATGAGATCAGTGCAAGTGTTTGTAGAACCTTCAGCAGCAACAGATGTTGATGTAGACTCTTGAAACCATGTAGATGGTGGCAACTCAAATGAAGTTGAAGATGCAGAAATCTCATCAGCACTTGTTGTGGATGAAGCTACTGAAGCTACAGGAGCATCAGGTTTAGAGGACACAGGCAGTTGGTCACTAAACCTGAAGAGGTGAGTACTGCTATCATCATCATCATCAGCACCAGCAGTACCACCAGGTGGTGAACTGTTGACAGGAGCAACAGCAGGAGTTTGATAAGGAACATATTGCAGTATGTCCAAATCAAATAGCTCCACAGGGCTTTGTGGAATCTTGTCCTTTGGAGATTCATTAAACTTAACATGTAGAGTCTCTTCAACCATCTTTGTTCTGCAGTTGAAGACTCTGTATGCTTTGCAAGTTGATGAATAACCAACAAAGTACCCTGCATCCACCTTAGGATCAAATTTTTGGAGTTGATCCCGTGTGTTGAGAATGAAACAAGGACACCCAAAAGCTCTGAAGAATGAAATTAGAGGGGCCAAATGATGAAGAACTTCATATGGAGTCTTCATCAACCTCTGATTTACTAGAACTCTATTCTGTACATAGCAAGCTGTATTGACAGCTTCAGCCCAAAAAGTCATTGGCAGTCCAGAATCAGCCAACATGGACCTTGCAGCTTCAATAAGGGTCCTGTTCTTTCTCTCCACTACTCCATTTTGTTCAGGAGTTCTTGGAATGCTAAACTGCCTCTTGATTCCCTTTGAGAGGTAGAACTCATCAAGTGTATTGTTTCTGAATTCTGTTCCATTATCACTTCTAATACACTTGACTGAGAGGGAATACTGCTTCTCAACATACAACACAAAGTTGATAATCTTCTGAGCTGCCTCATCCTTTGAATGCAAGAAGAAAGTCCATACAAATCTGGAGTAATCATCCACAATTACCAGACAGTATTTCTTCTTAGCCATACTCATCACTCTCACAGGACCAAAGAGATCCATGTGAAGAAGCTGTAAGCAGGCAGTGGACTTAGGTTCTTCTATGGAGGGAAATGAAGCTTTGTGCTGTTTTCCTTTTAAACAAGCAGTGCAGTTATCTTCACATTTGAACTCCTTCATAGGCAGTCCCCTTACTAAACCATGGTTTATCAGCTGATTTATGTTTTTGAGATTAACATGACCCAGCCTTCTATGCCATAGAGTAGATTCTTGAGGGGAAGCCTTGGAAAATAGGCAAGGATGGCCTTTGAGATCTATTTTCTTGGAAAGATCTAAGGCATACACTCTTCCTGTCCTGTTGGCCTTCAGGAGAGTGTATTCATCCAACACCTTATCAATCAAACTTAGAACTTTGGATGACAGAATCCGACAGTTCTGACTGGTGAAAAGAGCAACATGGCCTTTGTCACACATTTGACTGACACTCAAGAGGTTGTACTTGAGATTTTCCACATGGTTAACATCATCAAACTTTATTTCCCCATTGGAAACAAAGCCTTTGCCGATGATGTAACCCTTTGCATCATTGCCAAATGACACAAACCCCTTCCTTCCTTGAGAGTAGTCATTAAGAAGTGATCTGTTTCCTGTCATATGCATGGATCCTCCACTGTCTACATACCAGATGCCTCTGTGGTGTTGAAGAACCCTGCAAAACACAACAAATTAGTTAGATTTTGAGACCCAAACCTTTTTGGTTTTGGCCTGTTCTCATCAACAGATGGTAAACTAACAGGTTTGTTGGAAACAACAGCCTGAGAGGAAGAAGATGGTGAAGAAGAGGAATCCTTTGGCTTGGACCTCCTTTTCTGTGGTTTCAACATAGGAACATCTAATTGGTTAACTCTTCCCAATAGATGTTGAACCATCATAACCAGCTGTGTCTGATTTTGTGATAAAGCTTTCAGCTCTCCAGACACATTGGCATTGGAGTTTGATAAGTTCCTATGTTGCACCTTCTTCTTTTGAGCAATCTCAGCTGTTACCTGTTTAACCCCTTCCTTTTTGGATTTCTTTTTGGACTTAAGGTTACAGGATTTGATGTTGCTGGTACAAATGTGGCTTCAAACTCAGTTTTCATTTTAACCATTTTCTCTTTAATTTCCTCTTTATGTTTGAGTTTGGATCCTCTTTTGTACCAACAATCATCTGTAAGATGATTGAACAAACCACATATTTCACATGGTTTCTTCTTCATCTTATGTTGATCATCAACTAAAGAGAATGAAACTACTGAAGACTTGTTCTTCAGCACTTTGGAAGCACTATTTGCTTTCTTGACTTCCTCTTTAGTAGTCTTCAAACCCTTTCTACTGACAGTTTTCTTCTCTTCAGTGCTGACAGTAGTTGGAGTTTGAACTTCAGGTGTTAAATCTTGCTCTCCAGTCCTTTCAGGACTTCCAGAAATAACTCCTGAGTTGATCAACTCTTTGATCATGTGAGTGTCAGTATTTGAACCATCAAGATCAGCTGATAGGTTCAACGAGGGAATAATACTAACTTCAACTTCTGATGGTGCTCTATCAGAAAGTGAATCACATGATGAGGTGGATTGGTTATTGCTTTCTCCATCAGATTTCACTTCTGCTCTTGAAGCAAAATCTGTAGGAGGAGCAGTGTGATTATAACCAATGCCAAACTTCACATTGGAAGCTGATTGCTTACTAAGAAGCATTTCAAAACCTTTGCATGATTGTACCCATCGATCACACTCTACTTGGGTGACTGCAAGGGTTTCTTGAGGTCTTTGTACTTTTCTAAAAGTACCTCTTCCCTAGCCTTATCATCAGTGATTTGGCATTTAAGTTTATAAATCTCATCATTTTTCTTTAAGCATAGACTCAAACTCAGCTTTTCTTTTGGAAATGATCTTTTCTAGCTCTATGTTCTTATTAATTAAAGCTACATTTGCTTCTCTAATAGAGGCAAATGCTGCTATGCATGTTTCAGAACATAATTTGGCCTTAGCCTCAGAGGATACCTGTGATACCTGTGATGAAGAGGCATTTGAGGATGATCCATCTGCAGACTCCAGAGCCATAAGTGCCAGATTCCCAAAAGGACTGTCACCACCATGTTGACCAGCACCTGTGAACAGTTGTTCATGACCAGACATGTCATCTGGTAAACTGCTCCAGTCAACAACTCCAGGGGTGAAGAAGCTGTGTTGTTGAGGTTGAGGAGGTTGATGAGATTGAGATGGTTGAGGCTCAGGAAGAGCATGTGGTTGTTGAGCAATGGGTGCTTGAACCTGACTGGTTTGTGGCATGTAATAACAAGGGTAAGGATATGGCATTGGACCCTGAGGAACAAAATATGCAGGAGATTGTGGTTGAGAATGATGACCAGAATTGACAGGATGTTGCCCTCTGTGTTGTTGACTATTGCCAGGGAAAGTCACAAAGGGTGCAGAAGAATTAGATCCAGATGATCTACATTCTCTAGCAAAGTGTCCAAGCCTGTGGCATTTGTGACACCTCAACTTACTCTTGTCAAAACCAACTTTGGTTTTGCCAGAGAGTCCTGGGAACTTTCTTCCAGTTCTTTTGTAGAACTTCTGAGATCTGATATTTATCAAGGCCATTTGGCTCAAAATATCCATCTCTTCTAAGTCATCATCAGCAATCCCCTTGAGATCATCCATGATGAAGCATAGATTGTCATTATTACACCCAGTAAACTGACTATCAACACTCACAAATGCAGAATCAGAAGTGTTTGAAGAGAAATCAATATGCTCATCATACTGGCATTCAGATGAAGCATATTCTGACTCATGACCAACCAAGGCAGTGTTGCCTGGTACAAAGTCTTCAGTGAGCTTACCAGATGAAGCCAGTTTCCTTTTCTGCTCTATCTCTCTTTCGAATGTAAGCAGTTTCCCATGAAGTTGGGTGAGAGATAGACTATCCAGATTTGCACTGGAGCGTAGGACAATTGTATATGTGTCCCATCTCTCAGGCAGTGATCTGAGGAATCTGTGGTTCATTTGGCTTTTGGTATATTCATGTTTAACCATTTTCAACTCAGAGATTAAACATGAAAACCGCTCAAACTGCTGAGTCAGAGTCTCACCCTTTCTATGAGCAAAAGTCTCATACTGTTGGGCGAGGATTTCCCTGTTGTTTGCTAAGACCTCATCAGTGCCACCAAATTGTTCTTTCAGTGCATTCCAAAGGTCATGAGCAGTTTCATGATGCATAAGCCCGGAATAGATTTCATTAGGCAGTGCCATGGCCAGAATTCCATGGGCTTTAGCATCAATCTCAAACAACTTCTTGTCCTCATCAGAGTATTGTTCCTTCTTCTTCGGAATCAACTGATTTGTTTCCGGATGATTCACCATTGGCTTATGTGGTCCATGTACCACGGATGTCCAACAACCTGAACTATTGACAGACAGGTGATGGAGCATTCTTCGTTGCCAATGTTATACTCATTCCTAACCAGCATCGGAGGCTTGGTTGAGGAACCAGTATTGTGTGGATCATTAGAAGGTGTAGTCATTTTCGAAAATTCAGACAAATTCAAGATAAGCAAAACAAATTTAGCTCAAAACCACTAAGAACCTCAATTAAAATAGCCAAAAGCGACAGAACTTCAATCTCTATAACAGATTCGTGCGAATTTGCTAGTTCGATCAAACTTAGAGCAAATGAGCAGTTTCAATGATCAATTGTTAGATCGATCAATGATTAACCGCTCTGATACCATTTGATAGGATCTCAGCATCTAGTTTGATCGATTCGAATGATTTCAGCAGCGGAATAGAGTACCAACTAGCACAATTCGAGCAAGAATACCAAAGATATAGCAATGAACAGAATTAGTTATAGAGAGAGAAAGTTTCTGCAAAAGGAATATTTCATTCAATCACACGCTTTGGCATGGCTTTCGCAAAATTACAATTTAGGTCATTCTTCCTTATATAAGGAAAGATGACGTAGGCTGATGTCACTTGATAGTGACATCTAACCGTTATTTAACACTACTGAAACACTAAAACTACTGAAGATGTCAAGCAGCTGACATCTTCTTACAAGAAGCTAAGTGTTTACTTTTACAAAACTACTGATAAGAAACTACTGAAACTACAACGACTGAAGAACAAGCTCTTCAGTCGTTTTACAAAACTACTAAAGTAAAAACATAAAACTACTGAAACACAACTACTGAAGAAGTACTCTTCAGCTGTTGTGACAAACTACTGAAACTTCAGCACTTGGTCTTCAGACTTGAACTTCAGACGTTTCATCAGCTGATGACTTCAGTAGATGTCATCAGCTGATGTCTTCAGTCTTTGTCTTCAGACTTTGTACATCAGTTGTTGATCTTCAGCACTTGTGGACTCTTCAGCTGTTGAACTTCAGTACTTTGGTCTTCAGCTTCAGCACTTGTATTCTTCAGCTGTTGACCTTCAGTACTTTGGTCTTCAGCTTCAGCACTTGTGTTCTTCAGCTGTTGGACTTCAGCACTTTAGTCTTCAGCTTCAGCACTTGTGTTCTTCAGCTGTTGACTTCAGCACTTTAGTCTTCAGCTGTTGAAGTCTTCAGTACTTGATCTTCAGCTGTTGAAGTCTTCAGCACTTGTCGAACTGCTGATGAAGCCTTCAGCAGTTGTTTGTGATCATGTGGGACTTAGAGTTTTCTGATCTTGGCTCATGGTTCTTTTGGTCAAACAGTCTTTGATGCTATACTTTCTACTTCATGTATTTATATCCCTTTGGTTAATATAAGGATGGAGCTATGGCATGGTCATAGTCCACAAGTCAAAAGGCCCAATCTGCCTTTGCTCTACAATTGATGTTGTTTTGTGTGTAGTCAATTGTATCCCTGGCTTTCAAAGTTAGCCAGCTGTAGGATGTAGTATAAGTATCGTCTATGGTGTTCTTGGTATCTTTCTTTTATGCCTTTGTCACACTTGTAATAGAACATAGAGAAAGCAATATCTACATTCTGAAAATCATATACTTGTGTGCTTTGGTGTCCTGTCTCTTATATTAACTTGTGTTCTTATTGTCTTACCTTGTGTTTGTTGTGTGTTTTGTGTTGTTAACTGACCGCCTTCAAACTGTCCTGCACACCACCTAAAGTCATGTCATCATACATAGTAAGGAACATTAGAAACCACACATCATCATCATCATGCATAGCATACATCATCACACATCATCATTCATGCCACATCATACATCACCCATCACATCATCTTGGACCTCAAAAAGTCAACTTACATTAACCCCGGAATCCCCCAAGTCAAAGCCTACACTTAAAATTTTTCCCAAATCTCAGAAATTTCTAAGTCTTAGGCGCATGCACTATGCAGGCGCATGGCTGTCTGGGCACATGGGGAACACTTAGGTGCATGAGAACTTCTAGGCGCATGGGTACTATTTTGGCATATGACCCATCACTTAGTCATTCTGGGCAAATTCTAGGCGCATGGACACTATGTAGACCCATGAATGCCTAGACACATGGGAATTCTGGGCATCTGGACACTTAGTCAAATTCTGTCTAATCCTAGGCGCATGGTTACTATTTGGGTGCATGAACTTTGGGCGCATGGGACACTTAGGCAGTTTAATCGTTGGGTGTATGGGCCACTATTTAGGCGCATGGGTAGTCAACACTTACTATCAATCATCATAATTTGTCCCAATCATCAAACTAACATGTTCTATCTTATCACTAGTATTCAAGGCAACAATCCATGAACATATCACCATCATACATCATAAATCACCCAAAATCAAAACCCACCCGCATACACACATACACACATATACGGGTGTAACACTCATAATAAAAACATTCATACATGCATTCTAGCCCCAAAATCATGTAAAATTAGTAAAAAGAGGGTTCTAGAACTCACCTTTGCAGCCTTGGGTATGACTTCCTTCAAAACCCATTTGCTATAAGTTCAACACCTAGAACCCACCAAAACACACAGCCGAACACATCTAAACACACAACCGAGGCATAGGCTGGTTAAGAACATCACAAAACCAAGTTTTCTTACCTCAAATTCAAACATCTTCTTGTTCTTCTTACAATATCCAAGAGCTTCACAACTTTCTCTCTTTAAACTGGCTGCAAATGTATGTGTAACATCATGGGCGGCCATGCCACCTTTTACACCCACTTTTCAAACATTTTGTCCTTTTTGACACTTTTAACCCTTAGCTTTGTTAAATTATGTTTCTTTCTTGTTCCTTGCTTTATTCTTTCTTTCGGTCTAAAAATATCCGGGTGTTAGAAGTCCACCCCCTTATATAGGTTTCATCCCCAAAACCTGTAATTCCTCAAACATATATGGGTAATGCTAACTCATCTCCTTTTCAGTCTCCCATATAGACTCGGATCCCTTCCCTGCTTCCACTACACACACAAGGCAAACTACTGTATTCCTTAATCGTTTCTTTTTATGATCAATGATTGCCACTGTTTGCCACATAATTGAGTCATTCATCTACCTCAATATCTTCCAGTGGTACAACCATATCCTCGTTAGCTAAACACTTCCGCATATGAGATACATGGAATATCAGGTGAATTCCACTTAACTCATCGGGTAGTTCCAACCTATAAGCCACATCTCCTACTCATGTAATGATTCGAAAAAGCCCTATGTATCTCGGGCTCAACTTGCCCCCTTCGTGAAGCGAATGATACCTTTCCAAGGTGAGACTTTTAACATAACTCTATCACCCACCTGGAACTCAATCAGTCTACGTTTCTTATCGTGTAAGGCCCCATTCCCGGGACGCTCATAGTTAGTCAATCATCGCACATAAAACATGTATTTGTATTAACTTAGTTAAAGCATGCAGCGGAAACATTTAAACATCCATTTCATTTCATTATAATAGCTTTTTCAAAATAATACATCGTTATCAAATTACAAAATACTTGTTGCATTATATCACAAGAACATTATAACAATGGATGTCATCCAAACAAGCCAAGTAGCCACCCCGTGCCATCCTCAGCAACCTTACATGCTAACTGGAAACACACAGAAGTCAGTGTTGTGAGTGAGTTTTAGTTTTAAAATAAAACATACTTTATTTCCATTTAAAACCATTCTTTACTTTCTTTCAAATCATACTATACTTTCGTACATGATCACACATCGTACGTACACATAGATAATAACATTATCATATTCATCATTCATTCATTAACTTTCTTTCACATTCATTCATACTTTCCTACTTTCATACGTACGTTCATTACTTTTGATAACAAGTACAATGCTCCAAACATTGTGCACGAAGCTAGTTACTGGGCCTGAGGTCTTTCATAGACCTCGAACATGGTGCACAGAGCTGACTCCAGTACCTAGGGCAAGTACATTCACCACTTATCTTTTCTCTTTCATTCCGGACCAATGCCATATGCTATACCCTGAACATCGTGCACGAATCTGGTTACTGGGCCTAAGGTCTTTCATAGACCTTGAATATTATGCACAAAACTGACTCTAGTACCTGGGGCAAGCGGCAAGGATCCCATACATATGGTCAATGACAATGATTGGACCCTAGTGTGCATCCTTCTGGGGTAGCTAACCAACACATAGTTGAGCTAACACCCTTCATTGGCGATGAACCTCCATATATTTGCTTGCTAGTCTTTCTTACTTTCATTTATTCATTAATGCATGAATTCTTTCATTACGTTCCTCTTTTTATTATCTTCCACTTTACGTTACATAATACTTTTGATTTCATTCATTAACATTCAACGTAAAGCCACGGGAAAATAATCATACATAATAAAGAACATAAACATAAACATACAAACATCACCATACAAGGCACCATCATACATACATCATACATCATACATACCATCATGCATAAGCATCAATCATACATGCCTCATTGTACATCACCCATCATCTCATCTATGACTTCAAAAAGTCAACATCCTTTACCCCCGGGAACATCACAAGTCAAAGCCTACATTAATTTTCCCCCCAAAAATCAGAAAATATTCCAAGTCTTTAGGCGCATGGCCTTTCAGGCACATGGGGAACACTTGGGCGCATGGGCAAGTTTCAGGCGTATTGGAGGGCAAGTTTCAGGCGCATTGGCACTATTGGGGTGCATGGGCAACATTTAGTCGTTAATTCTAGACGCATGTGCACTATGCAGGCGCATGAGTGCCTAAGCGCATGGGAATCCTGCGCGTTTGGACCCTTAGAAAATTTCAGCCTATTTCTAGGCGCATGGGTACTATTTTGGCGCATGAGGTTTTGGGCGTATGGGACACTTAGGCAGTTATTCCTGTTGGGCGCATGAGCCACTGCTTAGGCACATGGGTAGTCTAATTCACACTTAACATCATAATTCAGTCCCCAAACATCACCTATCATGTTCTAAGCTTAAATCATACATTCCAAGCCTTAGAAACACAACCATAACATCATCAAACACCTACATAGCCCAAAATCAAACGCCACCCACAACATACACACATACACACATACGGGTATGAAACCCAACTTTATAAAAACGTACATACATGCATTTTCAGCCCCAAAGCAGTTAAAAACAAGTAAAAAGGGGGTCCTAGAACTCACCTTGGCAGCGTCTGGTTATGACTTCTTCAAAACCCATTTGCAATTGAGTTCAACCGGCTAGAAACCCACCAAACACACATGACCGAACACACAAACACACATAAGCATACACCCGAGGATAAAGCCGGTTAAGAACATCATAAAACTAAGAATTCTTACCTTGAATTCGACTCCTGTACTTGTTCTTCAAAATACCCGAGAGTTTTCAGCTCTCCTTTCTTTCTCTCTCTAAAAATCCGAATGTTATGTGTGTAGAGAGAGTGACGGGCGGCCATGTTGCTTTATTCACCAACTTTTAAAGATTTTGTCCATTTGACACTTTTACCCCTTAACTTGGGTAATATATCTTTTCTTTCTTTTTCTTCCCTTTATTCTTTCTTTCTTTGACTTTTAAAATAACCGGGTGTTACAAGTCCAACCCCTTATATAGGTTTCGTCCCCAAAATCTGTTATTCCTCAAACAATCGTGGGTAATGTTTTCTCATCTCTTCCTCCATCTCCCACGTAGACTCGATTCTTTCCTGTGCTTCCACTGTACACGCACAAGAGGAACCATCTTATTCCTTAAGCCCTTTACTTTTCAATCAATGATCGCCACTAGTTGCTCTACATAATTGAGTGGTTCATCTACCTCGATATCTTCTAATGGTACAATCATATCCTCGTCTACTAAACACTTTCTCAGATGAGGAACATGGAATGTGGGGTGAATTCCACTTAACTCATTCGGTAATTCTAGTCTATAGGCCACCTCTCCTACTCGAGCAATGATTTGAAAAGGCCATATGTACCTTAGGCTCAACTTTCCCTGCTTTCTGAACCGAATTATACTTTTCCAAGGTGAGACCTTCAACATGACTCTATCACCCACCTGGAACTCAATCGGTCTATGTCTCTTATCAACATATGACTTTTGCCTATCTTTAGCTGCCTTCATAAAGGCCTTGATTCTTTCTAGCTTCTCAGTCGTAGCATCGACCACCTTGACGCTTCCTAACTCTTTATGGCCAATATCACCTCGACTCACGGGTGTTCTACATCTCCTACCGTATAACATCTCCTAAGGGGGCATACCAATGTTGGCATGATAGCTATTATTATATAAGTACTCAGCTAACGGTAAGTGGTCAACCCAACTTCCTCCAAAGTCAATGATGCATACCCGAAGCATATCTTCAAGCATCCGAATTTTCCTTTCTGACTGACCATTTGTCTGAGGATGATAAGCCGTGCTGATATGTAACCTCGTCCCTATCGCATCGTGGTATTTCTTCCAAAATTTAGATGTAACCGGGTGTCACGATCAGAAACAGTAGACATCGGCACACCATGACGAATTACAATATCCTTAATGAAAAACTCAACCAACCTCTCAGATGAATATGTCTCGCGGATCAGTCAAAAGTGAGCACTCTTCATCAAACGATCAGCTATCACCCACATAGTATTATACCCTCGTGCGGTGCGTGGTAGCTTCGTAATAAAGTCCATGGTGGTATGCTCCCACTTCCGCTCCGGTATATCCAAAGGTTGGATCTTTCCATATGGCTTTTGGTGCTCCGCCTTCACCTGCAAGCAAGTAAGGCACTTCCTCATGTACTCCACTACGTCACGTTTCATACCCGACCACCAATAATCTTTCTTCATATCTTGATACATCTTCGTAGCACCGGGATGAATAGAGTATCACGTTTTATGAGCTTCCTCCATAATCTTTCAACGTAGATCCCTAAAATATGGAATCCATATCCATCCGAATTGAGTCCTAACACCGGGTGTGTTTTCACCCAATTCCGCAACCAGGCCTCTCAATCTTTCGGAGTTAAGATGATCTTCCTTCAATGCCTCATTTTGAAACTCCTTGACTTGCTTCATCATATCAGTGGTCATGATCAACTAATATGCCTTCACCCGAATCGGCTCGGGTCTCTCCTTTCGGCTAAGGGCATCCGCCACCACGTTGGCCTTGCCCGGATTGTAATGAATCTTGCAATCATAATCCTTTATGAGCTCCACTATCTCCTTTGCCTCATGTTTAAGTCCTTCTACTCGAAGAAGTACTCCAAGCTCTTATGGTCAGTAAACATGGTGCACTTCGTCCCGTATAGATAGTGCCTCCAAATCTTTAGCGCGAAGACCACGACTGCTAGCTCCAAGTCATGAGTAGGGTAATTAACCTCATGAACTTTCAACTTTCAGGATGCATAGGCTATAACCTTTCCTCTTTGCATCAACACACATCCCAACCATGAGTAGGAAGCATCTGAGTAAACCACCAAATCTTTGCTTCCATCGGGTACGACAAGACAGAAGCTTGAGTCAACCTCGCCTTTAACTCCTCGAACGCCTTCTCTTGAACTTGACCCATACAACTTTACGTCCTTCCAGGTCAACTTGGTTAGTAGGGAAGCAATCTTAGAGAAGCCTTGAATGAATCTTCTTTAATAGCCCCCAAACCCAAGAAACTACAAATCTCGGATGGTATCTTTGGAGACTTCCATTGCATCACAGCCTCCACCTTTGCTGGGTCTACCATAATCCCTTTAGCATTCACCACGTGACCTAAAAATTGAACCTCGCGCAACTAGAATGCTCACTTGGAGAACTTGGCATACAACTTCTCGCTTCTCAACGTCTCCAACACCTCTCGAATGTGACCGGCATGCTCCTCCTCACTCTTGGAATAAACCAAGATATCATCGATAAACACAGTCACTAATTTATCCAACATCGGCCGACACACTCAATTCATCAAGTCCACAAAAGCAGCTGGCACATTGGTCAATCCAAAAGACATAACGAGAAACTCGTAGTGTCCATAACGTGTAGGAAAAGCTATTTTAGGAATATCTTGCTCCTTCACTTTCAACTGATGGTAGCCAGATCGAAGGTCTATCCTTGAAAACCAACTGGCACCCTGGAGCTGATAAAAAAGATCATCCATTCTCGGTAACGGGTACCGTTTCTTCACCGTCAACTTGTTCAGCTCACGGTAGTCTATACACATCCTCATACTACCGTCTTTCTTCTTCACAAATAAGACTGGAACACCCCACGGAGAGATACTCGGTCTAATGTACCACTTATCAAGCAACTCTGTAGTTGCTCCAACAACTCCTTCATCTTGGTCGGAGCCAACCAATACGGTGTCATAGCAACAGGTTGGCCACCGGTATCAAGTCAATCTGAAACTTGATCTCGCGGTCAGGCGCCCTCCTGGTAAGTCTTTGAGAAACACGTCTGGAAAGTCACACACCATTAGTATGTCGGTCAGTTGTGGTGTTGGCGTGTCCATATCTTTTACGTAGGCCAAGTAGGCACTATATCCACGCCTCATGCACTTTTCCCCATGGCCATCGAAATCACCTTTGGAACTATCGTGACTCGATCACCATAAATTGTCACCGTATTCCCATCAGGCGTTGTTAATCGGATCATCTTCTTGCGACACACAATATTCGCCTTGTAGTCCGCCAACCAATCCATTCCTAGGACTACGTCAAACCCGCCTAAGGTCATCACAAAGGGTCTAACAGGAAACTTGTGACCTTCTAGTTCCACATCACAACCTTCTACCATCTTGGAAATCCTGATAGACTTACCTATGGCAGTTTCTACATCGAAGGATGTATCTATATTCTTACTACTAATAGGAAACATAGCACAGAAAGCAACATAAATAAAGCTTTCACTAGCACCAGAATCAAATAACCCAGAGGCTAAAGTTTTGTTTATTGGAAACATACGCGACACAACATCGGGGCACGTCCTAGCCTCCTCCAGCGTCATTGTGAACGCTCTGGCACTCGCCCTATGCCCTTCTCCTCCAGCCTTTTTCACTCCTGAACCTTCCTTACTCATGTGGCCCTCCCCGCCACAGTAAAAACACCTCCCTACCTTGCATTCCCTCGCCATATGACCATGCTTCCCACACTTGAAGCACACGTTCAAACCCCATCTACACTCTCTGTGTTTCCTTCCCACACACCACACCTTAGCCCCGCACCAGATGTGACCACATGTCGGTCATCCACCCGCGCACCTTTGTTGCTTGGAGTGGCCCCGCTACGTCTAACCTTCTTCCCATTCCGATTCCGATCACCGCCACCTTTCTTGCTGACTTCAGCCACCACCACGGTACTTTCAATCATACAACCTCCCGCCAAGTCAACCACTAATCTAAACGTGCTCGGTCGGGCAATGATCATATGCCTACGGACATCCGCCGACAAGCCCTAGATATATCTCTTGATCTTTGTGACAAGGGTGTCATTTGATCCAGCACACGCCGTGCCATCTCATTGAACTTGGTGGTGTATTACTGATGTGTCATGGTTCCCACCTCCAACTGCAGGAACTCCCTTTCCACCCTATCCATTTCCCTATAAGGATAGAAGTCCTCAACTACCAACTTCTTCAGATCTTGCCACCTCATTCTTCCTATAGCCTGGCTACCCTCGGCTTGGACAATATTGTCCCACCAACACAGAGCCGAGTCCACACACGAGTGGGTATCGAACTTCATTTCTGATCTTCCCGGCACTCACTGATGTCGAGAACAGCTTCCATCTCTCTCACCCACCGTGAGCAACAGCAGCAATACCATTACCATCAAAAGTAGGGGGCTTGCATATTTGAAATGACCCTTAGTTGCAGGCTCATGCCGCCTCCTACACAGGCTCTTCTTCCTCCTCCACATCATCGGAGAGAACCGTCTTAGTCTCCGATCGCTCCCGGCCTCCTGAGGACCTATTCCTTTCTCTTCTTTCCCCTTCCCGCATAGCCTTAATCACTTCAGTCACTACAGACGGTAAGATCGTCTGCATGACTTGATGCACCTCCTCCACAACAGCCTCCTTTTCAAAGGCTCTCAAGTTAGCACTCTCGTATCTGCCCTCTGGATGAGGAGTCTTGGGTTCTTCATGAACCACCTTTTCGGCCCTAGGCCTTCCTCTCGTGACTCGTGGTTCAGCACCACATCCACCACAACCTCCACCACATGAAGCCTTCGATGATCTACCACCGGCCATCCTCAAAACACACTATAAGATTCAAACACCAACACGGTCATTCAAGGGATAAACTCAGTTTATCTCAAGTATAGTGAGTCCCTAATTATAGTGGCCAGTTATGATTAGCCACTTACTTTACTCTCCATACCCCAAGCATTACCTATCCTGACTACATCAGTATCTAAATCTATTAACAACACATACACCACATAACATGCACACATAATGCCGGTTAATATTAAGAAAATACCCGATGGCACATAGCTACTCGGACTGGCATCCTTCCCTTTCTGTCCAATTTTTAGTTTAAGTTTAGGTTTATTTGAAAATTTACCCGTTTTGTTTAAACTTTAGCTCTGATACCAACTTTTAAGGCCCCGTTCTCGGGACGCTCACAACTGGTCAATCATCGCACATAAAACGTGTATTTGTATTAACTTACTAAAAGCATGCAACGGAAACATTTAAACATCCATTTCATTTCATTATAATAGCTTTTGCAAGTAGTACATCGTTATCAAATTACAAAAAACTTTTTGTATTACATCACAAAAACATTATAATAATAGATGCCATCCAAAATGAGCCAAGTAGCCGCCTCGTGCCATCCTCAGCAACCTTACCTACCAATTGGAAACACACAAAAGTCAGCATTGCTGAGTGAGTTTTAGTTTTAAAATAAAACATACTTTATTTCCGTTTAAAACCATTCTTTACTTTCTTTCAAATCATACTATACTTTTGTACATGCTCACATATCGTACGTACACATGGATAATATTCGTTTGTTAAATTTCTTTCACATTCATTCATACTTTCCTACTTTCATTCGTACATTCATTACTTTCGATGACATGTATAATACCCCAAACATTGTGCACGAAGCTGGTTACTTGGCCTAAGGTCTTTCATAGACCTCGAACATTATGCACGAAGCTAACTTCAGTTCCTAGGGCAAGTACATTCACCACTTATCTTTTCTCTTTCATTCCGGACCAATGCCATATGCTATACCCTGAACATTATGCACGAAGTTGGTTACTGGACCTGAGGTCTTTCATAGACCTCGAACATTATGCACGATGCTGACTCTAGTACCTGGGGCAAACGGCATGGATCCTATACATATGGTCAATCACAAGGATTGGACCCCAGTGTGCATCCTTTTGGGGTAGCTAACCCGCACACAGTTGAGCTAACACCCTTCATTGGGTGTGAACCTCCATACATTTGCTTGCAAGCCTTTCTTACTTTCATTCATTCATTAATGCATGCATTCTTTCATTACGTTCCTCTTTTCATTATCTTCCACTTTACGTTACATAATACTTTTCATTTCACTCATTAAAAATTCAACGTAAAGCCACAGGAAAATAATCATACATAATAAGGAACATAAACCAAAACATATAAATATCACCATACAAAGCACCATCATACATACATCATACATCATACATACCATCATGCATAAGCATCAATCATACATAATCATACATGCCTCATCATACATCACCAATCACATCATCTATGACTTCAAAAAGTCAACCTTCTTTACCCCCGGGAACATCCCAATTCAAAGCCTACATTTCATTTCCCCCAAAAATCAGAAAATATTTTAAGTCTTTAGGTGCATGTGTAGATACATATGTACCTAGTTTATGAGCTTAATGTAAAATGTACTTCATGTCTTATATATATGTAATAGAATGGGTTGAATGAAATACAATGTGTGGTTTATGCTTATGATGTTTAATATTTCATTGATTATTGTGTGTTAATGCTTATTGAACTAACTATATAGGTTTGTGGTTGTTTACATAGTTCTTAGTGAACAATGATTGAGAAACGTGCTTAAACTTAATCGTGTGAAGTTCTCATGCGAATGGACCATACGCATGAACAACTTCATGCTAATTAACTAGTCGCACGACTGTACTAGGAGACTGGATCAGTCGCACGATTGTGACATGAGATTGACTCAGTCGCACGATTGAAGCCTCAGTCGTGCGGATGGATCAACCGGATGCTTCAGTCGCACGACTGAACCATACTAATGGTTCAGTCGCACGAATGAGAAACCATAACCTATAAATACCACTTAATTCGTGCAAAAACTCAACATTTGGAATACCTATGCACTAAATCGCACCCTAGCCGTCCAAAGACCCTAGAACACCTGTTCCAACTTCATAGATCGCTGTAAATCATCCTACTATCGTTCTTGACGATTAGTTACATTCTTGGATTGATTTTACATGCGTTCTAACTGATTGGATTAGCAATCAAATAGGATTCCACACTATTTGAGTTGCTATACACGAAAATCAGTTAGTACTCCGTCCGTACACGGTCCCTAACAAGTGGTATCAGAGCCTTGGCTCTTGATTACGTGTTATTCAATCGTGTTTGATATAAAATCATGTTTTTCACTAAAAAGCGCAATCTTTTTGGGTCCAACAGTTTTGATAGGCGTCTCTAGGTCAAAAAAACATTTTCCGGCATACGACAATTAGGGTTAGTGAGAAATTCGTGTTTTTGCGTCAAAATACCTTAAACCTTCGAATTCTCAAAATTCAGCAGCCTCAGTCGCACGATTGACTCAATCGCACAACTGAATCCATCCGCATCCCTCATACGCGTGATTGGACTCATTCGTTCATCCATTCGTATGCCTAAACTGCCTATTCGCAGTGTTGATCCGCACTTGTTCATTCGGACGATTGAGCCATCCGCACTTGTTCATTCGCACGTTTGGGCCAACTGCATTGTTCAATCGCACGAAGTGTTCAATCTCATTCCTTCAGTGGCACAAGTAAAATAGTTTGTTCTAAAGTTCAAAGTCGATAGTAATGGAGGATCAATATTCAGCGTTCACCGCAAGAAGGGATTCAAGGATCCAGAATCTATTGCTTCTAGAAAATGAAGTGGGAAATCATAACAAGCCCCCTAAGCTGATAACGTTAGATGATTACCCACAGTGGAAGCGAAGATTCGAGATCTACTTAAATTGAGTAGATCCAAATCTGTGGGAATCGATAGAGACGGGGTATAGCATGCCAGTAGGTGAACATGGAGTCAAACTTACCTTAGGCGGCATAACTGATGGCCAAAAGGTGAAATACAATACCGAGAAGAAAGTATATGCATTGCTAACTCAGTCAATTCCTAAGGACATCTTCCACCAATTTTCTGAGAACAAGCAAGCAAAGAAGCTGTAGGATGCATTGGAAAAACGGTATGACGAAAATGGCTCATTAAAAGCTCTAAAGGCTAAAGCGTTGAAGAAGGAGTTCGACAACTTGTCGTCAATGGGTAAGGAGAGCTTGGATGATGTCATCGATCGGTTCTACCACTTGATGAGTGAGCTGCACACTTATGGAGTTACAACGTCTATGGAAGACAAAGTTTCAAACTTTGCAAATGGGTTGCCAAAGAAGTGGGTCTCTTGTGTCTCCAACCTCAGACAGAATGATATGCTGACAAAGTTAGATATCAACGACTTCATTCAGAAGCTGAGAGAAGAGTTGAGGATGAAGTACAGGGCTCAAAAGTCTTCATATGATCAGAACCCGTCACTGTACAACTCATCTCCACAAGCCAAAATGCCTGGAGCACCACTTCAAACGACATTCGTGTTGAGTTCAGCTGCTCCATCTCAAGCTACTACTTCAGGATCTGACACGTTGGGGTCCTCTTGCACCCAATACATAGCACCTGAATCGAATGCTACGGAATTGAAGACCGAGAATCTCGGGAATGTGACTGTAGAGGTAGCTAAAGAGCATATGGATCTCCTAGCAGCTGTCGTTCACTCCTATGACGGACTAGTTGCTGGGAAGATTAGGAACTGCCATCTAGTAGATGAGGACTACGAGCAGGTAGACGAGAATGGACATCATGTGGGCCTTAGCAAGTGCTGTCTGGACAGAACCTGATTGCCATTAAGGATACAACTTTTGATTTTGACAAAACCAAAGTTACCTGCTTCAATTGTGGAGATAAGGGACACTTCAAACGTGAGTGTGTGAAGCCCAAGAAGATAGGAAATGGTAATCCTTTCTTATCTTTCAATCTTCAGGATAAATCCACAAGTAGTCCTACTTCGTCAAGCAAGGATCCTAAGGCCTTGACTGCTCAGGATGACGAAGGACAAGATTGGAGCTTTTGGTTTGTGTCTCCGGGAGAATCCACATCGCTAGTGTTGAGGATTTAGATGACGACTCAGCAAGCGAAGGTGATATTGCAGTGGAACTCGCGATGTCAAATAATGAAGAAACTGCAACTGTAGTTAATCACCTACCTGAAGAGGGACAAGTTCAACAAGTTCAGAATCACCAAAACCAGAAAAGTCAGACTCTGCTTTGATGGCTGATTCACCGCACCCTCTCAGGTAAGTTTCACTACTCAACTTTTCAATTATCATGCTGTTTTGATTGTAATAAATTTAGGGAAAGCATAGAGTTGAAATTTTCTAGGTTATTAGATCACAATGATAGCCTGGTAAAGGACTTGCAACTGTGCACTGAAACAAATCGTATTTTAAAATTAAATGAGCACAGTTATAAAGAAAAAATAGAACTATTAAATAACAACTTAGGGAAACTGAGGTTGTAGCTTTTAACCAAGCTAATGATATTAAGTTCTATCTAAACTCCCTAGAAGACACTAAGAAACAAAAAGCAGTTTTGGAAGTCGAAGTAAATTCATTAAAACAAAAACTGCATAGTTGGACTAGCTCTTCTCATATAGTTAAGCACTTAGTGAGAGAATGTAACAACGGGGAGGGATTGGGTTATAAAGTGGTTCCACCACCACATAAGACCTTGCTGAATGCCATAAGCAAACCAATAATAACAACCCATCAAGGATCATGTGGTGTCCACTTCTCTTGTAAGTGATCCAGATTCCACATGTTAAACTATTGTATCTGGCACTAAACAAAAGGATACAGTTCAAAATCAAAAGGTAAAAGGCCTATTGTTAATCTGGATGAACAAATTAAAAAAATTAAGGTAAATTCTAGTTCAACCATGTCTATTACTGAATCTAAAAGGACCAAACAAGTTATCCAAACATGGGTGTCATGTATAAGTCAAGATAAACAAAAAGGTAAAGATGTTGAAAGGGTTCAAGCAACAAATGTGGTTAAACAATGTAAAACCTCTAAACAAAAAGCGTTAGAACCCAAATAGAATAAAGTCACACATGTGTCACACACTTCTCCACAGAAACAGTTACACGAGCATGTCGAAAGTAGATCCTGCTACAACTGTGGAAAGTATGGACACATCGCGTCTTACTGTCCTTATTATCAGACACCAAGGAAAAGAGTTGAACTTCATGAAACTAAACCTAGCTCTTCAAAAAGGAGATCCATGACTCCACCGAAAAGGGTCAGTGAACCTAAAGTTCAACCCATTAGCCAGTTTTCTGTTTACCACAAACAGGCCTTACACAAAGCTGGCTTATGGAAAGAAAAGGCTATTTCAATGTCTGGTAGTGAGAGCAAGAAGACGAATGATCTTCCCTCACCCTCTAATGGAAAATGGGTGGAATTTATGATGTGTAATGCCTCTGGGACACCCAATCCGGTTAAGGCTTGGGTCCCTAACTTTAACTAATGTTTTTAACTGAATGTGCAGGGTGTTCGCTATAGTCCTGAAACAAACACGGATTGTAGATAGTGGAGCATCCAGGCACATGACTGGGAACTGGGCACTCCTGCCAAATGTTAACAAATAAAAGGAGGCCATGTTTCATTTGCTGGAAACAAAGGAGGTTATATCACAACTCAAGGGGAAGTGGGGAATCAGAAAGTAAAGTTTGACAAGGTAAACTATGTTCAGCAACTTCAAAAAAATTTTCTTTCTGTTTCCCAAATATGTGACAAGGGATTTAAGGTAGTTTTCGACAATAAGAATTGCTATGTCCTGAAAAAGGACTATGTGATCCCGGAGGACCAAGTCTTAATGTCTACCTCAAGATATAATGACCTTTACGTCTTGGATCTATCAAAGGACTCCACACGGATCATCATGTTCAGTGCTTCTTGTCAAAAGCTACTGAGAAGGATTCTATCTCCTGACATAGGAGAATGGGGCACATCAATCCACGGTAGATGAACCCTTGATCCAGAATGATCTAGTGTGAGGAGTAATGTCAAAAATTTCCAACTCCCAGATTTTTGTGTTGCCTGCAAGAAAGGAAAATAGACTAAGAAGTCTCATAAGGAAAAGAAAGTTAATTCCATAGAGCTGCCTCTTGAGCTTCTTCACATGGATTTGTTTGGTCCATTCAGTAGAAGAAGCATCATAGGCAACTTGTATTGTTATATAGTTACAGTTGACTACTCAAGATTCTCTTGGGTAATGTTTCTAAAATCTAAATCAGAAACAATTGAATCATTCAAAGAGTTAGTAACTACACTGGAATCTTTCTACAAGCTAAAGGTAAGACAAGTCTGCTCAGACAATGGAATAGAGTTCAAGAATCAATGGATGGAGGCATTCTGCAAAGAAAAAGGAATTGTACATCAGTTCACATCGGCCTACACTCCACAGATGAACGGGGTTGCTGAAAGGAAGAACATAAGCTTAATAAAGACTGCCAGGATGATGCTAGCAGACTCAAAACTGCCTATCCAATTCTTGAATGAGGTAGTGGCAAATGCATGTTAAACCTTGAATCGAGTCTTGGTGGTTAAACAACATGGAAAAACGTGTTATGAGCTGCTACAACGACGTAAACCTAATCTGGAGTACCTTGAACCATTTGGAGCACCATGTACGTTACTGAAGAAAACTCAAGAAGGCAAGTTTAGCGAGAAGACTGAAGAGGGAATCTTTCTAGGATACAACATATTGAATAAGAGAGTTTATAATAAATCAATGGGACAAGTAGAAGTGTGGTGTAACGTCGACATTCAGAGCTACACTACCCCTCCTGCTGGAAAAGGACCCCCATTCTTTTTCTACTATGATGGATTCTTCAAGTCCTTCAACATTCCTCTCTCCACTTCTAACAATGAGTTAGCAACCAAAATGATGTATGATGTCTTAAACAAACCAACAAAAGACTCTACAACATCTAGTTCACAAGGTGAGTTGCCTAGTCAATCAGGGGGAGCACTCAAGGTAAATGACTCCTCCTCCTCTGATGAAGCCGTGGGGAATGATCAGGAGGAACAGGTTCCTACTACTACAAGTCCACAAGCATCTAACGTTGATGCCTCTGAGTCTTCGGAACCTCACACTCCTATTGCCTTCGATACGGAACCAAACGTTAATAATCTTGATTCCGAGGTATTTGTTCCCACCACTCCTGGATCACGCCTCAATTTCTATCATCCTCTAGACAATGTCATTGGGGATGTCAGATCAGGAGTTCAGACAAGAAATTAGCTCTATTCAGCTGATTATGCCTCGGTAATGGAAAAGGGATACCTTCATAATGGTGCATATCGTTGTTTTGTGTCTCAGTTTGAGCCAAAATACATCAGTGAAGCCCTAAATGATGGGGCCTGGGTGAGTGTCATGCAAGAAGAACTTCTTTAGTTCAAGAAGTTAGGTGTATGGACACTGGTGGATAGACCTAAAGGTGCTAAGGTTATGGCACCAAATGGGTCTTAAAATGCAAGAAAGATGACCAAGGAGTCATAATCAGGAACAAGGCTCAACTTGTAGTTCAAGGATTTTGACAAGTCGAGGGAATTGATTACAATGAAGTATTTGCACCAGTGGCGAGAATGGAAGCCATTCGTATCTTCCTAGCCTATGCCTCTTACATGAAAATTAAAGTCTATCAACTGGATGTAAAGAGTGCATTTTTTCATGGTGAAATCCGGGAAATAGTGTACGTCAGCCAACCCGAGGGATTCGAGGATCCGTATCATCGGGACAGAGTTTACAAACTGGATAAGGCTCTCTACAGGCTTCACCAAGCCCCAAGAGCATGGTATGAAAAACTCTCAACGCACCTTGTGAAACACGGATTTTGCAGTGGTGTAATTGATTGTACACTGTTCATCAAAGAAAAGGATGGTGATCTACTGCTTGTTCAGATCTATGTTGATGACATAATCTTCGGTTCCAAGAACGAAGATTTATGTAAAGAATTTGAAGCAGTAATGAAGGCAGATTTGAAATGAGTGCCATGGAAGAGATGAAGTTCTTTCTCGGGTTACAGGTGGATCAAACACCATAGGGGATATTTCTACATCAGACTAAGTATGTAGGGGATATTCTCAGTCAGTTTGACATGGAGAATGCTTCCGCAGCTAGCACTCCACTTGCTACAAACCATGATGTAAAACGCGACGAGAATGGTGATCTAGTTGATGTCACCATGTACCAAGGAATGATTGGATACCTCATGTACCTCACTGCCTCAAGACTTGATATCATGTATGCGATGTGTCTTTGTTCAAGATATCAGGCGAAACCAAAAGTCAACCATCTTATTGGGTTAAAAGGATATTTTGTTATCTGAAGGGTACACCAACACTAGGGTTGTGGTATCCTCATGACGATGACTTCGAGCTGACAGTGTATAGTGACTCGGATTATGACAGATGCAAAATGAACTACACGTCCACGTCAGCAGGATGTCAATTATTTGGAAGGAGATTAGTAACCTGGCAGTGTAAGAAGCAGACCTCGGTTGCTCTATCAACCTATGAAGCCGAATATGTTGTTGCTGCAAGTTGCTGTTCACAAATCATCTAGATTCAACAGCAAATGCGGGACTAGGGTTTGCAATTCTCTAATACTCCTATATTTGTTGATAATACTGCTGCAATAGTCGTAACTAAAATCCGGTCCAACATCCTAAAACCAAACACATCGGAATTAAATACCATTTATACGTGATTGCTTTGAAAAACATTTAATCGATGTGGTTAAAATAAATACGGATTTTCAACGCGCTGACCTCTACACAAAAGCCTTTGATAAACCATGTTTTCTATATCTGTTAGAGGTCAACAACGTTAAAAAGAAAAGTGATGTTATTCCAAAAGATGAACATGTTTAGTCCGATGCGTCGAGTCCATTTTTCTTTTATTTTCTTTGACTTTATTTTATTTTATTAATTTTAGTATTTTTATTTCTTCGCCTATTAAAATCCTAAAAACACAAATCTTTTACGGTTTTAGAATTTTAGGGGTAGAATAGGTTAAGTTAGTATTAAAAAACAAGGTGGGGAATGCAAGCTAAAAGAAATGAGATCGTATCCGAGATATTGATTCAACGACTATGGAATATGATAGTACACAAGAAGAAAGATTTGGGACTTTAAAAGATTTATATTGAATTAGATGCAAAATTCAAAGTATAAGTCTGAGAAGTCTAAGCAAAAATAAATGGAAATATGATAGTAAAACTGGCTACTACTAAGGTAACACGGAGAAAGTAGACCTAGAGGTTGCTAGACCATTAGATGATTTGTCGGTAGATTCAACACAATAGATAAGTAGACCTTGTTTGTGATCTCAAGATCAAAGTAAGTTGTTCAACAAGTTGTGGGTTATCATCTTATCCCTAGTTAACACAATCAATTGAGTTCCAATAGGGGTGACGAGCAAAATAACCGCCACAAATGTGTGCGGATGACCAAAATATGAGCACAGCACATGATGAAAATGCAAAAAGCAATCAACTAATAACCTATGTTGTTGGTGCGATCTGTGCAAAAAGAATAGAATTGCTCAAACAAGTAGATAGATTGTGCGCCTCTCTGCTGTGCGATGGCACTGACCTGAGGATAAGCATACCTATATATTCTAGAATTCATTGTTGCTTGCCATCTCTCTGCTGTGCGGTGGCACTGACCTGAGGCTTGGCTTCTCTTTGAAAGCTCTAAGAATAGTTTCTTCTTGTCAAAATACCCGTAGACCGCTCAAAATCTCATGAGGAATGTGATTACCATATAAGTGTGGGATCCACAAATGCTTGTTGAAATAATTAAACCTTAAACCATCACCAATCTGTATCAAAAGTTTGTATATGGATTTAAGTGGACAAGTATACTAACAATAATCGTGGCAGCAAATTTTTTAAAGTCTTAATCAATGTGTGCATCTTATAGTATTAGTATGATTTTCTAAACTTGCTAATGACTCTCGATGAAAACAAGAATCTAGCATCAAAAGATTTTGGTAGCCTGTCCCGAATGATTTGATTATCTATATGATTCCATAATGAATCGTTCTACTTATGGTCAAAATAACTTAAAACTGCCTGTTCAAGAAATAAATTGTTAGATATCTATCTTAGGATTTCGACCTCACACAAATCACAAATATATGTTTTAAATTCTATCCTTTAGTTCTAGTAGGTTCATTAGTTTAAGTTTGTCAGTTTAGTTGTTAAAGTCGGACTACATATTGAAATTCTGTCTGGGATCTACTCACTAAAAAGGGTCACGTCTGAGGTGACCAAACGGGTTTTCAAATAGTTTTAAAAGGATCACGTCTGAGGTGATCAAAAGTTGTCTAAGTTAAAATGGTCATGTTTTAGATGATCAAATGCTCAAAATGTTTAATCAAAAGTTAAAAGGGGCTTAGTGTTAAATGGTCATAAAGTCAAAATCATAAGGATGAGCCATTAGCACGACTGGACCATAAGTATGGACCAGCCATACGAATGGGATATACGAATGAGCCCAATCGCACGACTAAGCCACACGTATGGCCTAGACGTGCGATTGGATCATCAGCATAGGTAGCTTCATGCGATTGGATCATCCGTATGAACCAATCGCATAAACGGAAGCAACCGAACGGGGTTGTCGCACGACTTAAACCCAGTCGCACGACTAATGATGACCGATTGAGTCAGTCGCACGACTGAGTCTCAATTGCATGAACCAGCTGTGCGATTAGGTCCAGTAGCATGACTGAAAGAAACCCTAGAATAAATAGAGGGGAAATCAGTCGCAAACTTTATTCACTCCCAATCGCTCATTTCTTCGCACGACTTACCGATACTCTACCCAAATTTCATCCAATTGTTCTTGGACTGTGTTTGTTACTTTCTAACGATTTCCAATGACTCCACAGGTAATGTGCAACGATTTCCAGTCAAATTCTCAATTGACTAGTCATCAAAGGATCGAAATTTAAGCCCTAAAACTTAACCGAGACTATCTGGACCAATAACCAACGTAAAATGTTAAAATAAAGGTTATTAGGTGCTATGTTAGGTGTTTGCGAGCCTAATGAGCTATTTCACGATGTCTAACATTACGATTTGCTCAAAATTGAATTTGAATAACCCAACAGTCTGTCATGCGAATGGGCGCTCTGATGAACTTCAATCACACGACTGAGCCGGGCGAATGGCTCAATCGCACGACCTAGATAGGCCAAAGCACAGTCGCATGACTGAACCATGCAAATGAGTTCAGTCACATGACTAGTTCAACCGCTTGGGATAAACGACTAAGCCAAGTCACATGCTCAGTCGTACGTATGAGCTCAAGTGCACGACTAAACCTCAGTCGCTCAGTTCATCTGCACGACAGACTAGATAGATTCAAGTTAAGAAATTCAAATGGATATTCATTTACAAACTAATGTTTATCTATATTGTGTAACAGATGGCGAGTCGCTGGACCATGAGCACGAAGCACGACATATGTGCCCACCTGGATTTGACTTCCAGGAATGCTGTCGAGTTCTCGGGCATCATCACATTCCTACGGAGATCTAGGATATTCCGAGCTATCTCGACACCATGTACTCCTTACCTCTCAGTCCAACAGGCTTTCTGGGAAAGTGCTGTGGTGGACAGGTCCTCTGAGCCCCATTGCATCAGGAGCTCGATATTCGGCGAGGCTATTGAGATCACAAAGGATGATCTCCAGACTGTTCTAGAGTTTGGGATGATGCTAACTGTCCCACCTGATTACACCCACTTACCATTCGAGGATGTTTCATGAGGGCTAAGTACTCTGCGGACATCAACGCAGGTGTGCTCAACAAGAGCAACCTATGCCCCCAGTTCAAGTACCTCGCCCATGTGCTGCTCAAGTGCATAGCTTCTCGGAAGGGAGGGTTCGACGAGCTTTCCAATCAGATCCAGAACGCTTACGCAACGTTGGTGCTGAACTACCCGTTCAGCTTCTCTAGGATGATCTTCACCTATCTGGTGGAGAACATTGAAGGGAAAGGGAAGGAGGGGTTTTGTATGTACCCTCGACTCATTCAGATGATCATTGATCAGAAGCTACCGTCGCTACCTAAGGAGAAGGAGGACGTAGTAGTACTTGAGGTGATGGACGACACCACATTGGGACGTATGAAGGTTTACAGGGGGAAGAAGGTTAAGCCCCTTGTGAGGAGATTGTTCGGGCATCTGGCCCGGGAGGATTACGTGGTGCCCACTAGGAGAAAGTGGCGCCACGAGGACAGTGTCTCTGATGACGAGCAGCTTGTGCTCCCGGATGATGACTCCGACGATGATGATAGTGGTGATGGTGGAGATGCAGGGCCCACTCAATTGAGGGCCCCCATTGCTGATATAGCATCTCCAGCATCCACCTAAAGTGGGACAGAGGTAGCTGGTTTCCATCAGGACTTTCATCCTGATGAGGAGGAGGAGACAGACGAGGAGCCTTTGAATCATACTATGGGGAGCAGGGTGGTTGCCACCGAACGAGGTATACGGGAGGTTGGAGAACGCCATAGCGAGTCTGGGGAGACCGCTGTAGATCCCAGTTATACACCCGATCAGCCCAGCAGCATCCCAGGGGGAGCATCCTCCTCAAAGGGCATGAGGAGAAAAAGGATGCCTCAGCCCCATGGGATGAAGACGAATAGGAGGAGAATGACATTCATTACTACCACCACCACAATCACCACTACCGCCACTCCACCCACCACCACTACCATCATTCCACCCACCACCACCACTACTACCACTCCACCCATCATGACTACCACACCTCCATCTGTCACTACTACAACCGCTCTATCACCATCCACACCTATCCTATCACCCATTTTCTCTACATCCACTACCACCACCACCACTCATGGAGCCGGGACCTCATCACAGGTTCCACCTACTTTTGGATCCTTTTACCCGTTCGTTGGGTTGGGGGAGCAGCTGGCTAACCTGAACCAGTTAGTACTAAAGTTGCTGGCAACGGATGAACAGAGAGCCACTCAGCTTAATCAGCTGATGGACCTCAATGTCTCCCAAGCTCAGAGGATTGAGGCTTAGAGCCAAGAGATCAAGGTGTTGCATGAGATGCATGCCTTATCTGTATAGAGGATTGAAGCTCATATCCATGAGATCACAGAGCTACGAGAGATGCAGACATCCTCTATACAGAGGATACAGGATTTGGAGGCTACGAACAAGAAGCTCATGTTGAGGCTTAAGGGATCCAAAGATGAGCCTCTAAGGATTAGAGAAGGGGATGACGATGATGATGATAATGATGACGATGATGAGGATGATACTGATGATGATGGAGGAGATGATGATGTGGGAGAGGATGAGAGCAGAGATGATGAGGAGGGTGATGATGCTGCTGCATCTGCTGCTACTCAAGCAAGTGAGCGACAATCCAAGAAAGCACAGGATCAAGGTGCTTCGTCCTTGGCCCCACAGCTGAAGAACACATGATTCAAGATCAAACTAATGCTTAGATGTTTTTGTATTTTGAAATTTTGTGTAATTGAATCATGTATTAAAACTTATGTAATGAATGTTTATGTATATATTTGATTATTTATCGGTCTTGATTGTTGACTAATGGTTGATGTGTTTATATGTTTAAATCAAGAAGATTATTCGTCTCAGCAAGATGAGTACGATGTTGCTCCCCTTCAGCAGATCAAGTCTCAACTCAGAATGATACTTGATCTGCAAGGGATCGTCAGGAGGTCTGTGAGTTACACTCCTGAAGAAGGAGAAATAATTCATGACCTTACTGATGAACAACTGGCTGAGATGTTCCGACTGAATCCAAATGAGCTTATGAAGGATGCTCCTACTGTTGATAGGGATAGTGATGATGAACTTAACGATGTGGATGAGATTGAGATTGAAGACATCATAGGACAACATTATCCAGAGTATGCCGACAATAAGGGAAATATAGTTCCCAATCTGGGTGACTCCCTTGTCTGTGATACATTTGAAACACTGGATAAGATGGAGCAGGAGTCAGAGAAGAAAAAGATCAAGCCCAAGCCTCAGACGCTGATGTCAATCTCAAAAAGGCTAAATGGGCGGCATGTTATGCAGAGATCAGAGCCCCACACAGTGCTCCAAAGTCTGGTACCTACACCAAGCTTTACAAGTGAAGAAGCATCTGAAGGTGTGAGGAAAAATCATAGCGTGGGCATATTTTGATGATCTAAATGTTTATGATATCAAGAGAGAGAAGGGAATCGAGTACTTTAGATTTCCACACGATCTGAAAACTCTACTTGGTTTTGAGCTCAACTAGCTGGCCAAATTGAAGCTGTTGTATGCTGACCCCCGAAAGATGTCAGGCTGGTTTGAAGCTACTTTGAAGAGAGAGTACCACACCAGGCTGGTCAACTTCAAACCTCAACAACCAAAGAGGTATATCAGAAGATCTGAAGTTGATGCCATTACTAGAAAGCCAAAGATTGTGCTGAAGCGGAGTCCTCCGCGCACAATGTCGAGAATCCCTCTAAGGGAAATGCCTCAGGACTTCACTCCACACTTTAAATGGTGATACTATGATTGGAGAACAGGTGAGGTGGTCATAGTTCTGAATAGAAATAAAATATGGAAACTATTAGGTTGTTTGACCCAATGTCGCTCACTAACTTGTCGGCTGATGATGTTTACACCTTATACAATTTGCCACTGTTCTATGACACGTAGGACATTGTACAATCCCTCCAGTTCCAAAACATAATAAGACTCTGCTTTGCATTCAAAATACATATAGGAGTGTTGGACCAAAAGAACCAATGAGCCTGATCAGAAAAACCTCTAAGTCCCACAGACATCACAACAACTGCTGAAGACTTGATCAGCTGTTTGAAAAAGTCTGAAGACTTCAACAGCTGAAGACTAAAGTACTGAAGACTTCAACAGCTGAAGACTAAAGTACTGAAGATCAACAGCTGAAGACTAAAGTACTGAAGATCAACAGCTGAAGACTAAAGTACTGAAGATCAACAGCTGAAGTACAAAGACTGAAGACATCAGCTGATGACAACAGCTGAAGTTCAAGTACAAGTACTGAAGCCTTCAGAGTTTGTTCCAACAGCTGAAGAAGCATTCTTCAGTTGTTGTGATGGTTTCCTTCAGTAGTTTTCTTTTATGTTTCAGTATTTGTAAAACGACTGAAGAGCATGTTCTTCAGTCGTTGTAGTTTCAGTAGTTTCTTTTCAGTCGTTGTAGTGATAGTTAACACTTAGTATTTTTGTAAGAAGATGTCAGCTGTTTTGACATCTTCAGTAGTTGTGTTAACTTTCAGTAGTCTGAATAATTTTGTTGGATGTCACTATCAAATGACATCAGCAGATGTCACATCTCCTATATAAGGAATGTTCCACCACGACATATCTTATATAAGGGATGATTGACCTGATTCTATGTGTGACATTTTGCCACCACGAAAGCGCGTATTGAATGAAATATTTGATTTGCAGAATTCTTTCTATAATTGTTTGCTCTTACTTTGATATCAACTGTATTCTTGTGAATTGTCTAATTCATTGTTTGATTTCCACTGCAATACTCTCTAATCAACCAAACGTAGATCATTGATCCTAACAATTGGTATCAGAGCAGGTTAATCATTGATTAATCTAACAATTGATCATTGAAACTGCTAATTGATATCTGCATTTGATTGAATTAGCATATTTGCAAGAATCGTTATAGTTAAATTGAATTTCTGCTACTTTCGTTTTATTGCTTTTTGTTTTCTCTTGGTTCAATTTGGTTTGTTGTGTTTTGTTCTAAATCTGTTAAAACTTAATTGATTTTGGTTGAATCTGAGAATGACTACTCCTTCTAATGACCCTCATAATACCGGTTCTTCAACCAAGCCTCCGATGCTGGTTAGGACTGAGTATAACATATGGCAACGAAGAATACTTCATCACCTGTCTATTAACAGTTTAGGTTGTTGGACATCGGTGGTACATGGCCCACATAAGCCTATGGTGAACAATCCGGAAACCAATCAAATGGTTCCGAAGAAGAAGGAACAATACTCAGATGAAGATTGGAAACTGTTTGAGATTGATGCTAAAGCCCAAGGAGTTCTGGCCATGGCACTACCGAATGAAATCTATTCAGGGCTTATGCATCATGAAACTGCTCATGACCTCTGGAATGCACTGAAGGAACAATTCGGTGGAACTGATGAGGTCTTAGCAAACAACAGAGAAATCCTTGCTCAACAATATGAAACATTCTCTCATAGGAAGGGTGAGACACTGACTCAACAGTTTGAGCGTTTTTCCAGTTTGAGCGTTTTTCCAGTTTGAGCTCTGAGCTAAAAATGGTCAAACATGAATATACCAATAGCCAGATGAACAACAGATTCCTTAGATCACTGCCTGAGAGATGGGACACATACACTATTGTCCTACGCTCCAGTGCAAGTCTGGATAAACTATCTCTCACCCAACTTCATGGGAAACTTCTTACATTTGAGAGAGAGATAGAGCAGAAAAGGAAACTGTCATCATCAGGAAAGCTCAGTGATGACTTTGTACCAGGGAACATTGCCTTGGTTGGTCATGAATCAGAATATGCTGCATCTGAAAGTAATTATGATGAGCATATAGATTTCTCTTCAAACAGTTCAGATCATGCATTCGTTGGTGTTGATAGTCACTCAGGCTGTATTAGTGACAATTTATGTTTTATCATGGATGATTTGAAAGGAATAGCTGATGATGATCTAGAAGAGATGGATATTCTGAGCCAAATGGCCTTGATTAATATTAGATCTCAGAAGTTCTACAAGAGGACTGGCAGGAAATTTCTAGGACTCTCTGGCAAAACCAAAGTTGGTTTTGACAAGAGTAAGTTGAGGTGTCACAAATGCCAAAGGCTTGGACACTTTGCTAGAGAGTGTGGATCATCTGTATCTAACTCCTCTGCACCCTTTGTGACTTTTCCAAGCACTAGTCCACAAAACAGGGGGCAACATCCTGCTAGTTCTGGTCATCATTCACAACCTGTTTCGCCTGCATATTTTGTCCCTCAGGGTCAAATGTCATATCCGTATCCCTTCTATTACATGCCTCAGCTAAATCCAGTTGAAGTTCCTACTGCACAACAACCACAAGCATTACCTGAGTCTCTACCATCTCAATCACAACCTCATCACAGCTTTTTCACCCCTGGTAATGTTGACTGGAGCAGTTTACCAGATGATCTCTCTGGTATCGAGCAATTATTTGCTGGTGATGGTCAACATGGTGGTGAACATCCTTTTGGGAATCTAGCTCTCATGGCACTAGAATCTACTGAGAGTTCATGCTCAATGCATCTTCCTCACAGGTAACCCAGGTATCCTCTGAGGCTAAGGCCAAGCTTGTTCTGAATCTTGCATAGATGCATTTGTCTCTATTAGAGAAGCAAATGTAGCTGTAATTAATCAAAATCTAGAGCTTGAGCAAACTATTTCCAAAAGAAAAGTGAATATGAGTCTGTCCTTAAGGACAAAGATGATGAGACTTATAAGCTTAAATGCCAATTAAATGATGAAAAGGCTAAGCTAGAGGTCATTATTGAGAACCATAAGGAACTCAAAGAAAAACTTGTAGTTACCCAAGTTGAGTGTGACCGCTGGGTGTCATCCTGCAAGGGATTTGAAATGCTGCTCAGTAAGCAATCTGCTTCGAATGTGAAATTTGGAATTGGTTACAACCATATTGCACCTCCAACAGATTTTACTCCAAAACCAATAGTAAAATCTGAAGGTGAAAGCAATCTCCAAACCACATCATCATGTGCATCATCCTCAAGTGATCTCTCAAAATCACAAGATGAAATAAGGGTTGATACCTCAGCAAGTCAATTGGCTGATGGGTTAACTACTGATAAGCACATAAAGCTGAGTATTTCAGATGTTGTCCCTCAAAGTAATAAGTACTGAAGGGCAAGTTACAACAACTAAAAAGCATTTCAAATCAGCTGAAATAAATGGATTAACAACTGCTGACAATGAACAGCTGAAGAACAACTCTTCAGTTGTTACAAATTCTTCTGTACTGAACAAAAGTACTGAAAGGAGGAAAGTACTGAAGAGCACACCTCAGTAGTTTCCACATCAGCAGTTGATCAATCCAAGATGAAGAATAAGCCATCTGAAATATGTGGTAAATTCAATCATCTTTCTGATGAATGTTGGTACAGAAAGGGTTCCAAACTCAACAGAGATAAGCTCATTAAAATCCAGATGGATGAAATGAAAACTGAGTTTGAAACCAAGTTTGTACCGCAATCATTCCATTGTGATAAACCCAAGCCTTCAACCAAATCCAAAAAGAAGGATAAGGTTCATCACAAAACAGCTGATGGTGCTCCTCATGATAAACATCAGACTAAGTCTGTTAAAATTTAAGGAGGAAATGGTGGATCACGGGAACTCATCAAACACAAGTACTGATATGTCACTAGAGCTGAAAACTTTGGCTACAAATCAGACACAACTTGTTATGATGGTTCAACATTTGTTGGGGAGAGTTAACCAACTAGATGCACCTGTGATCAAATCACTGAAAAGGCATTCCAAGCCCAAATCCAAGGAATCCATTTCAGCACCATCTCCTTCTTCATCAGCTGTTAATCATAAGAAACAAGTTATGGTTGCATCTGTTGATGAAAACAGACCAAAACCAAAAAGGTTTGGGTCTCAAAATCTAACTAGTTTTCTTTTATGCAGGGTTCTTCAACATGCCAAAGGAGCATTTGGTATGTGGATAGTGGAGGATCTATGCATATGACTGGGAGCAGTTCTCTTCTTAATGACTACTCTCAAGGAAAGAAGGGATTTGTTTCATTTGGAAATGATGCCAGAGGTTACATCATTGGGAAAGGATATGTGTCTAATGGACAAATCCGGTTTGATGATGTCAACCATGTGGAGAATCTCAAGTATAATCTGCTGAGTGTCAGTCAGATGTGTGATAAAGGGCATGTTGCACTTTCACAAGCCAGAACTGCAGGATTCTGTCTTCCCAAGTTCTGAGGCTGATTGACAAGGTAATGGATGAACATACTCTCCTGAAGGCCAACAGGATCGGAAGAGTGTATGCCTTGGATTTGTCAAAAGATTGATTTGAAGGGTCATCCATGCCTGTTCTCCAAAGCCTCTCTTCAGGAATCTAAACTATGGCATAGAAGGCTGGGTCATGTCAATCTCGAAAACATGAATCAGCTGATCCACAATCATTTAGTGAGAGGTTTATCAATAAAGGAGTTCCACTGTGATGAAGCCTGCACTGCTTGTTTGAAAGGAAAACAGCACAAAGTCTCACTCCCTCCCATTGAAGAACCTAAGTCCACTGCCTGCTTGCAGTTACTGCACATGGATCTATTTGGTCCTGTGAGAGTGATGAGCATGGCAAAGAAGAAATACTGTCTGGTAATTGTAGATGATTACTCCAGATTCTTATGGACTTTCTTTCTACATTCAAAGGATGAGGTTGCTCAGAAGATTATAAACTTTGTGCTGTATGTTGAGAAGCAGTATTCCCTATCAGTCAAGTGTATAAGGAGTGATAATGGTACTGAATTCAGAAACATACACTTGATGATTTTTATCTTTCAAAAGGAATCAAAGGGCAGTTTAGCATCCCAAGGACTCTAGAACAAAATGGAGTAGTGGAGAGAAAAAACAGGACTTTAATTGAAGCTGCAAGGTCCATGTTGGCTGACTCTGGTTTGCCTTTGACCTTTTGGGCTGAAGCTGTCAATACAGCTTGCTATGTGAAGAACAGAGTGTTAGTAAATCAGAGGTTGATGAAGACTCATATGAAGCTCTACATCATTTGGCTCCTTTGATTTCATTCTTTGAGCCTTTGGATGTCCTTGTTTCATTCTCAACACAAAGGGTCAACTCCACAAATTTGATCCTATAGTGGAGCAGGGTATTTTGTAGGTTATTCATCCACTTGCAAGGCTTATAGAGTCTTCAACTGTAGAACAAATATAGTTGAAGAAACTTATATGTGAAATTCAATGAATCTCCTAAGGATAAAATTCCACAAAACCTATGGAGTTGTTTGATCTGGACATACTGCAATATGCTCCTTATCAAACTCCAGCTGTTGCAGATCATGTGGATAAATCATCTTCTGTAGCAAGTCTTCCACCTGGTGGTACTGAAGATGATGATGATATCAGTACTCACTTTTCAAGTTCAGTGCCAACTGCCTGAGTCTGCTAAACTTGATGTTCCTGTACCTTCAGCAGCTCCATCCACAACAAATGTTGATGAGATTTCTGATTCCTCTACATCGTTTGATTTGCCATCTAATACTTGGTTTCAAGAATCTGAATCAACATCTGCTGATGCTGAACCGGCTACAACACTTGCACTGATCTTATTGTGCACCAAGAGCTGAAGAATCACCCATGTCTCAAATCATTGGTGGTATCAATGCTGGCGTCTCCCAGAAGTCAATTGTCTAACTTGTGCTTCTATGCTCTCTTCATCAGTCAACAAGAGCCAAAGAACTATCATGTTGCCTTGAGAGACAATGGATGGGTGGAAGCCATGCAGCTTGAGCTACTTCAGTTCAAGAAACAGCAAGTGTGGGAACTGGTTCCTCTACCCCCAGGTAAGTGTGCAATAGGCACTAAATGGGTATTTAAAAACAAAACAAATGAAAATGGGATTATTGTTAAGAACAAGGCCAGACTGGTGTTCAACGGTTTTCACAAGAAGAAGGTATTGATTATGATGAGACCTTTGCCCTGTAGCCAGACTGGAGGCAATTAGATTGTTCTTAGCCTATGCTGCATTCCACAATCTTAAAGTTTTTCAAATGGATGTTAAAGTGCATTTTTATATGGTAAAATAAAAGAAGAGGTTTATGTGTGTCAACCACCAGGTTTTGAGGATAATAAACATCCAGATTGGGTATACAAGCTTGATAAGGCTCTTATGGGTTGAAACAAGCTCCTAGAGCCTGGTATGAGACATTATCAAATTTTCTTCTTCAAAATAATTTCACTAGAGGCTCCATAGATAAAACTTTCATTATGAAGGTGGATCAGCATAAGCTACTTGTTCAAATTTATGTTGATGATATTATTTTTGCATCCTCTGATTCCCAGTTGTGTGATGACTTTACCAATTTAATGCATAAGAAGTTTGAAAGAGTGCAATGGGAGAATTACAGTTCTTTCTAGGATTGCAAATCAAACAAAAGGCTGATGGGACTTTCATTCATCAGTCTAATATACAAAAGATCTTTTGAATAAGTTTGATTTACAAATTATAAGCCTGTTCTACTCCCATGTGCAACACCACACAACTCGATGCAGAGCAGAAAGGTAAGCTATTGATGAAACACTTTACAGATGTATGATTGGGTCCTTGATGTACTTAACAGCTTCTAGACCAGATATCATGTTTGCAACGTGTGTTTGTGCTAGATTTCAGGCTGCTCCTAAAGAGTCTCACTTGATTGCAGTCAAAAGGATCTTAGATATCTACAAGGTACACAATCTCTAGGTTTATGGTATTCCACTGGACACTCTTGCAAATGGTTGCTTTTTCTGATAGTGACTATGCAGGGTGTAAGTTAACCAGAAAGTCAACTTCTGGGGGATGTCAATTCCTAGGCAACTGTTTGATTTCTTGGCAGAGTAAGAACAAACATCTGTTGCTACATCCACTGCTGAAGCAGAGTACATTGCTGCTGCAAGCTGTACTTCTCAGGTATTCTGGCTTAGAACCAACTTTTGGATTATGGCATTACAGAGACTAAGACTCCATTATTAATGGACAATGCTTCAGCTCTTTGCATTGTCAAGAATCCTGTCCAGCACTCTAGACCAAACATATAAAGATCAGACATCATTTTATTAGGGACTGTTTTGAAAAAGGTCTGATTGATCCAAAGTTAGTGCCTAGTGCTGATGAGCTTGCAGACATTTTTACTAAGCCTTTGGATAGTTCGACTTTCCAAAACCTAGTGTTAAGGCTTGGTATGCTGCAGCTAGAATAAGTGATAACTACTGATGATCTTAGTAAATAAGTACTGATGATCATTTGTAACCATATCACAAATATGTACTGATTCTGTTAGAAGAACTGATACAGTCACAACTATGATGTAGTTATAACTACTGATATCAGTACAAACAGACAAGTACTGATGTCCTATGAAACAACTGAAAAACAACCAAAAAGACTGATGAGTAAGTGTTGAGGACAGTATGAAACAAATGAAAAGCTATGAATTGACGAAAACAACTGATGAGAATTTTCTCTTCAGTTGTTTCTAAAACTGCTGTTTCATCTTAAACAACTGATGACAAAACCATGTCTTCAGTAGTTTCACAACTACTGATGACTAATACCACGTCGTCAGTTGCTTACAACAACTGATGACAAAACCATGTCTTCAGTAGTTTTATAACTACTGATGACTAACACCAAGTTATCAGTTGTTTCCAACATCTGAAGCTAAAACCATGGTTTTCAGTAGTTTTATAACTACTGATGCCTAAAACCAAGACTTCAGTTGTTTCAACCTCTGAAGGTTAATACCACGTCATCAGTCGTTTAAAACTACTGATGACTCACACCAAACCCTTCAGTTGCTTTATAACCCGTACCCTATAAATACCTTATCTTACAGAGCTTCATCATCTCAAACCTAACGTTCAAAAACTCAGAACCTTCTCTCACATCAATGGCGAACATGAAGCTTAAACCACGACACAACTGTGTTGCTTACCTTACCAAATCACCCTTCTGGACAAAGTTTGATAATGCCATTGATCTAATGATCAACTCTCCATACAAAACGGCTTTCCTTCTAAATCCTACCATTCATGCCGAATCCCTACACCAGTTTTGGACGAACGTCACCCCTATCACTGGGGAGAATGACACCGACTCTCTCCAGTCGTTCGTCAACAACCGTCAGGTGGTCATCACTCCAGCAATCCTTCGCCAAACCCTACAACTGGATGATGCCACTTTCCCCACTGGGTATTCAAAGGGCACCACTGATCTATCATTTGCCCAACATGGATACCAGGGTAACCTCAGCGCCTCTACCATCCTGAAGAAGCATTTCCATGATGCGGAACGACTAATTTTTCATATGGTGAATGTATGCTTAGCTCCTAAGACTTCTTCTTGGGATCAAATGTCGACGAGGTGGCAGCAGGTATTATTCTCTATCCTTGACCAACAAAGCTTAAATTTTTCTGAAATATTATTTCTTGAACTCAAGGATATGGCCTCCAAGCCTATTGCTAAACGATGGATATTATATCCTCGGTTCATAATGGCCATTATAGTAAACGGCTGAAAGCTGAGGGACTTGTTGGCCTTGGAGTCCCTGCCACGGCTGTATTGCCTGAAGTATACTCCAGGCACAACTCAGACCAGTCACTCAAACTGGCTGCCAAACTGCGAAAACCCACGCAGCTGGAACCCACAGCCACCACCTCCAAATCCAATGTCCCCACCAAACCCAAACACAATAAAGCCAAAAAGGCTACTCAGGGAAATGAGTCCCTGAGGATGCCCCTGCAACACAAACGCAGGTATATATCTACCGGTCATAACCCCCCAGTAGATACATGTACTCACTCACCCTCAACCGCTCAGGTTTCCTCTCAACAGGAGCCTGTAGCAACCACCTCTGGGGCACCTATACATCTGGAACCTTCCTCACTTGAAGAGGTTGCCATTGAAACGCACCACTCTCCCGGGTGCATACTGCCTTCACACCCTCTCCCACTGCAACCGCCCCCCCAAGTCCTACCATAATAATTGCCAAAGTGCTGACTCAGTTGCATTCCTCACCTCCTCCCCAGATACCAATCAAAACTGGGATGGCCTCAACCATTGAGGGGGAGGACCAAAGTGCTTCTGACACCCCACAGCACAGGGGTTACCATATTCAATCTCCAAGTGTAGAAACGGAAATTCGAATTTCTGGTGAGGCTGCCACTTCTCCTGCTTCAGCAAATGATCAGGATGAATTTGGTACTATCCATAAGACCTCACCAGAGGCAACTGTCGATGAAGGACATAGTCCTGAGGCAGGAAGTCCCCAGTACCATGACCAAGGGGCACATGCTACTACTGATCTACACTCAGAGCATGTTCATCCTAATTCTATCAGGAGGTCAGGTGATTCAGTAAAGACTGATGATGACCTGGGCTTCTTTTATGATGTTTTAGCCCAAAACACCATCCTCGAGGATGAGGTGAGCAGACTCAAAGAGCTGCTTGCCAAAATTTCTCAGGATCAACGACCATCTACCCCTCAAAACCCACAGATGGCACCTTCCTCTAAAGGTCTCCCATACACCGAGCCACTCCAAAATACTCAGCCACCTGCCTCTGCTTCTGGCACTATTTCTCAGGGACAGAACCCCCCTGAGCAAATAGCTGCTATCTTTCAACATTCCCTACCTCTCATCACATCAACTATCACTGATATAGTGCTTAAAACCCTTGATGAGAGGCTTCCCTTAGTTATACAACCCTTGATAGAGGATGTTGTGAGCAAAATGCTTTCTGACAATCAAACCCTTGCAACCAATGCAACCAAAAAGGAGGAGATTCAGTCAGTGAAAGGAAAAAGAAAGAGGATTGCAGATTGAAAGAAACTGAGAAGGAGAAGGTGAAGGAAGCTGACATGGAGAAAGTGACTGAAAGTACTAAAGACTTTCATGTCACATACAAGAAAAGGAAGAATGAAAAGGAGACTGACTTGGAGACAATGGTGAAGGAGGCTGATGCCGAACACAGCCGATCAATGGATAACATCATTGATTAGTTGTTTAGGCAAGGTCACGACACTGAAAAACTTGACTCAGAAATCAGAAGACTGGAGATTGAAGAAATCCAAGCTAGATGGGCAAGTTATGATGTGTTGGAAAGGGAAAGGCTAGAAATCATGATCAGGTTCATAGCGAAGTATCTTGGTAGATCATTGATTGAATCAAGGCATGGTCCAGGGACAGCATCTTGGCAATAACCACCAAGATCTATTCGTCTGAAGTATACACCAAAGGATTGGTTATTGAAGCCTTAAATGAAGCTGGTGCTGGGAGCAGGACTGAACTAGTCAAGCAATCTAAAGCCGAACTCACATCCAAAATGCTAGAACAGCCTGTCAAAATTCCCACACTAAAACCCACTAAAACAATCCCTTTACCCCAAAAACCACCACAACCACAACCCACCAAACCAATTCCCTTACCCTCAAAACCAATAGCCGATGATGAACCCCAGAAGAGGAAGAGAAGGGTACTGAGGCTAGAAGAGGAAGAAGAAGATAATGATGAAGATGAAGATAGGCTGCCAATCTCAGCTGTTATACAGTTGCCTAAGGCCAAACGTCACTCTCCAACAATTACTCCTGAAACTCAAAGACAAATTGTGAAAGTGAAGCTATAAGAAGAAGAGCTTCACAAACAACATGATGAGGAATTGTTGAGAAGAGTTGACAAAGCATATGCTGCCACATCTTCAATCATCAACATGAAGAGTAATAACAACTGTGGAACTCAAAAATGGGAAACAGGTCAAATACCTATCTGAATATTATGGGCCAGAATCATTTTTTGAAGGAGGAGCTGAAGAGCTTACCATGGAGGAACAGATAACCTTCCTTGAGGCCTATACAAGGGAGTCATACAGACTAATTGTTGGGAAGTAGATCTCATGGATGGGGTAACAGCTATGTGTCCAGTTCCCCAAGACAGAGTTCCCATTCATCCTTTGCCAAACAGATCGTTGAGACTTCTTCCCACGCTTATGCTTACATGGGTCACTTCTGAGCTGATCTAGAAGACAAAAAGACCAAATCTTTCTGCCATAATAAGTGGGACATCTTGAATAAGTTTAGAGGTTTTGACTGCATTGGTTCAGGGGGAGTTTGTTGGACCAAAAGAACCAATGAGCCTTATCAGAAAAACCTCTAAGTCCCATAGGCATCACAACAACTGCTGAAGACTTGATAAGCTGTTTGACAAAGTTTGAAGACTTCAACAGCTGAAGACTAAAGTACTGAAGATCAAGAGCTGAAGACTAAAGTACTGAAGATCAACAGCTGAAGACTAAAGTACTGAAGATCAACAGCTGAAGTATAAAGACTGAAGACATCAGCTGATGACAACAGCTGAAGTTCAAGTACAAGTACTGAAGCCTTCAGAGTTTGTTCCAATAGCTGAAGAAGCATTCTTCAGTTGTTGTGATGGTTTCCTTTCAGTAGTTTTCTTTTATGTTTCAGTATTTGTAAAACGACCGAAGAGCATGTTCTTCAGTCGTTCTAGTTTCAGTAGTTTCTTTTCAGTAGTTGTAGTGATAGTTAACACTTAGTATTTTTGTAAGAAGATGTCAGTTGTTTTGACATCTTCAGTAGTTGTGTTAACTTTCAGTAGTCTGAATAATTCTGTTAGATGTCACTATCAAATGACATCAGCAGACGTCACATCTCCTATATAAGGAATGTTCCACGACGACATATCTTATATAAGGGATGATTGACCTGATTCTATGTGTGACATTTTGCCACCACGAAAGCATGTATTAAATAAAATATTTGATTTGCAGAATTCTTTCTATAATCGTTTGCTCTTACTTTGATATCAACTGTGTTCTTGTGAATTGTCTAATTCATTGTTTGATTTCCGCTGCAATACTCTCTAATCAATCAAACGTAGATCACTGATCCTAACAAGGAGTCACAAGGGAGGAAAAGTACAAGAAATATGAAGAGCTGATGAAGAATGATAGACAATAGAGTAAACTAGGTCCAAGGGGGAGTTTGTAGATACATATGTACCTAGTTTATGAGCTTAATATAAAATTTCTTTCATGTCTTACATATATGTAATAGAATGCGTTGAATGAAATACAATGTGTGGTTTACGCTTATAATGGTTAATATTTTAATGATTATTGTGTGTTAACGGTTATTGAACTAACTATATAGGTTTGTGGTTGTTTACATAGTTCTTAGTTAACAATGATTGAGAAACGTGCTTAAACTTAATCGTGTGAAGTTCTCGTGCGAATGGACCATGCTAATAGACCATACGCATGAACAACTTCATGCTAATGAACCAGTCACACGACTGAACTAGGAGACTAGATCAGTTGCACGATTGTGACATGAGATTGACTCAGTCACACGACTGAAGCCTAAGTCGTGCGGATGGATCAACTGCATGCTTCAGTTGCACGACTGAACCATACTAATGGTTCAGTCGCACGAATGAGAAACCCTAACCTATAAATACCACTTAATTCGTGGAAAAACTCAAAAATTTGAATACCTACGCACTAAATCGCACCCTAGCCGTCCAGAGACCCTAGAACACATGTTCCAACTTCATAGATCGATGTAAATCATCCTACTATCGTTGTTGACATTTAGTTACATTCTTGGATTGATTTTACATGCGTTCTCACTGATTCGATCGCCAATCAAATAGGATTCCACACTATTTGAGTTGGTATACAAGTAAATCATTTAGTACTCCGTCCGTACACGGTCCCTAACAACATGGGCACTATGCAGGCGCATGGCCTTTCAGGTGCATGGGGAACACTTAGGCGCATGGTCAACTTTTAGGTGCAGTGACACTATTGTGGTGCATGGGCAACAATTAGTCATTTCTGGGCAATTCTAGGTGCATGGGCACTATGCAGGCGCCTGAGTGCCTAGGCGCATGGGAATCCTGGGGGTCTGGACACTTAGAAAATTTCAGCTTATTTCTAGGCGCATGGGTACTATTTGGGCACATGACGTTTTGGGCGTATGGGACACTTAGGCAGTTATTTCTGTTGGGCGCATGGGCCACTATTTAGGCGTATGGGCAGTCTAATTCACACTTTAAATCATAATTCAGTCACCAAACATCACCTATCATGTTCTAAGCTTAAATCATACATTCTAAGCCTTAGAAACACAACCAAAATATCATTAAACACATACATAGCCCAAAATCAAACCCCATCCACAACATACACACATACGGGCATGAAACCCAACTTTATAAAAGCGTACATACATGCATTTCCATCCCCAAAGCAGTTAAAAACAAGTAAAAAATGGGGGGGGGGTACTAGAACTTACCTTTGCAGGCTCTGGTTATGACTTCTTCAAATCCCGTTTACAATTGAGTTCAACCACCTAGAAACCCACCAAAATACACACGACCGAACACACAAACACACATAAGCATACACCCAAGGATAAAGCCAGTTAAGAACATCACAAAACCAAGAATTCTTACCTTGAATTCGACTCCTGCACTTGTTCTTCAAAATACCTGAGAGTTTTCAGCTCTCCTTTCTTTCTCTCTCTAAAAATCTGAATTTTATATGTGTAGAGAGAGTGATGGGCGGCCATGTTTCTTTGTTCACCAACTTTTAGAGATTTTGTACTTTTGACACTTTTTACCCCTTAACTTTGGTAATATATATTTTCTTTCTTTTTCTTCACTTTATTCTTTCTTTCTTTGACTTTTAAAATAACCAGGTGTTACATATCGACATATTACTTCTGCCTATCCTTGACTGCTTTTATGAAGGCTTTGATCTTTTCGAGCTTCTCAGTCATAGCATCGATCATTTCAATACTTCCCAACTCCTTCCGACCAATATCACCCCAACAAATGGGTGTTCTACATCTCCTACTGTATAGCATCTCATAAGGGGGCATACCAATACTAGCATGATAATTGTTGTTATATAAGAACTCAGCTAATGGTAAGTGGTCATCCCAACTTCCTCCAAAGTCAATAACGCATGCCCACAACATATATTCTAGCGTCTAAATCATCCTTTCTGATTGACCATCCGTCTGAGCTCTAATCGCATGCCCAAAGCCGGATGGTAGTGGATCTCGCAATCATAATTCATTATGAGCTCCAACCGTCTCATATGTGTCATGTTCAAGTCCTTCTGTGTAACACCTGCATATATTTTTAAAGTAAAAGAAAGAATAATAAAGTGAAGAAAAATAAAGGAAAGATATTTTACCCAAGTTGAGGGGTAAAAAGTGTCAAAAGGACAAAAGGTTTGAAAAGGTGGGTGTAAAAGGTGATGGCCACCCTTCACTCTTTCTACACCCATACATTCTCGGATGTTAGAGAGAGAGAGTAGCATAGCAGAAGTTTCGGATTTTTGAAGAGGAACAAGCTAAAAATTCGAATTCAAGGTAAGAATTCATGGTTTTAAGTGTTTTTAACTGGCCTTGCCTAGGTTGTATGCTTATGTGTGGTTTTATGTTCGGTTGTGTTTGTTTTTAGTGGGTTTCTAGGTGGTTGAACTCGATTGCAAACGAGTTTGGAAGAAGCCATACTCAAGAGTTGCAAAGGTGAGTTCTAGGACCTCTCTTTTACTTGTTTTAAACGAATTTTGAGGCTGGATATGCATGATTGAACTTTTTATAAAAACTAGGTTTCATACCCCGAATGTTTGAATGTGTGTATGCTGCTGTTATGATGTGATGTTGGACTATGTCCATGTTTGATGATGTTATGGTCGTGTTTCTAAGGCTTAGAATGTAAAATTTAAGCTTAGAACATGATAGATGGTGTTTGGGAACTAAATCTGATGTTTAGAGCTCATATGTCTAAGTTTTAGAATCTACCCAAGTATTCAAAAGAAATGGGGATGAACAGTTAATGCGGATGAGCAGTGACCACTAAGTAAGTCAATGCAGATGAGTAATGTAGAAATACGGATGAATAGTTAATACGGATAAGCATTGACCACTAAGTAAGAGAAATACGGATGAGTACTGAGGAAATGCTGATGAACTAAAACAAATGTGGATGAACAAAAAGGAAAATGAGGGTGAACACTTAGAATAGTTTTTGACTTTCTGGAGAAAAAGTGAAATGTAGGCTTTGACTTAGGAGGTTCCCGGGGGGTTCATGTAAGCCGACTATTGAGGTCATAGATGTTGTGATGGGCATCTATGATGATGTTATGACGTATGATTGATGCTTATGCGTGATGGGTATGATGTATGTTATGTATGTATGATGCCCTGTATGCTGATGTTGACTATGTATGTTGATGTTCCTTACTATGTATGTTTATTTTCCTATGGCTTTGCATTGAATGTTAATGAATGAATGAAAGTATTATATAATGTAAAATAGAAGATAATGAAAGAGGAACATGATGAATGAATGCATGCATTAATGAATGAATGAAAGTAAAAAGGCTTGCAAGCAAATGTACGAAGGTGCACGACTCTGAAATGTCGTAAGCTCAACTGTGTGTGTTTAGCTAACCCTTAAGAATACACGCATGGGTCCTGTCTTTGTGACTGACCAGTGATATAGTATTTGGTTTATAGTGATTACTCACCCGGTGCTGGTGCTAGGCTATGTGCGTTATGGAAGTCATATATGATCTTCGGCCCAGTACCCGCTTTGTGCATACGTTTGGGGTGTAGTGTACAGTTGGCATCTTTGTCGCTTGCCACGATGCTGGTGCCAGGCTATGTGCGTTATGGAAGTCATTATGATCTTTGGCCCAGTACCCGCTTTGTGCATACGTTTGGGGTATAGCTGATGACACTGATCCGGAAAGAGATAAAGAAAGAAAGTGATGAACAATAAAGGGAATAATAATGATATTATCTATGTGTACGTATGATGTGTGATCATGTATGCGGTACCGTATGATTTAAAAGAAAGTAAAGAATGGTTTTGAAAGAAAGTAAAGTACGTTTTATTGTAAAACTAGAACTCACTCAGCAACGCTGACTTTTTATGCATTTTCCAGTTGGCAAGTGAGCATTGCTGAGGATGGCGCGGGCAGCTACTTGGCATTTTGGATGACATTCTTTGGTTAATGTTTTTGCATTGTAATGCGAACAAATGAAAATGTGTAATGAATGATTGTATTAACTTGAAAAAGCATTTATAATGAAATGAAAAGTTACTTTAATGTTTCGCTGTGGTGTTTTATGAAAGTTAAATATAATTATATGTTTTATATGCAATTATTGACCAGCTGTGAGCGTCCCGTGAACGGGACCTTACATTCTGCTTGAAGAAATACTTCAAGCTCTTGTGGTCAGTGAATATGGTGCACTTTTTCCCGTACAGATAGTGACTCCAAATCTTTAATGCAAAGACCACAGCTGCTAGCTCAAAGTCATGAATAGGATCATTAACCTCATGAACTTTCAAATGCCAAGATGCATAAGCTATAACCTTCCCTTGCTGCATCAACACGCAACCCAACCCCGAATAAGAAGCATCTGAATAGACTACTAAATCCTTGCTTCCATCGGGTAACGATAAAACAGGAGCTTGAGTCAACCTCGCCTTCAACTCCTCAAAAGCCTTCTCTTGATCTTGACCCTAAACAAACTTCACATCTTTACGGGTCAATTCAGTCAATGGAGAAGTTATCTTGGAGAAGTCTTGGATGAATCTTCTATAATAGCCCGCCAACCCAAAGAAACTATGGATCTCGAATGGTGTCTTTGGAGAATTCCATTGCATCACTGCTTCCAGCTTCACCGGGTCCACCATAATCCCCTCGGGATTCACCACGTGACCCAAGAAGTAAACTTCGCATAGCTAGAACACGCACTTGGAGAATTTGACGTACAACTTCTCCTTTCTTAACGTCTCCAACACTTCCGGAATGTGACCGGCATGCTCCTCCTCGCTCCTAGAATAAATCGGGATATCATCAATAAACACAATGATTGCTTTATTTAAGATCGGCCGACACACTCGATTCATCAAGTCCATAAAAGTAGTTAGTGCGTTTGTTAAACCAAAGGACATAACTAGGAACTCGTAGTGTCCATAATGCGTGCGAAAATCTATTTTAGGAATGTCTTGCTCCTTCATCTTCAACTGATGGTAATTAGATCGAAGATCTATCCTCGAGAACCAACTGGCACCTTGGAGTTGATAAAACAAATCATCACTTCTTGATAATGGGTACTGATTATTCACCTTCAACTTGTTCAGCTCGTGGTAGTCTATGCACATCCTCATGCTACCGTCCTTCTTCTTAACAAATAGGACTAGAGCACTACAAGGAGAGATACTTGGTCTAATGAACCCCTTATCGAGCAACTCTTACAATTGCTCCATCAGTTCTTTAATCTCGGTCGGAGCCAACCGATATGGTGCCTTAGCAATCGGTTGGGCACCCGGTATCAAATCAATCTGGAACTCAATCTCTCGTTTCGGTGGCACACTGGTAAGTCTTCTTGAAACACGTCCGGAAAGTCACACACAACGGTACATCAGACAGTTGTGGTGTTGGCGTATCCACATCCTTCACGTAGGCCAAGTAGGCACTACATCCACGCCTCATGCACTTCCTGCCACCGCCATCGAAATCACTTTCGGGATCGTAGTGAGTCAATCGCCATAAACCATCACCTAACTCCCGTTAGGCGTTGTCAATCCAATCATCTTTTTTGCGACACACAATGACAGGATCAGTGATCACAAGTTTGATGTATTAGGATTTAAAGCAGCGGAATACAAACAGGAATTAGACAGATTGTAGCAAGCAATCGATACTTGTATGCATTAAGAGCGCATACGGTTATAGGGAGAGAATATATATTTCTGATTTCAAGGAATGTTTATAGATGTAGAATATTTCCAATCAAATCATTCATTCATTCCATTCATTCATTCATCCCCTATTACAATAGGTTGTCACTCCTTATATAGAGTGCAACAATCACTGCTGTTATCACAGAAAGTGACAACTGGCAGATCTAATACAAAAATAACTAACTCTTAACAAACTACTGAAATGTTCATAACTACTGAGAACATATCAGAGTGTTAAGTACAAAATATAAAACTACTGAAACTACAACGACTGAAGACCAAGCTCTTCAGTCGTTTTACAAAACTACTGAAACATAAAAATATAAAACTACTGATATCACAACTACTGAAGAAGTACTCTTCAGGAGTTGTGACAAACTACTAAGGCTTCAGTACTTGATCTTCAGACTTTGACCTTCAGGTGTTTCATCAGCTGATGACTTCAGTAGATATCCTCAGCTGATGTCTTCAGTCTTTGTCTTCAGACTTTGTACATCAGTTGTTGATCTTCAGTACTTGTAAACTCTTCAGCTGTTGTACTTCAGTACTTTGGTCTTTCAGCTTCAGCACTTGTGTTCTTCAGCTGTTGTACTTCAGTACTTTAGTTCTTCAGCTGTTGAGGTCTTCAGCACTTAATCTCCAGCTGTTGAAGTCTTCAGCACTTTGTCAAACTACTGATGAGGCTTTCAGCAATTGTTGTGATACCATGTGGGACTTAGAGGTTTTCTGATCTTGGCTCATTGGTTCTTTTGGTCCAACAAACTCCCCCTGAACCAATGCAGCCAAAACCTCTAACTTATTTATTATCCCACTTATTGATGGCAAAATGTTGGTCTTTTTCCTTCTTGATCAATAGAGAAGATGACCCATGTAAGCTCCGGCCTGGGAAGAAATCTCAAATATTTGTTTGGCAGAGTATGAATGGGAACTCTGTTTTGGGGAACTGGACACAGAGTTGTTATCCCATTCATGAGATTTACTTCCCCATAATGAGTCTGTATGACTCACGAACATAGGCCTCAAGGAGAACAACTTGTTCCTCCTGAGAGAGTTCTTCTACTCCTCTTTCGAAGAAGAACTCTGGACCATAGTACTCTGATAAGTACTTCATGGTCCTGCCATTTTTCAGCTCCACCGTAGTTACCTCCCTATATACAAATTCATCAGGATGGTTGCCTTCAAGGAGTAACTGGAGTTCATTCTTCTGGATGTCTTCAAGCTTCTTATATAGCAACCCTTCTTTATCATCTTGTTTTCTAGTAAAGCTTGAGGGGTCTTCTTTGCTTGGTGAGCTTTCTTGAATTCATCAATGATTTCCCAAGGTGAGACTACAACGGCCAACATGATGGTAGACTTTATTGTTTTTCGTACCTGGCCGTTGTATCTGTGTGGAATAGTTCTTTTATGGATTCTAGAACTCACCCTGGGGTCTGGCCATACTCTCACTCTCTCCTTCTAATACTGAAAGGTGTGCCTGAGAGTGTACAGCCTTTGAGCATGCCCTTTCATGGCTTGAATAGATGATGACTGAGGAAATTCCTTGTCAACCATCTTCAACAGTTGCTCATCGTGCTGTTTCAGCTGTTCTTCTTCTTCTATCTTGACTCTGACCATTTCCCTCTGAGAGTCAGGTGTGATCATGGGTTGACTTCGGGGTTTTGATAGCTTCAGAACAGCAGAGTGTGGCAGACTATCATCTTCATCCTCCTCTTCTTCTTCTTCTTCCATCCTCAGCACCCGTCTCCTCCTTCGGGTACATCACTGGATGATGGTTGTGTTGGTGAAGGAATTGGTGTTGGTGAAGGAATTGGTTTTGAAGAATGAGTATGTTTGGATTTTGGCTTAGAGATTGGTTGGGAGATTTGAGGGATAGGATCTGTTTGAGTGGGTGGAAGGGAAGGTTGATCCAGCATCTTTGTAGTTAGCTTCGCCTTTGTGAGTTTAGCCATCTCTAACCTTTTACCAGCCCCAGCCTCATCAAGGGCTTCCACAATAATCCCTTTGTTGAATTGCTCAGACAGACAGATTCTGGTGGCTATAGCCAGAATGCTGTCCCTGGTCCATGCGCGAATCTCCACTAATGATCTTCCTAAATATTTTGCAATGAAGCGGATCACTATTTCCAATCTCTCTTACTCAAGAGCATCATACCCTGCCCATCGGGTTTGTATCTCTTGCACTTCCAACCTTCTGATCTCACTATCCAGTGTGGCTGTGTCAAACCCCTGCCTGAAGAGTTGTTCAATTATTTTATCCATGGATCGGCTGTGTGTAGTGTCAGCTTCTTTGATCAGCTCCTCCAAGGATTTGTCTTCAGCAGTGTGATCATCAGCACTTCTCTTTCGCTTGTAAGTGAGCAGAGGTTGCTTTTCTTTCTCCTCCTCTTCCTTCTTCTCCTCTGTTCTTTTCCTCTTCTTTCTTTCACTACAGTACTCTCCCCCTTTTTGGTTGCATTGGAGAGAGGGGTTTGTACTGCAGAAAGAGTCTTTTGGACAGCAGCATCAACCAAGGGCTATAAAGTTGAGGAAAGCCTCTCATCAATGGCTTTCGTCACAATATCAGTGATTATGGGTGTGATGAGAGGGAGGGAATTTTGAAGTGCAGCACCTATTTGCTCAGGAGGGTTCTGTTCCTGAGAAGTAGGGCCTGAAGCAGAGGCAGGTGGTTGAGTTTGGAGTGGCTCAGTGTTTGGGAAACCTTCAAGTGAAGGTGCCATCTGTGGGTGGGTAGAGGCAGATGGTCTTGCTCCTTGTGAGAGTTGATCAAGTAGGTTTTGCAACCTACTGACCTTCTCTTCAAGGATTGTGTTCTGGGCAAGAACATCGTAGAAAAAGCCCAGGTCATCATCAGCCGAAGCTGAATCATCTGACCTCCTGCTTAGAGCAGGATTTACATGCACTGGGTGTAGACCAGTTGGTGCATGTGCCCCTTGTGCTTGGTACTGGGGACTTCCAGCCTCAGGACAGTGTCCATCATCAGCTGTGGCCTCTAGTGAGGTCTTAGCAATATTACCAGCCTCATTCTGATCATGTGCTGAGTCAGAGGAGGTGGCAGCCTCACTAGATATTCTAAGCTCCTTGTCTACACCAGGAGATAGAAGTGGTAAACCCCTGTGCTGTGGGTTCTCAAGTGCACTGTGTTCCTCCCCCTCAATTGTAGAGGTATTCCCAGTAGTAAGTGGTTTCTGGGGAGGGGGTGAGGAGTGCAGTTGAGTCAGCACTTGTGCAACTATTAAAGTTGGGCTGTGAGGGGCGGTGTGGGGGTGAAGGGATAGAAACAGTGTGCACCTGGGGAGGTTGGTGCTCTTCAATGGCAATCTCCTCAAGTGAGGAAGATCCCAGATATGTAGGTACCCCTTGTGTGGTTGCTGCAGGCTCCTGATGAGAGGAAGCCTGAGCGGCTATGGCTGGAAGAGTCATTGTATCCACTAGGGGGTTTGGACTAGTGGATATAACTGCGTTTGTGTTGCAGGGGCATCCTCAGGGGACTCAATTCCCTGAGTAGCCGTTTTGGGTTTCTTTTTGGTGGGTTTGGTGGGGACTTTGGATTTGGAGGTGGTGGCTGTGGGTTCCAGCTACGTGGGTTTTCGCAGCTTGGCAGCCATTTTGAGTGTCCGGTCAGAGTTGTGCCGGGAGTATACTTCCGGTAGAACAACGTAGCAGGGACTCCAAGCCAACAAGTCCTCAGCATTAAGCTGGTTTGTAATAATGGCCATTATGAACCGTGGATATAGTATCCAACGGTTGGCAGTTAGTTTTCAGCCATATCCTTGAGCTCTAAAAATATTATTTCTGAAAATTTAGTGGTTGTTGCTCAAGAATAGAATACATTACCTGCTGCCATTTTGTCGACATTTGATCCCAAGACGACTTCTTAGGGGCCAAACATACATTCACCATGTGAAAAATCAGGCGCTCAGCGTCATTAAAGTGTTTCTTCATGATAGTGGAGGCACTGAGATCGCCTTGATATCCATGTTGAGCAAAGGATAGATCTATGGTGCCCTTCGGATATCCAGCAGGAGAACTAGCATCATTCAGTTGAAGAATTTTGCGGATTATTTCAGGAGTGATGACTACTTCTTTGTGGTTTACGACCGACTGGAGGGATGGTGTGTTGTTCTCCCCAGTGGTAACAGTAACATTCATCCAAAATTGTTGAAGGGATTCGGCATGTAGTATGGGATTTAGAAGAAATGCCGTATGGTATTGGGACTGAACCATAAGATCGATAGCAGTATCGAACTTAGTCCAGATGGGCAATTTAGTGAGGTAGGCAACACAGTTGTGTCGCGGTTTAATTTGCATGGACGCCATGGAGAAAAGGGAAGTTTTGGAGAGGAACGTTAGGTTTGAAGAAGATGAAGCATTAGAGCTTAGGTTAGGGGTATTTATAGGGTACGGGTAAGAAAACGATGAAGGATGTGGTGTTAGTCATCAGTAGTTTTAAACGACCGTTGACATGGTATTATCCTTTCAGACGTTGAAACAGCTGAAGTCGTGGTGTTAGGCATCAGTAGTTTAGAAAACTACTGAAGACCGTGGTTTTGACTTCAGATGATTGAAACAACTGAGGACTTGGTGTTTGTCATCAGTAGTTATGAAACTACTGAAGACAGTGGTTTTGTCATCAGCTGTTGTAAACAATTGAAGACTTGGTATTAGTCATCAGTAGTTATAAAACTACTGAAGACGTGGTTTTGCTTCAGTTGTTTAGAATGAAACAGCAGTTGTACAAACGACTGAAGAGAAAGTTCTCTTCAGCTGTTTTCGTCAATTCTTAGCTTTTCAGCTGTTCATACTGTCCTCAACACATTCATCAGTCTTTTTAGCTGATTTCAGTTGTTTCATAGGACATCAGTACTTATCTGTTTTTACTAATTGTAGTAGTTGTAACTGCATCAGTAGTTGTAACTACATCCGTAGTTTAGAACAGATGAAGTACTTCAGTACTTATGAGACATTTAGCCTTCAGTAGTTATAAAAACTACTGAGGGTAAGGGAGCTCATCAGTACTTATATGTGACATAGGTACTAATGATCATCAGTACTTATTACTAAGATCATCAGTAGTTGTCACTTATTCTAGCTACAGCATACCAAGCCTTAACACCAGGTTTTGGAAAGTTGAACTATCCAAAGGCTTAGTAAAAATGTCTGCAAGCTCATCAGCACTAGGCACAAACTTAGGATCAATCAGACCTTTTCAAAACAATTCCTTATAAAATGATGTCTGATCTCTATATGTTTGGTCCTAGAGTGCTGGACTGGATTTTTGACGATGCAAAGAGCTGAAGCACTATCCATTAACAATGGAGTCTTAGTCTCTGAAATGCCATAATCCAGAAGTTGGTTTTGAAGCCAGAGTACCTGAGATGTACAACTTGCAAGAGCAATGTACTCTGCTTCAGCAGTTGATGTAGCAACTGAGGTCTGTTTCTTGCTCTGCCAAGAAATCAAGCAGTTGCCTAGGAATTGACATCCACCAGAAGTTGATTTCCTGGTCAACTTACACCCTGCATAGTCATTGTCAGAAAAAGCAACTAATTTACCAGAATGTCCAGTAGAATACCATAAACCTAGAGATGGAGTGCCTTGCAGATATCTAAAGATCCTCTTGACTGCAATCAGATGAGACTCTTTAGGTGCAGCCTGAAATCTAGCACAAACACATGTAGCAAACATAATATCTGGTCTAGAAGCTGTTAAATACATCAAGGACCCAATCATACATCTGTAAAGTGTTTCATCAACCACTTTACCTTTCTGATCGGTATCCAGTTGTGTGGTGCTGCACATGGGGGTAGAACAGTTTTGTAAATCAAACTTTTGCAAAAGATCTTTTGTATATTTGGACTGATGAATGAAAATTCCATCAGCCTTTTGTTTGATTTGCAACCCCAGAAAGAACTGTAATTCTCCCATGGCACTCATTTCAAACTTCTGTTGCATCAACTTTGTAAAGGCATCACACAACTTTGGATCAGAGGATGCAAAAATGATATCATCTACATAAATTTGAACAAGTAGATTATGCTGCCTAGCTTTCTTAATGAATAAAGTCTTATCTATGGAGCCTCTAGTGAAATTGTTTTCCAGAAGAAAGTTTGATAATGTCTCATACCAGGCTCTGGGAGCTTGTTTAAACCATAAAGAGCCTTATCAAGCTTATACACCCAATTAGGATGTTTATTGTCCTCAAAGCCTGGAGGTTGACATACATAAACCTCTTCTTTAATTTTTCCATACAAAAATGCACTTTTGACATCCATTTGAAAAACTTTAAGGTTTTGATAAGCAGCATAAGCTAAAAACAATCGAATTGCTTCCAGTCTGGCTACAGGGGCAAAGGTTTCATCATAATCAATACCTTCTTCTTGTGCAAACCCCTGAACAACCAGTCTGGCCTTGTTCTTAACAATAAGCCCATTTTCATCAGTTTTGTTCCTAAACACCCATTTAGTGCCTATTGCACACTTACCTGGAGGTAGAGGAACCAGTTCCCACACTTGCTGTTTCTTGAACTGAAGAAGCTCAAGCTGCATGGCATCAACCCATCCATTGTCCTTTAAAGCAATGTGATAATTCTTTGGCTCTTGCTGACTGATGAAGAGAGCATAGAAGCAGAAATTTGACAATTGACTTCTTGTTGATACTCCAGCAGTGATATCACCAATGATTTGAGACATAGGGTGATTCTTCAGATCTTGATACACAATGAGATCTGTGCAAGTGTTTGTAGCAGGCTCAGCAGCAACAGATGGTGATGGTGAATCATTTCCTTGAAACCAATCAGTGGATGGTAATTCAAAGAAGTTGAATTCGAAGAGATCTCATCAGCATTTTTTGTGGATGGTGCTTTGGGAGCTACAGGAACATCAGGTCTAGTTGAGTCAGGCAGCTGATCACTAAACCTGAAGAGGTGAGTACTGCAATCATCATCATCATCAGCAGTACCACCAGGTGGTGAACTGTTGACAGGAGCAACAGTAGGAGTTTGATAAGGAACATATTGCAGTATGTCCAAATCAAATAACTCCACAGGGCTTTGTGGAATCTTGTCCTTTGGAGATTCATTGAACTTAACATGTAGAGTTTCTTCAACCATCTTTGTTCTGCAGTTGAAGACTCTGTATTCTTTGCAAGTAGATGAATAACCAACAAAGTACCCTGCATCCACCTTAGGATCAAATTTATGGAGTTGATCCTTTGTGTTGAGAATAAAACAGGGACACCCAAATGCTTTGAAAAATGAAATCAGAGGAGCCAAATGATGGAGGACTTCATATGGAGTCTTCATCAACCTCTTATTTACTAAAACTCTATTTTGCACATAGCAAGCTGTGTTGACAGCTTCAGCCTAAAAGGTCAGTGGCAAACCTGAGTCAGCCAGCATAGACCTTGCAGCTTCAATGAGGGTCCTGTTCTTTCTCTCCACTACTCCATTTTGTTCTGCAGTCCTTGGAATGCTGAACTGCCTTTTGATTCCCTTTGAAAGATAGAAGTCATCAAGTGTATGATTTCTGAACTCAGTTCCATTGTCACTCCTAATACACTTGACTGGAAGGGAATACTGCTTCTCAATATACAGCACAAAGTGAATAATCTTCTGAGCAGCCTCATCCTTTGAATGTAGAAAGAAAGTCCATACAAATCTGGAGTAATCATCCACAATTACCAGACAGTATTTCTTCTTTGCCATGCTCATTACTCTCACAGGACCAAATAGATCCATATGCAGTAATTGCAAGCAGGCAGTGGACTTAGACACTTCAATAGGAGGGAATGAGACTTTGTGCGTTTTCCTTTTAAACACGCAGTGCAGGTTTCATCACAGTGGAACTCCTTTATTGGTAAGCCTCTGACTAAACTATTGTGGTAAGCTGATTCATGTTTTTGAGATTAACATGACCCAGCCTCCTGTGCCACAGTTTAGATTCTTGAGAAGAGGCTTTGGAAAATAGGCAAGGATTGCCTTTGAGATCTATCTTCTTAGAAAGATCTAAGGCATACACTCTTCCTGTCCTGTTGGCTGTCAGGAGAGTGTGATCATCCAACACCTTGTCAATCAAGTGCAAAACTTTGGATGACAGAATCGTACAGTTTTGACTGGTGAAAAGGGAAACATGGCCTTTATCACACATTTGACTGACACTCAAGAGATTGTACTTGAGATTTTCCACATGATTAACATCATCAAATTTGATTTCTCCATTGGAGACAAAGCCCTTACCGATGATGTAACCCCTAGCATCATTGCCAAAAGAGACAAATCCTTCTTTCCTTGAGAGTAGTCATGAAGAAGAGAGTGTTCCCAGTCATGTGATAGATCCCCCACTGTCTACATACCAGATGCTACTTTGGCATGTTGAAGAACCCTGCAACAATAAACAATTAGTTAGTTTTAGAGACCCAACCTTTTGGTTTTGGGCCTGGTCTCATCAATAGATGGTAAACTAACAGGTTTATTTGAAACAACAACCTGAGAGGAAGAAGATGGTGTAGAAGAGGAGTCCTTTGGCTTGGACCTCCTTTTCTGTGGTTTCAACATAGGAGCACCTAGTTGGTTAACTCTACCCAACAGATGTTGAACCATCATAACCAGCTGTTTCTGATTTTGTGATAAAGCTTTAAGCTCATCAGACACATTGCTAGTGGAGTTTGATAAGTTCCTATGTTGCACCTTCTTCTTCTGAGCACCCTCAGTTGTCACCTGTTTAACCCCTTCCTTTTTGGATTTATTTGAGGACTTAAGGGTTACAGGATTTGATGTTGCTGATACAAATGTGGTCTCAAACTCAGTTTTCATTTTTACCATTTTCTCATTATTTCTTCTTTAGTTTGAGTTTGGAACCTCTTTTGTACCAACAATCATCTGTAAGATGATTGAACAAACCACATACTTCACATGGTTTCTTCTTCATCTTAGGTTGATCATCAACTAAAGAGGGTGAAGCAACAGAAGACTTGTTCTTCAATGCTTTGGAAGCATTGTTTGCTTTCTTGACAGCCTCTTTAGTAGTCTTCAAACTCTTTCTACTGCCAGTTTTCTTCTCTTCAGTACTGACAGCAATTGAAGTTTGAACTTCAGGTGTTAAATCCTACTCTCTAGTCCTTTCAGGACCTTCAGAATTAACTCCTGAGTTGATCAACTCATTAATCATGTGCATGTCAGCATTTGAACCATCAACATCAGCTGATAGGTTCAAAGAGGGCTTGATGCTGACTGCTACTTCTGATTGTGCTGTATCAGAAGGTAGATCACATGATGTGTGATTGGTTATCACTCTCACCATCAGATTCTACCTCTGCTCTTGGAGTAAAATCTGTAGGTGGAGCAGTGTGATTGTAACCAATTCCAAACTTCACATTTGAAGCAGATTGCTTACTAAGAAGCATTTCAAAACCTTTGCATGATTGTACCCATCTATCACACTCTACCTGGGTAACTGCAAGGGTTTCTTTGAGATCTTTGTACTTCTCTAGAAGTACTTCTTCTCTAGCCTTATCATCAATTATTTGGCAATTCAGTTTATAAATCTCATCATCTTTATCTTTAAGCACAGACTCAAACTCAGCTTTATTTTTGGAAATTGTTTGTTCTAGCTCAATGTTCTTATTAATTAGAGCTACATTTGCTTCTCTAATGGAAGCAAATGCTGCTATGCATGGTTCAGAACATAATTTGGCTTTTGCCTCAGAGGATACCTGTGATACCTGAGATGTAGAGGCATTAGAAAATGAAGTATCAGCGGACTCCAAAGCCATAAGAGCTAGATTCCCAAAAGGACTGTCACCACCATGTTGACCAGCACCTGAGAACAGTTGATCATGACCAGACATGTCATCTGGTAAACTGCTCCAGTCAACAACTCCTGGGGTGAAGAAGCTGTGTTGTTTAGGTTGAGTTTGTTGATGAGATTGGGAAAGCTGAGGTTCTGGTAGTGCATGAGGTTGTGGTGCCATAGGAACTTGAACTTGAGTTGACTGTGGCATGTAATAACAAGGGTAAGGATATGGCATTTCACCCTGAGGAACAAAATATGCTGGAGATGGTTGTTGAGGATGATGACTAGAGGTGACAGGATGTTGCCCTCTGTGTTGTTGACTATTGCCAGGAAATTCACAAAGGGTGCAGTGGAGTTAGATCCAGTTGATCTAAACTCTCTTGCAAAGTGTCCAAGCCTTTGACATTTGAGACACCTCAACTTGCTCTTGTCAAAACCAACTTTGGTTTTGCCAGAGAGTCCTGGGAATTTTCTTCCAGTTCTTTTATAGAACTTCTGAGATCTGATATTTATCAAGGCCATTTGGCTTAAAATATCCATCTCTTCTAAGTCATCATCAGCAATCCCCTTGAGATCATCCATGATGAAGCATAGATTGTCATTATTACACCCAGTAAACTGACCATCAACACTCACAAATGCAGAATCAGAAGTGCTTGAAGAGAAATTAATATGCTCATCATACTGGCATTCAGATGAAGCATATTCTGACTCATGACCCACCAAAGCAGTGTTGCCTGGTACAAAGTCTTCAGTGAGCTTTCCAGATGAAGACAGCTTTCTCTTCTGTTCTATCTCTCTCTCAAACGTGAGCAGTTTCCCATGGAGTTGGGTGAGAGATAGTTTGTCCAAACTTGCACTGGAGCGTAGGACAATAGTATATGTGTCCCATCTCTCAGGCAGTGATCTGAGAAATCTGTTATTCATCTGAATATTGGTGTATTCAAGTTTGACCTTTTAGTTCAGAGATCAAACAAGAGAACCGCTCATATTGTTGAGTCAGTGTCTCACCCTTTCTATGAGAGAATGTCTCATATTGTTGGGCAAGAATTTCTCTATTATTTGCCAAGACCTCATCTGTTCCTCCAAATTGTTCTTTCAAGGCATTCCAGAGGTCATGGGCAGTTTCATGATGCATTAGCCCATAATAGATTTCATTTGGCAGTGCCATGGCCAGAATTCCATGGGCTTTTGCATCAATTTCAAGCAACTTCTTGTCCTCATCTGAGTATTGCTCCCTCCTCTTCGGAACCATTTGATTGGTTTCCGGGTTATTCACCATAGGCTTGTGTGGACCATGTACCACTGATGTCCAACACCCTGCGCTGTTAACAGACAGGTGATGGAGCATACGTCTTTGCCATATGTTATACTCATTCCTAACCAGCATTGGTGGCTTGGTTGAGGAACCAGTATTGTGAGGATCATTGGAGGGAGTAGTCATTTTCAGTTCAAAAACAATTCAGTTCAAGCTTTTAAAAGTTTTAAACAGACCACAACAAACTCAATAAAAACCAAGAGAAGATCTCAGGATGAATGAGCAGAAATACAGAAAATTCAATCTCTATAACCGTTTCTTGCAATAACAAAAGCTAATTCAATCAAACTTAGATCTTGAATAGCAGTTTCAATGATCAATTATTAGATCGATCAATGATTAACCTGCTCTGATACCATTTGACAGGATCAGTGATCACAAGTTTGATGTATTAGGATTTAAAGCAGCGGAATACAAACAGGAATTAGACAGATTGTAGCAAGCAATCGATACTTGTATGCATTAAGAGCGCATACGGTTATAGGGAGAGAATATATATATTTCTGATTTCAAGGAATGTTTATAGATGTAGAATATTTCCAATCAAATCATTCATTCATTCCATTCATTCATTCATCCCCTATTACAATAGGTTGTCACTCCTTATATAGAGTGCAACAATCACTGCTGTTATCACGGAAAGTGACAACTGGCAGATCTAATACAAAAATAACTAACTCTTAACAAACTACTGAAATGTTCACAACTACTGAGAACATATCAGAGTGTTAAGTACAAAATATAAAACTACTGAAACTACAACGACTGAAGAACAAGCTCTTCAGTCGTTTTACAAAACTACTGAAACATAAAAATATAAAACTACTGATATCACAACTACTGAAGAAGTACTCTTCAGCAGTTGTGACAAACTACTGAGGCTTCAGTACTTGATCTTCAGACTTTGACCTTCAGGTGTTTCATCAGCTGATGACTTCAGTAGATATCCTCAGCTGATGTCTTCAGTCTTTGTCTTCAGACTTTGTACATCAGTTGTTGATCTTCAGTACTTGTAAACTCTTCAGCTGTTGTACTTCAGTACTTTGGTCTTTCAGCTTCAGCACTTGTGTTCTTCAGCTGTTGTACTTCAGTACTTTAGTTCTTCAGTTGTTGAGGTCTTCAGCACTTAATCTCCAGCTGTTGAAGTCTTCAGCACTTTGTTAAACTACTGATGAGGCTTTCAGCAATTGTTGTGATACCATGTGGGACTTAGAGGTTTTCTGATCTTGGCTCATTGGTTCTTTTGGTCCAACACACAATGTTTGCCTTGTACTCCGCCAACCAATCCATTCCTAGGATTACATCGAAACTGCCTAACTTCATCATGAATAGTCTAACAGAAAACTTATGGCCTTCTAATTCCATGTGTTGCGACCTTCTATCATCTCAAAAATCCTGGTAGACTTACCTATGGAAGTTTCTATATCGAAAGGCTTATCTATACGCCTACTACTAATAGGAAATTTAGCATAGAAAGAAGCAGAAATAAAACTTTTACTAGCACCAGAATCAAATAACATAGAAGCAAGAGTTTGATTTACTAAAAATGTACCTGACACAACATTGGGGTCCGTCCTAGCCTCCTCCTGCGTCATCGTGAATGCCTTGGCGCTCACCCTCTACCCTTCAGTCCCGGTCATCTTCTTCCCTGCTCTGGAACTTTCAGCCCTTGGCTTCATGCAATCCTTACTCAGATGGCCATTTTCCCCATATTTATAACACCTTATAACTCCATAATCTCTAGCCATATGACCAGGCTTCCCACATTTGAAGCAAATGTTGTATCCCCATTTGCATTCCCCCACATGTTCCTTCACGCATTACCACATCTCTTTGATCCTGCACCGTATGTGACCACACACCGGTCACCCACCTTCGCCACCTTATTGTTTGGAGGGGCTCTGCCACGTCCAAACCATTTCCCGTTCCAGTTCTGGTCACCACCACCTTTCTTGCTCACTTCAGCCACCACCACTTCCGCTCATCATACAACCTTCCACTAAATCAACCATCGACCTAAATGTACTCGGCCTAGTGGCAATAAGGTGCTTGCAGATATCCACCGGAAGTCCATGGATGTACCTCTTAATCTTTCGTGACATAGGTGTCACCTGACCCGACACTAGTCATGCCATCTCCTTAAACTTGGTGGTGTACTGCTGGTGTGTCATTGTCCCCGCCTCTAGCTACAAGAACTCCCTCTCAACCCTGTCCATCTCCAATGAGGACAAAACTCTTCAATCACCAACTTCTTCAACTTCGGCCACCTCATTCTCCTGATAGCCTTGGTACCCTCGGCTTGGACAATATTGTCCCACCAACACAATGCCGAGTCAACGAATGAGTGGGCAACAAACTTCACTTTTGATCTTCTTGGCACTCGCTGATATCAAGCACAACCTCCATCTCTCTCACCCATCGGTGAGCAGCAGTAGAAGTGCCATTAGCATCAAAAGTAGGGGGCTTGCACCTTTGAAATGCCCTATAGTTACAGCCTCGAGCTGCCTCAAGCACAGGCTCTTCCTCGTCCACTTCCTCTTCATCAGTTGAGACAACCGTCTCAGTCTCTGGTTGCTCTCTATCTCCTATGGACCTTCTCCTCTCCGTCTCAGGACCAAGACGTAAAGGTCATTATATCTTGAGGCTGACATTAAGACTTGGTCCTCCGGAATCACATAATCCATTTTCAGGACATAGCACTTCTTATTGTCGAAAACTACTTTAAATCCCTTGTCACATATTTGGGAAACATAAAGCAAATTATTTTGAAGTTGTTAAACATAGTTTACCTTGTCAAACTTCACTTTCTGGTTCCTTACTTCCCCTTGAGCTGTGATGTACCTTCCTTTGTTTCCAGCAAATGAAACATGACCTCCTTTGATTTGTTTGACGTTTGATAGGAGTGCCCGGTTTCCAGTCATGTGCCTTGATGCTCCGCTATCTACAATCCAAGTGTTTGTTTCAGCACTATAGCGAACACCCTGCACATTCAATTGAAAACATTAGTTAAGGTGAGGGACCCAAGCCTTAACCAGCTTGGGTGTCCCAGAGGCATTACACATAAAAAATTCTACCCATTGTCCTTTTGAGGGTGAGGGAAGATCATTTGTATTCTTGTTCTCATTACCATACATAGACTTTTCTTAAGCCAGCTGTTGGATCTAGAAAGGCTGGTGCAACCAAAACCAAGTCACTTAGAAGATTTTGGTACAACAAATAAAGGACTTCCGAAGCTAAGTGTGGAACTTCCGAAGGAAAAAGGAGCTCTTCCGAAGACAAAGTGTAAAACTTACTTCCGAAGGAAAAGTTCCAACTTTCAAAGACAAAGAACCTACTTTCGAAGTTCAAGACTTAGAAAGAAAGATCGGAAGTCAACTTCCGAAGTACAGAAGTCCTCAAGCCTCGGAAGTATAGAAGCCTCTTCCGAAGTATAAGTGGCTTCGGAGGAACTTGTTCTTCCGAAGCCAACTTACCTTCAGAAAACACTGCTATTATCCAGTGGACATAGGTATGATCTCCCTGACACACCACTGCAAATCTCTGAGATACTGCATGGCGTTTTCTTAAAAGCCATGCAATTGACCATACTTTAGTCCACTATTTACCTTTTTATGTTAGTACAGTTGCCATCTTTAGTTGGTGACAAAAGGTAAGTCATGGACATGTCATGCTACCATATCTTAGATGATACTTTATCTAAGATACCTTAACTTTAGCATTGTAGTATATGCTTTAGTCTTAGGTTTCCAGCTGGTATCAAAGTATATCCGGCTGTAGGATCTAGTATATATAGTCTCTCATTGTAACTCATGTATCATGCTTGTAAGAGTGTTTTAATATCTTGAGTTGAGAAGTAATATATACAAGTGCCTTGAAAATTTATTTCTATGTGTTCCTTTACTACTTATTATATTATTATCAACTCTTGTAAAAGACTTTACTTCATCTAAATTGAGTGTTTCTATAAGTGAGTTTGAGAGAAATCCAAGTGTTTAAGTGACAAACCCGATCCTGTAATTGGTATCAGAGAATTTTAGGCTCTTGATTGTGAGATCTTACCATCCTAATCAACCTGTTTTTCACTCCTCCTTATACCTCACTCAAAATGCCCCTCAACAAATCTGAAGTAGAGATGGGGATGATGACCAAAGCACCCATCATCACCCCTGAAAACTTCAGGTCCTGGAGCAGAAGAATGGAAGGCTTCATCAGGTATCAAGACAGCAAAATGTGGCAATCCATTGTCAATGGCCCGTATAAGCCACAAGTAGCTGGTGGAAATGGTGCCATGATCGATAAATCTGTTGAAGATTATTCTGATGAGGACAGGAAGAAGCTTGACATTGACAGCAACGCTATGACTGTTCTCATGACTACAATTCCAAACTCTATCATGGTGGGGTTTGAGCATTGCAAGTCTGCCAAAGAACTTTTTGATGCGCTTGCTCAAATGTACTCAAGCTCAAATGACTCCAAGAAGGAATCACTAAAGCAGCAGTTCAAGAACTTCACCCATGTTGCTGGAGAGACTCTTAGCCAGCAATATTTTAGGTACATGGATCTCATTTCTTCCCTTCAATCTGTGGGAATTGCTCATGAACTCAGAGACCTTACAAGAAAGTTCATGAGTGCATTACCCAATGAGTGGACGTTCTACTGTGTCTCTATCAAGAGAACATAAAATCTTAATACACTCACCATGACCGAACTATATTGGATCCTTGATGGATACCGTTTGGAAATGAAAAGTAAGAGGGGTCGTCAACAATACCTGACTTACATCCAGCAGCCATCTTGTTCTTTTGGGCCATACATCACATTTCCTGAGACTCCAAGGTCTCAACAAGCTCAGCAAAGCTCCTTTAAGGATAGCTGTGCTTTTGTCTCAGGAAGTGGACACTCAAGTGATTATCAATACTGCTTTGATAATCTAGAGTGTTTCAGTCCGGATGACGTGGAATACGTGGACATAGTCCAACAAATGGCTCTTCTAACCTACAGAGCAAAGAAGTTTTTTAAGAAAACTGGAAGGCAATTTCCCCAGAACCCAATCAACAGCAAATTTGGGTTTGACAAAACCAAGGTCAAATGTTACAACTGTAACCAACTTGGTCATTTTTCAAGGGAATGCAAGGCTCCCAAGTCCAACCTGGGAACCCCACAGGCCTCCACACATCCCTCTACACCAAAGCCCACCGAAAGTCAACTGAAACAGCTGCAATGGCTCAAGAAGTTGACTGGAGCTTCATGGTACAGGATGTGACTCCTGCTCAAGCACTCATGGCCGGAACAGATGAAAATAAGGTATATGAACATCTCTGTACTCCTGCCTGTATTGCTAAGGTTAAATTGTATCAGGACTACATATGGAGATTAAATCTAATATTGAGTCTTTAAATGTTTTGAAATCTAACTTTAAAAGGGCTGAATCTGACTACCAAAGAAAAATTGAGGAGTTAGAGAAAACTGTGTCCCTATTAAAACATGAACACACAAACTATAAGACTCAGATAAAGGATTTAATATCCAAATTGACTGAGGCTCAAGCCAGCTTGTCACAGTTGAGGCTCAAGCCAGGAAGTATGCTATTTTCGAGCAAAACTTCCAAGCCATTCTTGCATCATCCTCTCACTCAAAACTTTGTTACCAAAACAAAGGAGGGTTGGGAACCAATAAAATTGCTCCACCACACTCTTATAAGTCTATAAGACAACAAAGGTGTGGTACTGAAGAGCAAGAGGTTCCATCTGCTGACCACCTTCTCATAAGTCAAAGAATGATGCAACTATGGAGACCATCACAAGGAAGAACCAGGTAATTATGTCCTCCCTTACCAATGATGATCAAACCCTGACCACCAAAGCCAAAAGAAGCAGATCTAAGGCAGCTAGAAAAACTGCCAAGAAAGTGGCTAAGTCCAAGCTAAAGATAGACCCAAAGCAAAAGGGTATATTCATCTCAGCTGGATTCCAGGTGGTTGGAAACTCTGATTCAGGAAAGGGGTGTAGTACCAGCACTCCTATCCTACCAAAGGATCAGAATTTAAAGGGAAAAGTTGCTGATGAAGATAAAAAGAACAAGAAACAGCAATCCTCAAATCCCCAAAAGATTAACATTGCTTGCATAATGTGTGGTCTGCAAAACTACATGGCCAAAGATTGTTACTATAATCCTGCTAGCACACATTATGCAAATAGTGTTAAAAAGGAAGGAGCCAGGGAAGGTTTCTCATTTGGAACATATCAAATGGTTCAAGTGATGAAGAAGGGAAAGCTTGTTTCCAAAGCAAGGCTGCTTTCGGAAGAAGATTCTTCTTCCGAAAGAAAGAAGGCTTCAGAAGATAAAGCTGTCAAGACTCAGAAGAACAAAAGAGTCCCCTTGAAACCATCCTAGAAGAAGACTGCTTCGGAAGAAAAGGTGGTGAAGGCTTCTTCAAAAGAAAGAAGCTTCGGAAGAATGCCAAGCTACAAAAGCTTCAACAAGCTCATCCTCCATGATCAACCAAGGGATGAAATGGAAGATCAAGGAAGATGTTGTAGCCCAAACCTCTTCTTCAAAGACATCCATTGAACCCCAATGCATAAATTTTGGTTCAATTTTGTCATTATGTTTGGAAGAACCCAAGACCAATAAAGCTTGGGTTTCCAACCAAAACTAATCATCTCATCTTATGTGCAAGGACATCCATATGACAATAATAACAACATTTGGATTGTAGACAGTGGATGCTCCAGGCACATGACAGGGAACAGATCTCTCCTTCAACAATTTAACATTATGATGGAGGTCATGTCTAGTTTGGAGGTGAGGCCGGAGGATATATTTCTGGCAGATGGAGTATATCCAATGGTAAATTAAAAGTTGACAAAGTTCACTTTGTCAAACAGCTTGAACACAATCTGTTAAGTGTTTCTCAATTCTATGATCAAAAGCATCAAATGCTTTTCACAGAACATGAGTGTATTATCCTCAAACCAAGGATGACAATTCCTCCAGAATTGGTGCTTCTTAGATCTCCCAGGAAAGGGGATATGTACAAGCTTGATATGAACAATGCTTCCCCAATGGGTGAAGTATCATGCTTTCTTTCGAAAGCTGATAGTGATGAGTCAACACTGTGGCATAAACGTATGTGTCATGTAAATTTTAAGACAATGAATAAATTGGCTAAAAATAACTTGGTACATGGTTTTCCTAAAAAGGAGTTTTTCTACAAAGACAACTGTGTTACATGCCTGAAAGGGAAACAACACAGGACATCTCATAAATCCAAATGTGTTAACTCTATCACTACTCCATTGCACTTATTGCACATGGATCTTTTTGGTCCCACAAGTATAATGAGCATTGGAAGGAAATCATATTGCCTTTTGATTTGATGATTTTACAAGATTCACATGGGTATTCTTTTTAAGAACTAAAGATGAAACTGCTAAAACATTAAAATCTTTTATTCTTAAAATAGAAAATCAAATTGATCACAAGGTTAAAATAATTAGAAGTGATCAAGGGACTGAGTTTAAGAACATCGATCTTGACTCATTATGTAACTCAAAAGGGATTGCCAGACAATATAGTGCTCCCAGAACTCCTCAACAAAACAGTGTTGCTGAGAGGAGGAATAGGACACTTATTGAGGCTGCTCGAACTATGTTAGCTGATTCAAAGCTACCTCTAACATTCTGGGCAGAGGCAGTCAGCACTGCATGCTATGTGCAGAACAGAGTTCTTGTAGTTACCCCATGGAAAACTCCTTATGAGCTATGGAACAAGAGGCCACCGTTCATTGGCTTTCTAAGGTCCTTTGGTAGCAGGTGTACCATACTTAACACAAAGGACAATTTGGCAAAATTTGCTGAAAAGTCGGATGATGCTATCTTTGTTGGATATTCTTCTAGCTCCAAAGCTTAGAGAGTATACAACATTAGATCACAATTTGAGGAGTCATCCAATATAGTTGTTAATGAGCACACTCCTTGTGTTAGAGGGATGGACCTGATCACATCTTTGATTTAAATTGTTTCCAAACTATTCTAAACCCTCTTGTGAAAATGTTTCAGTTGGGATAGGTGCTCAAATGATGTGATGTTGCTGATGATCAACTGTTTGAGCTTCCCAGGCCTAGACCAAATTCTCCAAGTGCTGCAATACACCAAGCTTCCACTATTCACAGATCCAATAGTCTAACTATATCAAGGAATAGTGAAGCTTCAACAAGTGAATCACCTACCGCCCTCAAAACTCATTAGGTGATCCACGACAACACCAGGCAGAAGGAAGTAGTATTTTGAAGGAACATGCAACTGTTAATACTACTTCACAGCCAACTATTGATGATGTTTCTCATTCATTCAATCAGTCCTCATTGAATGACTTTGAAACAACAGCTGGACAGAGTGTTCCAGTTCCTGAGCAGAATATGTCTAACTTGGATCTATCTTTACAACTGGAAGTGATTCCTCGTCTTAGGATTCACAACACTCATCCAACTGAGAACATCATAGGGAATGTCTCTGAGGGTGTGAGAACAAGAGACAGACTCATCAGGGAATGTCTGCTTGTACTCATGCTTTCTATCTCAGATGGAACCCAAGAAGGTAGAAGATGCCTTGAAAGATAGTAGCTGGCTTGAATCGATGCAAGAGGAGCTGCTTCAATTCAAGAGACAGAGGTGTGGAACCTATGTCCGCTACCATCTGGTCAAGTACCTATAGGCACCAAATGGGTTTTCAGAAACAAGAGAGATGATAGAGGCTTGATCATCAAGAATAAGGCAAGACTTGTAGTTCAAGGATACACTCAAGAGGAAGAATCGATTATACTGATGTCTTTGCACCAGTTGCAAGACTTGAGGCATCAGGATCTTCCTTGCTTATGCTGCATCCAAGGACTTCACAATATACCACTTGATGTCAAGTGTGCATTTCTATATGGGGATATAGATAGGGAAGTCTATGTATGCCAACCTCCAGGATTTGAAGATCCACAGCACCCCAACTATGTGTGCAAATTGGATAAAGCTTATATGGGCTGCAACAAGCACCTAGGCTGGTGTGTATGCCTTTGTCTCAGTTTCTTCTAAAGAATGGCTACACTAGAGGTACCATTGATAAGACTCTCTTTATCAGAAAGTCTGGAAAGGACATTTTGCTCGTACAAGTCTATGTTGATGACATCATATTTGGTTCCTCAAATGACCAAATGTGTAAGAACTTTGAGAGCATTATGAAGAAAAAGTTTGAGATGAGCTCCATGGGAAAAATGGACTTTTTCCTTGGAATTCAGGTAAAGCAACTGAAGGAAGGGTTCTTCATTAATCATCTAAATATGTCTCTGTCATCTTAGAAAGATTTGAGATGAAGGATTGCAAGCCTGCCAAGACACCCATACCCAGAAACCATAATCTTTGTCCTGACCTTGAGGGGGAGATACCGATCAACATCAGTATAGGGCAATTATTAGTTCTCTGATGTATCTAACAGCCAGTAGACCTGATATCATGTTTGCTACTTACATTTGTGCAAGATATCAAGCTGCTCCAAAGGTGTCTCACCTAGCTGCTGTTAAGAGAATCCTCAGATACCTCAAAGGAGCACCTAAACTAGGTCTCTGGTATCCCAGAAATAAGGATTTCAATCTTTATGGATACTCTGACAATGACTATGGAGGCTGCAATACTGACAAGAAATCAACATCAGGAGGATGTCAATTTCTTGGTGGAAGGATCATCTCATGGCAATACAAGAAACAATCCTGTGTCTCTACATCAACTGCTGAAGCTGAATAATTGCTGCTGCTAGCTACTGCGCTCAACTGCTATGGATTCAAAATCAAATGTTAGACTATGGATTTAACTTTATGAGTACTCCTATCCATATTGACAACAACAGTGCTATGTCCATTACTGAAAATCCGGTGAAGCACTCCAAAACAAAGCATATTGACATCGGGTATCATTTCATTAGAGATATTCATGAGAAAAATCTAATCAAGTTATCAAGTTGATTGAAATGAACAATATGCTGATCTGTTTACCAAAGCTTTGATGAACAAAGGTTCAAGTATCTCATAACAGCTATTGGGATGATAAACATTGATTAATTTGATCTCTTTTGAAAACCTTTTTAATATGTAAGTCTTGCGTCAATACAATTTAAGCCCTGTTACAAGAAATTCTCTCTGAAATTTTCTAAGTGTAAATTCCTTCCGAAGAGAAATTAACCTTCGGAAGACATTCTCATATCTTCCGAAGCAAAATTTCTTAAAGGATAACTTTCTTCTCGGAAGAATTTTTGGCCTCGGAAGAAGCGATTGATTGTATATCAGATCTACTTCTGAAACTTACAAATTCTCTATTCGGAAGCAACTCTAACCTTCGAAAGCAAAGTTTTGGCTTCGGAAGTAAGAATCGCCTTCGGAAGACAAGTTACCTTCGGAAATGTTTTACACTCGGAAGAGAGATTTCACTGTGTAACGTCAATTTCTTGGGCCCCACACAGTAAAAAGCAAATATTTTGTTAATGATGTCAGATTATATAACTGATTTTAAGCCTAACCCCACTGTCATTTCATCCACTAAACCATCACATCACCTTATCCTTACCCCCATTACCGCCTTTCCACAATCTTTTAATTAATCTCGACTACTCAATTTCATTTTCTTACTTGAAAATTTTACTGCCCTAGAAATTTCTCCTCTCCAACTTTACCCCAGCTCAAATCATCCCCATCACCTTTCCAAATGGCATTCAACCCTCAACACAACCAAGTCGCACTTCTTGATTCTTCAAGAGATGTTGACTTCTCTGACATCATCTCCTTTCTAACCCAATCTACTAACTACACCGCTCTGACTGTAAACCCCACAATTTACTCAAACCATATGTCTGAATTTTGGGCAAATGGTCAGATTGAAACCCTAAATGGGGTTCGTGTCATTCGATCAGCATCTATGGCCAGGAGTTGGTCATTTCTGAACAGATCATTAGGGAGCATCTAGAGCTTCATGATGAGGGCGCTCCAACGGAATTCCCCAAAGTAGATTTGGACAATTCTTATCTCCAAATGGGATATGGTGGAGACGTTAGCAGGTCAACTGTCTACAAATTTAACTTCTCTTACAAATGGAAGTTCCTGCTGCACGTGGTTCTTCACTGCTTGTCGAATAAATCTGGGGGATGGGATCAAATCCCATATGAACTTGGGTGCCTAGTTCATGGGTTGGTGAAAAGCCTCCGCTTCAACTATTCAAGATTTGTGCTGATTAACCTCATGGGAAATCTTCAAAAGGACCAATTCTTCATGTATCCTAGGTTTCTCCAACACATAATCAACTGGGAGCTGGACCAGAGCAAGCTTGTCTGTGCAGTTGTTCTAACTGTTCCTCAAATGAGGCCAACCATCTTCAAGACTTTGAAGAGAATGTCCACCAACTTCACCCGAAGAGATACTGCACTTCTTCCAGGTATGATTGAGCCAATGGCTCCTGGTGACATCCCTGTTAATCCCCAAGTGATGACCCACACCAACAACTATACTTTCTCCAACCATTACCTTTACTTATCAAGACGTCCCAACGAACCCTTGTTCAATCTTCTCTGATTGAACAAGCTCCACATGTTCTACCCAAAAAGGCTAGAGTGGAACAAAGGGCTCCCACTTAGCCTGAGGTCCAACCATCCTTCACAATTGACCTCAATATGGGTCTTGAGTCTCCTCAGTCTCAGACCAATGAGCCCGCAACCCAAGCTGAAAGCCCTCAGGGTGAGTCTCTATACTCCCCTGAGCAGCCAAAAAGGGACAACCCTATCACAGGCTTATGCCTTTAGACATTGATCAAAGTCCCGGGTCATTAGGTTTCACTTCCATATCCTTTACTGACCTTTTCATTGGAACTGATGAAGAGATTATTTCTCTTAAGGGCAATGAAGTTTATCCACAACACCCTCTCAAGGATCAACAGAGCCCAAGAGACCTCTTATCTCTAGCCCCCATCAGCAAACCTTTACTGAGGTGAGTCCCACTGATGTGGAGGGGACTCATGTAGATTCAGCTGCCACTACTAAAGGAGTCTCAATGGATCCTCAGGAAGACTGAATCTACGACAACCATGCCCTTTGATGACTCTGAAAGAGACATCTTTGAGCAAGGAAACCAGGGTGCCTAGAAACCATATCTGGTGGTGAGGATGAACATACAAGGTATGTTACCTCATCTCCCCGTGATTCTTCAAAAGAAGATGAGGGAAGAATGCAACTTACCATTCAGACCTACTTTCTAAAGTCTCAAATCTTGAATCCAAGTTAGGACTTTAGAGGATAGGTCTTCCACTCAGCAACTTGAGATTGAAACTCTCAAGGCCAAACTAGCTGAGAAACGATTGAGAGGTCTGTTAGCCATGTACCAACTCAGGTCTCCTTGACCTCTTCCTCTAGCTCATCAAGCTCTCAGGATGATGCTACCAAAAAGGGGGAGAGTGTTCAAGACAAAGTCAAAGACAAGAGGAAACCCAAAGTCAAGCTCTCACTTCCTTGAGATCAAAATATCCTGTGCAACAAGCTTTAATTTTCCCTGAGCCTCCTCCAGTTGTCATTCAAGTGGATCAAAGGATGCTCCAAGATCTCAATAGGTTCTTTAACAACAGTTCCTATTGGAATCTCTTATAGAATAGCCAAGCCCTGATATGTCTGTGATCTACTTCGGAGCTCAAGAGCTTCGGAGGTTAAATGCACCTTCTACCACTATTGAGGAAGTTGGTCAACCTAAGGTCCAAGTGGAACCTAAGATTAACTTCGAAGGGGAAACAAGGACTGATGGCCCAGCAACTGAAATAGTTGGGACAGACAGTGCATTTTCACAGACTTTCGAAGCACAATTCAAAGCCTCGGAAGAACAAGTTCAAACTTCCGAAGCTGAGATTGCTGCTGCGGAAGGACTATTCTCATTATCCGATGATCTAATAGTCACAGATGCATTCTGGAACTTGCATCTGAGGTTAATAGGGAGGATTTTCTCACCCAACCTTTAGCTCTAACATCAGCATTAACTCCAGCTCCCATCTCTACTAAACCTGAATCTTCCATCCAGAACCCCCAAAGTCTAGTACTTCCGAAGACATCAAAGGAAAGAGGAAGATGACTTCGGAAGAGCTTCAAGGGAAGAGTTTGGAGAAACTCAAAAGAAAAGGTAGGCTGACAACTGGAAAACTGCTAGCTGCAAGTACCAAAGCAGCTGCAGCCAACCAGAGGCGTCAACAACCGAAAAAGGGTAGAGATTATCGATAGACTTGTTAGTCTAGAAGCTGCAACTGAAGATGTACTCCTTGCTACCATTAGAGGAGTTAATAGAGCTGGAAAAGGCAACCTTGCTTCTATAACAACAAAAAGAAGAAGCTGCAAGGTTGGCCTTGAGAAGAAAGGGAGAGGAAAGAAAAAGAAGTTGATCTACAGCTCAGGAGGGAAAGGATAACTTTCCTAACCTCCAGTGGTTTCTCTCAAGAAGAATTATCTCCACATAACAATGATATGATCTTATGGCTCTTCAACAAAGAGCAAGATCAAATGGAGAAAGAGAGAAAGAGAGCTGAAAGGGAGAAGCTATTGCAGAAGAAGAAGAAAGAAGAGGAAGCAGGACTGACTGCTGCCAAGAAAATAGGCGAGAAGGCCTGGATGAAGAGCTATCTCAAAGCTCATGGCTTCTCTGGCAGGCAGGTGGGTCCTATGTCAGAAAAGACTCCCCAGCGACATGTCAGTGACATTAAGGCTGACATTCGTGTAGGGAAGAGGAAGAAGATGCATAGAAGGGGAGAGGGGATGACCTTCAAAGCAATCACTCAACCCAAACTCCAAACCCAACCACAACCTGAACCTATACCCTCTTCACTCCCCATCAAAACCAAACCAACCACTGAACCATACACCCCTGAACCTACACCTTCACCCCTACCAACCCCTTCACCTCAACCACCTAAACTACTCATCCTCCAACCCAAAACTCTAGCCAGACCCAAACACCTCAACCTACCCATCAACCCATCAAACCATCCCCTTAGCCTTCTAAACATATCTCCTTAGAAGAATTCAAGGCAGTCAAGACAAAGCTCATAAAATGCACAACTCTGAGCGATATCTCCTGTGAGGAGGATTCTGTCAATTTAACCTATGTTGATGGATCCTCAAGTTCCCTCACTAGAGATCAATTTCTTGATCTACCCAGATGAACATTGGACCAAGCTGAAATCTCCTTGGCCTCAATTCAGACACTTTGAATGAGGAAGAAAACAAGTTAAGGAGAAGGCTGGTGACTCTACTGGATACCAAGAAAAGCGACCGGGTGCCAAGAGAACCTCTTGCACCTAGAAAGAAGATCATCCGGTGGAGGTGCAAAGACTCTTCTCACAACTTTGTTGTTGAAAGAGAGAATGGAGAGCTCGACAGGCTGAGTGCCTCATCTCTGCTACACTTAAGCAGATTTGACATCGCTGAGTTAGCAGAGAAGACATTCTCCAACCCTTCAAACTCTGATGTAGCTTCCCATATAAGAAATCATCTAGGCAGCCTTCATATGGCCGAGCTAACTGCTAGAAGAAAGGTTGAAGCAGAGTTGAAACTGAGAGAGGAGGAGGAAAGGAAGGGATCAGCAACCAAAGGCAAAGCCTTTTTACAAATGGTTGAAGGTCCTGAACTTGAATCCATAGTTAGATGGCAGTATGACTATAACTCCCGTCAACTAACTCTTTTCAGGGGGACACAACAAAGGGTACATGTCATTCAGAGTGATAGACTGGATCTCCTATCCACCAATGACTTGTACAAGCTTTTCAGCACCACTTCAAGGAAGAACAAAGAGACATACAAATATCTTTTGTACCTGGTGCTGAAAGCTTTGAGAAGCAGAAATAAGTGAGGTTTTGGTAGCATTAGCCTAGGTGGAGGTTGTTCGATCTAGAAAGGCTGGTGCAACCAAAACCAAGTCACTTAGAAGATTTTGGTACAACAAATAAAGGACTTCGAAGCTAAGTGTGGAACTTCTAAAGAAAAAAGGAGCTCTTCCGAAGACAAGTGTAAAACTTACTTCCAAAGGAAAAGTTCCAACTTCCAAAGACAAAGAACCTACTTCCGAAGTTCAAGACTTAGAAAGAAAGATCTGAAGTCAACTTCTGAAGTACAGAAGTCCTCAAGCCTCAGAAGTAGAGAAGCCTCTTCCAAACTATAAGTGGCTTCGGAGGAACTTGTTCTTCCGAAGCCAACTTACCTTCGGAAAACACTGCTATTATCCAGTAGACATAAGTATGGTCTCCCTGACACACCGCTGCAAATCTCTGAGATACTGCATGGCGTTTTCTCAAAAGCCATGCAGTTGACCATACTTTAATCCACTATTTACCTTTTTATGTTAGTACAGTTGCCATCTTTATTTGGTGACAAAAGGTAAGTCATGGACATGTCATGACTACCATATCTTAGATAATACTTTATCTAAGATACCTTAACTTTAGCATTATAGTATATGCTTTAGTCTTAGGTTTCTAGCTGGTATCAAAGTATATCCGGCTGTAGGATCTAGTATATATAGTCTCTCATTGTAACTCATGTATCATGCTTGTAAGAGTCTTGTAATATCTTGAGTTGAGAAATAATATATACAAGTGCCTTGAAAATTTATTTCTGTGTGTTCCTTTAATACTTATTATATTATTATCAACTCTTGTAAAAGACTTTACTTCATCTGAATTGAGTGTTTCTATAAGTGAGTTTGAGAGAAATCCAAGTGTTTAAGTGACAAACCCGATCCTGCACCAGCTTTGTGTAAGGCCTGTTGTGATAAACAACGACTGGCTGATAGGTTGAACTTTAGGTTCACTGACTCTTTTTGGTGGAGTCATGGAGCTTCTTTGGAAGAGCTTGCTTTAGTGTCATAAGTTCAATCCTTTTGTTTGGTTTGATAAAAGGACAATAAGACGCTATGTGCCCATACTTCCCACAGTTGTAGCATGATCTGCTTTCAACTTGTCAATTTAACTGTTTCTATGGAGAAGTGTGTGACACACGAGTGACTTTATTCTGTTTGGTTTTGACACTTCTTGTTTAGATGTTTTATCTGGTTTAACAAAATTAATTGTTTGAACATTGTTAACATATTTACCCTTTTGTTTATTTGGACTTGGACATGATGCACTTGATTGGTTAACATGTTTGGTCTGTTTAGTTTCAAAACAAACTTGGTTGAACCAGACTTTATTTTAACCCTTTCCATTGTTCATCCAGATTAACACAAGAATTTTACCTTTTCATTTTGAAGTGGCATCCTTTTGTTTAGTGCCAGATTCAGTTGATTTACATGTGGAATCTGGATCACTTACAAAAGGAGTTGTCACACCCTTAAAATCCACATGCGGAGTTTTACCGCGAGGCATGTGAATAAACCAGCATCACAGTCAATAGTTACTCAGAACGACTCTATATGCCACATTTAAAATAAAATCAACCAAAGTTCAAACTTTAAAACCATGCGGAAGCGTTTTGTAAGCTAAAGAAACCCAAAGTGTATAAATGTATAATATGGCAAACCACCCGCCAAACCAAATGAGAAAACATTAATAATTATAAACCAACAAAGATGTCTTTTAAACGAAGTCTTAATATGCATGATGAACCCGTGTAGTGCTCCTAATGGCAAGGGAAGTTAACGACCTGAGAATAGCATACTAAAAATGTCAACACAACGGTTGGTGAGTTCAAGAGTGATATTAAAATATAAACAATTTAACAATGAGATATATAAGTAGTGTATTGTAACATATAGCTAGTCTATTAAATATTAATTCATAGTAATTTCACAATTGAAGCTGACTGTGATAACTTGTTGCCTCCTGTCATGACTCATCAGGTCGTGACAATGTTCATTAGGACAAATTGCACCGGTTGACCTCGAGTCACACATGGGGGCTCATCAGACCCAGTAGTACTACCCAAGTTTCCCCGCTATTCAATATAACAATTCGAAAGTGTGAGGATTTTCCAAAGTAAACAACACTACATTAATATTATACACAACTTAAATACATAAAAGCGTTTGTAATTTACTAGTATGCTATCTCCCCAAAAGAGGTTAAGTGAAGAGTAGGGCATGAACTCACCTGATATGCGAAATGAATACTTAGGGTTTACTTGAAAGAAAGAGTGGACAGACAACCTTCAGAGGTTACCTAGATCATATAAGAACATGAGTATGTGTAAACATAGAACATGTAGAACCTTAGCACACTACAACCAAAGACTCAAGGTTTCAGAAAACAGACATGTTTGACCCGTTGGTGACATTAGGTATTGTAAACCATTTAAGCAAGCATACTCATACATCATACATGGTTAACATTCAAATGGATCACATGTATGTTTACATTATCCAGGTGTATTACTTAGATCATCATACTACAAGTATTATACAAGTCATGCGAATCTAAAACATTAACATGCCAACTAGTTATAACATAACTAACATGCACCACAAAGATCAAATCACGCACTACATGCCATGTGAATCCACACGACTTCACACCCTAAACCCTGCCAATCCTACTAGTAGGGCCTCAGATTCACACGCGTGTATGATGATCATAATCATATTCATTAACCATGTTCATTGCATTCAACATGCACCACAATAATTAATTTCAGTCCCAAACATGATGCCTTAATTACTAATCAACCTTCAACATCATACATGATCATCAAAGTCCATACTTCACCCATGATTATCCAAGGATCCCATACGACTAAATTAACATGTTCTATCACATTAGAAAATCACCATGAACATACTAACATGCTCCTAATATCCCAAACATGCTCAAACTATCATCTTTTAAACTTTGTGCAATTAAGTCCCTTTTGGAAAAGTACATCTCAAATACATCAAACACTCAATGTATTCATGAATTTATCATCAATATACCATCTCAAGCTCATAACAACATCTAGACATGATGAACAATACCTAATCATCATAATCTATCAATCATCATGAACAAAGTTTCCACTTTTGGCAAGGTATGAACTAGACTACATCATACATAGATTTCTTGCACGAAAATCATTATCTCATACTCATGAACCATATCAAGCACATTACATCACCAACTCTTTGAAATTCATTAACATTCAACATCAAAAGTTCGACTTTTGGCAAGCTATGAACTACAACTTCCATTCCAAGGTTCTAGCATTCATATCACACAATCTAGCACCTAATCATCATCATAAACACATCAACAACATCAATTCATGATCAAATCACCCTTTCATGCAAAATAAAGTTACTAATCTTAGTAACCTATGAACCACACGCAAAAACATAGTTTTGTTGCATAATCACGTAAACCAACATCAATCTAACCTCACTAGCAACATAACATCATCAAACAATCACAAATCAACACCCAATTCACCAAGTTTGACCTAGGGTTTCGGCTAGCATCAAATACCATGAAAAACATGTAGATTTCTAACCTTTAAACGTGTGTTAACTTGTAATTGATGATTCTAACATGTTCTATGCCTTGTAATCGACGAAAACCAATGTCTTCTTGCTTGTTATTGGTTGAAATCAGAATGGTGAGGGTGTGGGGTTAGAGGTCACGGTCGAAGGGTGAGAATTAGGCTTTGGGGTTGTTTTATTTCTTTTAATTTTGCATAATTACCATTTAACCCTTGTGTTTTGTATTTTATAAAAATTAGACTTTAAACTGTTTGTAAAGTGTTTTTAACTTAATAATATAAAATATAAACTAATGATAACAATTATATATTTTATTATAAAAACACAACACATACGAATTAATACACACGTTTCCACGTACGCGATTAATTTTCACAAAGAACATTTAAAATATGCAAACACATCAACATAATACCATAATCACATAATCAGTTAGATTATCATTAATTAACATGTTAATTATTATTAGGTCACCAATGTTAAACGACAACTAGTGTGTGCTTACGACACGTGTATGCAAGACTCAACGAAACTAACGGAGTTTGGTAACGAATAATTACCAGATGTCACAAGAGTGGGGACCACATGATCCTTGATTGGGTTATTATTTATTGGTTTATGTTTTGCATTCATCAAGGTCTCATGTGGTGGTGGAATCACTTTATATCCCAAACCCTCCCCATTGTTGCGCTCTCTCACTAAGTGTTGGACAATATGAGAAGAACTTGTCCAACAATGCAGTTTTGGTTTAATGAATTTACTTCTACTTCTAAAACTGCTTTTTGTTTCTTAGTGTCCTATAGGGAGTTTAGATAGAACTTATTGTTATTAGCTTGATTAAAAGCTACAACTTCAGTTTCCCTAAGTTGTTTATTCAAAGTTCTATCTTTTCTTTATAGATGTGCTCATTGTGTTTAAAACTCTATTTGCTTCAGTGCACAGTTGCAAGTCCTTTACTAAGTTATCATTATGGTCTAATAACCTAGCAAATTTCATATTAATGCTTTCCATAAATTTATTACAATAAGAACAAGCATGATTATTGAAAGGTTGAGTAGTGGTACTTACCTGAGAGGGTGAGGTTGAATCAGCCATCAAAGTAGTGTCTGACTTTTCTGGTTCTGGTGATTCTAGACTTGTTGAACTTGTCCCTTCTTTAGGCAGGTGATCAACTACTATTGCAGATTCTTCAACATTTGACATCGCGAGCTCCACTGCAATATCACCTTCACTTGCTGAGTCGTCATCTAGATCCTCGACACTAGCAATGTTGGATTCTCCCGGAGACACAAAACGAAAGCTCCAATCTTATCCTTCGTCATCGTGAGCAGCCAAGGCTTTAGGATCCTTACTTGACGAAGTAGGACTGCTTGTGGTTTATCCTGAAGATTGAAGGATGAAAATGGATTTCAATTCCTGTCTTCTTAGGGTTCACACACTCACGTTTGAAGTGCCCCTTTTCCCCACAATTGAAGCAGGTAACTTTGGTCTTGTCAAAACCAAAAGTTATGTCTTTAGTGGTAATCAGATTCTGTCCGGTCTTCTTGACAAACTACTTAGCTCTCCGAACAGCACTTGCTAAGGCCCATATGATGTCCATTCTTTCCAGCTCTGTCTCGTCTACCTGCTCGTAGTGCTTATCTACCAGATGGTAGTTCCCAATTTTCCCAGTAACTAGCCCGTCATAGGAGTGGACAACATCTGCTAAGAGATCCATGTGCTCCTTTGCTACCTCTACTGTCACATTCCTGAAATTCTCGGTCTTCAGTTTTGTAGCATTGGCTTCAGGTGCTATGTATTGAGTACAAGACGACCCTAACGTGTCAGATCTTGAAGTGGTAGCTTGAGATGGACCAGCTGAACTCGACACAAATGCCGTTTGAAGTGGTGCTCCAGACATTTTGGCTTGTGGAGTTAAGTTGTACAGTGCCGGATTTTGATCATATGACGACTTTTGGGCCCTGTAGTTCATCCTCAACTCTTCCTCTCTCAGCTTCAGAATGAAGTTGTTAATATCTAGCTTCGTGAGCAAACCATTCTATCTAAGGTTGGATACAAAGGAAACCAACTTCTCTGGCAACCCATCTGCAAAGTTTGAAACTTTATCATCCATAGACGTGGTGACTTCATGAGTGTGAAGCTCACTCATCAAATGGTAGAAGCGATCAATGACGTCGTCCAAGCTCTCCTTTCCTATTGACGAGAAGTTGTTAAACTCCTTCTTAACGCTTTAGCCTTTAGAGCTTTTAACGATGCATTTCCCTCATACCTCTTTTTCAATGCATCCCATAGCTTCTTAGCTTGCTTGTTCTTAGAAAATTGATGGAAGATGTCCTTAGGAATTGACTGAGTCAACAACGCATATACTTTCTTCTCTGTATTGTACTTTACCTTTTAGCCGTCAGTCATACCGCTTAAGGTGAGTTTGACTCCATCTGCACCTACAGGCATGCTATATCCTGTTTCTATCGACTCCCACAGATTGGGATCTACTCCATTTAAGTAAATCTCAAATCTTTGCTTCCATTGTGGGTAATCATCTAACGTTATTAGCTTAAGGGGCTTGTTATGATTTCCCACTTTATTTTCTTGAAGCAACAGATTTTGAATCCTAGAGTCCCTTCCGGCGGTGAACGCTGAATATTGATCCTCCATTACTATCAACTTTGAACTTTGGAACAAACTATTTTACTTGTGCGAATGAAGGTGTGCGATTGGACAATTCGTGCGATTGACCAATGCGTATGGATCAGACGTGCGAATGAACCAATGCGAATGGCTAACTCGTGCGAATGGACAGGTGCAAATGAACAATACGAATAGACAGTTCATCATATGAATGGATGTACAAATAAGTCCAATCATGTGTATGAGCAATGCGTATGGATTCATTCGTGCGATTGAGTCAATCGTGTGACTGAAGCTGCTGAATCTTGAGAATTCGAAGGTTTAAGGTGTTTTGACGCAAAACCACGAATTTCTCAAGAACCCTAATTGCCGTATGCTGGAAAAACGTTAAATTTACGACCTGGAGACGTCCAAAACAATGTTTGACACAAAAAGATTGCGTTTTTGCGTGAAAAACACAATTTTTATATCAAAATCGATTGAATCACACATAAATCAAGAGCCAAAGCTCTGATACCACTTGTTAGGGACCGTGTACTGGACGGAGTACTAACTGATTCACGTGTATACCGAATCAAATAGTGTGGAATCCTATTTGATTGTCGATCCAATCGGTGAGAATGTTAACCCGATCAATATAAGATTAAACTAAACGTTAAGAATGAATAGGAATCAATCAAGAACGATTTATGAACTTGGACTGGCTTTCTTGGATGTTTTGGACGGCTAGGGTACTTGTAGGAGTCGGAATATTGAAAGTGTTTTTTTTCCACCAATTAAGTGGTATTTATAGGTTAGGGTTACTCATTCGTGCGACTGAACCATTAGCATGGTTCAGTCATGCGACTAAGTCATGCAGTTGATCCATTCGCACGACTGAGTGTTTAGTCATGCGACTGAGTCAATCTCATGTCACAATTGTGCGACTGATCCAGTCTCCTAGTTCAGTCGTGCGACTGGTTCATTAGCATGAAGTTGTTCATGCATATGGTCCATTAGCAAGGGCCATTCGCATGAGAACTTCATATGACTAAGTTTGAATTTGTTTCTCAATCAATCTTTGACTGTGATTTATTCAAACAACCACAAACCTATATAGTTGGTTTAATATGCGCTAATAAATGATAAATATTAAAACATACACTGAAACATTAAACATTAAGATCAACAACCACATATTATGTTTCATTCAACTCGTACGTTTCATTACATTTAGGACATGACAGACATATTACATTAAGATCGTAAACTAGGTACATATGGATCAACAGGACAAAGGGAAGGGATGCCAGTCCAAGTAGCTACGTGCCATCAGGTATTTTCTTAATGATTAACCTGTATTATATGCGCATGTTATTTGATTTGTGTGCTTTTTGTAGATTTAGATACTGATGTAGACAGGATAGGAAATGCTTAGGGTATGAAGAGTAAAGTAAGTGGTTAATCATAACTGACCACTGTAATTAGGGACTTACTATACTTGACAGAAATTGAGCTATTACCTTGAATGACCGTGTTAATGTTTGAATCCCATAGCGTGTTAGAGGAAGGCCAGTGGTAGATCCTCAAAGGCTTCACGTGGTGGAGGTCGTGGTGTACGTGGTGTTGGACCACAGGCCACAAGAGGAAGACCTCGAGCTACAAAGGTGGTTCATGAAGAACCGAGACCCCTCATCCGGAGGCTGGGGATGATAGTGTTACTTGAGAGCCTCAGTGAAGGCGGCTGTTGTGGAGAGGTGCACCAGGTCATGCATACGATCATATCGTCTGTGCTGACCGAAATGATCAGGCGGTGAGGGAAGGAGAAAGGAAGGACAGAAATAGGCCTGCAGTGAAAGTGGACAGCCGGAGATTGAGACATTTGTCTCTATTGATAAAGAGGAAGAGCCTGTGCCTGAGGTAGCATAAGGCTGTAACTATGGGACATTTTGAAGATGCAAGCCCCCTACCTTTGATGGTAAGGGCACTGCTGCTGCTGCTTACCGATAGGTGAGAGAGATGGAAGCTATTCTCGACATCCACGAGTGTCGGGAAGACCAGAAGGTAAAGTTTTCCACCTATTTATTTGTGGACTCGGCGTTGTGTTGGTGGGACAATTTTATCCAAGATGAGGGTAGCAGGGCTATCGGGAGAATGTGGTGGCTGGAGTTGAAGAAGTTGTTAATTGAGGAGTTTTGTCTTCATAGGGAGATGGACAAGGTTGAGAGAGAGTTCCTGCAGCTGGAGGCGGGAACCATGACGCATCAGCAATACACCACCAAGTTTAATGAGATGGCATGGCTAGTGTCGAATCTGGTGACGCCTCTGTCACGAAAGATTAAAAGGTATATCCAGGGCTTGCCGGTGGACATTCGCAGGCACATGATCACCGCCTGGCCAGCACGTTCAGTTTGGCGGTTGACCTGGCAGGGAGATTGTATGATGAGTGGGAAGTGGTGGTAGTTGAGGTGATTAAGAAAGGTGGTGGCGACCGAAACTGGAATGGGAAACGATTTGGTCATGGTGGAGCCGCTCCAAACAATAAGGTGGCGAATGTGGGTGACCGGCGTGTGGTAACAAATTGTGCAGGGTTGAAGAGATATGGTAAATGAGGGAAGGAGCATTATGAGGATTCCTATGGGGATCCAAGATTTGCTTCATATATAGGAAGCCTGGTCATATGGCTAGAGATTATGGTGTTATAAGGTGTTATAACTATGGGGAAAATGGCCATCTGAGTAGGGATTGCAAGAAGCCAAGGACAGAGAGTTCCAGAGCAGGGAAGAAGATGACCGGACTAAGGGGTAGAGGGTGAGCGCCAGGGCATTCACGATGACATAGGGGGAGGCTAGGACAGACCTCGATGTTGTGTCAGGTATGTTTATAGTTAATCAAACTTTTACTTCTGTGTTATTTGATTCTAGTACTAGAAAAAGTTTTATTTCTGCTGCTTTCTGTGCTATATTGCCTGTTAGTAGTAGGAGTATAGATAAACCCTTCGATGTAGAAACAGCCATAGGTAAATCTACCAGGATTTCTAAGATGATAAAGGTTGTGACGTAGAACTAGAAGGTCATAAGTTCCCTGTTAGACCATTCATGATGACCTTAGGTAGTTTTATTGTAGTCCTAGGAATGGATTGGTTGGTGCAGTACAAGGCGAACATTGTATGTCGCAAGATGATGATTGGGTTGACAGCGCCTAACGGGAGTTCAATGATGGTTTATGGTGATCGAGTCACTATGATTCCGAAATTGATTTTGATGGCGGGGGGGGGAAGTGCATGAGGCGTGGATGTAGTGACTACTTGGCCTACGTGAAGGATGTGGATACGCCAACACCATAATTGTCTGATGTACCAGTTGTGTGTGACTTTGTGAATGTGTTTCTAGAAGGACTTACCAGGTGTGCCACCAGACCGCGAGATCGAGTTCAGATTAACTTGATACTGGGTGCGTGTGTTGCTAAGGCACCATATCGGTTGGTTCCGACTGAGATGAAGGAACTGATGGAGCAATTGCAGGAGTTGCTTGATAAAGAGTTCATTAGACCAAATATGTCTCCATGGGGTGCTTCGATCTTATTTGTGAAGAAGAAAGACGGTAATATGAGGATGTGCATAGACTACCGCGAGCAAAACAAGTTGAAGGTGAAGAATCGGTACCCATTACCGAGATTTGATGATCTGTTTGATTAGCTCCAAGGTGCCAGTTGGTTCTTGAGGATAGACCTTCGATCTGGTTACCATCAGTTAAAGGTGAAGGAGCAAGATATATCCCTAAAACATCTTTTCGCACGCGTATGGACACTACGAGTTTTTCGTTATGTCCTTTGGTTTAACCATTGTGCCAGCTGCTTTTATGGACCTGATGAATTGGGTGTGTCGATCAATGTTGACAAAATCAATGATTGTGTTTATTGATGATATCCTGATTTATTCGAAGAGCGAGAAGGAGCATGTCGGTCACATACGAGAGGTGTTAGAGACACTAAGAAAGGAGAAGTTGTATGCTAAATTCTCCAAGTGCGCATTCTAGTTGCGCGAAGTTCAGTTCTTGGGTCATGTAGTGAATTCCAAGGGGATTATGGTGGACCCTGTGAAGTTGGAAGCGGTGATGCAGTGGAAGTCTCCAAAGACATCATTCGAGATTCGTAGTTTCTTGGGTTTGGCAGGCTATTATAGGAGATTTATTCAAGACTTCTCTAAGATAGCTTCTCCGTTGACTAAGTTGACCCATAAGGATGTGAAGTTTGTGTGGGGTCAAGATCAAGAGAAGGCTTTTGAGGAGTTGAAGGCAAGGTTGACTCAAGCTTCTGTTTTGTCGTTACCCGATGGAAGCGAGGATTTGGTGGTCTATTCAGAGGCTTTTTACTCGGGGTTGGGATGTGTGTTGATGCAACGAGTAAAGGTTATAGCATATGCATCTTGACGGTTGAAAGTTCATGAGGTTAACTATCCTACTCATGACTTGGAGCTAGCAGCTGTCGTCTTTGCATTAAAGATTTAGAGGCACTACCTATATGGGACGAAGTGCACCATCTTCACTGTCCACAAGAGCTTGAAGTATTTCTTCAAGCAGAAAGACTTGAATATGAGGTAGCGGCGATGGTTGGAGTTCATAAAGGATGATGATTGCGAGATCCATTACGATCAGGTCAAGGCCAACGTGGTGGTAGTTGCCCTTAGCTGAAAAGAGAAACCCGAGCCGATTTGGGTGAAACCTTATCAGTTGATTATGACCTCTGATATTATGAAACATGTCACGGAGTTTCAAGATGAGGCATTGAAAGAAGATCACCTTAACTCTAAGAGGATGAGAGGTCTAGTCGTGGAGTTGGGTGAAAACACGCTCAGTGTTAGAACCGGATTCGGACGGATGTTGATTCCTCGTTATGGGGATCTACGTGTGAAGATCATGGATGAAGCTCATAAGACTCGATACTCTATTCATCCCGGTGCCATAAAAATGTATCAAGATATGAAGAAGGATTATTGGTGGCCAGGTATGAAACGCGATATGGCGGAGTATATGAGTAAACACCTTACTTGCTTACAAGTGAAGGCCAAGCAACCGAATCCATATAGAAAGATCCAACCGTTGGATATACCGGAGTGGAAGTGCGAGGTTCCCGGGAGTAATGTAAGTTGACATTTTGAGGTCATAGATGATGTGATGCGTGATATATGATGTGGCATGAATGATGATGTGTGATTGATGTTATGCTTATGCATGATGATGATGTATGATGATTATGTATGTTACATATGCTGTTTTTCCTTATGTTCCTTATTACGTATGATGACGTGACTTTACGTGGTGTAATTATGATAATGAACGTAAAGTATTATCTTAACGAAGCGAAACATTTAAGATAACGAGAGTGGAACATAATGAATGAATGAAAAAGTCTTGCAAGCAAATGAAAAGAGGTTCACAACTCATTAAGAGTTATCAGCTCAACTGTGTGTTTACAACGTGCGATCTTGGCTAACCCGTAAAGGGTTCACACACAAAGGTAGTTAGTCTATGTGACTACTCCATACGTGCGATATGGTGATATAGGGTCCTTGTCGCTTAACCTTAGATGATATGCTTTGTGCTCAAGAGGGGTGTTAAGCATATGACAAGACCTAGAGAGAAGTGAAAGATAACAAAAGAACGAAATGTGCGATAAATACAAAATGTGCGAAACGTGCGATATGTACGAAACAAACAACGATAAAAGATAATAACTATTATCTTGATGTACGAATGAACGAAGAAATGTTTTAACGAATGAAAGGTAATATAAAGTTTTATAAAACTACAACTCACTCAGGAACGCTAACTTTTATGTATTTCTAGTTAGTAGGTAAATGTTGTTGAGGATAGCACCAGGTGGCTACTTGGCTTGTTTTGGACGGCATCCGTTTTATGTTGCGATAATGTTTTGCATGTAATGCGAACAAACGATATTTTGTAATGAATGTTGTATTATTTTACAAAAGCGATTATTTATATGAAATGAAATGGTTGTTTAAAATGATTCCGCTGCAATGTTATAGTAAAATTAGTATAAATTATATGATTCATGCGCGATGATACACCAGTTGTTAGCGTCCCGGGAATGGAGCCTTACATATACATAATACATGTATATATATATATATATATATACATAGATATATATACATAGATATATATATATATATATATATATTATATAATATATATATACATAGATATATATACATAGATATATATATATATATATATATATATATATATATATATACATATATATATATATACATAGATATATCTAATATATATACCTATATACATATATATATGTATATATGTATACATATATATGTATATATGTATACATATATATATGTATATATATATGTATATATATATATATATATATGTATATATATATATATATGTATATATATATATATACATATATATATATGTATGTATACATAATACATATATGTATATAAGTATACATATATAGGTATACATATATAGGTATACATATATACATATATGTATACATATATAGTATACAAATATATATATATATATATATTATATATTATATATATATATATTATATATATATATATATATATATATATATATATGTATATATATATATATAGGGGATGGTTCAAATGAGAAACACATTTTTTTGTGAGAACTCTAAGAACCAATCTCAGCCATTCATTTTTTATCACATGCAATCACATGCCATTTTCCCCTTTTTTTAAACGTTCGTAACTTTTTTTCACGACATCATTTTTTCAAATAAAATTCACCATAAAATTAGTATTTTTTTATTTTTCCAACGCCTACCATATTGATATACGTTTTTAAAAAAAATCGTATATCCGTTTTTTACATATGTGTAAATCTAGTTATACAAGTACTAGATTTACACATGTGTAAATCCGATATATATATATATATATATATATATATATTATATATTATATATATATATATATATATATATATATATCTTTACTACCTTATAATACAATACCTTGGGTTAAAGAGTAAATTCACACCTTTATGTAAGACGCGCCTCTTCCTGCCCTCCCGCCTCCGCTTCCGCTTCTTCACTTGTCCTCACCCCACTCAAACGCACGACTAGATCTCAGTCGCACAGTCTCATTCGCACGACAGATCAAAAGGGAAATATTTACAAGTGCAAGTGATTCAGATATTCTTAATCAACGGATACTAATTTTTTTTTGTAAGAGATGACGAGTCGGTGGACAATGATGTAACATCCTATATTTTTACGTTAATTAAAAGTTAACGTCGTTTAATCTTGTAAGGACTATTGTTGCCTAATATGAAACACGTGGGTTACTTATGCGCAATACTTTAAATTGTCTTTTAATCCTTAAACTCGAAAGTGTATAATGATAATTGTTATATAATAAATAATAATAATAGTTTGTAAAATTACTAAGCTTGGAAACTATTTAAAACTTAAATTAAGCAAGTTAAGGGGTTAATTTGGTAATTTTGAAACTTTAAGAGAAGTTTTGGGCATAAAATAATAAATATGAAAGTTGAGGGACCAATGCTGTAAAATTGTAAAACCCAAACCAATGCCCCCTCCCTTACCCGATTTTCCGGCCGCAACTCCGGCCACCCTCCGGCCAGAGTCCGGCGACCTCTTCAATCTTAAAAACGCTTGATTAAAATGCAATTGAATCACCCTAAACGTTTGTGAATCGGTTTCGAATCAAACACCATAATCAATTTGGATTAAACACTCTTTAAACCATGCTAACATGAACCGAAGCTTCAAATTGAAGTCGTTACCCATCGTTGTAAACAGTCTAAATGGGAACTATAGAATGATGTTACAACCTTCGAATTAACACCCTTAAACTCTCTGTAACACCATTTCATTCGAAATTCACATACACCATAAACGAATATCATCTTCGTTCTCGAACCTGCATCATAGTCGAACACCACCTTCCAAACATCGTAGGTTTCAATTGACCAAGGGTATCAATCCTAAACCTCTGTGGAATCTACGAATGTCACCAATTGAACTAATCATCAGCAAATTTTCGAACGCAAGCTCAAACCGATCGCTCCTTGTTCATAGCTCTTTTACTTCGATTCGTTCTTAATCAAGTAAGATAATCACATACATACACTCGTATTCACATGGGGAATCAAAGCCCCATGTTGATTAGTTTAACAACATCAATCGGATGTTCAATTTTGGTTTATACCGATCTAGGGTTCTTGATTTAGGGGAAATCCTTGGGATTTTGGCTTAAATTCAATACAAACGGATTGTAACCGCGGCTGTATGCCTTGGTTCACCGATTCCATGTCCGTCTCCTAACTTTGAGGTCCCGGGTTCAAACCCGGGTATCCTCATTATTTTTTAGGTGCTTTTTCAGCCTATACAAAATTGTATAAAAATTTCTAAAAATTCTAAAAATCTATCTTATAAATTCTAGTTATTTTAAAGGCTACCCATTATTTCTTGAAAATTTAATTTTTTTTATAATAACCTAACATGTTATTTTATTTTGTTAAAACAAAGAATATAATTAGTTAAATATCTTGTTAAATAGAATTTAAATATTTATCTTATAAAAACATTACATGTTCCAACATACAATGGATTTTTTTTTGTTTTAGTTATTTTAATAAATAATAGAACTTTGATCCAAATGCTTTTCTTTAAAACAAATTAATTACCTTTCTATGATCATTTACTTTTATATATTTAAATGGTTTCTTTTAAAATATTGAATAATTATTTACATGAATATGGACTTGATGCAATAATTTAAAATCATATAAAATACTAATGGGCACAATAGTATTTTTTTTATTCTTTAAAGGTTTACTTTTATAATTGTGGTAATGATATATTATTCTTAAAACTATAAAGAATTAATTACATATTGAACTCCAACTTTGTTATATTTAAATTCATTTCTAAAATATTTACATGTATAATTCTTCTAATGAATTAAAAATATAAATAATTACTTTGTAAATTGTTACTTACCAAAAACCCCTTAATACTATTGAAACCCTAATTATTATATAAACGTTAATCATATTATTAATCTTCACCTTTAATACATATTTAGGTGCATTGTAATGAATACTTGTGATTGCTTTGGATCATCCTTTAATCTTTATTTATCATCTTGTAATGCTTATATCAATGTGAGTATTTCCATACCCCTTTTTTCTCATTTTCACACTTTGGGGTGAAACATGTTAACTTATTATCATTGCACTTGTAAACTTATTTGAGACTTGTAATCTTTATGGCAATTCATTATGCAAAGTTGTGGTTAGTTGAACTTTTGTGGTTACCATGTTATGGCGTTATATGTACAATCATTAACTATTGCTAGCCCAGCGAAGTCATAGATCTATGGGTCAGACAAGCCTGCTTTGGTTGATTCAAGTACACTTAGCTGATCGTATAATCTTGTAAACATTTGAGACTTGTAAAACTTTGTCGAGGTTTGATTGTTACATTGTTCATAACATCCCTAATCACTTTATTCTCTAACTTACGACTTGAATTGCCATCTTTTATATACTTATGTATTGAAAACTGTGGAATGCTCACCAACACTTTTATGTTGACCTTTTATTTTTAACATGTTTCAGGAATACCTCAAGTATGTGTTCTACTCTTTGAAGCCTATCACATCTAGGATTGAACCTAGATAAAATGGATGTTCATATTATTTGTAGCTTTTGTACATGATGTATTCCTTGTTGAAACTTTTGCTTGTAATGTTACAATTGAATCTTATGAATATATATTGGAATTAATAAATAGCGTTATGTGGCTGTGAACAATTGTAACCTCACATCTCGACGTTTCCGCCGTCAAGGTTGGGGTGTGACAGATTGGTATCAGAGCCCATAACTATAGGGATTTAGGTTATTAGAAATGGTGACCTAGACTATAGTTGCATGAACCTCATAGAAAGATCCTTATACCTTTGTGCTTACATGTTGTTTGCATGCTACATAATGCTATGCCTTTTGTGCAACTTGATGCCTTAGCATAGGATTACCTTATGAATGCTTAAATTTAGTTACTTGTCTCCCTAAACTTAACTTTAACTCTTTGATTCTCCCCGACAAATGAACTTCCTAAACTTATTCTCAACGACATGTGGAATCTACATTTATCGTCGTGGGTTCAATTCCTTAGACTCTATGTCTAATCTATGTAAATCTCATCAAGATTTTGATTTCATAACCAAAGAAATTTGTGTGACACATAGACACCTGTATTCTAGATTTCCTGGCAAAAGGCCTTCGGGCTAAGGCAAGCATATCGTATAAATCTCATTGCGAGACCAGTTATGCTTACCTGGGGATTTCTGGGATGAGTGATAAACTATGGTCAGTATACACAAATCTCTAAGGCAAATGGGTCAATTTACCTTGACGTGCCAACGATTCCAAATGGTAATGCGTTACCCAATGGAACCATCCTCTTTGTATCTTAAAAATCCTTGATTTTCTTGAACTGGTTTATCACCAAAGTTTTATATCTTCTCTTTTTATATATAATGTTCCTGTTAATATTGAACCCATTCTACATTTCAACTCCTACATTTAAACATCACTACACGTTGGGCGTTTCATGTATCTATTTCTATACCTTGACCAACGCGTGCATGACTCTTAATATATCCAAAGATATTGGGAATCTAAACCGAATGGCCCCTCAAAAAAAACATTTTAACCGTTACTTATGGTTCTCAAGTCTTCTTAAGGATGTGTCCCATAATTAAGAACATGAAATGCTGTAGGTGGAATTCCTACATCTCGGGATACCTTGTCTAGACAAAGTGAAAATAGTGATCTGATTCGATCATTGAATTCGTTTACTTGACTTGAAACCCTTGAAATGAGTGACCGCTTATAGGTACGCGTGTCTTTAATAAGGTTATGGCTGATCTCATATCTTGAGAATTCCATGTATTCCCTTCGATTGTGAATCGAATGTTCACATCTCATTATGATGTCGAATCATTCTTGTCTTTGATTTTGCCTTCCTGATTTAATTATTCAAGATTGAACACCATCATAACAAATTCTGCTATCTCGAACTTTGATCTTCAACTTGCAAGTATGATTTTTCCTTTTGTTACGTTGATGTAACTTGAAATTTTCCGAATTTCTAATTGATATTATTTTCCTTTCGTCGTTAAGTCAAACTCCGTACCGTCTGCACCATGAGAGATGCAAGTGTTTGCAAGCCAACCTATGACTAAGAACACTCATATCTCCTAAATGATTCTAACTCATCAAAATAGGGGTGATTCCCTTACTTTGATGATTCTCTATTCGTTTCGGTAAATGGTTTCCAATTGTGATTTATAGAATTTCATCCTCTGGATCGGGGTGATTTCCTTATCCCGAGGATTGACTTCAACTATTTTCTTTGGAATGGCATTTCACAAATGACATGATCTCACCAAAATAGGACTGAAACCCGTACTTTGGTGACAAATTTCAATCTTCGATTGTTTTCTTGCTATTATGAAATTCAATCATCAAGATAGGCGTGAATTCCATACCTTGATGATAATATCTTCTTTATGAATTGTATTTGTTCAAATGAGACGACTTCATCAAAGTAGGAGTGAATTCTGGATTTTGATGAAGAAGTTCATCTTGTTTATTTTATTTTTGGTAAAACTTCACCGTTAAGATAGGAGTGATGTCCCTTACCTTGATGGTGAGTTACCTCGTTTTATTTCTGTGGATCCTCAATAATGAGTTGGGATCGAGCTTTTTGATTGGTAAGTTAGAGGTCATACCTTGAGAAGACACCATCAAGTTAGGAGTGAAAACTACACTTGATGACTATTCTCATTTCTTGATTTTCAACTTACCAAGTTCGTAATCAAGTGACGAGAAACATGTACTAACTTGCAGGGTGAAACAATGTTAGTGTTTGGACCTATCAAACCAAAGCATGATTTCTGAACTTGAAAGGAGACCCGATCACTCTAGGTTGATTTTGATTCCGAGCTTGGAGCATTTGAATTCTTAAATCGATTTCTTTCCTTTATCTTCATGTTTTGACTCGATCTAGCTAATCGAACCATTTATTCTTACTTATCAACTTTCATTTTGAGTTATCATCAACACATGATTGTGTGATGGTAGCCTTCTTAAACAATCTTTCTGCTAAATAAAGGCATTATTAATTGTGTTCATGTCTTTCTAACTTTCTCAGATGTGCTAATGGGTTGATGAACTGCGTATGCAAACTGTACTTGGAAATTTGCTACCTTGCAAAACATGGTTACAAATGCATTTCTTATTGCTTGTGTCACTTCTTGAATCGCTTTTGAATCCTTAACCTTGGAAATCTTTAAAACTCTATCTTGATTTCGATCTACGAGACTCATTATTGTGACACGGATATAGAAAATCATAAATTCTCGTAATTTGTAGTCATGGGTTTGGCATAAAAGAAAAGACATAACTTGGTATATGTCCAAGTGTCTCACCTCCATATATGACAAAGCCTAACCTCCGTGTTCCTGAGAATCTCCGTTAAACTTTTCTTTCACCAAAATGCAGAAGTCATGATGACAATTGGTGCATTATAGACCGATTGGCTAATTGCATATTAACTAATGTGGAATGACGGGTCAAGAAATTGACTTGTATTTACCTCAAATAGTCGTATACCGTGGTATGTCGGTAAATATCGATCGATAATTTTAATGATCGATTCAATTTCCTGCTATTAGAAATGTTTCTAGTCATCGTTGTGAACTCATTCCAAAATCTTCGCATATCGTATTACTCTTAGACCGATGGTTGGTCAAGGGAGAAATACATATTCACAAGATATGCGTTAAAGATCTTTTCGTTATATATAGTGACACTTGGGATTCTTAAATCCCGACGGTTAACCTTTCTTATCATTGTTGGTCTTCTATTGATTTCAAGATATCACTTTACTACGAAATTACATTTTAAAAGTTGTGGCTTATAAATCTAATATACTACGGTAACTTGTCATCGTCTTCTAAAGTTTCGTCTGCCAAATTTCAAAAAGTCTAGCATTTCGCTGGAAGAGTACGAATTGGCATGCATGATAACAAGAATCTCGTAAGATTCCATAAAGTGAAACATCTCATCCGTAATCAAACGTAAATCACTGACCGTTGTACATTTACCTTTCATTATAACTCCTTCGTTCATTTAAGTTCATTCTTAATTTCGGGATGAAATTCTTTTAAGTTGGGGAGACTGTAACATCCTATATTTTTACGGTAATTAAAAGTTAACGTCGTTTAATCTTGTAAGGACTATTGTTGCCTAATATGAAACACGTGGGTTACTTATGCGCAATACTTTAAATTGTCTTTTAATCCTTAAACTCGAAAGTGTATAATGATAATTGTTATATAATAAATAATAATAATAGTTTGTAAAATTACTAAGCTTGGAAACTATTTAAAACTTAAATTAAGCAAGTTAAGGGGTTAATTTGGTAATTTTGAAACTTTAAGAGAAGTTTTGGGCATAAAATAATAAATATTGAAAGTTGAGGGACCAATGCTGTAAAATTGTAAAACCCAAACCAATGCCCCCTCCCTTACCCGATTTTACGGTCGCAACTCCGGCCACCCTCCGGCCAGAGTCCGGCGACCTCTTCAATCTTAAAAATGCTTGATTAAAATGCAATTAAATCACCCTTAAACGTTTGTGAATCGGTTTCGAATCAAACACCATAATCAATTTGGATTAAACACTCTTTAAACCATGCTAACATGAAACCGAAGCTTCAAATTGAAGTCGTTACCCGTCGTTGTAAAATAGTCTAAATGGGAACTATAGAATGATGTTACAACCTTCGAATTAACACCCTTAAACTCTCTGTAACACCAATTTCATTCGAAATTCACATACACCATAAACGAATATCATCTTCGTTCTCGAACCTGCATCATAGTCGAAACCACCTTCCAAACATCGTAGGTTCAATTGACCAAGGTTTATCAATCCTAAACCTCTGTGGAATCTACGAATGTCACCAATTGAAGCTAATCATCAGCAAATTTTTGAACGCAAGCTCAAACCGATCGCTCCTTGTTCATAGCTTTTTTACTTCGATTCGTTCTTAATCAAGTAAGATAATCACATACATACACTCGTATTCACATGGGGAATCAAGCCCCATGTTTGATTAGTTTAACAACATCAATCGGATGTTCAATTTTGGTTTATACCGATCTAGGGTTCTTGATTTAGGGGAAATCCTTGGGATTTTGGCTTAAATTCAATACAAACGGATTGTAACCGCGGCTGTATGACTTGGTTCACCGATTCCATGTCCGTCTCCTAACTTTGAGGTCCCGGGTTCAAACCCGGGTATCCTCATTATTTTTTAGGTGCTTTTTCAGCCTATACAAAATTGTATAAAAATTTCTAAAAATTCTAAAAATCTATCTTATAAATTCTAGTTATTTTAAAGGCTACCCAATTATTTCTTGAAAATTTAATTTTTTTTATAATAACCTAACATGTTTATTTTTTATTTTGTTAAAACAAAGAATATAATTAGTTAAATATCTTGTTAAATAGAATTTAAATATTTATCTTATAAAAACATTACATGTCAAACATACAATTGGATTTTTTTTTGGTTTTGGTTTATTTTAATAAATAATAGAACATTGATCCAAATGCTTTTCTTTAAAAAAAATTAATTACCTTCTATGATCATTTAACTTTTATATATTTAAATGGTTTCTCTTAAAATAATTGAATAATTATTTACATGAATATGGACTTGATGCAATAATTTAAAATCATATAAAATACTAATGGGCACAATAGTATTTTTTTTATTCTTTAAAGGTTTACTTTTATAATTGTGGTAATGATATATTATTCATAGAAAACTATAAAGAATTAATTACATATTGAACTCCAACTTTGTTATATTAAATTCATTTTTAAAATATTTACATGTATAATTCTTCTAATGAATTAAAAATGTAAATAATTACTTTGTAAATTGTTACTTACCAAAAAACCTTAATACTATTGAAACCCTAATATTATATAAACGTTAATCATATTATTAATCTTCACCTTGTAATACATATTTAGGTGCCTTGTAATGAATACTTGGGATTGCTTTGGATCATCCTTTAATCTTTATTTATCATCTTGTAATGCTTATATCAATGTGAGTATTTCCATACCCCTTTTTTCTCATTTTCACACTTTGGGGTGAAACATGTTAACTTATTATCATTGCACTTGTAAACTTATTTGAGACTTGTAATCTTTATGGCAATCATTATGCAAAGTTGTGGTTAGTTGAACTTTTGTGGTTACCATGTTATGGCGTTATATGTACAATCATTAACTATTGTTAGCCCAGCGAAGTCATAGATCTATGGGCCAGACAAGCCTGCTTTGTTGATCCAAGTACACTTAGCTGATCGTATAATCTTGTAAACGTTTGAGACTTGTAAAACTTTGTCGAGGTTTGATTGTTACATTGTTCATAACATCCCTAATCACTTTATTCTCTAACTTACGACTTGAATTGCCATCTTTTATATATTTATGTATTGAAAACTGTGGAATGCTCACCAACATTTTTATGTTGACCTTTTATTTTTAACATGTTTCAGGAATACCTCAAGTATGTGTTCTACTCTTTGAAGCTATCACATCTAGGATTGACCTAGAGATAACATGGATGTTCATATTATTTGTAGCTTTTGTACATGATGTATTCCTTGTTGAAACTTTTGCTTGTAATGTTACAATTGAATCTTATGAATAATATATTTGGAATTAATATATAGCGCTATGTGGCTGTGAACAATCGTAACCCTCATATCTCGACGTTTCCGCCGTCAAGGTTGGGGTGTGAGAAATGAGCACCAAGCACAATATTTGTGCTCATCTGGATCAGTCATCCAGACATGCACCTGACTTTTCTGGAATCATCTTGTTTCTTAGGCGCTCAAGGATCTCTCACGCAATCTCAACTCCATGCACACCGTACCGATCTATTCAGCAGGCCTTTTGGAAGGTACTGTAGTTGATAGAACATCAGAGCCTCATCGAATCCGTAGTTTGATATTTGGAGAGGCCATTGAGATCTCTGAGGAAGATCTCAGGACAGTGCTGCAGCTTGGGGACGATGCCGAATGTCCCACACAACTACACCCCCTGACTGTCAGAGGCTATTTCCTGCGGGCCACGTACACTGGGGACATCAATGCAGGGGTGCTCAACAAGAGCAACCTGTGTCCCCAGTTCAAGTACCTTGCGCACGTACTGCTTAAGTGCTTAGCATCTCGGAAGGGAAGTTTTGATGAACTGTCCGATCAGATCTAGAACGCATATGCTACACTGGTGCTGAACCATCCGTTCAGCTTCTCCAGGATGATCTTCGCCTACTTAGTGGAGAACATTGAGGGGAAAGGGAAGGAGGGCTTCTGCATGTACCCTCGCTTTATGCAGATAATTATAGACCAGAAGCTTCCTTCCTTGCCGAAGGAGAAGGAGGACGCGGTGGTACTCGAGGTGACGGACGATACCACTTTGGGCAGGATGAAGGTTTACAGGGGAAAGCAGGTAAAGCCCCCTGTGAGGAGATTATTTGGGCATCTGGCCCGGGAAGACTACGTGGCGCCGGCTAGGCGTAAATGGCATCACGTTGATAGTGACTCTGAAGAAGAGCAGATACGCTCCCTGATGATGACTCCGATGATGATAGCGGAGATGCTGGAGATGAAGGACCCACTTAACAAAGGGGTCCCATTACTGATATTCCATCTCCAGCATCTGCCCCCACTGGAGACGGAGCGGAGACTACTGGGTTCCACTAGGATTTCATGCCTGGTGAGGAAAAGGAGGAGTCAGATGAGGAGCCACTGACTCGGACTGTGGAAGTAAAGTTGTTCCCATAGAACGAGGGCTCCGGGCGGTTGGTGAACGTGCAGGCGGATTGGGAGAGACCACTGATGATCCTACTTATACTCCTGATCTGCCAGGCCGTGCTCTAGGGGAGCATCCTCCTCGACTGGATCGAGGAAGAAGAGGATGGCTCAGCCCCATGGCTTGAATAGGAAGAAACGCAAAATCACCTTTATCACCACCACAACCACCACCACAACTACCATCGTTCCACTTGCCACCACTACCACTACATCCACTACCACCTCTACCACCATTCCCCCTCATACCACTACCACCCTTCCATCCACCACCACATCATTTACACCTACACCACCACCACCATCATCTGTACCACCTCCAATATTCACCACAGTCACCACCACCACTAGCCATCCTACAGCACCATCTTCTTTCTCTCCATATCCATCAGGATTGCCTCTGCCTCCCAGTGGGTAAAGGAACAACTCTCAGCACTTAATCGAATGGTGCTGAGACTGTTAGCAGCAGATGAAGAGAAGACCAGTAAGATAAGACAGCTGGTAGACCTGACCACAATCCAATCTCAGCAGCTCTCTCATCAGGCTCGATTGATCGATGAGCAGGCACATCAGATGTCTCAGCTCCAGGAGCAACACGCTAAAAGGATTGAGGAGTTGGAGGCTGCAAACAAATCTCTGCAGTTAAAGCTCAAGGGTCCAAAGAGGAGCCCTTAAAGATAGGAGAAGGTGATGGAGATGATGATGCTGATGATGATAGTGATGATGATAATGATGGTGATGATCATTATGGTCATACTGATATTAGTGATAATGATGATGACGACTCTTCAGCTGCAGGTGCCACATCAGTGAGCGAAAGGAGGACCAAACGTACTCAAGATTTGAGTGCCTCCTCATCCAACCTGGCAGCAGAAGAGCCGATGATCCAGGACAAGAGTAATGCTTAGTTGGTTTATTGTTCTTTAAAATCTTTTGTATGTGGATTATGTATGAAATTGACGAAATACATGTTTATATGTAATGTAAATAGTTATGTTTTCGATTATTATGGTTATGTCTTGATTGTTAACTAATGATTGATGTATTGAATGTTTAAATCAAGCAGATCCAAATTATCAAAGGGATGAACATGATATTGCTCCCCTTTAACAGATCAAGACTCAACTAACCATGACTCTTGATCTGTAAGGGATTGTCAAAAGATCAGTGAGTTACATCCCTCAAGAAGGGGAAATAATTCATGATCTTACTGATGAGCAACTGGCAGAAATGTTCAAGCTCAATCCTGATGAGATAGTAAAAGACGCTCTAAATGTTGAAGGAGACAGTGATGACGACCTGAAGGACATCGATGAGATAGAGATCGAGGATGTCACAGCAGCTCACTATCCAGAGTATGCTGACAAAGAGGGAAATGTGGTCCCCAATTTGGGTGATTCCCTTGTTAGTGATACATTTGATATACTGGATCAGATGGAGCAAGAGACTGAGAAGGTTGAAGAACAAGCCCAAGCCTCAAACGCCGATGTTGATATCAGAAAGGCTGAATGGGCTGCATGTTTTGAGGAGATCCGAGCACAACGCTCTGCTCCTAAACCAAATGTCTACACCAAGCTCTACAAAGTAAAGAAACATCAAAAGGTGTTAGGCAAGATTATCACGTGGGCTCATTTTAATGATCTTAATGTATACGCGATAAAGCGAGAGATGGGTATCGAGTACTTTAGATTCCCGCATGATCTAAAGTCTCTACCTGGTTTTGAGCTCAACCAGCTGGCTAAACTGAAGTTACTATATGTTGACCCGAGGAAGATGTCAGGCTGGTTGAGGCTGCCATGAAGAAAGAGTACCACACCAGGTGGGTCAACTTCAAACCTCAACAACCTACGAGGTATATCAGACGTTCTGAAGTTGATCCTATAACTGGAAAGCCAATGATAGTGCTGAAGTGGAGTTCCCCAAGAACAATGTCAAGAATCCCTCTCAGGGAAATGCCACAGGACTTCACTCCACACTTTAAGTGGTGGTACTATGATTGGAGAACATGGGAGGCGATCATAGTTCTAAACAAAGAGGGCAAAATGGATACTGTCAGGGTATTTGATACAATGTGGCTTACAAACTTGTCTGCTAATGATGTATACACATTATACAAGTGGCCACTGTTCTATGACACGCAAGATATTGAACAAGCCCTCCAATTCCAAAATGTGATACTACTCTGCTTTGCATTTGAGATACACGCAGGAGTCACAAGAGAGGAGAAGTACAAGAAGTACGAAGAGGTTATGAAGAAGGTAAGACAATAGATGAATCTAGGTCCAAGGGGAGTTGTTGATACATGTGTCCCTAGTTTCTGATCTTAATGTAATATCTTTGTATTGTCTTACGCTTATGTAATTGTAATTGTACGGGTACTTAATGAAATATAAATGTTTGGTTGTGTTTATAATGTTTAATATTTCACTAATGAGTTGTTTAACGCATATTGACTTGATTATATAGGTTTGTGCTTGTTTGAAGTGTTATGCATAATGTTATACTATTGAATACACTCAAACTTGGTGAAGTGAAGTTCTCATGCGTCCGACTGGACCATGCGCCCCAACAGTGGTCATGCGTCCGAATGGCCATGCGACTGAGTGTCCATGCGCCTAAATAGTTCATACGCCAGAACAACTTCATGCGTCTGACTCAGTCGTACGACTGAACACTCAGCCGTGCGAATGTATCAACCGCATGTCTCAATCGCACGAATGAACCATGCCAATGGTTCAGTCCCCCGAATGAGCAACCCTAACCTATAAATACCACTAATTCGTGGAAAAATGTAAGCATTGAATCCACTTCGACTCCAGAGGTACCCTAGCCGTCCAGAAGCTTCTAAGTTCGTACTCCAAGTTCATAGAACGCTGTAGATCGATTCTTGACGTTAGATTCAATTCGTTATTGTGTATACGTGCATTCTCACTGATTGGATCGCCATTCAATAAGATTCCATACTATTTGGTTTGGTTTAACACGTTAATGAGTTGGTGTTTGGTCAAATACCAGATCCTTACACTACTGCTGCAACGCGTGGGTATACACACTAGTCTATATATATACGTATGTATATGTATATATGTGTATATATACGTATGTATATAGATATACGTATATAGATACATATATATACGTATATATATATATATATATATATATACGTATATATATATATACGTATATATATATATATACGTATATATACGTGTATATATATACGTATACATATACGTGTATATATATATATATATACGTATATATACGTATATATATATATATACATATGTATATATACATCCGTATATATATATATATATATATATATATATATATATATATATATATATATATATATATATACATACGTATATATACATACGTATACGTATGTATATATATATACGTATATATATACGTGTATATATATATACCTATATATATACGTATATATATACACATATATACATATATATACGTATATGTATATGTATATATATATATGTATATATGTATATATATATATATGTATATATGTATATTCATATGTATAAACATATATATATATAGATATATATATACATATATATACATTTACATATATAGGTATATATATACGTATATCTATATCTATATATATATACACACACATATATATAGACATATATATACATATATATAGACATATACATATATATACTTATGTATACGTATATACATATCTATATGTATATAAGTATATGTATACGTATGGATACGTATATATTCATACGTGTGTGGGTGGGTGGGTGTGTGTGTGTGTGGGTGTGTGTGTGGGTGTGTGTGTGGGTGTGTGTGTGTGAGTGTGATTAGATATTAATGGTTGAGATTACTTGTTATAATTTTAATTTTTTAAATCATTTCATTTATAATTATAGATTAAATAGTTAAATTCCCGCACTCGCGTTGCACATGTGATGAACAAGCCATCAACCATGGCTCAGATAATTCGTAATAACTGTATATGCATCACAAACTAAACAATTGGTTCAGAACCGAGTTCCAGTTGCAGCTGCAAACCATAGTGAGTTGCCACGACATAGAAATGAAGAAATGTTTTCAAATACAATCATGGCCAAAGGCGTTGGTTGAGGCTCCGGTTATAAACACAAACACACACTATGGAAAAGTTTTGTTGTATTACTCTCAAACTAAAAAATACGACGATAGAAGAGATTATTAATGAAACCTTTAACATGCTTATAAAGGGAAAACAAAACAATAAAAATCCCACACGCAACATGATCTCCATGTATACTGCATTGTTTAATAACCCACGTCTGCTTCCACTTTATTCGGTCAAACCATTACCAAGTCTTTCACACACCTAAAATAATATGTGATTATATATGTTCAATTTAAGTGCTCCGAGTCTATCTTTAATTAGTCTTCTATTGACCCATTGACCCATTAAACTTTTGAACCGTGACCCAAGAACGAACCCGATTAACCCAACAAAAGCTTGTTACCTGTTGACTGTTGTCTTCACCAAGGAACAACCACCTCCAAAGCGTTTTTTCAGTTTTTCTTTCAAAATATAGTTTGTTTATGAAACACCAAAAGAAAACAATAGTTTCATAACAACATTGCATCACCAACATACAAACATGAGGCAAAGCAGAAGATAATCTACATGGTAATAGTCAGATGTTGGCTCAAAACAGATTCTTGGTCGCGGCTGCAGGCCAAAAATGGCTGCCAAGCCAAAGCAATCAAGATCATTTAGGGAAAATCATCACAGCCAAAAAGACCCACAAAAATACAACAAACATCTTATTAAGTCATAAACACAAAACCCCTCAGATGAATAAAGCTCCATCATCATCGACATTGGACATAAGGTGTACATCTGATCAAGATAAAAACGTCACAGATCTGAAAACCCTAAAAGGGTATAAGAGAGACAGAGATGCGGGAGGCAGCAATGGTGGTTAGACCACCACATTCACCACATGCAACCACCTCGAAAACTCTAAAAAGGATGAAAGGCACAAAAGTAGTTGAACTGTCACACCCCCGCTAAGAGCAGAAACACGGGGGCGTAACGAGACGTGATCGTCATAACACATGGTAAATGATACAGATGCAATAATAGTAATGATGACAAGCGTCTCATGACGACACCCGACAACAAAGGGACTTGTGTTGTGTTTAGTCAGTATTCACGACAACATAACCATAAGCATAAACATGATATAAGATAAACATAGATAATAACATTGTATGCAATTCCCACAACCCGGGAACAAGTTACAAAGTGTAATGTTGTTTGAAACAGATACAACAATTGTTTTCAAAAGACCAAGTTTAGCCACAAAATGCATCCTAGGGTCTCCACTATGGCAGCACACATAGATCTTCAGTTAGCATGATCACCTAAAAAGATATGCTCAAAATGGTCAACAAAATTGTTGGTGAGCTCGCAGGTTTAAAAGTAAATAAGTAATTGATGTTGTATAAAGTTGTTGCAGAATACCGTGCATACAGTTATAAGTAAGCAAAATCACATGACAAGAGCTTTACAACCAAACCTAACGACGTACACAAAGAATCTTGTCGGAATATATTCACCCAAGGCCCGTTCCTGGCATCTGATGGTACTAACTAGTATACCAACACGAGGGTGGGGGTGTCAACCCAAGTAGTACTACCAATACCTATCCGTCGGTTCCCACACTGGAATTAAATGGTTGTAAGAAAGAACCACAAAGCAGACTCAAGCATGTATCAGATAAGTACTCACAAAACAGTAGCACGTTGATTCCAAGTATGTAAATTGTATGTATGTTGTACAGCATGAAAATGGGTGAGCATACTTTTCCCCCAAGCTTGTAAATGATTAAAAAGTGGTATAAGCATAAAAAGGGGCCACGAAACTCACTTGTTAAGTGGTAAGTATGAATGATCGAAGTTCCCAACAGTTGTATGCAATGAATGGTCAAACACCTATTGACAATTATTGTTAAGCATTAATGATATGTATAAAGCATATAGTAATGTGTGGTCGGTTCGGGTTGTATCGGTTCGATCGTGGGTAACACACACTCAAGCGGATACACGTATCAGATCTTATGTAGATCCAAGTACCGGAAGGGGTCGTCATTGCCAATAACATTCGTATAAATATCCCGTTGTTATAAGAGAAAGTACTTGTTAAATATTTGTAGTCCCAAATGGGTTGTGATAATTGTAAAAATGTTAGTTTGGTTTAAATTGAAATAGTATGTGCATGTTGATAGCGTTGACTTTAATCTTTGTGGTCAAGCAATGACACTTTTACTGATGTTACCTTATCATCATCAGATGTACAAGAAGGGAATTCACACACTAACATCATCAGTCACACAACAGGACCAGACGCTCGCCTCAACACTCCATTCGTATGAATCAACCTTCAATCGTACAAATCAGCTTCATTGGCACGATTGAACCTTCATTCGTATGACTGGCATTCTGTCGTACCACACAACACCCAATCGCACGACTTAACCTCCATACACACGAATCAACCTTCATTCATACGAATCAGCTTCATTCGTATGACTGAACCTTCATTCGTACGATTGGCCTTCAGTCGTGCGATACACGCATAGTCGCATGCATTCATTCGGTCGTAGGACTCAATCGCACACCACATTCATCCGCATTGACTCGGTCGCACACAACACTCATCCGCATTGACTCAATCTCACACACACTCATCCGCATTGACACAATCGCACACAACACTCGATCGCACGGCTCAGTCGCATGACATTCCCAGTCGCACGACTTAGTCGCCCGAATGACCCAGTCGCATGACTCAGTCGCCCGAATGACCCAGTCGCATGACTCAGTCGCCCGAATGACCCAGTCGCATGACTCAGTCGTACGACTCACCCAGTCGCCTGAACTGCAGGTTTGTGACTGCTGAACTGCAAAGCAGCCTTCGGTTGCCCCAAGCACAGGTTTTACACAACAAGGACTTCCAGAATCACACAACAAACACACACAAACAAGAAGCACACGCAGAAGGTCATCACACACACCCACGTGACCTCTTGTGTTCGAGTTGACCCGAACACCCGAAACCCTAGAAATGGGCAGCAGTAAAACGAGCAAGAAATGGACAACCAAGGTCGTCTACCTGCAAGGATGGAGTAGACTAGGTTGTAGATGAAGCCTAGACGAAGAAAACGAGACCAAATGGAGCGATTTTGGTGCAAAAGTGAAGAAGATAGGTGATGAAGAAGAAAGTGAAGAAGAAGTGAAGAAGATGGAGAAAAAAATGGCTGGGAATGGGGTTTTTATACCCATCCCAGGTTTGCAAAATGTCAATTTTAGTCCCTGCACTTAGCCCCCGAGTTCCCAAAGTTTGTTTCGGTTGAAATCAACTTTAAAATGTTCGTTATATTAATGTTAAAAGCGTGTTTTATGGTAATTGATAACTTAAAATGGTTTTATTAATGACAATGGTTATAATTAAAAATGATATATTTGGTGATAATGGTGATAAAATTTATAAATGATTTAGGCTTAGCACACGTTCACGGAGGAAGTACAGGTACAAGGGTAATAAAGCAAACATGATTTCTTAAAACAGGAATTCATGAAGAAGAGGAAGAATAATTAAAATAATTCTATGGTTAATTATGTTGTTCGATAGACCTTAAGGTGACGGATGTCACAATATCCCCCAGTTGAGAGAATTTCGTCCCGAAATTCAGCTGGAGTTAGGTCCAAGAGTGTCATCCACGAATAGGTATGGATATTTAACTTTCTTCTTATCTTCCTGTTCCCATATAAACTCTGGCCCTCGCTTTGAATTCCACCTCACGCGAACAATTGGTATTCTACTGCGCTTCAATTGTTTGACCTCTCGATCCATGATCTCAATGGGTTCCTCAATAAAATGAAGCTTTTCGTCGATTTTGATTTCCTCAATTGGTACGTGAAGTGATTCGTCAGCCAAACACTTCTTGAGGTTCGACACATGAAAAGTATCATGCACACCGTTGAGTTCTTGTGGTAACCTTAATCGGTAAGCCACTGGACCAATTCGTTCTGTAATCTCGAATGGTCCAATGTATCTTGGGGCTAACTTCCTTTTCTTTCCAAACCGAACTATTCCTTTCCAAGGAGAGACTTTGAGTAACACTTGATCCCCAATGTTGAATTCTAGAGGCTTCCGACAGTTGTCGGCATAGCTCTTTTGGCGGTCTCTAGCGGCTTTCTGTCTATCTTTGATTTGGAAGATCTTGTCGGTTGTTTCTTGGATGATCTCTGGGCCTGTCAACTGATTTTCACCAATCTCAGCCCAACAAACGGGTGATCTACACTTCCTTCCGTACAATGCTTCGAACGGAGCACACCAAATGATGTATGGTAGCTGTTATTGTAAGAGAACTCAATCAATGGTAAATGAGTGTCCCAACTACCACCGAAGTTGATTACACACGCTCTCAGCGTGTCTTCTAGCGTTTGTATGGTTCATTCACTTTGGCCATCTGTCTGAGGGTGATAGGCGGTGCTCATGTCTAATCAAGTGCCCATCGCTTTCTGTAGTGTCTGCCAAAATTGTGAAGTGAATCGGCCGTCACATTCGAATATGATTGACACCAGCACTCCGTGTCTTGTCACGACCTCTTTTATGTACAATCTCGCCAACTTGTCCATTTTGTAGTCTTCTCGAATTGGCAAGAAATGTGCTGATTTCATCATTCGATACACTACGACCCATATCGAGTCATGCCCGTTGCTCGCTCGAGGGAGTTTGGTAATGAAATCCATAGCTATGTTCTCCTATTTCCACTCAGAAATCTCAGGTTGCTGTAACAGTCCCGATGGTTTCTGATGTTCAGCTTTAACTTTCGAGCATGTCAAGCATCTGCTGACATACATGGCAACCTCTTTCTTCATGTTTGGCCACCAGTACAGATCTTTGATATCGTGGTACATCTTGTCTGCACCAGGATGAATAGAATATCACGTCTTGTGTGCTTCATCCATGACCAAGGTACGTACACCTCCCCATTTGGGTACCCATATACGTTTCACAAAGTACTGTACATCATCGTCATTGCACATCAATTGTTTATCCAGCCCTCGGAATTCTTCTCCAACAAGGTTTTCTTCTTTCAACGCCTCACTTTGTGTAATTTGGATCTGAGCTTTCAAATTTGTTTGAATGGTCAATCCCAAATCTCGAGCACGTAGTGGTTTCACGCGTTCTTTGCGGCTTAGAGCATCAGCCACCATGTTAGCTTTCCCCGGATGATACCGGATTTCACAATAGTAGTCACTAAGAACTACCCAGCGTCGCTGTCGCATATTGAGTTCCTTCTGATCCAGAATATGTTGAAGGCTTTTATGATCTTGTACATGATGTATTTGGTTCCATACAGGTAATGCCTCCATATTCTGAATGCGAATACTACAGCGCCCAACTCAAGATCATGAGTTATGTAGTTCTTCTCGTACACCTTAAGTTGTTGCGAAGCGTAGGCAATCACCTTATCTTTCTGCATTAGTACACATCCCAACCCATGATGCGAAGCATCACAGTATACCACAAAATCATCAGTTCCGTCTGGGAAGGACAATATCGGTGCATTACACAGTTTATCTTTCAACGTCTGGAACGCTTGTTCTTGTGCATGTCCCCAATCAAACTTCTGTCTTTCTGGTCAGCAGTGTAACGGCTGAGTGATCTTTGAAAAGTTCGCAATGAAACAACGATAGTATCCGGCCAATCCTAAGAATTGCCGTATCTCTAAAGGCGTTTGAGGTGTATCCCATTTCTTTACCGCTTCAATTTTGCCGGGATCTACATGAATCCCATCCTTGTTAACCACATGACCCAAAAACTTCACTTCTCGCAGCCAAAATTCACACTTCGACAACTTGACAAAAAGTTTCTCTTCCCTTAACAGTTCCAGTATTGCCCGAAGGTGTTCTTCATGATCCTCTTTCGATCGGGAGTAGATAAGTATGTCGTCTATGAATACGATCACAAACTTATCCAAGTAAGGTTTGCACACTCGATTCATCAGGTCCGTAAACACAGCTGGTACGTTAGTCAATCCGAATGGCATGACCAAGAACTCATAGTGCCCATAACGAGTTCTAAACGCTGTCTTCGGTATGTCCTCCTCGAAAACCCTTAGTTGATGATATCCATCACGAAGCTCGATCTTCGAGAAATACGAAGCTCCCTGTAATTGATCAAATAGGTCGTCGATCCTGGGGAGAGGATACCGATTCTTCACAGTTAACTTGTTCAACTCACGGTAGTCGATGCACATACGGAACGACCATACTTCTTCTTGACAAATAACACCGGTGCTCCCCAAGGCGAGTGACTCGGCCGAATAAAACCCTTCTCCAGTAGTTCCTGTAACTGGCTAGATAACTCTTGCATTTCAGATGGTTCCAGCCGATACGGTGTCTTTGCTACCGGTGTAGCTCCAAGAACCAACTCAATACGAAATTCCACCTACCGTGAAGGAGGCAAACCAGGCAAGTCATCAGGAAATACATCTGGGTAATCCCGCACTACAGGGATATCTACCAATTTCTGCTCCTCTTCTTTCTTTTCCACCACATGAGCCAGAAAAGCGTAGCACTGTTTTCGTAAACTCCAACATGCTTTCATGCAGGAAATAAGCTTTAAGTTTCTCCTCGGTCTTTCTCCTTGAATCCTGAGTACTTCTCCGTCTGACATAGGGACTCGCACTACCTTGTCCCGATAGACAATCTCGGCTCCGTGTTTTGACAACTAATCCATTCCCACAATCACGTCGAAACTTCCTAACTCAAAGGGTATCAAGTCTATATCAAAGGTGTGGTTCTCCAATATTATCGAGCACTTTCTAATAATCTCGTCGGCCAGAACAACCCTACCATTGGCCATTTCTACAGAGTAGCTAGTTTCTAGCCTACTAGGACTCAAATCGAGCAATTGCACAAACTCAGAAGATATAAAGCTATTGTAGGCTCCAGTGTCAAATAATATAGATGCAAAGTGATTATTGAGTAAGTGCGTACCCGTGACAACATTCGGGTCCTGACGGGCATCGTTGGCTCCAATGACAAAAGCGTGTTCCCAAGTCGTATCCCCTTGGTTTTCCATGCCTTGATTTCCAGCTATAGCCATCACCTGTTGCTGGTTGTTCCCTTGTTGACTCGGTGCCCGATTCAGTTTAGGGCACATGTTCCTGTAGTGATCAGGGCTTCCACACTCGTAACAGCCCCTGGCATTCCCGACGTGGTTAACCGCGTTGACCGGTGCGACCATATTCGGCGCTGTTCTGTAGTCTCTTGCTAAATGCCCCGGGCGTCTACAGTTCGCGCACACCCGGCACGGCATAGCTGGGGGATGATGAAAGTTGTACCTATCACATTTGGGGTGCGAACCCACATATTCTCGCCTGCCCTGGGTTAGGACCACAAATTTTCAGTTTGTCTTGGCCCTTTTCTCTAATTTCCCGACACTCGACCGGCTCGTTTCCCCAACATCTTTCCTTTTCTCTGCTCCCCTACCCAAAACCCCTGTTCTCACCATCTCATCAGTTAGAGCGCCAACCTTCAGAATTGCGCTCTGGATAGTAGGAGGAGCAGCTGCAGTTACCATTGCCCGGATTTGAGGCACAAGTCCCCAAATATACCTCTCTATCCTTTTTGATTCCGGGGTGATCAGATGCGGAACAAATCTTGCTAGCTCGTGAAAACAATCAGTGTAAGCTGCATGCCCAGCCCCCACCATAGCATGATTCCAGAACTCATGCTCAAGTTTTTGCATCTCGTTGAGAGGACAGTACTCCTCGGTGATTAGGGCTTTGAACTCATCCCATGACATTTGCATCGCCGACTCTCTTCCTCTAGCTTGAATCTGGTGTTCCACCAGGTTAGTGCCTTGCCCTGTAGTGAGCACTTGGCATACTTGATCCTTTGACTGTCGAGGCATTCGCTGATGTCAATCACTGCCTCCATCTTTTCAAGCCATCTAGTCAGGGCTATGGCTCCACCTTTGCCATTAAACTCTCTCGGCTTACAAGCCACAAATTCCTTGTATGAACATCCCTGTCTAGCATTCACAACCCCGGTCTCATTAACAATCCCAGTCTCATTACCAGCTGTACCACCATTCTCGGTCTCCTGGTTGCTTTCATTCCCAGTCGAGTTCCCATTATCCTCGTTTTCATTGCCACCATCCCCATGGGGGTGGTGATTCTGAAGAGCATCACTCACTTGGGCCACGATAGTCGGAATCAGTGCGGCCAACTGTTAAGCAATTAAGGCTGCCATGTCAGAGTTTCTTGTTCCCTGATTGACATTGGTAGGACCATCACTTGTTCTCGGTGCTCTACCTCTGCCTCTGCCTCTGCCCCTCGGGGCTTCACTTCCGCCACTGTGGCTGCGGGTAACTCTTCAAGGCGGCATGTTCTAATCATAAGAATAGTAAATGCATAAGTTTTAACCATTGCAAGGCACACTATCCATGTCACATTAAGGTCTAACATTCCAGGTTAGTACCATACTTACGGCTGTCACACATCACCTACAAATCATGTAATTCTCACACCATGAATAGGTAATGTCCAAACAGTAGTCCATCATAATAATAGCATATCCATGCATGAAATAAAGTTTAGTCTAGCGGAGGTTGCCTATTTCCTCCTCTCTCGAGGTCTCAGACATAACCTCCTCGGGGTAAATCCCAGTGTCTAAGGTCAAGCGCAATAGCATGATCTATGAAGTTCTCTTCGGGTTCAATACCCGGATTTGATAAAACAACTCGGTGCGCAGAGGGAAACGGAAGATCCGATAGAAGCATCCCATAAAAAGTGAGCACAAGGGCTCCCTCACAGGGTGAAAAGATCACGAAACAGATAGATAAACGAACAAGCAATGAGGAACACGTATGAGATATAAAATGCACACAACCCTAGCATGCAAATCTACATGAAGGTTCCTAGGTTATAGTCTAGATCAAGTGTATTGCCTAATTCTCTATAACCAATGGCTCTGATACCAGTCTGTCACACCCCCGCTAAGAACGGAAACACGGGGGCGTAACGAGACGGGATCGTCATAACACATGGTAAATGATAGAGATGCAATAATAGTAATGATGACAAGCGTGTCATGACGACACCCAACAACAAGGGGACTTGTGTCGTGTTTAGTCAGTATTCACGACAACATAGCCATAAGCATAAACATGATATAAGATAAACATAGATAATAGCATTGTATGCAATTCCCACAACCCGGGAACAAGTTACAAAGTGTAATGTTGTTTGAAACAGATACAACAATTGTTTTCGAAAGACCAAGTTTAGCCACAAAATGCATCCTAGGGTCTCCACTAAGGCAGCACACCTAGATCTTTAGTTAGTATGATCACCTGAAAAGATATGCTCAAAATGGTCAACAAAATTGTTGGTGAGCTCGCAGGTTTAAAAGTAAATAAGTAATTGATGATGTATAACGTTGTTGCAGAATACCATGCATACAGTTATAAGTAAGCAAAATCACATAACAAGAGCTTTACAACCAAACCTAACAACGTACACAAAGAATCTTATCGGAATATATTCACCCAAGGCCCGTTCCTGGCATCTGTTGGTACTAACTAGTATACCAACACGAGGGTGGGGGTGTCAACCCAAGTAGTACTACCAATACCTATCCGTCGGTTCCCACACTGGAATTAAATGGTTGTAAGAAAGAACCACAAAGCAGACTCAAGCATGTATCAAATAAGTACTCACAAAATAGTAGCACGTTGATTCCAAGTATGTAAATTGTATGTATTTTGTACAGAATGAAAACGGGTGAGCATACTTTTCCCCCAAGTTTGTAAATGATTGAAAAGTGGTATAAGCATAAAAAGGGGCCACGAAACTCACTTGTTAAGTGCTAAGTATGAATGATCAAAGTTCCCAACAGTTGTATGCAATGAATGGTCAAACACCTATTGACAATTATTGTTAAGCATTAATGATATGTGTAAGCATATAGTAATGTTTGTTCGGTTCGGGTTGTATCGGTTCGGTCGTGGGTAACACACACTCAAGCGGACACACGTATCAGATATTATGTAGATCCAAGTACCAGAAGGGGTCGTCATTGCCAATGACATTCGTATAAAGATCCCGTTGTTATAAGAGAAAGTACTTGTTAAATATTTGTAGTCCCAAATGGGTTGTTGATAATTGTAAAATGTTAGGTTCGTTTAAATTAAAATAGTATGTGCATGTTGATTGCGTTGACTTTAATCTTTATGGTCAAGCAATGAGACTTTTACTGATGTTACCTTATCATCATCAGACGTACAAGAAGGGAATTCACACACAAACATCATCAGTCACACAACAGGACCAGACGCTCGCCTCAACACTCCATTCATACGAATCAACCTTCAATCGTACAAATCAGCTTCATTGGCACGATTGAACCTTCATTCATACGACTGGCATTCAGTTGTACCACACAACACCCAATCGCACGACTTAACCTCCATACGCACGAATCAACCTTCATTCATACGAATCAGCTTCATTCGTACGACTGAACCTTCATTCGTACAATTGGCCTTCAGTCGTGCGATACACGCACAGTCGCATGCATTCATTCGGTCGTAGGACTCAATCGCACACCACATTCATCCGCATTGACTCAGTCGCACACAACACTCATCCGCATTGACTCAATCGCACACACACTCATCCGCATTGACTCAATCACACACAACACTCGATCGCACGGCTCAGTCGCATGACATTCCCAGTCGCACGACTTAGTCGCCCGAATGACCCAGTCGCATGACTCAGTCGCACGACTCGCCCAGTCGCCTGAACTACAGGTTTGCGACTGCTGAAGTACAGAGCAGCCTTCGGCTGCCCCAAGCACGGGTTTTACACAATAAGGACTTCCAGAATCACACAACAAACACACACAAACAAGAAGCACACGCAGAAGGTCATCACACACACCCACACGACCTCTTGTGTTCGGGTTGACCAGAACACCCGAAACCCTAGAAATGGGCAGCAGTAAAACGAGCAAGAAATGGACAACCAAGGTCGTCTACCTGCAAGGATGGAGTAGAGTAGGTTGTAGACGAAGCCTAGACGAAGAAAACGAGACCAAATGGAGTGATTTTGGTACAAAAGTGAAGAAGATAGGTGATGAAGAAGAAGTGAAGAAGAAGTGAAGAAGAAGTGAAGAAGATGGAGAAAAAAATGGCTAGGAATGGGGTTTTTATACCCATCCCAGGTTTGCAAAATGTCAATTTTAGTCCCTGCACTTAGCCCCTGAGTTCCCAAAGTTTGTACCGGTTGAAAACGACTTTAAAATGTTCGTTATATTAATGTTAAAAGTGTGTTTTATGGTAATTGATAACTTAAAATGGTTTTATAATGACAATGATTATAATTAAAAATGATATATTTGGTGATAATGGTGATGAAATTTATAAATGGTTTAGGCTTAGCACACGTTCATGGAGGAAGTACAGGCACAAGGGTAATAAAGCAGACATGATTTCTTAAAACAGAAGTTCATGAAGAAGAGGAAGAATAATTAAAATAATTCTATGGTTAGTTATGTTGTTCGACGGACCTTAAGGTGACGGATGTCACATGAACTACTACCATTGCCACGTGCAGGGCATCAGAGAGGCAGAGAGCCTGAAGGGATGTCGGCATAGCCAACGACGACGGCCCACCTTAACCACAAAGGGGAGGCAGAGCGGCGATTAGGGCTACCGCAACAACACCCGGTAAAGTATTGCGACTATAAGCCCTTGGCACGAGCCACCACCGTACGATGACCATAAACGACGGCGAAACCACCGCAAAGACTCCATCGCAGCGAGGCACTCGCTCTCTCTATTATAAATCAGAGATATAAAGAGGCGGTTCCATCTTCCTTATTACTGCTTTTAATGCTCCTTTCTATCTTTACCTTTCTTTTCTTTCCAAGGAGCAGACACGTAGGTATTGGGAAGAAGCAGTGCAACACGTAGCGAAGAACACCCAAACTTCTCCCACCCTAGATAAGCACGTAGTAGAAAACATGCATTTCCCACCGTAGATCAAACGGACGGACCTGATTTGCAAAATTACTATTCCTTTCATTCTTCTATTAACATAAAGGAGAATTTGCTTCATAACAAATCAAACCATTGCACGTCGTAGGTTTTCACACAAATATAAATGATGTAATGTCATAAGATCAAACAAGTTTTATGAGCTCGATAGTATATATGTTGTAACATATTAAAGAACTTGGTTCATAATACGTAGAGATAAAATGAAAACAAGTAGCTTTATACCATTATATGTATGTCACAAGACATCAAACATGTTTCTTAATAATTTTCCATGCCATTGGAAAGCAGTACTGTAGATCAAACATATTGATTCATAAGAACAAACGTAATGACACATTAAGAAGGCATTAAATGACATTATAGTACCTTAAAACGCTCTTACACTACCCATGTGAGCATTATGTGGCGTATAGGTGGGGGACGTTTCCACTATACCGCTATAACTACTCTTAAATATCATAATTAGGTACATGATTAAGGGGTATTAACCTTTACTAATATTTTGTCTAATCTATAACTTATAATAAAACAATGTTTCTTTTGTTATTTGTTATTTTCTTAACCTATGTTTTTTTACACTTGTCATTTTTCAAACATCCACAAATAAATTTTCCCTCCAAAAGGGTTTATAGAAATTTAAGTATTTATACAAATTTATCTCTTTTATTATAAATAAATCTTATTAAATGTTATGTTTCTCTCTCTTATCTAATTATTTAAAAAAATCAAACTATCTTTTTCTATGATATATTTTATAAAGCTAAATTAGAAATCATATCTTTTAATCAAAATCTAAATAACGAGAAACTGAAGTTTTATATAATATGAAATTTTATAAAACACTAAATATTTTTTAAACAAAATATTTTAAGTTGTTTTGTTTTTAAAAAAGTTATGAAATAGGTGAAATATTTTAAAACAATTTTATTAAAACAACCAGAATAATTACAAACCAGATATTTTTAAAAACTAGATTTTTTGAAAAAAAAATTTATAATAAATCTTTAAACGAATGTTTAAAAGTGAAACATTTACATAAGAGAGCTAAAAAATGGTATAATTATTTTATTTATTAAACTAAAGTATATAACTTTAATTATATTTTACATTAAAATATTGTACTTAAAGTAGTTGTTTATATGTAATTAACATCATATTTTATCTTCAAACATGATTTTATAATGCATAAGTTTTTATTAATAATAATTCAATATTTTGTTTATTCAATTACTCGGGGACTAACTTAGTATATTTAATATAAGTGGGTGCTCATGCGGTAGACATTTTCTCTTAAAAGACATTAATCATTACATATATGTGTATTTAGTAATTGTACATCAAACATAGCGATGCAATAAATAAAAATATAAATAGAGGTCATATATGAAATAAAAAGGAAAAAAAAGAAGGAACAAACACGGATCAGGTGAAAATAGAAAGAGAAACACCCTTTAAAAAAATATTTTTCCATTCAAAAAGTTTGGAAAAAGAACTTTAAAGCTAAAGATGTAGGGTTAAACTTATATTTTTACATTATAGAGTATGTAATACAGTAATAGTTCTAAACAAACTATTTTCTAATAATCACATCAACATGCGACGGGCAAATAAAGCTCAGTTGTTTACAAAAAGCTAGGTTATAGAGTACAATTGCTAAAACTAAACTTGGAGTTTTTTTTCTAAAAAGATGTTGATGGTAAAAAGATTTATCAAAATGGATGATTATAAAAATATTTACCAAAATGCGTTATAATTAACTTTTTATTTTTAATTTTTAGTTTTTAAATTTTTGAATATTAAAAAAGGAAACAACGTAATTCGAAAAAGTCAACTTTCATATCTATTATAATTTCAAAACAATCACAGGTATATAATTTTATTTAACTATCATTTGTCATTAAAAAAATCAAAATATTTTTATTAATATTCGTATCACTATAGAAATGTTAGACTCAACGAATAGAAGGAAACAATAAACATTTAAGAGAAGACCTAAATTAGCAGTAAACTTTGACAATATTCATATCAAATACAAACTAAATTTAAGTCAAACAAAGATAACTCGCTAACGGTCTCAACATTAAATACAAACTAAAAAGACAACTCAATCCGCTTAAGCATCCATTTTTCTAGGCTTGGAAGGACATGTAGCTCGATTGTGACTACGTTCTTTACAAATTCCGCATTGGAGAGTTCTTTTCCCTTCTATAATGTCCATTCCATTTCGTAACCTTGTTGAGCGAGAACGACCCTTTTTATCTCGTTTTAGATCCGAGGTAGGAAGTAATACTTTAAGAGATGATGAGTTTGGCCAATATTCTTCATGTGGAAGTGGGAAAAACTGGAATGACCAAATAGCACAATAATTCCCAATTGAGTAGCATTTATCAACATATTGTGGAGTATAGCCTAACTTATCAATTATTTCAGCTTTTAAAGCGCTAATGCTAATAGAAGATTGCTCTTTTGTTAGGTGTTGATTTTCTTAAGCAATCAAAGTTGCATCTAGGTTTGGATGGTCTTGAGTAATGTTATAATGCAAACAAGTATGTGGACCAATATACTTTGTGATTTCAAAAGTTCAGCTATGCTTATGTTTACTTGCGCGAAGTTGTCATTTGCAACCTTGTCCATGTAATTTGCATTTTATACACCAAGTGATTGGTCGTGATTCAACAACCTCAAAATTTTTATGTCCTTTGATAGTATAGAGTTTAACAACTCTAGTAAATTCTTCTTCGTCCTTGAACGAATCTTTTCCCAACTCATGATTGAAGTCATTGTTACTCTCACAATAAGACATCACCTGATTCTCATCAATATTCAAATTAGTTTCCTTAAAATTTGTATAAGTTGAAGGAACTTGAACATTACCATATGATGCTTCATCTTTTTTAGCTCGAGTCTCATCTCCAATTCATATTCTTCTAACACATCATACATATTAGTATCAATTTCATCTCCAATTCCATCTTCTAACACATCATCCACAGCATCATTGTTTACAACAGCAAATTGAGAAAGTATGTTAAAATCCTCATTTTGAATCATGTCTGATATTGCATTAACCCTATTCATTCTGACCAAAAAAGATATTGATATTAAAATAAAGAAAAGTTACATCTCATAAAAAGGAATCGAACAAATATATAAAAGAGATATTAACATGTATTATATTAAAATGAAAATTAATTGAATATCAAAACAAGGAATGAACAATAATGTTATTGATAATACTCGACAGTACTATGCATTCTATATTAAAAAAGGATATTAAAATTAAACATCTAACATTCCGAATTTCTATTTAAACGAAAGGAAAAGAAAAGTAAATAGAAAGAATAGAAATTGTGCACAAGTAGAGGGGGATAAAGTGTATAAAGTACAAACCTTATTATTTTAAGGATTTAAGGGGCATGGTCGCCCATATCAAAGCAGAAAGCTGCTTTTGCTCTCAAAGGAAGAAAGAAGAGAGAGCCCCGGTTTTAGAGAGAGAAAGTGGAAGAAGCAGCTTCAAAGGTAAGTCTTCTCTTATTTGAGCTTGGTTTCAGCTGGGTTTCGAGTTCTTGACCGAAGTTCTGGTTGTTTAGTGTTTGTTTTCAGGATTCAAGAGCTGAATCAAGGTGGGTCTCAAACTTGAAGGGTGTCACTCAAAGGCTGCTCGAGGTGAGTTTCTAGAACCCCTCTTTTACTGATTTTCAATTGGTTTGGGGCTATTATGCATACTAAGTAAACATTTTGAAAGAAACCATGGGTTTACAGCTTTATGTTCGAAATGATGTATGTATGTATGTATGTTATAGTGTTGATTATGGGTTAGTGATGATGATTAGCATGCTTAGATGGCCTTAGTATGTTAGATCTGTGTTTGGGTATGATCAGAATGATAATCGGGTGATGTTGATAACATAGAAAATATTGCAGAATATTTTGATGAACATGAACAGTGGTTCATACGCCCAAACAGTGGCCCATGCATCCAGCATGAGTGGCCAGACACCTAAGTGTTGGCCATGCGCCCAAGAGTGGGTCATGCGCCTAAACAGTGGCCCATGCGCCCAGCATGTTGGCCATGCGTCTAAGTGTTGGCCATGCGCACAAGTGTTGGCCATGCGCCCAAGTGTTGGCCATGCGCCTAAATAGTGTCATTCATCCAAAGTGATTGAAATGGCTAAGTGTTGATGCGCCTGCATAGTGGTAAAGCGCCTGAACAGGGCAGAAGCGCCCAAATAATGCCCATGCGCCCAGACTGTATTACACTTAGAATTTTTATGCTCATGCGCCTGGAAGGTCCCATGCGCCCAAGTTTGGACTTAAGGTTTCTAAGTGGTTTTTAAGGGGTAATATGGGGAGATAGGCCTGGTTATGATGTGATGGCTTATGTTCGATGTGTGTTATGTATGTATGATGTTGCCTGTATGGTGATGGTGTATGTTTATGATTTTGTGTATGTTCCTTATGTATGTATGTCTTCCCTTGGCTTTGCGTTGAACGTTAATGAATGTAATGAAAGTATTATGTAACATAAAGTGGGAGATAATGAGAAGAGGAACGTAATGAATGAATGCATGCATTAATAAAAGAGGAAGTACAAAAAGGCTTGCAAGCAATATGTACAGAGGTGCATAGCTCTAAATGCCTTAAGCTCTACCACGTGAGGTTCAGCAAATCCTAAAGTGTGCACGCAAGGGTTCCAGTCTTTGTGACTGACCTTTAGTGGTGTTACCCATTTCGATGGGGGTGGTGTTACCCATTTCGATGGGGGTGTTGTTACCAATTTCAGTGTGGGTGTTGTTACTCATTTCGGTGGGGGTGTTGTTACCCATTTCGATGGGGGTGTTGTTACCCATAATGTTGGGGGTGAAATATATAATGGTTACCCAAGTTACGTATAACTTCGGGGGTGTGGCATAAAGCTAAGCATAGGTATGAGGTGAGTGACTTTGTGTTGCAATAGACTTGGATAGAGTTCAATCCCTATGATTGACTCATATGGGATCTTTGTCGCGTATCCTGGTGTTGTGTCAGTCTTCGGACGTGAGTCGAGGGTATGTGTACAGGCCCCGACACAACACCAGCTTTCGAGCATGAGTCGGGGATATTGCATAAGACAAGATTCGAGTAATAAAGAGTAATAAACAAAAGATAATGATGGAAAGAATGAATGTATGAATGAACATTAATGAATTATCGTAATAATGTACTGAACAAGATTCTTGTCATTCAACATCAGTAATCGTGGCTGAGTGCCACGAAGAGGGTAAAGTCTGACCGGATCTAGAAAGAGAAGTGAACAATAATGTAATACGTTGAACAAACGAAGTTAACGAACGTAATGGCAAAGATAATAATGATATTATCTGTATGTACGTATGATCTTTGATCACGAAAGGTTTTCCAGGGTCGGGTTTGTCACCTAAACACTTGGATTTCTCTCAAACTCACTTATAGAAACACTCAATTCAGATGAAGTAAAGTCTTTTACAAGAGTTGATAATAATATAATAAGTAGTAAGGAACACACAAAAATAAATTTTCAAGGCACTTGTATATATATTACTTCTCAACTCAAGATATTAGAAGACTCTTACAAGCATGATATATGAGTTACAATGAGAGACTATATATACTAGATCCTACAGCCGTATATACTTTGATACCAGCTAGAAACCTAAGACTAAAGCATATACTACAATGCTAAAGTTAAGGTATCTTAGATAAAGTATTATCTAAGATATGTAGTCATGACATGTCCATGACTTACCTTTTGTCACCAACTAAAGATGGCAACTGTACTAACATAAAAGGTAAACAATGGATTAAAGTATGGTCAACTGCATGGCTTTTGAGAAAACGCCATGCAGTATCTCAGAGATTTGCAGTGGAGTGTCAGGAAGGCCATACTTATGTCCACTGGATAATAGCAGTGTTTTCCGAAGGTAAGTTGGCTTCAGAAGAACAAGTTATTCCAAACCCACTTATACTTCGGAAGAGGCTTCTATACTTCTGAGGCTTGAGGACTTCTGTACTTCGGAAGTTGACTTCAGATCTTTCTTTCGTAGTCTTGAACTTCGGAAGTAGGTTCTTTATCTTCGGAAGTTGGAACTTTTCCTTCGGAAATAAGCTTTACACTTTGTCTTCGGAAAATCTCCTTTTTCCTTCGGAAGTTCCACACTTGGCTTCGGAAGTCCTTTATTTGTTGTACCAAAATCTTCTAAGTGACTTGGTTTTGGTTGCACCAGCCTTTCTAGATCCAACAAACTCCCCCTAGGCTGATGCTACCAAAACCTCACTTATTCCTGCTTCTCAAAGCTTTCAACACTAGGGACAAAAGATATTTGTCAGTCTTTTTGTTCTTCCCAGAAGTGGTGCTGAGAAGCTTGTACAAGTCATTGGTGGATAGGAGATCCAGTCTATCACTCTGAATGACATGTACCCTTTGTTGTGTCCCCCTAAAAAGACTTAGTTGACGGAAGTTATAGTCATATTCCCATCTAACTATGGATTCTAGTTCAGGGCCTTCAACCATTTGTAAAAAGGCTTTGCCTTGGGTTGCTGATCCCTTCCTTTCCTCCTCCTCTCTTAGTTTCAACTCTGCTTCAACCTTGCTTCTAGCAGTTAGCTCGGCCATATGAAGGCTGCCTAGATGACTTCTGATATGGGCAGCTTGGTCCAATGTTCCTCTGGGCAGATCAAGAAATTGATCTCTAGTGAGGGAACTTGAGGATCCGTCAACATAGGTCAATTGGACAGAATCCTCCTCACAAGAGATATCGCTCAGAGTTATACATTTTATGAGCTTTGTCTTGACTGCTTTGAATTCTTCTAAGGAAAGATGTTTAGAAGGCTGAGGGGATTGTTTAATGGGTTGATGGGTAGGTTGAGGTGTTTGGGTTTTGGCTAGAGTTTTGGGTTGGAGGATGGGAAGTTTAGGTGGTTGAGGTGAAGGAATTGGTAGAAGTGATGGTGTAGTTCAGGGGTGTATGGTTCAGTGGTTGGTTTGGTTTTGATAGGGAGTGAGAAGGGTATGGTTTCAGGTTGTGGTTGGGTTTGGAGTTTGGGTTGAGTGGTTGCTTTGAAGGTTATCCCCTGTCCCCTTTTGTACATCTCCTTCCTTTTCCCCGTGCGAATATCAGCTTTAATGTCACTGACATGTCGCTGGAGAGTCTTTTCTGACATAGGACCCACCTGACTGCCAGAGAATCCATGATCTCTGAGATAGCTTTTCATCTAGACTTTCTTACCTATTTTCTTGACAGCGGTCAGTCCTACTTCCTCTTCCTTTTTCTACTGCTTCAAAAGCTTTTCCCTTTCAGCTCTCTTTCTCTCTTTCTCCATTTGATCTTGCTCTTTGTTGAAGAGCCATAAGATCGTATCATTGTTATTTGGAGATAATTATTTTTGAGAGAAACCTCTGGAGGTTAGGAAAGCTATCCTGTCTCTCCTGAGCTGTAGATCAACTTCTTTTTCTTTTCTCTCCCTTTCTTCTTCCAAGGCCAACCTTGCAGCTTCTTCTTTTTGCTGTTTTAGGAGCAAGGTTGCCTTTTCCAGCTCTATTAACTCCTCTAATGGTAGCAGGAGTGCATCCTCAGTTGCAGCTTCTAGACTAACAAGTCTATCGATAATCTCTACCCTTTTTTGGTTGTTGACTGCCTCCTGGTTGGCTGCAGCTGCTTTGGTACTTGCAGCTAACAGTTTTCCAGTTATTAGCCCACCTTTTCTTTTGAGTTTCTTCAACCTTTCTTCCTCCTGAAACTCTTCCGAAGTCATCTTCCTCTTTCCTTTGATTTCTTCGGAAGTACTAGACTTTGGGGGTTCTTGGATAGAAGATTCAGGTTGAGTAGTAGAGATGGGAGCTGGAGTTAATGCAGATGTTGGAGCTAAAGGTTGAGTGAGAAAATCCTCTCTATTAACCTCAGATGTGAGTTCTAGAATTGCATCTATGACTATTAGATCATCTGATAATTAGAATAGTCCTTCCGCAGCAGCAATCTCAACTTCAGAAGTTTGAACTTGTTCTTCCGAGGCTTTGAATTGTGCTTCAGAAGTCTGTGAAAATGCACTATCTGTCCCAATAGTTTCAGTTGGTGGGCCATCAGTCCTTGTTTCCCCTTCGAAGTTAATCTTAGGTTGCACTTGGACCTTAGGTTGACCAACTTCCTCAATAGTGGTAGAAGGTGCATTTAACCTCCGAAGCTCTTGAGCTCCGAAGTAGATCACAGACATATCGGGGCTTGGCTGTTCTATGAGAGATTCCAATAGCAACTTATTAAAGAACCTATTGAGATCTTGGAGCATCCTTTGATCCACTCGAATAACAACTGGAGGAGGCTCAGGGAAGATTGAAGCTTGTTGCACAGGATATTTTGATCTTAGGAAGTGGGAGCTTGACTTTGGGTTTCCTCTTGTCTTTGACTTTGTCTCTGAACACTCTCCCCCTTTTTGGTAGCATCATCTTGAGAGCTTGATGAGCTAGAGGAAGAGGTCAAAGAGACCTGAATTGGTACATGCCTAACAGACCTCTAGATCTGGTTCTCAGCTAGTTTGGTCTTGAGAGTTTCAATCTCAAGTTGCTGAGTGGCAGACCTATCCTCTAAAGTCTTAACATTGGATTCAAGATTAAGACTTTAGAAAGCAGGTCTTGGATGGTAAGTTGCATTCTTCCCTCATCTTCTTGTGAAGAATCATGGGGAGATGAGGTAACATACCTTGTATGTTCATCCTCACCACCAGATATGGTTTCTGGGCACCCTGGTTTCCCTTGCTCAAAGATGCCTCTTTAAGAGTCATCAAAGGGCATGGTTTCCGTAGATTCAGTCTCAGTGATGTTACCACTATCCTGAGGATCCATTTAGAATCCTTTAGTAGTGGTAGCTGAATCTAAATGAGTCCCCTCCACATCAGTGGGACTCACCTCAGTAAGACTTTGCTGATGTGGGCTAGAGATAAGAGGTCTCTCTGGGCTCTGTTGATCCTTGAGAGGGTGTTGTGGATCAACTTCATTGCCATTAAGAGACATAATCTCTTCATCAGTTCTAATTAAAAGGTCAGTAAAGGATATGGAAGTGAAACCTAATGACCCGGGACGTTGATCAATATCTGAAGGTATTGAGCCTGTGATAGGGATGTCCCTTTTTGGCTGCTCAGGGGAGTATAGAGACTCACCCTGAGGGCTTTCAGCTTGATTTGTGGGCTCTTGGGTCTGAGACTGAGGAGACTCAAGACCCATATTGAGGTCAATTGTGAAGGATGGTTGGACCTCAGGCTGAGTGGGAGCCCTTTGTTCCACTCTAGCCTTTTTGGGTAGAACATGAGGAGCTTGTTCAATCAAAGAATATTGAACAAGGGTTCGTTTGGGACGTCTCTGATAAGTAAAGGTAATGGTTGGAGAAGGTAGATTTGGCAAAGTGGGGGTAGTTGCTGGTGTGGGTTCACTACCTGTGGGGTTAACAGGGATGTCACCAGGAGTTGTTGGCTCAGTCATACCTGGAAGAAGTGCAATATCTCTTCCTGTGAAGTTGGTGGACACTCTCTTAAAAGTCTTGAAGATGGTCGGCCTCATTTGAGGAGCAAACAGAGCAGCTGCACAGACAAGCTTGCTCTGGTCCAGCTCGCAGTTGATTATGTGCTGGAGAAACCTGGGATACATGAAGAATGTGTCCTTCCGAAGATTTCCCATGAGGTTAGTCAGCACAAATCTTGAATAGTTGAAGCGGAGGCGTTTTACCAACCCATGAAAAAGGCACCCAAGTTCATATGGGATTTGATCCCATCCCCCAGATTTATTTGACAAGTAGTGAAGGACCACGTGTAGCAGGAACTTCCATTTGTATGAGAAGTTAAATTTTTAGACAGTTGGTCTGCTAACGTCTCCACCATATCCCATTTGGAGATAAGAATTATCCAAATCTGCTTGGGAGAAATCCGTTGGAGCGCCCTCATCATGAAGCTCTAAATGCTCCCTGATGATCTGTTCAGATATGACCAACTCCTGGCCACGGATGCTCGATCGAATGACACGAACCCCATTTAGGGTTTCAATCTAACCATTTGCCCAAAATTCAGACATATGGTTTGAGTAAATTGTGGGGTATACAGTCAGAGCGGTGTAATAGGAAGATTGGGTTAGAAAGGAGATGATATCTGAGAAGTCAGCATCTCTTGATGAATCAAGAAGTGCGACTTGGTTGTGCTGAGGGTTGAAGGCCATTTGAAAAGTTGAATGGGGATGATTTGAGCTGGGTAAAGTTGAGTAGGAGAAATTTTTAGGGCTGTAAAATTTGCAAGTAAGATAGTGAAAGTGAACAGTCGAGATTATTTAAAATATTATGGACAGGAGGTAATGGGGTAAGGATAAGGTGATGTGATGTTTTAGTGGATGAAATGAAAGTGGCGGTAAGGTTAAACTCAGTTAGATAATCCGACATCATTAACAAAATCTTTGCTTTTTACAGTGTGGGGCCCAAGAAATTTACGTTACACAGTGAACTCTCTCTTCCGAGTGTAAAACATTTTCGAAGGTAACTTGTCTTCCGAAGGCAATTCTTACTTCCGAAGCCAAATCTTTGCTTCCGAAGGTTAGAGTTGCTTCCGAATAGAGAATTTGTAAGTTTCGAAGTAGATCTGATGTACAATCAATCGCTTCTTCCGAGGCCAAAAATTCTTCTGAGAAAAAAGTTATCCTTTGAGAAATTTTTACTTCAGAAGATATGAGAGTGTCTTCCGAAGGTTAATTTCTCTTCGGAAGGAATTTACACTTAGAAAATTTCAGAGAGAATTTCTTGTAACAGGGCTTAAATTGTATTGACACAAGACTTACATATTAAAAAGGTTTTCAAAGGAGATCAGATTAATCAATGTTTATCATCCCAATAGCTGTTATGAGATACTTAAACCTTTGTTCATCAAAAGCTTTGGTAAACAGATCAGCATATTGTTCATTTGAATCAACTTTGATTAACTTGATTTGATTTTTCTCATGAATGTCTCTAATGAAATGATACCTGATGTCAATGTGCTTGGTCTTGGAGTGCTTTACCGGATTTTCAGTAATGGAGATAGCACTGTTGTTGTCAATATGGATAGGAGTACTCATAAAGTTGAATCCATAGTCTAACATCTGATTTTGAATCCATATTAGTTGAGCATAGCAGCTAGTAGCAGCAATGTATTCAGCTTCGGCAGTTGATGTAGAGACACAGGATTGTTTCTTGCATTGCCATGAGATGATCCTTCCACCAAGAAATTGACATCCTCCGATGTTGATTTCTTGTCAATATTGCAGCCTCCATAGTCACTGTCAGAGTATCCATAAATATTGAAATCCTTGTTTCTGGGATACTAGAGACCTAGTTTAGGTGCTCCTTTGAGGTATCTGAGGATTCTCTTAACAGCAGCCAGGTGAGACACCTTAGGAGCAGCCTGATATCTTGCACAAATGCAAGTAGCAAACATGATATCAGGTCTATTTGCTGTTAGATACATCAGAGAACCAATAATTGCCCTATACTGATGTTGATCAGTATCCTCCCCCTCAAGGTCAGGAAAAAGATTATGGTTTCTGGGTATGGGTGTCTTGGCAGGCTTGCAATCCTTCATCTCAAATCTTTCTAATATGTCAGAGACGTATTTAGATTGATTAATGAAGAACCCTTCCTTCCTCAGTTGCTTTACCTGAATTCCAAGGAAAAAGTCCATTTTTCCCATGGAGCTCATCTCAAACTTCTTCATAATGCTCTCAAAGTCCTTGCACATTTAGTCATTTAAGAAACCAAATATGATGTCATCAACATAGACTTGTACGAGCAAAATGTCCTTTCCAGACTTTCTGATGAAGAGAGTCTTGTCAATGGTACCTCTAGTATAGCCATTCTTCAGAAGAAACTGAGACAGAGTCTCATACCACAGCCTAGGTGCTTGGTGCAGCCCATATAGAGCTTTATCCATCTTCAAATCCTAGAGGTTGGCATACATAGACTTCCCTGTCTATATCCCCATATAGAAAAGCACACTTGACATCAAGTTGGTATACTGTGAAGTCCTTGGATGCAGCATAAGCAAGGAAGATCCTTACTGCCTCAAGTCTTGCGACTGGTGCGAAGACATCAATATAATCGATTCCTCCTCTTGAGTGTATACTTGAACCACAAGTCTTGCCTTATTCTTGATGATCAAACCTCTATCATCTCTCTTGTTTCTGAAAACCCATTTGGTGCCTATAGGTACTTGACCAGATGGTAGCGGACATAGGTTCCATACCTTCTGTCTCTTGAATTGAAGCAGCTCCTCTTGCATTGATTCAATCCAGCTCCTATCTTTCAAGGCATCTTCTACCTTCTTGGGTTCCATCTGAGATAGAAAGCATGAGTACAAGCAGACATTTCCTTGATGAGTTTGTCCTCTTGTTCTCTCACCCTCAGAGACATTCCCTATGATGTTCTCAGTTGGATGAGTGTTGTGAATCCTAAGACAAGGAATCACTTCCAGTTGCAGAGATAGATCCAGGTTGGACATATTCTGCTCAAGAACTAGAACACTCTATCCAGTTGTTGTTTCAAAGTCATTCAATGAGGACTGATCGAATGAATGAGAAATATCATCAATAGTTGGCTGTGAAGTAGTATTAACAGTTGCATGTTCCTTCAATTTACTACCTCCTTCTACCTGGTGTTGTGGTGGATCACCTGATGAGTTTTGAGGCTCAGTAGGTGACTCACTTGTTGAAGCTTCACTATTTCTTGTTATAGTTAAACTGTCGGATCTGTGAATAATGGAAGCTTGATGTATTGCAGCACTTAGAGAATTTGGTCTAGGCCTGGGAAGCTCAAACAATTGATCATTAGCAGCAGCATCAGCATCATTTTGAGCACCTATTCCAACTGAAACATTCTCACAAGAGGGTTTAGAATAGTTTGGAAACAATTCTAAATCAAAGATGTGATCAGGTCCATTTCCCCTAACACAAGGAGTGTGTTCATTAACAACTATATTGGATGACTCCTCAAATTGTTGATTTTAATGTTATATACTCTGTAAGCTTTGGAACTAGAAGAGTATCCAACAAAGATAGCATCATCCGACTTTTCAGCAAATTTTGCTAAATTGTCCTTTGTGTTAAGTATGGTACACCTGTTGCCAAAGCACCTTAGAAAGCCAATGAACGGTGTCCTCTTGTTCCATAGCTCATAAGGGGTTTTTCCATGGGGCTTAACTACAAGAACTCTGTTCTGCACATAGCATGCAGTGTTGACTGCCTCTGCCCAAAATGTTAGAGGTAGCTTCGAATCAGCTAACATAGTTCGAGCAGCCTCAATAAGTGTCCTATTCCTCCTCTCAACAACACCGTTTTGTTGAGGAGTTCTAGGAACACTATATTGTCTGGCAATCCCTTTTGAGTTACAGAATGAGTCAAGAACGAAGTTCTTAAACTCAGTCCATTGATCACTTCTAATTATTTTAACCTTGTGATCAATTTGATTTTCTATTTTAAGAATAAAAGATTTTAATGTTTCAGCAGTTTCATCTTTAGTTCTTAAAAAGAATACCCATGTGAATCTTGTAAAATCATCAACTATCACAAGGCAATATGATTTCCTTCCAATGCTAATTATACTTGTGGGACCAAAAAGATCCATGTGCAATAAGTGCAATGGAGGAGTGATAGAGTTAACACATTTGGATTTATGAGACGTCCTGTGTTGTTTCCCTTTCAGGAAAGCAACACAGTTGTCCTTGCAGAAAAACTCCTTTTTAGGCAAACCATGTACCAAGTTGTTTTTAGCTAATTTATTCATTGTCTTAAAATTTACATGACACATACGTTTATGCCACAGTGTTGACTCATCACTATCAGCTTTGGAAAGAAAGCATGATACTTCACCCATTGGGGAAGCATTGTTCATATCCCCTTTCCTGGGAGATCTAAGAAGCACCAATTCGGAGGAATTGTCATCCCTGGTTTGAGGATAATGCACTCATGTTCTGTGAAAAGCATTTGGTTCTTTTGATCACAGAATTGAGAAACATTTAACAGATTGTGTTCAAGCTATTAGAAAAAGTTAACTTTGTCAACTGTTAACATACTATTGGATATACTCCCTCTGCCAGAATATATCCTCGGCCTCACCTCCAAACTGGACAGGACCTCCATCATAATGTTGAAATAGTTGAAGGAGATTTTTGTTCCCTGTCATGCGCCTGGAGCATCCACTATCTACAATCCAAATGTTGTTATTTTTTTCATATGGATGTCCTGCACATAAGATGAGATGATTAGTTTTGATTGGAAACCCAAGCTTTATTGGTCTTGGGTTCTTCTAAAGATATGACATAATTGACCCATAATTTATGCATGGGGGTTCAATGGATGTCTTTGAAGAAGAGGTTTGGGCTACAACATCTTCCTTGATCTTCCATTCCATCCCTTGGTTGATCATGGAGGATGAGCTTGTTGAAGCTTTTGTAACTTAGCATTCTTCCGAAGCTTCTTTCTTTCTGGAAGAAGCCTTCACCACCTTTTCTTCCGAAGCAGTCTTCTTCTGGGATGGTTTCAAGGGGACTCTTTTGTTCTTCTGAGTCTTGACAACTTTAGCTTCCGAAGCCTTTTTCCTTTCGGAAGAAGAATCTTCTTCGAAAGCAGCCTTGCTTCGAAAACAAGCTTTCCCCTTTTCATCACTTGAACCATTTGATATGGTCCAAATGAGAAACCTTCCATGACTCCTTCCCTTTTAATATTATTTGTCTAATGTGTGCTAACAGGATTGTAGTAACAATCTTTGGTCATGTGGTTTTGCAGACCACACATTATGTGTTGATACATGTATGTCCCTAGATCATGATATGAAATGTAATAGATCTTGTTTATCTGATTTTGAGGTAATTTGATATGATTAATGAAATGATATTGATTGTTTGTAATGACTAATATTTCATTAATGAGTCGATATTGAATTGGTTAATTAGGATAGTAATTGTGTGAATGGTTACACATAATGTTTATTAATTAATACATTCATACTTAACATAATGAAGTTCTCATGCGAATGGCCCATACGAATGGACCACACGCATGAATAACTTCATACGATTGACTCAGTCGCATGACTGAACCAGGAGACTGGATCAGTCGTATGATTGACACATAAGATTGGCTCAGTCGCACGACTGAACACTCAGTCGTGCGGATGGATCAACTGCATGGTTCAATCGCACGACTGAACCATGCTTATGGTCTAGTTGCCCGAATGAACAATACTAACCTATAAATACAATCTAATTCGTGAAAAACGTTGAGAATTCATTCATTACAATTCCAGACGTACCCTAGCCGTCCAGAAGCCTCCCAATTCGTTCTCCAAGTTCATAGAACACATTAGATCGATTTCCAATCGATTTCTAACGTTAGTTTCAATTCTTTATTGATTCTTCGTGTGTTCTCACTGATTGGATCGCCAATCAAATAGGATTCCGCTCTATTTGATCTGGTTTACACGCTAATCATTAGGTATTTCGTTCAAATACCAGGTCCTAACAAGTGGTATCAGAGCCTTGGCTCTTGATTACGTGTGATTCAATCAAGATTGATAAAAAGCTTGTGTTTTTGCACTAAAAACGCAATCTTTTGTGTCAAAAGTGATCTTGGACGTTCCCTGCTCATCAAAGTTTGGTCTCTACGGACTTAGGCGATTAGACCTTGCGAAAGTTCGAATTTTTACGTCTAAAACACGTTTAACCTAGAAATGTTCGCAAAAAAGCAGCTTGAGTCGCACGAGTGAGCCATTCGCCCGACTGGACCTCATTCGCATTGCTCAGATGCACGATTGGACATAGTCGCATCTCCATTCGTACGATTGAACCATTCGTTCGCAATGTTCATATGCATTAGCTTCATTCGCATGACTGAACCAATCGATTAGTTCAGCCGCACGATTGAACCATTCGCATAGTTCATTCGCACGGATAGCCCAATCGCATCCTTCAGTCACACCAATTGACAGTTTGTTTAAGTTGACTTAAAGTTATTCGCCATGGAAGATCAAATGTCAGCCTTTACTGCTGGGAAGGACTCTAGGATCCAGAACCTGCTGTTACTTGAGAGCGAGGTGGGTAATCATAATAAACCACCAAAGCTTTTAACATTAGATGAGTTTCCCCACTGGAAACAACGTTTTGAAATCTACCTCAATGGAGTGGATCCGAATCTGTGGGAAGCTATCGAGATTGGGTATAGTACACCGGTGGGAGCCGATGGAGTAAAGCTAACCTTAGGAGGGATGACAGACGCGCAGAAAGTTAAATATAATGCAGAGAAGAGGGTTTATGCATTGATTACACAGTCTATCCCTAATGACATTTTTCACCAGTACTCAGAGAATAAGCAGTCCAAGAAACTATGGGATGAGCTGGAAAAAAGGTATGACGGGAATGCTTCGTTGAAGGAAATCAAGGCTAAGGAGTTAAAGAAGGAATTCGATAACTTCTCATCGATGGGAAACGAGAGTTTGGACGATGTTATAGATAGATTCTACCATCTGATAAGTGAACTGCATACACATGGGGTGGCTTCTACCATGGAAGAGAAAGTTGCTAACTTTGCAGACGGATCGCCGGAAAAGTGGGCTACATTCGTGTCTAACTTGAGACAGAATGGAATGCTGACAAAGTTGGATATAAATGACTTCATTCTAAAGCTGCGAGAAGAAGCACTTGGGATGAAGTACAGAGCTCAGAAGTCTTCGTATACTCAGAATCCAGCTTTGTATAATGCCACTCCTCAAACTAAGACATCTGGAGCACCTCTCCAGACTGCATTTGTGTCTAGCTCACCGGGTCCTTCACATGCTTCTCCTTCAGGATCAGACACGTTGGGGTCTTCGTGTACCCATCATATTGGATCTGAAACAAAAGCTACTAGACTGAATACCGAGAACCTCGGTAATGTGACGGTAGAAGTAGCTCGAGAACACATGGATCTTTTGGCTGCAGTGGTTCATTCTTATGATGGACTTGTTGCTGGGAAAATTGGAAACTGTCATCTGGCAGACGAGGACTACGAGCAGGTGGACGAAATGGAGCTTGAGAGAATGGACATAATGTGGGCCTTAGCTAGTGCTGTCCGGAGAGCGAAGAAGTTTGTAAAAAAGACCGGACAGAGCTTGGTAGCTACTAAGGATATCACATTTGGCTTTGACAAGAGCAAAGTGACCTGCTATAACTGTGGGGAGAAGGGGCACTTCAAGAAAGAATGTGTTAAGCCAAAGAAGACGGGTAACGGGAACCCATTCTCATCCTTCACCCGTCAAGACAAGCAAGCTACTAGTTCTACTTCATCAAGCAAGGATCCAAAAGCATTGACTACTCATGATGATGAAGGACAGGACTAGAGCTTTAGGTTTGCCTCTCCAGGGGAATCAAACATTGCAAGTGTAGAAGACTTTGATGATGATTCTGCTAGTGAAGGAGATCTAGCAGTTGATATAGCGATGTCTAATATTGAAGAGACAACTGCATCTGAGGTCAGCTACAAGCCTAAAGAGGAGACTACCAGAGCAAAGACAGAAAAGACAGAATCACCAGAACCAGAGACATCTGATGCTGCGTTGATGGCTAATGCTTTTGAACCAACTCAGGTAAGTACCACTGACCAAAAGTTTAATAAATATGCTTGTTCTGATTGTAATACATTTAGAAATAGCATAGAGGAGAAATTTGCTAGGTTATTAGATCATAATGATAACTTGGTAAAAGATTTACAATTGTGCACTGAGGCGAATCAAGTATTAAAAGAAAATGAGCATAGTTACAAAGAAAAGATAGACCTTTTGACTAAACAGCTTAGGGAAACCGAAGTAGTTGCATTTAACCAAGCTAATGACATTAGGTACTATCTAAACTCCCTAGAAGACACTAAGAAGCAAAAGGCAGTTATAGAAGTAGAAGTAAACTCATTAAAACAGAAACTGCACAGTTGGACAAGTTCATCACACATAGTCCAACACTTAGTGAGAGAAAGAAACAATGGGGAGGGTTTGGGTTACAAAGTGGTTCCACCACCATTTGAGACCTTGATGAACACTAAGAGTAGACCTGTAAATGACAATCCCATCAAGGATCATGTGGTGTCTACTCCTCTTGTTAGTGATCCAGATTCCTTATGTTCAACCATTGACTCTGGAAACAAACAAAAGGAGGCCACGTCAAAGGCTAAGGGTAAATTGCCTTATGCTAATCTGGAAAAAGAGTTTGAAAAGGTTAACTTAAAGTCAAGGTCAAACAGAGTCAAATCAGAACCTAACAGGACTTCAAATAGTCAAAAACCAGTTAACCAAAAGGAAAAAGATATTAAACATGTTAAAACAGTTAACTCTGTTAAACAAGAAAAAACATCAAAAAAACCAGAGTCAAAACCTAAAGTAAGTGATGTTACTAGTGTGTCACACACATCTCCACAAAGAAAGTTTAATCATAAAGTTGATAGCAGGTCATGCTACAACTGTGAAGAATGTGGACACATTGCTTCCTATTGCTTTCTTTATCAGACACCTAGGAAAAAGATTGAACTTAAGGACCCAAAACCTAGGTCTTCTAAGAGGAGTTCTTTAACTCCACCTAGAAGAACTAGTGCACATAAAGTTCAACCCGTTAGCCAGTCGACTGTGTATCACAAACAGGCTGCACAAATCTGGCTTATGGAAAAAGAAGTCAACCTCTGTGGTCTGATGATGATGACAAGAAGGAACCTGGGCTACCCTCACCCTCTAAGGGTCAATGGGTTGAATTTATGATGTGTGATGCCTCTGGGAAACCCAAGCCATAAAGGCTTGGGTTCCTAACCTAAACTAATTCTGTACATTGTATGTGCAGAGGGTTCGCTACAGTGCTGAACTAACACGTGGATTATAAACAGCGGAGCATCCAGGCACATGACAGGAAACAGGGCTCTTTTATCTAACGTCAAGCAAATAAAAGGAGGGCATGTTTCGTTTGCTGGAAACAAGGGAGGATATATCACAGCTCAGGGTGAAGTGGGAAATCAGAAAGTTAAGTTTGATAAGGTGAACTATGTTCAAGAACTTCAAAATAACTTACTCTCTGTTTCTCAAATCTGCGATAAGGGATTTAAAGTCATCTTCGACGACAAGAAGTGTTACGTGCTCAAGAAAGATTACGTGATCCCAGAAGACCAAGTTTTGATGACGGCTTCAACATATAAAGACCTTTATGTTTTGGATCTGTCAACAGCTGCTGCAACAGATCAGGAGGTTTAGTGTTTTCTATCTAAAGCTACTGAGAAGGATTCCATCTCCTGGCATAGGAAATGGGACACATTAGTCAAAGAAAGATGAATCACTTGATTTAGAAGGATCTGGTGAGAGGAGTTAATGTCAAGAACTTCCAGCTTCCTGATTTTTGTGTAGCTTGCAAGAAAGGCAAACACACGAAGAAGTCTCATAAGGAAAAGAAAATTCATTCAATAGAACTTCCTCTTGAACTTCTTCACATGGATCTGTTTGGTCCAGTCAGTACAAAGAGCATAGGAGGCGACTTGTACTGTTTAGTGGTTACTGATGACTACTCAAGGTTCTCGTGGGTAATGTTTCTAAAGTCCAAATCAGAAACATTTGAGTCCTTCAAGGAGTTAGTAACCACATTGGAATCTCTCTACAAGCTAAAGGTTAGACAAGTACGCTCAGACAACGGGACAGAGTTTACGAACCAGTGGATGGAGGCTTACTGCAAGGAAAAGGGTATTGTACATCAATTCACTTCTGCCTACACGCCTCAGATGAATGGTGTTGCTGAGCGAAAGAACAGAAGCTTGATTGAGACAACACGGACTATGCTGGTAGACTCGAAACTGCCTATCCAATTTTGGAATGAGGAAGTTGCTAATGCATGTTATACACTGAATCGAGTTCTGATTGTCAAGCATCACAGCAAGACATGTTACGAGTTACTACAAAGACGCAAACCGAATCTGGAGTATCTCGAACCATTTGGCGCACCGTGCACACTTCTGAAGAAAACACAAGAAGGTAAATTCAGCGAGAAGGCGAATGAAGGAATCTTTCTAGGGTACAACATTCCGAACAAGAGGGTTTACAACAACTCAACGGGTCTAGTAGAAGTGTGGTGTAATGTTGACGTTCAGCGATATACCATACCACCTACTGGCAAAGGACCCCCCTATTTCTTCGACTATGATGGATTCTTCAAGTCCTTCAACATCTCTCTCTCTCTCCCTCGGATGACGAGTTAGCTACACAGATGATGTATGATATCTTGAATACACCAACAACAAGCTTACTGGGAGGATCATCTACTCATTCAGGGGGAGTAGTCGACGATAGTGACTCCTCCTCTGAAGATGAAGCTGAAGAAGACGACCAGAACAGTCAGGAGAACAGGTTCCAGTTCCTGAAAGTCCACAAGCATCTACCAGTGATGTACCTTCGACTTTGGAGCCTCAAACTCCAACTACCTCAGCTGCAGAACCAATGTTCATAATCTTGGCTCTGAGGTAGCTGTTCCTACTACTCCAGGATCACGACTAAACATCTATCATCCCCTAAACAATGTCATTGGGGATGTCAGATCAGGAGTACAAACCGAAATCAGCTATACTCAGCTGATTACGCCTCAGTTATGGAAAAGGGATATATTCATGATGGTGCTTATCGGTGTTTTGTCTCACAATTTGAGCCGAATACGTCCGTGATGCACTAAATGATGAGGCGTGGGTGAGTGCCATGCAAGAAGAACTTCTACAGTTCAAGAAGTTAGGTGTATGGACTCTGGTTGATAGACCTAAAGGTGCTAAGGTCATTGGCACCAAATGGGTCTTAAAATGCAAGAAAGATGACCAAGGAGTCATTATCAGGAACAAGGCTCAATTGGTAGTTCAAGGATTTCGCCAAGTCGAGGGAATTGACTACAATGAAGTGTTTGCACCCGTGGCACGGATGGAAGCCATTCGCATCTTCCTTGCCTATGCATCGTACATGAAGATTAAAGTCTACCAATAGATGTGAAGAGTGCATTCCTTCATGGGGAAATCAGAGAAACAGTCTATGTCAGTCAACCCGAGGGATTTGAAGATCCTTATCATCGGGATAGTTTACAAACTCGACAAGGCTTTATACGGGCTTCATCAAGCTCCAAGAGCTTGGTATGAGAAACTCTCGACTCATCTTGAGAAACACGGCTTTCGCAGGGGAGTCATTGACTGCACACTGTTCATCAAAGAAAAAGGTGGCGACCTACTGCTCGTACAGATCTATGTCGATGACATAATCTTCGGTTCAAAGAACGAAGAGTTATGCAAAGAATTTGAAGTAGTTATGAAGAAAGAATTGAGATGAGTGCTATGGGGGAGATGAAGTTCTTTCTTGGGTTACAGGTGGATCAGACTCCAAATGGGATATTTCTACATCAGACCAAGTATGTAGGAGACATTCTCAGTTTTTGACATGGAGAATGCTTATGCTACTGGGACTCCACTTGCTACGAATCACGATATAGCACCTGATGAAAATGGAGATCTTGTAGATGCCACAATGTACCGAGGAATGATTGGATCCTTCATGTATCTCACTGCCTCAAGACCTGATATCATGTATGCTACATGTTTATGTTCTAGATATCAGGCTAAGCCTAAGGTCAACCATCTGATCGGGGTCAAGAGGATATTTCGTTATCTGAAGGGTACACCACACTTTGGTTGTGGTATCCTCAAGATGATGACTTTGAGCTCACGGCGTATAGTGATTCGGATTACGGGGGCTGTAAGATGAATTACAAGTCTACATCAGCAGGGTGTCAATTTTTGGGAGAAGATTAGTTACCTGGCAGTGTAAGAAGCAGACATCGGTTGCATTGTCAACCTGTGAAGCCGAATACGTTGTTGCTGCAAGTTGCTGTTCACAAATCATTTGGATTCAACAGCAAATGCGGGATTACGGTTTAAAGTTTTCTTCTACTCCTATTTTTTTGATAACTCTGCAATTGCAGTAACTAAAAATCCGGTCCAACATCCAAAGACCAAACATATCGGTATTAAATACCATTTCATAAGAGATTGTTTTGAAAAGAACTTAATTGATATGGTAAAAATTAATACTGATTTTCAACGCGCTGACCTCTATACTAAAGCCTTTGATAAACCACGTTTTCAATATGTAGAGGTCAACGCCGTTAAAAAGCAAAGTGATGTTATTCTGATGATGATCATGTGTAGTCAAGATAGTTAGTAATTCTTTCATTTCTTTTACTTTATTTGATTAATTTAGTCCGTTTTAAATTTAAACTCATGGTATTCTGCTATTATTAAAATCCTAAAATAATAAACCAGTTATGATGTTAGTATTTTAGGGGGAGAATAAGTCAGCAAGTAACATTATTAAAAAAAAGAAGAGAGAGAGAGAAGGAGTGGAAAGCTGATATAAGGTAGATCGTATCTGTGATACCGATTCAAACCCTTTGGAATATCATAGTACACAGGAACAAATCAAGAGGGACTTTAAAAAAAATTAATTTAGAAAGATGCAAAAATTCAAAGTATAAGTCTGTGTAGTCTAAGCAATACAAAAAGGGAAGATGATAGAAAAACTGGTAACTATGAAGGTAACACATAGAGAGTAGACCTAGAGGTTGCTAGATCACAAATATATGTCGGTAGATTCAGCACAATAGATGAGAAGACCTGACTGGTGATTTCAAGATCAACACTAAGTTGTTCAACTGACTGTGGGCTTCCATCTTATCACTGGTTAACACAATCAACAATATTCCAATAAGGGTAATGAGCAAGTAAACGCCACAAATGTATGAGGATGACCATAAATAGAGCAAAGCACGAAAAAAATGAAAGAAAAATGCTATCAAGCTAATGACTTATGTTGTTGGTGCATTTTGTGCAAAATAAAATCAAGCTGCTCTAACAAGGAGATAGGTGTGTGCCTCTCTGTTGTGCGATGGCACTGACCTGAGGATAAGCATAACCTAGATATTCTAGAATTCATTATTGTTTTCCGCCTCTCTGTTGTGCGATGGCACTGACCTGAGGATTGGCTTCTCTTTGAAATCTCTAAGAATAGTCTCTTCTTGTAAGAATACCCGTAGACCGCTCAAAAGCTCTTGAGGAATGTTGATTACCATATAAGTGTGGGATCCACAAATGTTAGTTGAAATAATTAAACCTAAATCTATCGCCAGTCTGTGTCAAAAGTCTGTGTATGGATTTAAGAGGACAAATATACTGACAATTATTGTGGCTGTAATTCTTGAAAGTTCAAATCATTGTGGTAATCTAATAGTTCGAGTATGATTTCCTAAAAGTTGCTAACCGACTCTGGATGAAAACAAGAATAGAGCATCAAAAGATTTTGACAAAAAGTCCCAAATGATTTGACTTGCCTGTATGATTCAAAATTGAATTGGTCCAGGTGTGGAAATCTAAGTTGAAGCTGCCTATTCCGGAACCAAATCCCATAGATTTCTATCTTAGGATTTATCTCTCACAAAAAAAACAAGAACAAGCTTTTATTTTTGGCACGTAGTTAGTTTTTTTTATTATTCACTTAGTCTTTTGGTTTGTTTGTTTGCCGGACTACATCATGAAAATCGATAAGGGATTAACTTACTAAAAGGTTCATGTCTGTGATGACCACATGAATTTTCAAGTTTAGAGCAGTCACGTCTAGGTGACAAAGTTTTTAAAAGATTATGTCTTAGGTAACTAAATTGGTTAAAATGATCATGTATGAGATGATCAAAAACTCATAATGTTTATTTCAAAAGTTAAAAGGGTCTTAAAAGCAAATGTTCAAAATGGCAGAACATTTACTAAGTGTGACCCATTCGCACGATTGGACCATGAATATGGACCAACCATGCGAATGGATCCCATTCGCACGACTGGACATGAAATTAGTCATTCACCCGAATGGCGTATAAGAATCATCCATTAGACCGAATGACAGGGTGCGAATGAGTCAACGACCGATTGTGACTCAGTCGGTTAACTGAGGGTGCGAATGAAAGGCACGAATGAGTCAGTCGACCGACTGAGACTCAGTCGGCCGCTTGACTGAGCCAATCGCACGACTGAACCTCAGTCGCCCGAATGAACTGAGCGAATGAGGCCAGTCGGGCAATTGAACTTCGGTTCAGTATTTAAAGGGCCTCAGTCGATCGCGTTGTACTCGTCACTCTCAATCGCACCCAAATCGCATTTCTTCCGTTACTCTGCCAAAATCTCTAGAGATCTTGTGTTCACATTGCTGTTGATTCTCTGAGCTCGATTGACGATTATACAGGTACATTGCAGTTAAATCTACCGAAATCAGAAGATCTTGAATCCAAATATGTGATATTCGAATGAAACAAGAACCGGACTGTGAAAAATGCCCAATAACTCCATAAACTAAGCAAAATGTTAAAATTAAGTTTAATAGGTTATTAGTGACAAGATGGCGAGTCTAATGAACCATTAAACCATGTTAAATTACTTGAATTGGTCAAGATTCGAACCATAGCCGACGAAACAGTGAGACAAGCGACTGGTCGTCCGGATGAACTCTAATCGCACGATTGAATCTTGCGACTGGGTCAATCGGCCGAATGAACCATGCGAATGAGTTCAGTCGGCCGACTGAACCAATCGCAGACTCAGTCAGCAGATTGAACTCAGTCGCATGTCTCCTCACCCGAACGAGCTCAGTCACAAAAGAAAGCGACTGACTCCAGTCGCATGATTCATTCGCACGAATGAATCAGAATGAATTAAACATTACACTTAGAACTGAATTTTGATGTATATGTACTAATGATTCTGGTCTTGGTTTCAGAAAAATGGTTGATAGATAGTCCATTAACCCAAAGCACAACATATGTGCTCACTTGGATCATACTACTCAGAACAGGGCCGAGTTCACAGAGATTATAGCCTTCCTTAGACGCTCCCGGATACATAAGGCTATACCTACACCTGCACGCCCTACAGATCATTACACCAGGCATTCTAGGAGAATCCTACAATGCCTCAGTTGATCGCTCTCGTGAGCCGTACAGTATACGGAGCTCCATTCTGGGTCAGGATATCGAGGTTACTGCTGCTGATTTCCAGAAAGTTCTTGAATTTGGGGACGATACAAATCACCCACCAAATTACATCCACTGACTGTGAGGGGCTGCTTCCTCAGAATCAAGTAGCGGGGGACATAAACGGGTGTGCTCAATAGAGCAACCTGTGCCCTCAGTACAAATACTTGGCACATGTGATTCTGAAGTGCATTGCTTCGAGGAGGGGTGGGTTCGATGATCTATCAGATCAGATTCAAAATGCCTTCGTGGCACTGGTGCTGAACCACCCTTTCAGCTTCTCGAGTATGATCTTTTCCTATCTGATAGAGAACCTGGAAGCAAAAGGGAAGGAAGGATTTGTATGTACCCCAGGTTTCTACAGCTAATCTTCAACGAAAAGCTGCCACTTCTCCCAAAGGAGAGTCATGATGCAGTTACTTTGGAAATTATGGATGACACGACCTGGGTCGAATGAGGGTGTATAGGGGCAAACAAGTGAAGCCCCAAGTGAAGAGGTTGATTGGCCATTTGGCAAACAAGAACTATGTGGCACTGGAAGACGAAAATGGCGTCATGATGACAGTGACTCTGATTCTGAGCTATAGGTCTACAGGTTGATGACGATGATGATGAAGACAGTGGTGATGGTGGAGATACATGCCCCATTCCATCTAGGGCCACTACCACTGATATACCATCTCCACCATCCACCCACGATGGAACTGATGTGGTTCCATCAGGATTTTGTTCCTGATGAGAGGGAGAGGAATCGGAAGAGGAGCCTTAAACGGACTGTAGGAAGCAAGGTTGTTCCCATGGAACATGGGCTAAGGGTGGTTGGTGAACACCACAAGACTCAGGAGAGACAGCCACGGATCGAGTTATGTACTGGAGCCAGCTAGCAGGGTTGTAGGGGGAGCATCCACCTCAACAGGAACGAGGAGGAAAAGGATGGCTCAAACCCATGGCGAGAAGAAAGAAAAGACGTCTCACCTTCGTTACCTCCACAACCACATCTGCCACCACCACTACCACTTCCACAATCATACCATCCACCATAGCCACCACATCTGCCACCACCAAAACCACTTCCACAGCCACAGCCACCACAGCCACCACAGCTACTACCACCACCACACCTCCCACCACTGTACAGATTCCATCTACCACCATATCTTTCACTCCCACATCACCTCCACCACTTCACAGACCCATCTTCACTACAGCAACCACACCACTGCTACCCACCAAGCTGGATCCTCAGCCCATCCATCTCATCCATATGTATCACCTCTACCTCCAATTGGGGTAGAGAAACACTGTCTGCGCTCAACAAGATGGTGATGCGCCTATTAGCAGCAGATGAGGAGAAGGCGGCTCAGATCTGTCAGCTTGCTGATCTTACTGCTGCTCAGTCTCACAGATCGAAGAGCAGGCTAGAGTGATAAAGGAGCAGGCCAACAGATGGCTGCTCAGAGCCTTGAGATAGCCCAACTCCAAGCACATAGTGTCACATCAAACAGGAAGATAGAGGAGTTGGAGAAGGCGAAGAAGACAATCATGTTAAAGTTAAAGGGATCTAAGGAAGAGCCCTTGAAGATCAAAGAGGGAGCAGAGATGATGATGATGATGATGAAAGTGATGATGAGGATGATGAGACAGAGGAGGATGAGGGGACAGAAGAAGAAAGGACAGAGGAGAAGGATGATGATGATACATCAGGAGGAGATGCAGCTGCATCGGCCTCTGCTTCAGGTCAAGAAAGGAGGTCCAAGAACATACAAGACCAACCAGCTTCTTCCTCGGCTCCACCAAGTGACGAGACGATGATACAGGACGAAAGTAAAGATTAGATGTTTTTGTACTAAATTACTTTTGTATTTGAATCATGTATTGAAATCTATGTTTAATGTTTAAATTCAGTTTAATGCATTTCTGTTTTGATGAATTACTAATGGTTGATATGTTGAATGTGTAAATCAAAAGATCCAAATTACCAAAGGGATGAGTTTGATGTTGCTCCCCTTCAGCAGGTCAAGACTCAGCTAACAATGATTCTTGATCTGCAAGGGATCGTAAGGAGTCGGTGAGTTATACCCCTGAAGAAGGGGAAAAATTCACGACCTATCAAACGAGCAACTCGCAGAAATTTTCAAGCTCAATCCAGATAGGATAGTGAAGAATGCTCCGACATGCGACTCGACTAGTGACGAAGAGCTCAACGATGTTGATGAAATCGAGATTGAAGATGTAACTACCGAGCACTACCCTCAGTACGCTGACAATGAGGGAAATGTGGTCCCCAATCTGGGTGAATCCCTCGTCAGCAATATTTGAGGTGTAGACAAGATGGAGCTAGAGTCGGAGAAAAAGTAGAGGAAACGGCCCAAGCCTCAATTGATGATGTAGATATTCGAAAGGCTGAGTGGGCTGCGTGTTTTGAAGAAGTTAGAGCCCAACGCACTGCACCGAAACAGGATGCCTACACCAAACTCTACAGAGTCAAGAAACATCATAAGGTGACTAGCAGATCATAGCGTGGGCGTATTTTGAGGATCTTAACGTATATGTAGTTAAGAGAGAAAAGGGCATAGAGTACTTCAGATTCCCATGATCTGAAGACTCTACCAGGTTTTGAGCTCAACCAGCTGGCCAAACTAAAGCTTTTGTATGCTGACCGAGGAAGATGTCAGGCTGGTTCGAGGCTGCCCTAAAGAAGGAGTATCACACCAGGTGGGTTAACTTCAGACCCCAACAGCCTACAAGGTATATCAGAAGGTCTGAGGTTGATGCCATTACTCGAAAGCCGAAGATAGTATTGAAGTGGAATCCTCCGTGAACAATGTCGAGAATCCCACTCAGGGAAATGCCACAGGACTTCACTCCACACTTTAGGTGGTGGTACTACAATTGGAGAACAGCAGAAGCGGTCATAGTCCTAAACAAGGAGGGCCAAATGGATACGATCAGGTATTCGACCCAATGTGGCTTACCAACTTGTCAGCAAATGATGTCTACACGCTATACAAGTGGCCATTGTTCTATGATACGCAAGATATTGTACAAGCCCTCCAGTTCCAAAATGTCATAAGACTCTGCTTCGCGTTTGAGATTCACGCGGGAGTCACAAAAGAGGACAAGTACAAGAAATATGAGGAGGTGATGCAGAAAAACAAGAAATTAAAGATCTAGGTCCAAGGGGGATTTTGTTGATACATGTATGTCCCTAGATCATGATATGAATATAATAGATCTTGTTTATCTGATTTAAGTAATTTGATATGATTAATGAAATGATATTGATTGTTTGTAATGACTAATATTTATTAATGAGTCGATATTGAATTGGTTAATTAGGATAGTAATTGTGTGAATGGTTACACATAATGTTTATTAATTAATACATTCAACTTAACATAATGAAGTTCTCATGCGAATGGCCCATACGAATGGACCACACGCATGAATAACTTCATACGATTGACTCAGTCGCACGACTGAACTAGGAGACTGGATCAGTCGTATGATTGACACATAAGATTGGCTCAGTCGCACGACTGAACACTTAGTCGTGCGGATGGATCAACCGCATGGTTCAATCGCACGACTGAACCATGCTTATGGTCCAGTCGCCGAATGAACAATACTAACCTATAAATACAATAATTCGTGAAAAACGTAGAGAATTCATTCATTACAATTCCAGACGTACCCTAGCCGTCCAGAAGCCTCCCAATTCATCTCCAAGTTCATAGAACACATTAGATCGATTTCCAATCGATTCTAACGTTAGTTTCAATTCTTTGGTGATTTCGTGTGTTCTCACTGATTGGATCCCAATCAAATAGGATTCCGCACTATTTGATCTAGTTACACACTAATCATTAGGTATTTCGTTCAAATACCAGTCCTAAATTATCATGCAATGTTAGTCTTTTGGGAATTTGAGGATTGCTGTTTCTTGTTCTTATCTTCATCAGCAACTTTTCCATTAACTTCTGATCCTTGGGTAGGACAGGAGTGCTGGTACTACACCCCTTTCCTGAATCAGAGTTTCCAACACCAGAATCCAGCTAAGTCAAATACCCTTTTGCTTGGGGGTCTATCTTAGCTTGGACTCAGCCACTTTTTGGAGTTTTATGGCTGCCTTAGCTCTGCTTCTTCTGCTTTGGTGGTCAGGGTTTGATCATCATTGGTAGGGGAGGCATAGTTACTGGTCTTCCCTGTGATGGTCTCATAGTTTCATCATTCTTTGTTCATGAGAAGGTGGGTCAGCAGATGAACCTCTTGCTCTTCAGTACCACACCTTGGTTGTCTTATAGACTCATAAGAGTGTGGTGGAGTAATTTCATGGTTCCCAACCCTCCTTTGTTTGGTAGCAAAGTTTTGAGTGAGAGGATGATGCAAGGATGGCTTGGAAGTTTTGCTCGGAAATAGCATACTTCCTGGCTGAGCCTCAGCTGTGACAAGCTGGGCTTGAGCCTCAGTCAATTTGGATATTAAATCCTTTATCTGAGTCTTATAGTGTGTGTTTCATGTTTTAATAGGGATACAGTTTCTCTAACTCCTCAATTTTTCTTTGGTAGTAGATTCAGCCCTTTTAAAGTCAGATTTAAAAAACATTTAAAGACTCAATATCAGATTTAATCTCCATATTATAGTCCTGATACAATTTACCTTAGCAATACAGCAGGAGTAAGAGATGTTATATACCTTATTTTCATATGTTCTTGCCATGAGTGCTTGAGCAGGAGTCACATCCTGTACCATGAAGCTCCAGTCAACTTCTTGAGCCATTGGTGTTGTTTCAGTTGACTTTCCGGTGGGCTTGGTGTAGAGGGATGTGTGGAGGCCTGTGGGGTTCCGGGTTGGACTTGGGAGCCTTGCATTCCCTTGCAAAATGACCAAGTTGGTTACAGTTGTAACATTTGGCCTTGGTTTTGTCAAACCCAAATTGGCTGTTGACTGGGTTTTGGGGAAATTGCCTTCCAGTTCTCTTAAAGAACTTCTTTGCTCTGTAGGTTAGAAGAGCCATTTGTTGCACTATGTCCACATATTCCATGTCATCCAGGCTAAAACACTCTAGATCATCAAAGCAGTATTAATAATCACTTGAGTGTCCACTTCCTGAGACAAAAGCACAGCTATCCTGAAAGGAGCTTTGCTGAGCTTATTGAGACCTTGGAGTCTCAGGAAATGTGATGTATGGCCCAGAAGAACAAGATGGCTACTTGGTGTAAGTCAGGTATTGTTAAGGCTGGGAGATTCCTGAGCCTTCAGCAACCATTAAGGCGTTGCTAGTAGGAAGACTCAAGGGTCTGCTTGTCTGATGACCCCTTTTACTTTCCATTCCAAACGGTAACCATCAAGGATCCCTAGAGTTCGGTCATGGTGAGTGTATTCAGATTTTATGTTCTCTTGATAGAGACACAGTAAAATGTCCATCATTGGGTAATGCACTCATGAAATTTTTTGTAAGGTCTTTGAGTTCATGAGCAATTCCCACAGATTGAAGGGAAGAAATAAGATCCATGTACCTAAAATATTGTTGGCTAAGAGTCTCTCCAGCAACATGGGTGAAGTTCTTGAACTGTTGCTTCAGTGAGTCCTTCTTGGAGTCATTTGAGCTTGAGTACATTTGAGCAAGCGCATCAAACAGTTCTTAGCAGACTTGCAGTGCTCAAACCCCACCATGATAGAGTTTGGAATTGCAGTCATGAGAACAGTCATAGCGTTGCTGTCAATGTCAAGCCTTCTTGTCTTCATCAGAATAATCTTCAATAGCTTCTCGATCATGGAACGTTTCCACCAGCTACTTTTGGCTTATAAGGGCCATTGACAATGGATTGCCACATTTTTTGTTGATATCTGATGAATCCCTCCATTCTTCTGCTCCAGGACCTGAAGTTTTCAGGGTGAGATGGGTGCTTTGGTCATCGTCCCTATCTCTACTTAGATTTGTTGAGGGCCATTTTGAGTGAGGTATAAGGAGGAGTGAAAAAACAGGTTGATTAGGATGGTAAGATCTCACAATCAAGAGCCTAAAAAGCTCTGATACCAATTGCAGGATCGGGTTGTCACTTAAACACTTGGATTTCTCTCAAACTCACTTATAGAAACACTCAATTCAGATGAAGTAAAGTCTTTTACAAGAGTTGATAATAATATAATAAGTAGTAAGGAACACAAGAAATAAATTTTCAAGGCACTTGTATATATTACTTCTCAACTCAATATATTACAAGACTCTTACAAGCATGATATATGAGTTACAATGAGAGACTATATATACTAGATCCTACAGCAGATATACTTGATACCAGCTGGAAACCTAAGACTAAGCATATACTACAATGCTAAAGTTAAGGTATCTTAGATAAAGTATTATCTAAGATATGGTAGTCATGACATGTCCATGACTTACTTTTGTCACCAACTAAAGATGGCAATGCACTAACATAAAAGTAAATAGTGGATTAAAGTATGGTCAACTGCATGGCTTTTGAGAAAACGCCATGCGGTATCTCAGAGATTTTCCGCGGAGTGTCAGGAAGGCCATACTTATGTCCACTTGATAATAGCAGTGTTTTCGAAGGTAAGTTGGCTTCGGGAGAACAAGTTCTTCCGAACCCACTTATACTTCGGAAGAGGCTTTATACTTCAAGGTTGAGGACTTTGTACTTCGGAAGTTGACTTTGGATCTTTCTTTCTTAGTCTTGAACTTCGGAAGTAGGTTCTTTATCTTCGGAAGTTGGAACTTTTCCTTCGGAAGTAAGCTTTACACTGTCTTCGGAAGATCTCCTTTTTCCTTCGGAAGTTCCACACTTGGCTTCGGAAGTCCTTTATTTGTTGTACCAAAATCTTCTAAGTGACTTGGTTTTGGTTGCACCAGCATTTCTAGATCCAACAGGTTTTATGTAAACGTTTAATGTAAGTTAACGTTAACAGGTATTATGTGCGCATGTTATGTGGCTTGTGTGCTATTGTGTAGATTTAGATACCGATGTAGTCAGGATAGAAAATGCTTGGGGTGTGAAGAGTAAAGTAAGTGGCTAATCACAACTGGCCACTGTAATTAGGGACTTACTATACTTGACATAAATTGAGTTATTACCTTGAATGACTGTGTTAGTGTTTGAATCTTATAGTGCATTAGAAGATGGCTGGTGGTAGATCTTCGTAAGCTTCACGAGGTGGAGGCGGTGGTGGATGTGGTGCTGAACCACAGGTCACAAGAGGAAGGTCTAGGGTTGAAAGAGTAGTCCATGAAGAACCTGAGACCCCTCATCAGGAGGGTGGTGATGGAATGCTAATCGAGGGCCTCGATGAGAGAGGCAGTCAGGGAGGAAGTGCATCAGGTCATGCAGACGATCCTACCGACTGTGATGATCGAAGTTATAAAGGTTGTTAAAGATAGGGAGAGACAGGAAAGGGGTAGACCTTCGGGCGAAAGGAGACGACCCGAGACTGAAAAGGTTTTCTTCGATGACGAAGAGGAGGACGAGGAAGAGCATGCGTAGGAGGCGGCACGAGGCTGTAACTATGGGACATTTCAAAGGTGCAAGCCCCCTACCTTTGATGGAAATGACACTGCTGCTAGTGCTCACCAATGGGTGAGAGGGATGGAAGCTTTATTAAATATCAGCGAGTGCCGGGAGGATCAGAAAGTAAAGTTTTCTGCCCACTCTTTTGTGGACCAGTCTTGTGTTGGTGGGACATATTGTCCAGGTTGAGGGAAGCAGGGCTATTGGAAGGATGAGATGGTCGGAGTTGAAAAGGCTGGTGGTGGAGGAGTTTTGTCCTCATCGTGAGATGGATAAAGTTGAGAGGGAGTTCCTACAGCTAGAGGCGGGCACGATGACAAATCAGCAATATACCGCAAAATTCAACAAGATGGCACGTCTGGTGCCGGATCAGGTGACACCTCTTTCACGAAAGATCAAGAGGTACATTCAGGGCTTGCCGGCGGACACACGTAGGCACATGATCGCTTCCCGATCAGCACGTTTAGGTCGGCGGTTGATTTGGCGGGGAGATTGTATGATGAAAGATCTGTGATGGTGACTGAAAGTAGCAAGAAAGGAGAGGGTGATCAAGAATGGAATAGGAAGCAATTGGGACGTGGCGGAGCCGCTCCAGGTGGCAAAGGTGCACGAGTGGATGATCAGCGTGTGGTCATAATTGGTGCGGGGTCGAAAAGGTGTGACAAGTGTGGACACGGGCACCCCGGGGAATGTAGATTGGGGGCAATGTCTGTTTCCGTTATGGGAGGACCGGACATGTGGCGAAGAACTACGGTATGGGGAGGTGTTATTCATGTGGTGGGAAAGGTCACATGAGCAGGGATTGCAAGAAGCCGAGGGCGGAAAGTTCGGGAGTGAAAAAGATCGGAGGAAGCTCCGGTACGAGGAAGGAGAACAGAGGGTGAAGGCTAGAGCCTTCGTTATGACCGGGAGGAGGCTAGGTCAGACTCCGAGGTAACGTCAGGTACGTTCTTGCAAGTTTAGATTTATGCATCTATGCTTTAATTATGACGCTAGTAGTAGTTTTGTTATTGCTATTTTTCTGTAATGTTGCACATTAGGGGTAGGAAGATCGATAAGCCTTTCGATGTAAGAATTGCTATTGGTAAGTCTACCAGGTTACCTAATGCCCTAGAGGATTGCGTGATAGAATTGAGAGAGAGCGCTTGTTCCTACTAGGCTATTCAAGATAGACATAGGTAGGTAGACATGCATCTCCGGTGAGTTGATCAGTAGTCTATGACTCAAACCCCAAGTGTTGCAAGAAGATGGATTGCTCAACTGTGCACAACCAGAGTTCGGTGACGACCTACGACGATGAATTATGAGGAAGGCTTCGACCAGGAAAGCGGATTGCTTGGTTTGGAGTCGAGTAAAGCTAATACTAAAGTGTAGAGGGTCATTCCAGGAAAGTGGATCACGAGCGATGTAAAGTATAGTATGATTTGAAATAAAATAAAGAATGGTTTTAACAAAGAAAGTATGTTTTATTATAAACTATAACTCACTCAGCGTCGCTGACTTTTGTATGCATGATAGTTGGTAGGTACATGTTGATGCTGAGGAGTTGCAGGCATGGATGCATAAGCTACTGGGAGCATCTTGAGGCTGGCATCCGTATTTTGACATGTCTTTGTATTTTGAGATGAAAACAAATGTTGTAAATGAATGAAATGACATGTTTTTAGTTATTAATAAAAGTTTTAAATTCCGCTGCATAATAAATGTACGTTTTATAATGTTTTAAGTGCAATGAATGACCAACTGTGAGGTGCCCGGGAATAGGGCCTTACAAAACATCACAAAAGGATTAACACATGTAACACCCGGTTATTTTAAAAGACAAGAAATGAAGAATAAAAGAAAGAAAAGCAATAAAGCCCAAGTGGAGGGACTAAAAGTGTCCAAAAGGACAAATCTTTGAAAAGTTGGTGTAAAGGTGGGCATGGCCGCCCACCCTCTTTTCACATCACTGTTCACTTCGGATTTAGTGAGAGAGAGAGAAAGGAAGAGAGCCGAACTCTCGGCTGAAGAAAGGAAGAAGAAGAGAAATTGAATTCAAGGTAAGAATTCAAGGTTTTTAAGTGTTTATGACGGGTTTTATCTCGATTACATGCTTATGTACTTATGTGCTTGTGTGTGTGTCCGTGTGTGTGTGTTTTGTTGTGTTTTAGGTGTTTGAACTCAGTTGCAAAAGGGTTAGAAAGGAAGAAACACCAAGTTGCATTTGGTGAGTTCCAGACCTCAGTTTTTACTTGTTTTAAACTATCTTTGGGGCTGAAAATATATTAAATTGATTTTACAATGTCTATGTATGCATACCCGTATGTATTTTGCATGATTGGATGATGATTCTGAATGCTTATAGGTTATTCATGTTTAGAATAGCCATGTTAAGCTTAGAACAGATGAGTTTGATGATTGGGTTTGAACACATGCTAGAAACATGTTGAACAGAAGGTTCATGCGCCTAGATAACGCTCATGCGCTTGGAATGCCTTAGAAAATTTAGGTATAACCCATGCGCCTGAACAGTAGCCCATACGCCTGAATTATGCCTTAGAAATGTTTAAGTATAGCCCATGCGCCTGAACAGTGGTCCATGCGCCTAGAAATATTGGTCGGACGACTAAGTGTGGGCCCATGCGCCCAAATAGTGCCCATGCGCCCAAGTGGTCCATGCGCCTAAGTGTCCATGCGTCCGAATAACCTATGCGCCTAAGTGTTCATACGCCTAAGTAGTGCCCATGCGCCTGAATTGTTCATGCGCCTAAGAGTTAAAGCAGTTAAGTGTTGACTGATGCGCCTACATAGTAATGAAATGCCCAAACAGGGCTCATGCGTCCAAATAGTGTCTAAGCGCCCAACACTTAGAATTTATTACATAATTCTTGGGAGTTTGTGCTCTTAGGGTTTTGACCGAGGTTTGACTAGGGCTTATTAATAATGAGTTTCATGCATGATTATGATTGCCTTATGATTGTTTCTTATTATTATTGCTATTATTATTATTACTTATAGTGTGTGACTTTATGTGGTATCTTTATTATCGTAACGTAAAGTATATTGTAATAATAAAGAGAAAAGCAATAAAGAAAAGAAGGGGAACATTAATAAAATATTAACAAGTCTTGCAAGCTTACAGGAGGTACATGACCGTGTTGTCGTTAGCTCAACTGTGTTGCGGGTTAGCTACCCTATTATGCACACAGGGCCAGTCTTGGAGATTGGCAGGACCTCTGTAGTGTATCCTAGGTGTTTGGGTCGACCTTGTATACAGTAAACAGAACCCTTTTGAGGGATATAAATGGCCCATCACCGGTTTTTCATCGCGCATACAGTTTAGGGTATTGCTCATTGGTCCATACAGAAAGTGAAAGATAAAGATAAAAGATTACAGAACATACAAGGCATACAGTAAAGAGAACGAACAGTATCTGTTCATATAGTTAATGTGTGCTCGCATACACAGCAAAGAGTTGTATTTCATAGAAAGAGTATTTTCATATACAACATACAGAAAGTATTTTATTACCTTTAAAACTAGAACTCACTCAGCAACACTGACTTTTATACATTTTCAGTTGGCAGGTAATTATTGCTGAGGATGGCACGAGGGTGAAGCTATTCGACAGGGAAAGACTGACATCCATTCGTATTTTATGTTGTTGTTGTTTTGTAATGCAGTAAAACAATTATTTTGTAATCAGTTAAACAATGATGTATTGCTCAACAACAGTGGTTTAAATGAAATGAATGGTTTTTGACAAATTATTTCCGCTGCTTAAGTTTGTATAATTATAATGTTTAATGTTTTAACTGTTGTGATTGACCAACTGTGAGGTTTCCGGGAACGGGGCCTTACAATACATCATTTACATCATCAACATCATCCCGAAACAAACATCCAGTGTATAAAAAACCCAAGCTTACAAAAACCTCCATTATAGATATAGAATTTTTACAAAAACCTTACAAATACCTTTAAGAAAAAACATATATATAGATCGAACTTGTTCGGATTATGAACCGTTGAGCAAAATCTTTTTTAGTAAAACTGAACGAACTCGTTGATGGCAAAATAGACCCGATCAAAATCGTTGACGTTGTGATTAAAGAACGAATCATTAACGTGAAGACCTAACGTTTTCTATATCCATGTATTCTTGAGTGAACTTTTTTTAAAGGATTTGATGATCAAAGATATGTTCAGAGCAGGAAGTGATTATTCTTTCTTTTTGATTTTTGATATAATAAATAAATTAATTATAACTTATTTTGATAAATAATTTTACAATCACCCATTTTAGTAAATATTTTTATCATTAACATTTTTTTGGAAAAAAGCTCGTAAACTTGTGCTATAGCTTTGGTGGGACGGACCGAACTCTATTTTTGGTTTGCATCGCTAAATCAGATTCTATTTTAAAATGGTTTTTATGCATAGTTTTATACAATCGGCTTCAGAGTAAATAACGAAACTTATTTTGTCTTAATGGAATGAGGAGCCAATCTATGTGGATTTTTCATACATGTACAAATATCGTTTTTGTAAGATACTAATTTTGAGTACCTAACGATTTTGTCTTTGATATCACTAAAAAATATCCTAGTTCAAACAATAAAACCCATATTGAGTTTTAATACATAAGAAATTATAATATCACATCTTACAAGAAAACATAAAAGACTTTTGTAATGGAAAGATTCTTTGCCGAATTTAAAACTATAAAACAAAAGTAGAATCTTCACCGAATCTATAGCTAATAATTAAAATTATTATTTGTTTGCAAGTACATTAATATTTTACTATTTATCTATACTAATAAAATAAATAAAATAAAATAACTATCAAGCATCTTCATATTAATTTTACATAGTCTCCACCTAGTATTGTTATATGTTCTCACCACAATAAATATATAATTTTTAGTAAATCTTATGATTTAAAAAAATTCTTTAATAAATATTAATTTAATACTATATTAATCATATTTACTCTTTAGAAATAGATAAGGTTTCATTAAAATACTTTAATGAGACGTAATTTTAATTAAAACACAATTAAATTTGTAGATAATCATTGTTAAAACTATTTTTTAAATGTATATAGAGGTTTAAGGGTACTTAAGAATAATAAAATCTTTTTATACTATTATTTATAATTTAAATATTATGTTTGTTGTATATTATAATAATTTCACTGATATATTATTTATAACATATATTAGATTACATATATATAATCTATTATATAATTTTTTTTAATCCGTTTAACATACGGGTATCTAACCTGGTCTATACTATAAATCAAAGTCTTTAGAAGCCACCTGTTATTTTTTAGGATGTCCACCTAGTCTTCATTTCGTATTTGAACACATGTCCTCACTACAATAGAAGTTACAAATTTGCGTATGGATATAGCTTACTTTATAAACGCACATTTACTATTATGTTAATCAAATTAACTATTTTCTAAAATTAAATAAAATGTTTCACTAAAAATATTTTAATCAGTATTAGTTTTGTTAAATTTAATTTAATTTCTATCTAATTATTATCATAATTAAAATACTTTAACTTCGTTTTTTCTAAAACAAACATTTTTAAAATATCAAGATTCATAAAGTTAAACACTACAATTAATGATTACTCACTATAAATCAACATCTTCACTTCGATGTACATCACGATTTAATCTTCTCAAATCTAGATATGTTTTACTACATCACAGACTCATATCACAATTTCATATTCTTATTTTAACCCGTGTAACATAAAGGTATCTAACTTAGCATTTAAAAAACAAAATGAAACAAATTTATCTTCATTATTGGTAAAAATAATTATTTTAGTTTCTGCAGGACCGTTGAAGGATGGTCAAATACAACACAACAACACAAAGAGCAAAGTAACTAAACTTAATCAAACAGTAAACAGGATTAACCACAAGTAAAGACACTAAGAACACAAGTAATTAAAAAACAGAAGACAAGAGCAAGATACACAAGGAGATGGTTTTCAAGGTTGCAGTATATTGTTTTCTCATTGTTCTATTACAAGTGTTACAAAGCATAAAGGAAAGTTATAGAAATGAGATACTTATACTACATCCTACAGCCGGCCATACTATGAATGTCAGTTGGATACAATTGACTAGACACAAAACAAAATCAATTATAAAGTCAAAAATTGCATATTGCCTTTTTGACTTTGTGACTATGACATGTCATAGCTCACATCCTTATCTATTACAAAAAGGATAAAGTACATGAAGTAGAAAGTTTACAGACTCAAGACCTCAATGTACGGTTACCAAAAGCATGGACTTTTCACCAACTCATGTAAGTTGGTGACTTTACAGAGTTGCAGCGGAAGGGGTCTAGCTTTATGGAAAAATACATCAGATAAAGCATGTTGTTAAAAGTCTTCGAAAGAAATATGTCTTCAAATGTTGAGCTTTGGAAGACTTTGTCTCTGAAGCTTCGGAAGACTTCATCTTTGGCTTCAAAAGATATCGGTCTTGACTTTGGAAGATTTCACACTTAGAATATTTTAGTTGCTTGGGTGAAACTTCTAAAGCATTCTTCTTTAGTACTTGTGCAGCATGCATGCAGAAAGACTTTGGGTGTTTGGTTGCTTCAGCATCTTCATATAATCTCTACAAACTCCCCCTAGGCTGATGCTACCAAAACACCTAGAGAGTTCAGATATCAACAGCCCTCATCAGGATAATGACCATCCCTTTCTTCATAAGATGATCAAGATCCTTTAGACTATCAAAATGTCTTCTCATGTCAAAAAGATCATGCAGAGGCAGAGTGAACATGTCTTGCCATATGTAGACAATCTCAATGCCATGATCTCTACTGATATGCCACCTTTCTAGATTTGTAGTGTATGTCCAGGACAGGATAGGTCTTTCTGTTGCTAGAGGAGCTATTGGAATGGAGATGATGGAGCATCCTCTGGCTGCACATCCTCAGGATGTTCTGACTCATCCTGAGGTTCAGAAAAGGATGCAATCTTCTTCTTCTTTGGCTTTGGTTTAGAAGCCATCCTTTTCTTTCTCTTTATCACTTTTAACTAAGAATACTGGCCTGCAGCACCTGATTGATCTTTATTGTCTTTCTCAATTGTGTCTTCCACTCTCACAAGTTCAGATTAAGAGTGATCTCACCCTATCGTGGATCAGAAGATGAAGCTTGCTGAGATTCAGCAGGAGGTCCAGGTTGTGTTGTCTCTGGTTGTTCAACCTTAACCTCCACTTCAGGTGGAGCTTGACTTGGAGTGGAATGTAAGTCAACCAGCTCTCCACTCTTTATCTTCTGTTTGATCACCCTGATATGCTCATCTATAGTGGATATAGACATGAGGCCAAGTCTCCTTCCAGAGAATCCATACAACTTCAAGAAGCTTATCATCCTCTACATGTCTACAAATTTCTTCATGTTTTTCTGGATGATGGCTCTTGACTTAGCAGCTTTTTCCCTTAGCTTTCTTTTGGTTGTCTTTCTTTTCTTGACTATCTCAAGTTCAAGTTGTTTAAGATATTCAAACTCATATAGTCAAGGATAAGGGAAGAAATGTCTCTGCCTGATAGAGGCCTGTGGCACTCAGGTAGTTGATCATCTTGATCATTTCTTCTTCTTTATCTAGCCGAGGTTCTTGTTGAACCACATCCTCATATACAATCTTTTCTTTCATCTTTCTTCTTTGATTTGTACCAGTAGCTCTGCATCTTCTGCCTCTTTCTTCTCTTTTGACCTTTCCAAGTCAACCAGTTCATTCGGTTCCTTCAAGGGGAGAGATATGACATTGTCTATGTCATAGTTCCTTGTCTACAGGTAGTTTATCTTGACTGGCCTTAACTCATCATTCTGAGTATCCGGTTTGGGGGCAACCCTGATAGCAGACTCCATGAGTCTTGCAGACTCAGAAGAGGAACTTTCTCCCCTCAACTTCCTTTTCCTCTTTCTCTTCTCCTCCTCATCTCCTCAGAAGTCATTTTTCTTTTCCCTTTGTCACTCACAAACCTTTGTGACTCTGGGTGAAGAGAGCTATAGCCTTCATTGCTTGGTGTAGCTTCCAAGCTCTGGCCAGAGAGAGGTTGAGAAGCACCTTCACCAGCAGGTGTCTCAAAAAGGGCATTGATCTCTGCAGTAATTGTCCGTGATGAGAAAGGGCTCTCAGGTTCTATCACTAGGCCTTCAGTCAAGGTTTCCCCTATGAAACTAATCTCAGGGTCTGTGTCAACATCCAGTTGACCGATGACATTGCCTGATTGCCTTAGTCTTCTTCTAAAGTTGAACTCTGTAGTGATCCAGTCTTGGATTCTTTGAGCCAACTTGTCAGCTCATCTTGATTGGCTTGGATTGACAAGTGGCATGTTGACTAAATCCAGACCTTTATAGAAGTTCAAGGTCTGAAAGTTGAAGATTTGTTACTACCCTTGAACTCTAATGATGATTAGGGCTCTTCTATTGTTGTTATACCTCCACCCAATGATGTGAGTTGAAGATGGTGGAGATGACATGGCCCTTGGTATCCCTTCCTCAAACAGACTCTGTATGAAGGAGTCTATGTAGTCCACATCAATGTGAACTTGAGAAGTTGCTGAGTATGCACAATTGCAAGTGAGGATGGTGAGTCCTCAATGTCCATACTCTCTAAAGAACTCCCAGGTTCTGTGATTTTAATGACTTTCTCCCTCTTTTTGGTAGCATCACCCACTTGCATAGGTGAGCCAGGAGTTAGGTCAATCGCATTTATAGGTTCTTGTGTTCTTGGTTGAGCTCCTCTTAAAGGTCTTCCAGCTAGTTGGTCCATAAGATAAGAAATCTTAAGTTGTTGATCATTGACCCTGTTTTGCAAGGTAGTCACTTGAGATTCAAGGTGACTGACCTTGGAGACTAAATAGGTGCATGTTTGAGATAGTTTTTGCACCTTTAGTATTTGATTCCCCTCAACTTCACCAGAATAATCATTGGGGGACGAGATGATTGGACCAGAGTCCTCACTCTCACCACTAGCTTCAGGTTCTTGGTTGCTGGATTTCCTCTGCTAACTGGCAATCTTAGTTGAGATGTCAATGGGCTGAGTTGCCATGGTTAAGGTCCTAATAATGTGATCACTTTCAAAATTGAGAGCCTCTTTCATATGGACATCCTGAACAGGTTCAGAAGTGTCCACCTCAGTAGTAGGTGACTGATGTGGGCTAGAAATAGGAGCCTCAAAAGCACTCATCTCTCTTTGAGTAGGGGAAAAGAAGACAGAATCATGGTAGTCACTAAAACCTAGATCTTCATCAGTATAAAAGTCAAGGTTGGGGATTGGTTGGTTGAGATCTAAAGGATGGGGATGGTAACTGTCCCCTGAAGGTTGATCACTTGAGTGTCGAGACTCAGAGTGACGACTTAAGGCAGTTGGGCTTATGAGCTCATTAGGCTGAGCATAAGGAACCTTAGCACTGATCCTTGAAGAGATGGGAGTGGTCTGCTCCTTAGGAGAAGTGGGAGCTTCAGTGTCCACTTCTTCCTGTATGGGTGAGTGTATAGGGGCCTGCTTAGATTGAATAGCCTAAATAGGAGTTCATTTGGATTTTCTTTGGTAGGTGAGGGTGATTTGTGGTTGTTTAGATGGTTGGGATGTAGTGGGTGTGAGTTAAACACTAGCTGGTGTGGCTAGGTTGTCACCTTGAGCAATGAGCTCTAACATTTTTGGGACCAAGGCTGTTTCTACCCCAAAGAAGCCAACAGTGGGCTTTCTCAGTATTTTAAAGATGTCGGGCTTCATCTGTCCTAGTTTAAGAATATTACTTGTTCCCCTTAACTGTGAGCCTAGTTCACAGTTAAGAATGTATTGAACATATCTAGGAAACATGTATAAACAAACTGAGAATACCTGAACTTGACTCCCTAAACCATCCCATGGACAATGAAGGAGAGATCCTCAAGAATCTGGTCCCATCCACCATGCTTGTTTGATAAGTTGTGGATAACCACATGGAGTAGGAATTTCCATTGGGATGAGACATTTCCTTTCCTGAAGATCTTAACAGAGTAGTTTCCCTCATAACCCATCTGCTCGAAGGAATGATTTACAGCTTCCTTTGAGAAGAACACCTCATATTCTTCATCATCCAGCTAAAGATGCATGTTGATGATGGCCGGAGTGATGGAGACTGTTCTCCCCTGCACTATGGCAAATAGTGCCTTCTCCCCATCCATTATGACCTCTTGGCAGGTCTTCCATAATTCTAGCAAATGATCCTCATAAAGTGGAGGATCAATGGTTAGGGAGGTGAAATAGTTTGAAAGAGCTAAGAAACGGCAAACCTCTGAGAAATGAGGATCTTTCTCAGAGCTTAACAAAGCAACCTGATTATGTTGCATGTGTAACTTCATGGTAAAGTTCAGGTCATTTCTGTGATGAGGGTTGGCCATTTTAAGAGAGCTTAAAGATGAAAAAAGATTAAAGAAAGTAATTTCAGAGAGAAATTTAGGGTTTTAGGTTTAGAGGAAAGAAGCATATGATAGAAAGAGGGGGAAACCGTTGGGTTTATATATGAAAAGGATTTCAGATAAAGTTTAATGAAAGAGGATAAACTTTGAAATCCAAATGTCGGTCTCAGCTCTGAAAAAGTAGTTTACCTTTGCTCAAAAGTAGTTTTCTTGGAAGTCAAAAAGCTTCCGAATGTAATTATCTTCTGAAGTTTTAATAAAAAAACTTCCGAAGCTAAAATGACTTTGGAAAATTTTCCTAAGAGTTGTGAAAATTTTGACTTCGGAAGAAAATCAAGACTTGAGAGTTTTGTTCAAGAACAAAACTTCCGAGAGTTAATTTGCTTCGGAAGAAAAAGGTCATTGAAAACATTTAAGTGCCAAATAAGATTTTAAGCTTCGGAAGATATTTCAAAATTTCTTCCGAAGGAAAAATACTTGGGCAGTTAATTGTTTTAAAGGCAAAAATTTCTTCCGAAGTTAAAAACATAACTTCCGAAGGATCAAAATTTTCATAATTCTAAGGAAAGTCTTCAAAAAGATTTTCATCCAAAGAAAACAAGAGCTTATGAAAATGATGAACTAGACAACTTAGGACACACATATTTTAAGAAATAATAAGAATTAGTTTTAAGAAAAACCAACTCAAAGTTTATCATCCCAATAGCTGATATAAGATATTTAAATCTCTGTTCATCAAAAGCCTTCGTAAACAGATCAGCATATTGTTCATCTATGTGAACTTTGACTAGTTTAATTAATCTCTTTTCATAATTATCTCTTATTAAATGATACTTGATGTTGATGTGTTTGGTCCTTGAGTGTTGCACAGGATTCTTTGTGATTGAGATAGCACTATTGTTGTCTATGTGAATGGGAGTCTCCTTGAAGTTTAACCCATAGTCCAACATCTGATTCTGAATCCAAAGCATTGAGCATAGCAGCTTGCTGCAGTAATGTATTCAGCTTCAGCAGTTGATGCAGAGACACAGGATTGTTTCTTGCATTGCCATGAGACAACCCTTCCACTAAGAAACTGGCATCCCTTGGATGTGGACTTTGCGGTCATGTTGCAACCACCATAATCACTATCTGTATAAGCATACAGATTGAAGTTAGGATTCTTAGGATACCATAGGCCAAGTGTTGAAGCACCTTTAAGATATCTTAGAATCCTCTTGACAGTGATAAGATGAGACATCTTAGGTTGGCTTGATATCTTGCACAGATGCAAGTGGCAAACATATATCAGGCCTGCTAGCTGTAAGGTACATAAGAGACACAATCATAGCCCTGTATAAGTTTTCATCTACACACTCCCCTCAAGATCAGGTCCAAGGGAGTGGTTTCTAGTTATGGATGTCTTAGCAATCTTACAATCAGTCATGTTGAACCTCTTGAGTATGTCTTGAACATACTTTAATTGACTAATGAAGATGCCATCTTCAACTGCTTCACTTGAATTCCTAGAAAGAAATTAGGTTCCCCCATGGCACTCATTTCAAATATGTCCTTGATCAGCTTCTCAAAGTCTTTGCAGAGCTTTGGATTAGTTGAACCAAAGATGATGTCATCCATATACACTTGAACTAGAAATATGTCATTTCCCTGTCCTTTGATGAGAGAGTTCCATCTATAGTACCTCTCATGTATCCATGTTTGCAAAGATACTAGATAGAGTCTCATACCACTTCCTGGGTGCCTGATGCAGCCCATAAAGAGCTTTGTCAAGCTTGCAGACATAATCAGGATGATCAGGATCTACAAAACCAGGTGGCTATTGACACACCTCTTCATCAATCACTCCATAAAGAAAAACACACTTCACATCAAGTTCAAAGACCTTGAAGTTCTTGGATGCAACAAATGCCAGGAATATCCTAACAGCTTCCAGTCTTGCAACAGGAGCAAAGACATTAGTGTAGTCGATTCCATCTTCTTGTGTGTATCCTTGAACAACTAGTCTAGCTTTGTTCTTGATGATAAAGCCTCTATCATCCTTCTTGTTCCTAAACACCAATTTGGTTCCAATGGTAGTCTTCCCATGAGGAAAAGGACATAGGTTCCAAACTTTCTGTCTTTTGAATTGAAGCAGCTCCTCTTGCATAGCTTTAACCCAACTTCCATCCTTTAGAGACTCATCAACTTTCTTTGGCTCTATATAGGGAAAGAAACAAGAATGAAGACAAACATTTGCTACATGGGTTGTCCTCTTGTTCTTCCCCTGTGACAACATCTCCAATGATGTTTGTGGTGGGGTGAGACTTGTAGATCTTAGCTGAGGGATCACAGCAAGTTGCTGAGAAATATCTAAATTAGAAAAATTTAGATCTGGCATAGATGTTTCTCCCAGCACATCAGCACACTTATCAAGAGAGACTTGATCCAAGGAGTGTGTGACATCATTGATGTTGTAATCTATGGAGGGTTATCAGCATCAGAAGTCTTGATCACTACCACCCTACCATCATGGTCTTCTGCATTGGAAGTATATTTATCTGGTTATGGAGCCTCTAAGCTGAATTTGAAGGCATACTGATGTATCAGCTGAGGTTGTCATTGTGGTTGCTGATAGAAATCTCATGTTGCAGAGTAGTCCCAATTGGAGCATGAAGATGTGGTACTTGAAGATCTTCTCAGCTCAAATCTTGGATCAGATATTTGTATTTAAATTTTCTGTTAGGACCTGGTATTCGACTGAAATACTAGAGATCACGTGTATACCAGATCAAATAGTGCGGAATCCTATTTGATTGGCGATCCAATCAGTGAGAACACACGAAGAATCAATCAAGGATTGAAACTAACGTTAGAAATCGATAAGGAATCGATCTAATGTGTTCTATGAACTTGGAGAACGATTTGGAAGGTTTCTGGACGGCTAGGGTTCGACTTGAATCGTACTTGATCGAATCTCCTGTTTTTCACGAATTGAGTTGTATTTATAGGTTGGCACTATTCAATCGTGCGACTGAACCATTAGTTTGGTTCAGTCGTGCGATTGAACCATGCGGTTGGTTCATTCGTGCGACTGAGTGTTCAGTCGTGCGACTGAGCCAATCTTATGTTACAGTCGTACGACTGATCCAGTCTCCTGGTTCAGTCGTGCGACTGAGTCAATCGTGTGAAGTTCTTCATGTGTATGGTTCATTCGCATGAGCCATTCGCATGGGAACTTCATTAAGTTAAGTTTGAATGTTTTAGTTAATTAAAATTATATGTAATCATTCAAGTAATCATAAACCCAATCAATTCATTTACGACTCATTAATGAACTATTAAACATTATAACCAACAGACTATCAATATCAGTTCATTAATCATACCAAACAAGATCTATTACATCACATATCACGATCTAGGGACATACATGTATCAACAAACTCCCCCTTGGACCTAGATCTCTCTAATGTCTTGTTCTTCATTACCTTCTCATATTCTTGTACTTGTCCTCTTGTGTGACTCCCGCGTGAATATCAAACGCGAAGCAAAGTCGTATAACATTTTGGAACTGGAGGGCTTGTACAATGTCTTGTGTGTCATAGAACAGTGGCCACTTGTATAATGTATAGACATCATTAGCAGACAAGTTGGTTAGCCACATTGGGTCGAATACCCTGACAGTATCCATTTGATCCCCTTGTTCAGAACTATGACAGCTTCAGCAGTTCTCCAATCATAGTACCACCATTTGAAGTGTGGAGTGAAGTCCTGTGGCATTTCCCTGAGAGGGATTCTCGACATAGTGCGAGGAGGACTCCACTTCAACACAATCTTAGGTTTTCCAGTAATGGCATCCATCTCAGACCTTCTAATATACCTTGTAGGTTGTTGAGGTCTGAAGTTAATCCATCTGGTGTGGTACTCTTTCTTGAGGGCAGCCTCAAACCAGCCTGACATTTTTCTCGGGTCAGCATACAACAGCTTCAATTTGGCCAGCTGGTTGAGCTCAAATCAGGTAGAGTCTTTAGATCATGTGGAAATCTAAAGTACTCTATGCCCTTTTCCCTCTTAACGGCATAAACGTTAAGATCATCAAAATATGCCCATGCTATAATCCTGCTGACACCGTAAGATGTTTCTTGACGCTGTAGAACTTGGTGTAGGCATCCCTCTTCGGTGCATCACGTTGGGCTCTGACTTCTTTAAAACATTCAGCCCACTCAGCCTTTCGAATGTATACATCATCGTTTGAGGCTTGGGCTGTTCCTTCGGTCTTTCCTGCTTCCTGCTCCATCTTGTCTAGTACCTCAAACATATCACTGACTAGGGACTCACCCAGATTGGGGACCACATTACCCTCGTTGTCAGCGTACTGAGGGTACTCTTCAGCAGCAATATCTTCAACCTCAACTTCATCAACGTCGTGTAGTTCGTCGTCACTGGTTGAATCAACTGTTGGAGCATCCTTGACAATGTCATCAGGATTGAGTCTGAACATCTCTGCCAGTTGCTCGTTAGATAGGTCGTGAATATTTCACCTTCTTCAGGGGTATAACTCACTGACCTTCTGACAATCCCTTGCAGATCAAGAATCATTGTGAGTTGAGACTTGATCTGTTGAAGGGGAGCAATATCAAACTCATCTCTGTGGTACTTGGATCTGTTTGATTTACACATTTCACACTCAAATCATTAGTAATATATCAAACAAAATGCATTAACTTAATATAAACATTTAGTACATGGTTTTTCAATACAGAATACAAAAGTAATTAAATACATAAACATCCACTATTTACTTTTATCCTGAATGCTAGACTCTTCTTGTGAAGGTGCAGAAGTAGAAGCTGACTGATCCTGTCTGTTCTTTGTTCTCTTCTCTTGACCGGGAGCTGAGACAGATTCAGCTGCTTCTCCTTCTTCAGTCTCTTCATCTGCCACTCTTCGTTTTCTCTTCATCAGAATCACTGTCATCATCATCATCATCATCCTCACTATCTCTTTCTCCATCCTTTATCTTTAGAGGTTCCTCCTTTGATCCTTTCAATTTTAGCAAAATGGACCTCTTAGCTTTTTCCAACTCCTCTATCTGCTTACCTGCTGTGACGCTTTGCGCTCGGAGTTGGTCCAACTGAGTGTTCTGAGCAGCCAATTTCTGGGCCTGCTCCTCAATACTCGATCCTGCTCTGCAATTTTCTGCGATTGTGCAGCAGTCAGGTCGGTGAGCTGGCGGATCTGAGAGGTCTTTTCCTCATCAGCCGCCAGCAGTCGTAACACCATTCTATTTAAGGCTGACAGCTGTTCCTCTACCCCGATTGGAGGTAGAGGAGATCTAGAGGTGTGTGAGGGGTAGGCTGAGGGCTCGGTTTGGTGGCTAGTGGTGGTGGTGGAGGTGGTGAATATCGGGTCAGGTCTGGATGATGGTGGTGGTGAGTGTGGGGTGAATGATGTAGTGGTGGCAGGGGTCTGGCTTGTGGTGATCGGTATGGTGGGTGGTTGCTGTGGGGAGAGGTATGGTGGTGGAAGGTGGTCTGCAGAGGTGGTAGTGGTGGAAGGTGTGTCTGCAGAGGTGGTAGTGGTGGAAGGTATGGGGATGTGGTGGTGATGAAGGTTACCTTACGCTTTTTCTTTTTCTGGCCATGGGGTTGAGCCATCCGTTTTCTCCTCGTTCCCCTCGAGGTGGATGCTCCCCCTTCAATCCCGCCTGAGGACCGGAGCATATGTTGGATCAGTCTCTGTATCTCCGGAGCCTCTCGGTGTTCACCAACAACCCTCAACCCGTGTTCTGTGGGAACCACTTTCCTTCCCACAGTCCGGGTCAATGGTTCCTCATCAGATTCATCCTCATCCTCCTCATCAGACTCAGTTACCTCAGCAGGTGAAACAGACACCGAGGGAACAGAGTCAGACACGGTGCCTCGGGATGGAACAGCATCATCCCCACTGTCATCCTCCTCTGACTCATTAGTAGGGAGGACAATTGGCTCCAGTCGGAGTCACTGTCCTCGTGACGCCATTGGCGTCTCCCCGGTGCCACATAGCTTTCATCTGCTAAGTGGCCAATCATTCTTTTCACTTGGGGCTTAATCTGCTTTCCCCTGTAAACTCTCATCCTGCCCAGAGTAGTATCATCCATTATTTCTAAGGCCACTGCGTCATGACTCTCTTTGGGCAACTGTGGCAGCTTCTCGTTGAAGATGAGCTGTAAGAATCTGGGGTACATACAGAACCCCTCTTTTCCCTTTACCTCCAAATTCTCCACCAAGTAGGAGAATATCATGCTGGAAAAACTGAAGGGGTGGTTCAGAACCAGTGCCACGTAGGCATTTGAATCTGGTCTGAGAGGTCGTCAAACCACCCCTCCTCGAAGCTACACACTTTAGGATCACGTGTGCTAAGTACTTGTACTGGGGGCTCAGGTTGCTCTTGTTGAGCACACCTGAGTTGATATCCCCAGCGTACTTTAGCCTTAGGAAGCATCCTCTCACTGTCAATGGATGTAGTTTTGTAGGATGATCAGCGTCCTCCCCGAACTCTAGGACCCTCTGAATGTCGGCGGAGAGATCTCAATATCATGGCCCAGTATGGAGCTCCTGATACAGTAAGGCTCACGAGAGCGGTCCACCGAGGCATTTTCCCAGAATGCCTGATGGAGTGATCTATAAGGCGTGCAAGGAGTGGAGATCGCCTTATAGATCCGGACCGTCTCAGAAATGCTATTATGTCGGTAAACTCAGCCCCGTCCTGGTGGTGTGATCCAAATGGGCACAGATGTTGTGCTTTGGATTTATGGTCCACTTTTCTGCCATTTATCTGTAACACACAAGACATAAAACTTAATACATAAGACATGAAAACTTCTGTTCTAAGTGTAAAGTTGACAGTCATTTTGATTCATTCGTGCGAATGAATCATGCGACTGAAGTCAGTCGCCTGTTTGAGACATGCGATTGAGTTCAATCGGGTGTTTGAGCATGCGATTGAGTTCAAGGCTGATTGAGCATGCGATTGAGTTCAATCGCCGATTGAGACATGCGATTGAGTTCAATCTGCCGACTGGACTCATTCGGGTGGTTCAGTCGGTCGAATGATCCAATCGCAAGGTTCAATCGTGCGATTGGAGTTCATTCGAACGACCAGTCGCTTGCCCCACTGTTCGATCGCCTGTGGGTCGAATCTTGACCAATCTAAGTCTTTTAACAGTGTGTAATGGTCCATTAGCCTCGTCTACTTGTCACTAATAACCTATTAAACTCATTTTAACATTTTGCTTCATTTACATAGGTGATTAGGTCATTCACAGTTCGGTTCTTGATTCAATCAATGTCGCTATTGTAGTTCGGTGATGTACTGATTTTGGTAGGATTCAAGGAGTAGTGTACCTGTAAAACGTCACTGGAATGTAAGAATCTTAACCGCAATGTATATCAGAATCGGTGGCAATTTCGACAGGGTAACGGTAATGAACGCGATTGGGGTGTTTTGGGAGTGATGAGTGATGCGATCGACTAAGACCCTTAAATACTGAACCTAGGTTCATTCGGCCGACTGGCCTCAGTCGCTCAGTTCAATCGGGCGACTGAGGTTCAGTCGTACGATTGGCCTAGTCAATCGCATTCAGTCGGCCGACTGAGTCTCAGTCGGTCGACTGACTCATTCGGTCTCCTTCATTCGCCCCTTTAGTTGACCGACTGAGCCTCAGTCGGTCTACTGTTTCATTCTCCCCTTTCATTCGGTCGAATGGATCAATTTCATGTCCATTCGGCCGATTGGAAGCCATTCGCATAGTTGGTCGATAACCATGATCCACTAGTGCGAATGGGTCACACTTTGTGAGTTTACAGTCATTTTTAACATTTACTATTCAGACCCTTTTCACTTTTGATAATAACATTGTAAGCTCTTAACCAATTCAGTCACTTCAGACGTGACCTTTTAAATTTTAAAACCATGTGGCCATCTCAGACATGACCCTTTTTAGGTAAGTTAATTCCCTTCTGATTTCCCTGATGTAGTCCGACAGACACACAATTAAAAGATAAACATAGGAACTTAAACTAACTACACAACTAAAGTTTGTTTGGACTTTTTGTGAGAGATAAAACCCTAAGATGGAAATCTAAGGGATTTGATTAGGAGTAGACAGCTTTAACTTAGATTGATCATATCTGGACCAACTCAATTTTGGAATCATACAGGAATATCAAATCATTTTGGGACTTTTATTAAAACTCTTTGATGCTTAAATTCTCGGTGTTCATCCAGAGTCGTTAGCAACTTAAGGAAATCATACTGAAACTCTTAGATTTCACATTGATTTGAACTCTTGAGAATGTAGCCACTAAGATTGTCAGTATGTTTGTCCACTTAAATCCATACACAGACTTTTGACGCAGACTGGTGACTGATTTAGGTTTAATTATTTCAGCTAACATTTGTGGATCCCACACTTATATGGTAATCAACATTCCTCAGAGGTTTTGAGCGGTCTACGGGTATTATTACAAGAAGAGACTATTCTTAGAGCTTTCAAAGAGAAGCCTGTCCTCAGGTCAGTGCCATCGCACAGCAGAGAGGCGGCAAACAACAATGAATTCTAGAATATCTAGGTTATGCTTATCCTCAGGTCAGTGCCATCGCACAGCAGAGAGGCACACAACCTATCTCCTTGTTAGAGCAGCTTATTTTATTTGACACAATATGCACCAACAACATGAGTCATTAGCTTTATTGCATTTGTCTTTCATTTTTTCTTGCTTTGCTCTAATATGGTCATCCGCACACTTTTGTGGCATTTAAATGCTCATTACCCCTTATTGGAATATATTTGATTGTGTTAACCAGTGATAAGATGGAAGCCCACAGTCAGTTGAACAACTTAGTTTGATCTTGAGATCACCAATCAGGTCTAATTGTCTATTGTGTTGAATCTACCAACATATCATTTGTGGTCTAGCAGCCTCTAAGTCTACTTTCTCTGTGTCACCTTAGGAGTTGCCAGTTTTCTATCATTTTCCCTTTTTATATTGCTTAGACTACACAGACTTATACTTTGAACTTTTGCATCTTTTCAAACCTTAAATTTTAAATCCCTCTTGATTTGTTCCTGTGTACTATCATATTCCAAAGGTATTGAATCAGTATCACAGACACAATCTACCTTATTTCAGCTAGTTACCCCTTCTCCCTCTTTTTTTTAATATTAACTTGCTGACATATTCTCCCCCTAAAATACTAAAATCATTTCGGATTTAATTATTTTGGATTTTAATAAACAGCAAGATAACATGAGTTAAATATAACAGACAAAAGAAAAAAACAGATAACATAAAATAAAATAAACATTAACGAAACTACATCGGACTACACATTATTCTCATCAGGAATTACCTCACTTTTCTTTTTAACGCCGTTGACCTCTAGCAAGTATTGAAAACGTGGTTTATCAAAGGCTTTTGTATAGAGGTCAGCACGTTGAAAATCAGTATTAATTTTAACCACATCTATTAAGTTTTTCAAAACAGTCTCTTATGAAGTGGTATTTAATACCGATGTGTTTGGTCTTAGGATGTTGAACCGGATTTTTGGTTACTGCAATTGCAGCAGAGTTATCAACAAAAATAGGAGTAGACGAGAATTTCAAACCGTAATCCCGCATTTGCTGTTGAATCCAAATGATTTGGGAACAGCAACTTGCAGCAGCAACATATTCGGCTTCACAGGTTGACAATGCAACCGATGTCTGCTTCTTACACTGCCATGTAACTAATCTTCTCCCAAAGAATTGACACCCTGCTGATGTAGACTTGTAGTTCATTTTGCAGCCTCCATAGTCCGAGTCACTATACGCTGTGAGCTCAAAATCGTCATCATGAGGATACCACAACCCCAGTGTGGGTGTACCCTTTAGATAGCGAAAGATCCTTTTGACCCCGATCAGATGATTGACCTTAGGTTTAGCCTGATATCTGGAACATAAACATGTAGCATACATGATATCAGGTCTTGAGGCAGTGAGATACATGAGAGATCCAATCATTCCTCGGTACAAGTGGCATCTACAAGATCTCCATTCTCATCAGGTGCTATATCATGATTCGTAGCAAGTGGAGTCCCAGCAGCAGAAGCATTCTCCATGTCAAAGCGACTGAGAATGTCTCCTACATACTTGGTCTGATGTAGAAAGATCCCATTAGGTGTTTGATCCACCTGTAACCCGAGAAAGAACTTCATCTCCCCATTGCACTCATCTCAAACTCTTTCTTCATCACTGCTTCAAACTCTTTGCATAACTCTTCGTTCTTTGACCCGAAGATTATGTCATCAACATATATCTGTACAAGCAGTAGGTCACCATCCTTTTCTTTAATAAACAGTGTACAGTCAATGACTCCCCTGCGAAAGCCGTGTTTCACAAGATGAGTCGAGAGTTTCTCATACCAAGCTCGAGGAGCTTGATGAAGCCCATATAAAGCTTTGTCGAGCTTGTAAACTCTATCCCGATGATAAGGGTCTTCAAATCCCTCGGGTTGACTTACATAGACTGTTTCCCTGATTTCTCCATGAAGGAATGCACTCTTCACATCTAATTGGTAGACTTTAATCTTCATGTACGAGGCATAGGCAAGGAAGATACGAATAGCTTCCATCCTTGCCACGGGTGCAAACACCTCATTATAGTCAATCCCCTCGACTTGGCGAAAACCTTGAACCACCAGTCGAGCTTTGTTCCTTATAATGACTCCTTGGTCATCCTTCTTACATTTTAGTACCCATTTGGTGCCAATGACTTTAGCACCTTTAGGTCTATCAACCAGAGTCCATACACCTAACTTCTTAAACTGCAGAAGTTCTTCTTGCATGGCACTCACCCACGCCTCATCATTTAGTGCTTCACTGACATATTTTGGCTCAACCTGCGAGACAAAACATCGATAAGCACCATCATGAATGTAACCCTTCTCCATAACTGAGGCGTAATCAGCTGAGTATAGCTGATTTCGGGTTTGTACTCCTGATCGGACATCTCCAATAACATTGTCAAGGGGATGATAGACGTTTAGTCGTGATCCTGGAGTAGTCGGCACAGTCACCTCCGAACCAAGATTGTGAACATTTGGTCTGCATCTGAGGAGGTTGGAGTTTGAGGTTCCGAAGTCGAGGGTGCATCACTTGTGGATGCTTGTGGACTTTCAGGAACTGGAACCTGTTCCTCCTGACTGTTCTGGTCATCTGCTTCAGTTTCATCTTCAGAGGAGGAGTCACTTTCATCGACTACCCCTTCTGACTGAGTAGATGACTCTCCCTGTGTGCTGGATGGAGTATTTAGAATATCATACATCATCCTAGTAGCTAACTCATCATCCGAGGGAGAGAGAGGGATGTTGAAGGATTTGAAGAATCCATCATAATCGAAGAAGTATGCAGGTCCTTTGCCTGTAGGTGGTGTGGTATATCTCTGAACGTCGACATTACACCACACTTCTACAAGACCCGTTGAGTTATTGTAAACTCGCTTGTTCGGTATGTTGTATCCTAGAAAAATTCCTTCAACTGCCTTCTCGCTGAATTTTCCTTCTTGTGTCTTCTTCAGAAGTGTACACGGTGCGCCAAAAGGTTCAAGATACTCCAAATTCGGTTTGCGTCTTTGAAGTAGCTCATAACATGTCTTTCCGTGGCGCTTGACTATTAGGACTCGTTCAGTGTATAGCACGCATTTGCCACTGCCTCGTTCCAGAATTGGATAGGCAGTTTCGAGTCTGCCAGCATAGTCCGGGTGTCTCTATCAAACTCCTGTTCTTTCTCTCAGCAACGCCATTCATCTGAGGTGTGTAGGCAGAAGTGAATTGATGCACAATTCCCTTTTCCTTGCAGTATGCCTCCATCCCTTGATTCTTGAATTCTGTCCCGTTGTCTGAGCGTATTTGTCGAACTTTGAGCTTGTAGAGTGATTCCAGTGTGGTTACTAATTCCTTGAATGTCTCCAAAGTTTCTGATTTTGATTTCAGAAACATTACCCAAGTGAACCTTGAGTAGTCATCAGTGACCACATAACAGTACGCGTCGCCTGCAATGCTCCTTGTACTAACTGGACCGAACAGATCCATGTGAAGAAGCTCAAGAGGAAGTTCTATTGAATGAACTTTCTTTTCCTTATGAGACTTCTTTGTCTGTTTGCCTTTCTTGCAAGCTACACAAAAGTCAGGAAGTTGGAAGTTCTTGACATTCACTCCTCTAACTAAATCCTTCTGAATCAAATGATTCATCTTCCTTTGACTAATGTGTCCCATTCTCCGATGCCAGGAGATGGATCCTTCTCAGTAGCTTTAGATAAGAAACACTGAACCTCATGATCCGTTGTGGCAGCTGTTGACAGATCCAAGACATAAAGGTCTTTATATCTTGAAGCAGTCATCAGAACTTGGTCCTCTGGGATCATATATTTTCTTCAGCACGTAACACTTCTGATTATCGAAGACGACTTTAAATCCTTTATCACAGATTTGGGAAACAGAAAGTAAGTTGTTCTGAAGTTGTTGAACGTAGTTCACTTTATCAAACTTAACTTTCTGATTTCCCACTTCTCCCTGAGCTGTGATATAGCCTCCTTTGTTTCCTGCAAAGGAAACATGCCCTCCTTTTATTTGTTGACGTTAGATAAAAGGGCTCTATTTCCTGTCATGTGCCTGGATGCTCCGCTGTCTATAATCCACGTGTTAGTCTCAGCACTATATCGAACACCCTGCACATACAAAGTAAATGAATCAGTTTAGGTTAGGAACCCAAGCTTTGACTGTCTTGGGTTTCCCAGAGGCATCACACATCATAAACTCCACCCATTGACCCTTAGAAGGTGAGGGTAGCTCAGGTTCCTTCTTGTTATCAGTATCAGACACGAGGGTGGATTTTTCTTTCCATAAGCCAGATTTGTGCAATGCCTGTTTATGATAAACAGTCGTCTGGCTTACAGGTTGGACTTTAGGTTCACTAGCTCTTCTAGGTGGAGTTAGAGAACTCCGCTTAGAAGACCTAGGTCTAGAGTCCAGAAGATCAATCTTCTTCCTAGGTGTCTGATAGAAATGACAGTCGAAGAAGCAATGTGTCCACATTCTCCACAGTTGTAGCATGACCTGCTATCAACTTTATGAGTAGACTTTCTTTGTGGAGAAGTGCGTGACACTCTAGTAACATCAATCACTTTAGTTTTTGACTCTTGGATGTTTGATGTTTTCTCTGGTGTAACAAACTTTACTGATTTAACCTGTTTTCCTTTTTGGTTAACTGGTTTTTGACTTGAAGCATGTGAAAAAGTAACATTTGAAGTCCTTTTAGGTTCTGATTTGACTCTATTTGACCCTGACTTTAAATTAACTTTTTCAAATTCATTTTCCAGGTTAACACATGGCAATTTACCCTTTGCCTTTGAAGTGGCCTCCTTTTGTTTCTTACCAGATTCAGTAGATGAACATGAGGTGTCTGGATCAGTAACAAGAGGAGTGGTCACCACATGATCCTTGATGGGGTTATTATTTACTGGTCTAGACTTGGTGTTCATCAAGGTCTCAGGTGGTGGTGGAACCACTTTGTAGCCTAATCCCTCCCCGTTATTCCTTTCTCTCACTAAGTGTTGAACTATGTGTGAAGAACTAGTCCAACTATGCAGTTTCTGTTTAATGAATTAACTTCGACTTCTAAAACTGCCTTTGTTTCTTAGTGTCTTCTAGGGAGTTAAGATAGTACCTAATGTCGTTTGCTTGGTTAAAAGCCACTACTTCGGTTTCCCTAAGTTGTTTGGTCAATAGGTCTATCTTTTCTTTATAACAATGCTCATTTTGTTTTAGTACTCTATTTGCCTCAGTGCACAGACGTAAATCTTTTACTAAGTTATCATTATGATCTAATAACCTAGCAAATTTTTCATCTATGCTATTCCTAAACGTGTCACAATCAGAACAAGCATGGTTATTAAAAATTTGGTCAGTGGTACTTACCTGAGTTGGTTCAGAAGAGTTAGCCATCAGTGCGCATCAGATGATTCTGGTTCTGTCGACTCTGGCTTTTCTGTCTCTGATGTGGAAACTTCCTCATTGGCTTGTAACTGACCTCGGCTGCAGTTGTTTCTTCACTATGTGACATTGCAATTTCAACTGCTATATCACCTTCACTCGCAGAATCATCGTCAATATCCTCAACACTGGCAATGTTAGATTCTCCTGGTGAGACAAACCTGAAACTCCAATCCTGTCCTTCATCATCATGAGCAGTTAGTGCTTTTGGATCCTTGTTTGATGAAGTAGAATTAGAGGGTGCTTGTCCTGGCGAGTAAAGGATGAGAACGGGTTCCCATTCCCCGTCTTCTTGGCTTGACACATTCTCGTTTGAAGTGCCCCTTCTCACCACAGTTAAAGCAGGTCACTTTACTCTTGTCGAAGCCAAAGGTGGTGTCCTTAGTAGCAACCAAGTTCTGTCCAGTCTTTTTCACAAACTTCTTCGCCCTCCGAACAGCACTTGCTAAGGCCCACATTATATCCATTCTTTCAAGCTCCATCTCATCCACCTGCTCGTAGTCCTCATCTGCCAGATGGCAGTTTCCAATCTTCCCAGCAACAAGTCCATCATATGAATGAACCACTGCTGCTAAGAGATCCATATGCTCTCGTGCTACTTCCACGGTCACATTACCGAAGTTCTCGGTCTTCAGTTTGGTAGCGTTTGCTTCTGATCCAATATGATGGGTACATGATGACCCAGACGTGTCTGATCCAGAAGGAGAAGCATGTGAGGGACCTGACGAGCTAGACACAAAAGCAGTCTGGAGGGGTGCTCCAGATGCCTTAGCTTGAGGCGTGGCGTTGTATAAAGCTGGATTTTGTGTGTACGAAGACTTCTGAGCTCTATACTTCATCCTTAGTGCTTCTTCTCGCAACTTAAGAATGAAGTCATTTATATCCAGCTTTACAAGGATTCCATTCTGTCTCAGGTTAGACACGAATGTAGCCCACTTATCAGGCAACCCGTCTGCGAAGTTGCTTACTTTTTCTTCCATGGTAGTAGCCACTCCATGTGTATGCAATTCGCTCATCAAGTGGTAGAATCTATCTATGACTTCGTCCAAGCTTTCATTACCAATTGATGAGAAGTTATCGAATTCCTTCTTTAACTCCTTTGCTTTGATTGCCTTCAATGATGCATTACCATCATATCTCTTCTCTAGCGCATCCCACAGTTTCTTGGACTGCTTGTTCTCGGAATACTGGTGGAATATGTCTTTGGGGATAGACTGAGTGATCAATGCATAAACTCTTTTCTCTGCATTGTACTTTACTTTCTGTGCGTCTGTCATCCCGCTTAATGTTAGTTTAACCCATCAGCTCCCACGGTGTACTATAGCCTATCTCAATGGCTTCCCACAGATTAGGATCTACTCCATTAAGGTAGATCTCAAAACGTTGTTTCCAGTGGGGAAACTCATCTAAAGTCAAAAGCTTTGGTGGTTTATTGTGATTCCCCACCTCACTCTCAAGCAGCAACAGATTCTGTATCCTTGAGTCCTTCCCAGCAGTAAAGGCTGACATCTGATCTTCCATGATGAATAAATATATAATCAAACAAATCAATACAAAACGACTGAAGGATGCGATGAGCTAATCGTGCGTATAAGCTCTGCGATTGGTTCAATCGTGCGAATGAACTGGGCGATTGGTTCAGTCGTGCGAATGAATCTGGTGCATATGAGCTATGCGAACGAACGGTTCAATCGGCCGAATGAAGGTGCGACTAGGTCCAATCGTGCGTATGAGCAATGCGAATGGAGTCCAGTCGTACGAATGAGTCAGTCGTGCGATTGAAGCTGCTGTTTTGCGAAAATTTCTAGGTTTGACGGTTTCAGCCGTAAAAATTCGAAATTTCACAAGTTCTAATCGCCTGAGTCCGTAGAAACCAAACGTCGATGAGTAGGGAACTTCCAAGATCACTTTTGATGCCAAAGATTGCGTTTTTAGTGTAAAAACACAAACTTTTATGCAATCTTGATTGAATCAACACGTAATCAAGAGCCAATTGCTCTGATACCACTTGTTAGGACCTGGTATTCGACTGAAATACCTAGAGATCACGTGTATACCAGATCAAATAGTGCGGAATCCTATTTGATTGGCGATCCAATCAGTGAGAACACACGAAGAATCAATCTAGGATTGAAACTAACGTTAGAAATCGATAAGGAATCGATCTAATGTGTTCTATGAACTTGGAGAACGATTTGGAAGGTTTCTGGACGGCTAGGGTTCGACTTGAATCGTACTTGATCGAATGTCCCTGTTTTTCACGAATTGAGTTGTATTTATAGGTTGGCACTCTTCAATCGTGCGACTGAACCATTAGTTTGGTTCAGTCGTGCGATTGAACCATGCGGTTGGTTCATTCGTGCGACTGAGTGTTCAGTCGTGCGACTGAGCCAATCTTATGTTACAGTCGTACGACTGATCCAGTCTCCTGGTTCAGTCGTGCGACTGAGTCAATCGTGTGAAGTTCTTCATGTGTATGGTTCATTCGCATGAGCCATTCGCATGGGAACTTCATTAAGTTAAGTTTGAATGTTTTAGTTAATAATATTATATGTAATCATTCAAGTAATCATAAACCCAATCAATTCATTTACGACTCATTAATGAACTATTAAACATTATAACCAACAGACTATCAATATCAGTTCATTAATCATACCAAACAAGATCTATTACATCACATATCACGATCTAGGGACATACATGTATCAACATTGTCTATAATCCTGAAACAGTCTCACAAAGATTTTGTTTTAAAACAAATTGGTAACTAAATCAAGATCAAAAAGCCAATCAGGACAGAACCAGGCCACACGGGTGTGTGTTCATGAAAGTACATGGTTGACTCTCAGTAATTTAGTCTGGATTGTATACTCTATAAGCATAGCTTGAAAGAGTATCCAATGAAGTGTCTATCCATCTGATTCCAGCAAATTTGGCATTGATCTTGGTATTCAAGATGGTGCAAGAACAACCAAATGGACATGAGAAAAAACCAATGAAAGGTTCCCTTGTACCAAAGTTCAAAGGAAGTCGACATGAGTCTGAACCACTAAAAATATGTTCTGCCATATAAGAGTGTTGACTTCCTATGCCCAGAAGGGGATGGAAAGCTAGAGTCAGACAACATGGTTCTTGCATCTTCAATAGTGTCATGTTCTCTCTCAGCAACACCATTCTGCTGAGGAGTTCCTAAGAGGAGCACTGTATTGTCTTGTAATACCCTTTTCATTCACAAAATGATCAAGGATTTGGTCTTGAATTCAGTTCCTTGATCATATCTTATGATTTGACCTGTGGTCAGATTGTTCTCAATCTTTAAGAGAAATTCTTCAGAATCTCAGGAATCTCATCCTTAGTTATAAGAAAAAAACACACAAGTGAATCTTGTAAGTCATCTGTGACCACTAAATAGTAGAGGTCATTCCTAGACTCATTAACTGGTGGGGCCAAGTGATCCATATGAAAAGTGTAGGGGTGTAGTGATGGAGTTCATTTCCTTAAGCTTGTGAGATACCATTATGTTGCTTCCCTTTCAGGTATGCAGCACAATGGTCATCACTTGTAAACTCTTCTTTGGCATTCCAGTTACCAAATCATTCTTAATCAGTTTATCATGTTCTTAAAGTTTACATGGCACATTCTTTTATGCCATAGGAAAGACTCATCACTATTGCTTTAGACAGAAAGCATGAAACTTCTCCAGAGGGAGATGTTTCTTGCAGATCCATCTTGTACATGTTCCCTTTCCTGGGGTCTCTAAGCAGAATATGCTCATAAGGAATGACCACCCCGAGCTTGAGAATAGTGCACTCATGCTTAGTAAAGAGCATGTTATGACTCTGATCACAAAATAGGGATACAATAAGAAGATTGTACCTAAGATCCTTGACAAAGTTTACCTTTTCAATACTGAGCTTACCATTTGTGACCTTGCCCCTTCCTGAAATGTAACCACCTTCATCTCCTCCAAAAGCAACTAGCCCTCCATCAATCCTTTCAAAGTTTTAGAGTAGTGACCTATTGCATGTCATGTGCCTGGAACAACCACTGTCAATAATCCAGACATTTTTTTTGTCTTGAGTTGTCCCTGCACAAAGAAAATGATTAGTTACATTTGGAAACCCAAGCCTTACTTGTCTTGGGCTCACTAAGAGAAATAGAAGGTAATGCAACAGTAATAGTCCATATTTTTGTGCTTGGAGGATCTTGAGCTGTTGTTGATGGAGAATTGTCAGTCACTTGGTCTTTCTTAGACTTCCATACCACCTTTGGAAGCTTAGACTTGACCTTCAATACTTCGGAAGTTTTGATGACTGGACCTTCAAAAGATTCTGCAGACATTGCAGCAGACTTCAGTCCTTCGGAAGTATTCCTTCCTTCCAAGACCAACTTTTCTTCCGAAGGCAATTTTCCACTTGCCTTCTTCTTAGTTTTAGAGCTTTCGAAGGAAATAGATTTTCCTTCCGAAGATTAAATCTTCTTAGAACTCTTGGAAGTCTTTGGTTTGGTCATGTGAAGAGTACCCTTAGGATTGTATGGACAATCCTTAGCAAGATGAGCAATACTTTCACACATAACACACTCCGTTTTCTTCTTCCCAAGAGCCTTTTGGGAACAAGACTGACTTTGGTCACATCACTTCTCCACCCTCATCTTTGTCGATGCTGAGATAGTCCTTTTGGGCTGAGGACTGTTCTTGGAGTTTGATGGTCCAGGCTGTGTAGCAGTGGTACACAACAGATCAGTCTTCTTCTTGGTACTGAGATGATTTGAATATGAACCAGAACTCTTAGTAGAAGAGTTAAGGTTGATGTCTTCAGTCTTTACCACTTCAAACCCTGCAGAGATAAAAACTTGTTTCTGCTTGGAGTCAAAAGTAGCCTTGATCTCTTGAGCCTTCCTAGATTTTCTTTTGCTCTTTCTGTTCAAGTTCTTCCTCTTTGACTTGGTCATCATAGCCTTCTTCTTCTCCTTAGAAGGATAGTGGCTCTTCTTAGAATCCTCCACTTCACTCTTCTCAGGAGAATTCTTCACTATCACTTCTTCATCCTATTCACTCAAAGAATCTATGAGAGGAATCTCATCTTCACAAGTTCCACACATCGGTGATCTTACAGACAAGATTGTGTGTGGAGGAGCTATCTCATTTGATCCTAGTCCTGCTTGTTTTGATAGCACACTTTGTTGTGCAGGGATGAGGATATCATATTCTTGAAGGTCTCTTCTTCAAGAACGCACTTGTCTGCCCTGCCTTTACTAATCACAAGCTCAGCCTGGAACTCAGTCAGCTTGGTTATGAGATCCTTGATCTGAGTCCTAAGGTTTGTATGCTCATGTTTTAGAACTAAAATAGTTTTCTCTAAGTCCTCTATCTTCAGTTTATAATCATTTTCAAACTTTCTAAAATCAGCTTTTAAAATATTTAAGGACTCAAGATCAGATCTCATTTCCAAGTTGTAGGACCTATATCTATTAACTTTAGCAATGCATTCAGGGGTACAAAGATGTTCCAATACCTTTTCTTCATCATGATCTGCCATCAGTGCTTGGTTTGGAGAAGCATCTTCCACCTGAAAGCTCCAGTCAAAGCCTCCTTCTTCCACAGCAACAGCAGCTTGCTGCTTTGGCTTCTCATTCTGGGTGGCTTTATCAGTGTAGTTTGGTCTGGACTGTGTTTGGCCACCATTTGTTCTAGGTGCCTTACACTCCCTGGCAAAGTAGCCCATCAAGTTACAGTTATAACACTTGACTTTGCCTTTGTCTAGCCTAAACTTTCCACTGGTTGCACTGCTTGGAAACTTCCTTCCAGTCCGCTTGTAGAACTTCTTGGCTCTGTGAGTGAGAAGAGCCATCTGCTGGACTATCTCCATGTACTCCAGATCATCTGGATGGATACAGTCTAGGTCTTCAAGGGTGAAAAAAAAGCTGCCACAACTTTCATCAGAAGACACAAAGGCTTGAGAAGAACTTGTCTCTTGGAATGGGCTTCCTTGAGTATAGTTCTCCCTTGGTGTCTCTGGGAAGGTGATAAAAGGACCCTTTGGTGAGTTTTTAGGGTAACATATGAGATGATGTTGGGGTTCTATGTTATCCCTTTCAACCACATGAAGGGCTGAACCCATTTGATTGTTGGAGTTGCCAGATGAACCTTGCATGTTCATCTCCATTTGGTAGCCACTGAGAATCCCATATAACTCTATCAAAGTGAGAGTTTTGAGGTTCTCAGTCCTCTTGATCACCACACAGTAGTGTGTCCATTGCCTAGGAAGTGAGGCATGAACTTCCTTACAATGTCTCTATTCTCAAGGGAACTCCTCCATCCACAAGGGTATCCACAATATTAACATACCTAAAGTATTGTTGAGTCATGGTTTCACCTGCTTTGAAGGTGAAGTTTTCAAACTACTACTTCAGGAGATCCTTCTTATTCTCCTTAGCTTCATAGGAACCCTCATACATTAATTTCAATGCATCCCACAACTGCTTAGTTGTTTTACATTTCTTGAAACCTCTGTATACAGAGTTTGGAAGAGCAGTCTGAAGGGCTGTCATGGCTTTTCTATGAATCTCTACTCTCTTCTTGTCTTCATCAGAGTAGTTTGCCACAGCCTTAGGGATCATACCACCACCAGCAGCAGAAGAGTGCTTGGTATGTAAGGTCCATTCTCAACAGACTCCCACATTCTTGAGTCTAGAGACCTGATGAAACCTTCCATTCTCAGACACCAAGTATCAAAGTCATCAAGAGTGATCAGTGGGGACTTGTTCATGGTTTCAGTTTCCATATCAGTCTTGGAAATGGCTGCCATTTGAAAATTTGAGTATTTATGTGTGTGAGGGATCTTAAAATGGTGAGATCTTATATCAAGAGGCTGGAATGCTCTGATACCAATGCAGGATCGTTGAAGGGTGGTTAAATACAACACAACAACATAAAGAGGAGAGTAACTTAACTTAATCAAACAGTAAACTGGATTAACCACAAGTAAAGACACTAAGAACACAAGTAATTAAGAGATAGGACACAAGAGCAAGATACACAAGGAGATGGTTTTCAAGGTTGCAGTATATTGCTTTTTCAATGATCTATTACAAGTGTTACAAAGCATAAAAGAAAGTTACAAGAACATGAGACACTTATACTACATCCTACAGCTAGCCATACTATGAAAGCCAGCTGGATACAATTGACTAGACACAAAACAAAATCAATTGTAGAGTCAAAAAGACAGATTGCCTTTTTGACTTTGTGACTATGACATGTCATAGCTCACATCCTTATCTATTACAAAAATGAAAAAGTACATGAAGTAGAAAGTTTACAGACTCAAGACCTCAATGTACAGTTACCAAAAGCATGGACCTTTTCACCAACTCATGTAAGTTGGTGACTCTACAGAGTTACAGCAGAAAGGGGTCCAGCTTTATGGAAAAGTACATCAGATAAAGCATATTGTTAAAAGTCTTCGGAAGAAATTTGTCTTCAAGTGTTGAACTTCGGAAGACTTTGTCTCTGAAGTTTTGGAAGACTTCATCTTTGGCTTCGAAAGATATTGGTCTTGGCTTCGGAAGATTTCGCACTTAGAATATTCCAGTTGCTTGTGTGAAACTTCCGAAGCATTCTTCTTCGGTACTTGTGCAGCATGCATGTAGAAAGACTTTGGGTGTTTGGTTGCTTCAGCCTTTTCATATATTTCTACAATTTTGCAATAAACTTTCACTTTCAAACAACTAGTTATGAACATGGCACTTGGTGCAATAGAAGTCACTCGAGACGTGGGACCCATGGCAAATACGTTAGTGTGAATCAATCAGAAATTAACACGTGTAAACTAAATTTAATCATTTTTAGAATAGTATTTATCAATATATCTACACAACACTATGAGCATGGGAAATGTGGCAGGTACCCGTTGGTTCGTATGTAGAACCCCTACCATATATGGAAAATAATGGATTGAAATTTAATCCATAAGAAACAAAAATCACATCTAAGATTTTGTTTAGTGGTTGTTAAGTTAAAATGACACCTAAATGTCATGTAGATAAAAAAAACATTTTACTAAAACTAGTGTAAATTAAATGTACTAGTTAACTAATGTTTGAAGCCCTTATTGATGCAATAATTTAGGAAAAATTATGTTTGGTGTCAGTTAAATGCTTAGAGCCCTAAGAATACAAGCTAATTTTAATTAACTTTTAATGATGTTTAAAGCCCCACTTATATTTATATTATCATGTTTTGAACCCCTAAAATACCCACTTATGTATTGTCTAACAAGAGGGCACTACATGACCCTTTTAATGAAAAGATTCTTTGCCGACTTTAAAAACAAAAATAGAATCTCTACCGAATCTATTGCAATTATTAAAATTGTTATTTGAAAGTTAATTCTGTTAATGTTTTCAATACAAATGTTAAAAAAGAAAAAAAAAATGAAACAATTTATTTTGCTAGTGTTTGTAAAAGTATCCACTTGATAACTTCATATTTACGTCTCACTTTTATGATCATCTAGCGAGAAACATGACGTCGTGCGATAGGCTGTAGTCAACATGCAGAACCATGTCAAATGCGGTGAGTTAGAATCAATAAGAATGTGACATGTATCTATATATACACAACACCAATGGGCATGTGATACGTGGCATGATACCCATTGGTTGGCATGTAGAACCGATACCATACCCATAACAAAAAATTGAATTTTAATCCATAAGAAACGATAATATCACATCTTACAAGACTTTTGTAATGAAAAGATTCTTTGCCGACTTTAAAAACAAAAATAGAATCTCTACTGAATCTATAGCAGCTATTAAATTTGTCAACTAAATGTTAATTTCTATTAATTTTTTCAATACAATATTGAACAAGAAACAATGAAACGAGTTATTTTACTACATTGTGTGTAAATATATCTACTTGATACTTTCATATTTACCTTTCACTTTTCAAATCCAACTAGCGATAACATAACACGAGATGTGATAGGCTTCGGTTGGCACGCAGAATACATGTCAAACGTAACAAATTACGTAGAATGTGAAACATGTAAATTAATTTAAAAAAACTACGAACAAAATTTATCAATGTGTACACAACACCAATGACATGGGATGTGTGGCTCGATACCCACTAATTGGCGCGTAGAACCCGGACACTATGCGTAATAAACATGTTGATTTTTAATTCATAAGAAACAAAAATATCAAATCTTATAAGAGGGCATTACAAAGCTTTTGTAATGAAAATATTCTTTGCCGACTCTAAATAGAATTGTAGAATCTCCAGTGAATCTATAGCAATTATTAATATTTATTTGAATATAAGGCCCATTAATATATTTACTACAAATATTGTAATAGAGAAAATGAAACTTATGTGACTATAGTGTTTGTAAATTATGTTTAGTATATACCATCCAATTGTTTGAGATAACACTTCTTTCGATATTGTGCTGTTTTTCAAATCATATACGATTTGTTTTTTCAAAATGTATACAAGCACCCTAGGAATAATACCTTTTCTTTTGAAGTGTTGATATTCAAAATGGCATGTGTTCATTATTTGTTTTTTAAGAAAATGATGTTGGTAATAGTTCAGTTAATTCATAATCAAATAGTCATGAAATTGAGTTTTCTTTATCAAAAATTTAATATTAAAAAACTCTAGTGTCTTTTTTCGAGTCTACAATTATCTAAAATCACAAGTATGATATCATGATATGATTATTATTAATATGAACTTTTTGGCATAGGATGTGAGAGGAGGTGATATGTTATGAGTTTAAAAATAATGTCATAATGATAATGAATTTGATAAAGGTGAAGAGGATGAAAATGTAGAAGATCGTGATGTTTTGTAGTTAAAAATTAAAATTTTAATTTTACTACAAACCAAATGTCATACGTTAGTTTTACATTTTTCAAAAAGGTAATGAAATAAAAGCAAAGATCATTATAACTTGTACTAGAAGTATGTAAGTTTTGAATTGATAGACGTTTTGAGTATTTACTTGGTAGATCTGTATAGACAAGATGTTATGAGTGACATATTAGACCTATAAGAATAAAAAACATCCATATGTTATTTTAATATCGTCACACTTAGTCATGAACCCAAACAAAGACTTACGCATGTGTCATGTTCTATTTCAAAACAACCTCACACTTGGATTTAGACATCAGAATCAGACAATTCTTAAACTATAAGCAACCATTGTATATATAGCAGTGGAATAAAATTTCACTATATAAATCATTTTAAATGACCATTACAATAGAAATTTATACTCATGTCATTCTTTAAATAGAATCACAGTCTTTTCATAGCTGGGTAGCTCCAAATCTATAACAAGCCTTCATTATTTATATTTTATGATACATGTCAAACTAATATGCATACATACATCACCATAACTAAGTGAGTTCTTCTTTTAACTTAGCAAAATACTTTAGTATATTTATGATTGATAATCTTTAACCATATCTTTTATTTTACCATTAACTATCACTTTAGCTTCATTTGACACTTAGTTTAACTGCCATTTAAAACTTAATATACTTTAGAACTTTTGTTAACTTTACTTAATCTTATCATTTTCTTTATTATTAAGCTTGTACCAGTATGAAGGTCCTTTAGTGGGTGAGCTAGTAGAAGACAAGACCCATATCATATAAGTGTATACAAGACAAATACTATAATATGAGTGTACACAGTATACAACTACTTTAGTAGGTGAAAATACACAAGGCAAATATCTTTTAGTGGGTGAAATTACACAAGGAAAAACTCCTTTAGTAGGTGAGAATGTGACAAATTAAAACTCATATCTCACTTACAAGATTTTGAACTTTAGCTTTCATATGTGACTTTAGAGTTTTGGGTCCATTTATATTCTACAGTTAATATTACATTTTTTATCATTCTTTAGCTCTTTATCATAAAAGTAATCATGACTTATCACTTCATCATTCTATGTTTCTTTAGCTTATGCTATTTATTGCAAACTTTATTTTTGTATCTTCAGCATTTCATGAATTTATTCTATTTATGGTATTTATTATTCATACTACCATAGTATACATCATGTTACACATATGTAAGTCACATTAACTAGGAGATTTTGGTCACATTAGGCCTTATCATGAAATTTCTAAGTATTATTAGATATGGATGAGGTAACAAGACATGGGTGAAGGAATTACATTTAGGCGAACAAACATATTCGGAAGAACTATCAAAATGGTTGGGCCATTTACATGCGGGTGAATGACCATATTCGGGTGAACTACTAGATATAATTGTTGTAGAATCCTAATATCCATCTAAGTCTAAGCAGTTGTGAGTAGGAAAGGTAAATACAGGTGACTATGATCACCTCGAATGAAGGAATCACCTACATGTTTTCTATTAATGCAACTAAGTAACGGTACATATGAATGAATTATATCATGTACAAGTGAGCAAAGTTACATGCAAAGTATAATACCATATACGGGTGAACTTTCCATATGTCGGTGAACTATTTCCTCAACTTTAGATAGGGGCAGGTGAGTGGACCTTACATACGAATGGACAATAAGGTGCAAGTGAACCAATACATGGAAAATTATCTAAGTAGTTCATATGGAGGTGAACTATCTCACCTATAGGAGACATCGTGACGTTTGAGAGACTAACACTTCAAATGGTTCTCAAGCCGGGATGACGTTTGGGTAACCGATTTCCCTATAGGTTAATATGATAATAAAGGGTGAGTACAACTTACTTCCCGATTCTATAGTGACTATCTAACTATAGTCACTTCTCGGATAAAAAAAACTCATAATTAGGGTTTATGCACTAAAACTATTGTTCATACATGCATACATGGTAAATTCTACAAAAATATAAACTTTATCCTTGGCATTCCTTTGTACTTTAACAAAAATATCATGATATGCAAACTAGCCTAAAAAACATATGAAAAATGAGGATCTAGTACTCACACTTTTGGATAATCTTTGAGCAAACCCAAACCCAAACCCAAACCCGAGAACAATAGTAACTGAGATCTACAATATGTACACATACAAGTGTCAACATTATTATTTCAAATGATCTATAATCAATGATCAATTGAAAGATGGCAGGTTACATATTGGTGAAGAAAATTACAACATATATTAATTCAACTTTTAAGATATGTTTGTGTGTGTTTCAAAATTATGCATTTGACATTTTAAATGGATTTCTCGAGAGATCATTTGTTTAACTATAGTTCACTAATACAATTTAGGAGGCAAATCCTTGGACATTTACTCATATCGTAACTTGAAGAATAAAGATGTGTTTGAAGTATTCTTAGTCATTAGCAATGCTCTAGTTAGTATAGTTTTAATTTTTAGTTTGTATCCATCTTTTTATTAAATTTGTAGTCTTTCACGAGTTCTTCATTTTTAGATTTGAATTATTTATTATTGATATAAGTTATTGTAGTATAAAAAATTAAGGAACGATGTTCTAGCAATGGTATAGATGAAAATAATCAAAAGTTTTGTGTTGCATATGTCATTTGAAAAATAGAGAATCGTGATTCTTAAATATGGTCTATATCATGATTCAATTAAAAGTTGAAGTCTTTTCTAGTTGTAACATCCCAATTCTTGCAACTGGTTTAATGAAGAATAAAAGGATCAGTCTATCTATCTAAAAGAAGGGACTAAAGGTGGACAAATAAAAGTCCAATACCTCAAAACCCTCAATAAATAGAACGATGGCCACCCCATGCATGCCTTCTTGTGAGCAAGTTGCTAGAGAGAGAGTGTGTGGTTTTAAAGAGAGAAAGTAATAAAAAAATCAAGCAAGGTACCAACTTTTACTTTTAGAATGATAGATCTAGGTTAGACCTATGTTTCTGGGGTGTTTATACACCATTTTTGATAGATAAAGTTAACACCTTTATTTGTATATGTGTATATCTCAATCAATACTCCTTATTAGGTTATCTCATGAGTGCTTAAACAAGTTTTATGTATAAATCTAACATTTTAACATGTAAAGTTTCCATCTTTACTTCTAGGGTTCATGTTCTATCAATTTTATAACATTGTTCAAAGTCTATGTAAGAAACCTATATTGATGTAACCTATCGGTATTTAGTTAATCCAAACGCATTAATTCAGTACTTGGTAAACATAGGCCACTACTCATCCATATTGGTAAAGAATTCATCCGTATTACCTAGTGGTTATCCATATAGGATAACCATCATTTGCATTCAGTTAGTTTATCTATTGTCCAAGCCCAAGGGAATTCATAATTAATTATGCCTATTGTTATTAACCAAAGTCGATGTGTTAAAAAAGATTTTAATGAGCTTTACCCCTTTTTCCCGAGTCCTATTCTATGGTAGCATTTGACTACCTTACTTAGTGCAGTGCATGGTTATGGTTGTCTGCTTTGTGATATCACTTGATTACCTTACTTAGTGCATGGTATGGTTATGGTTGTCTGCTTAGTACTACCATTTGATTGCCTTGCTTAGTGCATTGCATGGTTATGGTTGTCTGCTTTGTGGTAGCATTTGATTGTCTTGCCTTATGAATTGCATAGTTATGGTCTTCTCTGTGCTAACAATCATAGGCTTGCTTCATGTTTGCATTCACCGGTTTGCTTTGTGCTCAAAATTATAGGCTTGCTTTGTGCTAGCATTTCATAGTCTTGCTTATTGCATGGCATGATCACTATATGTTACTCATGATGTTTTTCTAGTATATGGATGTTATGTTTTAAAAGTTTGAATGATCTATGATAAGTCATGTGTCACACCCCGACCGACGGCAGAATCATCTGGATGGACGAATGGGAGACGATTGCTCATAGCACATGGAACTAATTAAGTTGAAATAATATTAAATGTCCTTATTCATTAAACATTACAAGACAAATAAGTAATTACAAAAAAATCAAGATACAACCAATAACATAAGACTTTCAATTTAAACTAGGTCCAAGTCCTATATAAGCACAAGAAGTTCTTCAAGTAGAAAACCTGAAACATGTTAAAAATAACGGGTCAACAATAAACTTGGTGAGTTCCCATGGTTTAAACACATGCATATATGTATATATATAAAAGGGGTTACAAGTAGCAATTCATGTCAATGGTTACGAGATAGCAAGCTTATAGAACACATACAGTTACAACCAAACCTCGACTTCATTACAAGTATATATGATTGGCTAAGTGTAGTAGGTTCCCATAATGAACAAGCATACGTCATCAGGAGTCGGAAATACATCGACTTTAGCACCAAATAGGTTTGTCAGGCCTAAAGATCTAAGACATCGCCAGGCTAGCAATAGTTAATGATTGTAAACAAAATATGTAGCTCATATAAGACTTACAATAACACAAATAACTATGACAAAAAGGTAAAGATGAATTGCATGTGCATTTACAAGTATCAAGATGTTTACAAGTGTAAGTTTATAAAGTTAACATGTTTCACCCCAAAAGTGTGAAATAAAGTAAAAAGGAGGCATGGAGAACTCGCAAGATATATACAAGGTGATGATAAGAAATTAATCGAGGCTCCAACAATTTCTTTTACAAGATACCTAGATGTATAGATTCCAAGATTAAGTTCGATAATAAGGTTATCAATTAGACATGAACTAGGGTTTCAATGGGATTTGGGGTTTAAATAATTAAATAAAATATGAATCGTTTACATTTTAGTTTAATAAGATAATATAAATCAATTAAGTCCAAGAATGATTAAAATGATTCAATAATTGAATTTATTGATTTAATAAAAATTAAGTATAATGTGTGAAAAGAAATTAATTTAATAATTAACTATTTAAAACTTGATAAAGGTGATTAATTGTATACTTATTAAATGACTTTAAAATTATTTAAAATCATTTTATAGAGTTTTAAACTTTTTAAATGATTTATTATAAAATTCTTATAATATCAAGACTCTAAAATAAAAAAGAAAAGTATAATATTTAATATCAAGCTTTGATATGATTTATATGATTTATTATCAAGACTTTAAAATAACGTATAATAGAAAGTGATCTTGTCTTATAAGTTTCAAAAAAAACTCAAATAAAATTTTAAGGAATAACATTATTGACTAATTATGTATAACATGTTTAAATGTAGAAATAAATAATTAATTATTTAAATAACTATTAAAATAACTATTTCAATAATTATTTATTTAAAACATGTAGATTTATAATGTTTAAAATAATCTATATTTTAACAAATATAGTTTTATAACATTTAAATTACATAAAATAACTAACAATATTTTTATTATCTTTGTTACCTTTTACAAAGTAATTAAATTAAAAAAAAAAAACATAAGTTTTTAAAACCTTTTAAAATTTAGTTTAATAATTTCATAAATATTTTAGTTAACAAAATAATTTTTATTTAGATTAATTAGTATAATAATAGGTTTCAGAATAAAAGATATGTAAGAAAATAATTAAATGAAAAGGTTGGGCTAGAGTCAGAACCCATTACTAGTTGGGCTAAAGCCCTAATCTGCTTAGTTTCGAAAATAATTTTATACATCCATTAATTAAGAAATCCACAAATTAATATGAACCCTAGAAACGAAATGAATTCAATTAAGCATGAAATCAATTTCGATACTCAAATTAACCATGGGGCTTTTGTTTTCCATAACAAATCGGGTGTTTTCATGTATTTAATTCACCTGGTTTGAAGACGAAAATGATGGATACGATGAAACAAGGTCGCGGCTACTTGGATGTTGATTCAAGATGCAAACTTTGTTGTTAATCAAATTAACTTTGCATGTTGATTCTAAGGTTGATGATAAGAAAAAGCCCTCAATCAATTTCGATCTTAGTTGTCCCGAAGGTTGAGTTCGGCTAAGGCGTAGGTTCACGATGAAGGTGACTGTCGTATGTGATGTGTGTTTTGTTTCGGATGAAATTATGTTGCGTGGGAGTTTAGTTATGATTAAGCTATCGTGTATGTGCAATTAATCTGATTATTATTGAGTATTAATGCTTGAACGGCTAGGAGGTTTAATGGTGATCGGTTACCGAGTTCGATTCATTCATACACGACGTTAAAACTCAATTTAAGTCCTTCAATGCAGTCGGATTGAGTTCACAGATTAGTTGCGATCGTTTGGGGTTTGATTTCACATGTTTTGCCAACGTTTGGGCTTCGCCGGAGATGGCTAGAGATCGCAGCCGGAAAAACGGGGGTGGGGGCCGGTTTGGTGTCCTTTTAATTAACTTACAATTTCGGTCCCTGTGGTTTTCAAAGTTTTAATTTTATGCTTAAAACCTTTTAAATTAAGTTTTAAAAATTACAAAATTGGCCCCTAAATTATTAAACCAATTTATAATTGAATTTGTCTTTTAAAACTTTAAAGAGTTTATGACTAAAAAGAAATAATTTTATTAATTAATTAAAATTAAATCTAATTCTTATTACAACTTATAAACTTGTATAAATTTATAAGTTTTATAAAAACTTTAATATATAATTATTCTTTCCATGTTAGAACTCATAAATGACAATCATTTTGTAAATTTATAACACTTTATTTTATAAATTATAAAATTATTATAACTTGTTTAAATGGTTCAATAAATGATAATTAAATTATTTTTTTTGTTTGTTACATTTATAACCCATATGATACACTAGAATAAATAAGTTTAATAAAGAAATTTATATCATATGAAAATTCAAAATGAATTCAAGTTCGGATTATAATTGAAAATTAGCGGATGTTACATCATGTTATTGAATAAAATTTCTCATTGTGATCATTCTTCAAAGTTTTCAATGGACTTATGACTTATTGTTCTAGAATTAAATGCTACAATTCACTATGAATCACTGACTTTTTTTCAAATGTCAAGTAGTTTCAAACGTGCTTGTATTGTTTAGGCATGAAGAAGCTCTCAGAGCTAAAGACTTGCATCCTATTTAAAACTTGATTTGTGTCATGCATGTTTAGGCAATGATTCTATGTTATGTAATATACCTAATGCATAAAACTTGTTTATTTGTTGACATTATGTTTCTATTGCTTATTTGAATGAAATTTTCAATTCAAGAATTATGGCTATGTGTATGAAATGAATAGTGAGATTTCCTGGGAACGGATGTTAGATTAGTATATTTTGATATATGACAAATCAAGAACACAATTAACATCGATTTAGGTACCTTAGAAAGATAAATCATAATCTATTCTAAAAACTAAGTACAAGATAATGCTAATTACATAAATTTATGTATACTAAAAATACAATACCAAGCCTGTTTTAAACCGAATGTTTGTTTAAATTCATTTGCTAATATAATTGTTGTACTTGATGGGCAATGACATCTTTTGAAAGACATGCTTAATGTAAAGCCTTGTTTCTAGGAGTCCACAAGGTGGGATTTGAACATCAAAAACATAATTCTTAGACTTTAAACAACATTCATTATGTAAGGCTTTGTTTCCGGGACGCTTACAGCTGGTAAGTCACTGCACATAAAATATATATTTTCATTCTCTTACATAAAAACATTGCAGCGGAAATATTTAGACTAAACATTCCATTTCAATATAATAGCTTTTGCAAAATAATACATCGTTAACAAGTTACAAAATACATGTTGCATTACATCACAAAAGCATTATAAAAATGGATACCATCCAAAAGAGCTGAGTAACCGCCCCGTGCCATCCTCAGCAACATTACCTGCCAACTGAAAACACATAAAAGTCAGCGTTGCTGACTGAGTTCTAGTTTTATAAGAAAACATACTTTATCTTCCGTTTAAAACCGTTCTTTACTTTCATGCGATCATACATCATACGTACACATCGATAATATCATTATTATCTTCATTATTCGTTCTTTCTTTCACTTTTCATATCTTCCGTACCAATACCATGTGCTACACCCCAAACTATATGGCTACTGGACCAAAATCCATAAATAGACAGCTATACATGGTGCTGCAGTACCGGGGTAAGCGGTAGAGGTTCTATACAAATGGTCGATCACAAAGAAAGACCCCAATGTGCATCCTTCCGGGGTAGCGAACCCGCACACCGTGGGCTAACACCTTTTAATGGTGTGTCCCTTCCATACATTTGCTTGCAATCCTTTCATTTCTTTCTGTCATTTATTAATGCATGCATTATTTCTTCATGTTCCTCTTTCATTATCTTTCACTTTACGTTACATAATACTTTCATTTCATTCATTAACATTCAACGCAAAGCCACGGGAAAGATAAACATACGTCATAACAAGGAACATAACATACACAGTCATCATCATCATACAGGGCAACATCATACATACATAACATACATCATGCATAAACATGCAACATCATCATCATGCCCAAAATAACCTCTATGACCACAACAGTCATCATACATGAACTTACGGGAATTTTTCACGTCAAAACTTACATCTGCACTTTCCCCCAAAAGTCAGTACCTAAACTACGTTTTCCCCGATTGCACAAGCCCTACTTGGGCGTATGGACACCCTTCAGTCGCATGGCCTTCCACGCGATTGAACATCATGCGAATGGACCAATGCGGATGAACACCTATGCGAATAAACACCCATGCGAATGGACCTAATGCGGATAGACTCAATGCGGATGAGTCCTATGCGAATGGAACTAATGCGGATGGACTTAATGCGGATGAACTCTCAGTCGCATGACTCCCCATGCGATTGACCTTCAGTCGCACGACTAGCAGGCGTATGGGCTCCATTCACACGACTCACATGCGATTGAACCTCAATCGCACGACTGGCATGCTTGTGGACTTCAGTCGCACGACTGGCATGCCATTCGGTCGCATAGCCCTAACGGTGCAGAATTCAGCTCACTCCTGAAACCAATCTGCCATTTTCGACCTCTAAGCTCTTCCAAACCTATTCTAAGCCCCAATAAACCATCCTAATCCTTAGGAATACATACCACAACACCATTCAAGCACGCACAAGCCCGGAAACAAACCCCAAACGCATCGCACGCAAACACGTACAAATGGGTCAAACACACACACACATACAAAAACGGGTTTTCAGATGTATTCTAGCCCAAAATCAACCAAAAACGTTTAAAAGAGGGGTCCTAGAACTCACACAATCAACACCGAGAAGTAGAGCTTCGTTTGGACCCGCTACATGATGATTTTCGAGCTCGAATCCATGCGAATCAAGAATTCTCTTCTTTTTCTCCCCTTTTCTCCTCCCTTTCTCTTTTTAGCCGAATTTTGGGTGTGGGGAGAGGGTAAGGGCTGCCCTCTCCCTTTAAATACCCCCACTCACCCAACTTTCTCTCGTTGGCGAGTTTGGTTCCTCGACTTTGGACTTTATTTCTTTTTCTTTTTTCATCGCTTCAAAATAAATAAAGAACCGGGTGTTACACGTCCACCCCCCTTAAATAAGTTTTGTCCCCGAAACCTGTTATCCCTCAAAAAAACATGGGTAATGCTACCTCATTTCTTCTTCAATCTCCCAGGTAGACTCGGATCCCTTCCTGTGTTTCCATTGTACACGCACAAGAGGAACCACTTTATTTCTCAGCCTCTTCTCTTTTCGATCAATGATTGCCACTAGTTGCTCCACATAATTGAGCCGTTCGTCTACTTTGATATCTTCCAGTGGAACAATCATATCCTCGTCCGCCAACATTTCCTTAGATGAGATACGTGGAATGTCGGGTGAATTCCACTTAACTCATTTGGTAGCTCCAGTCTATAGGCTACCTCTCCTATTCGAGAAATTATTTAGAAAGGCCCTATATACCTTGGGCTCAACTTTTCCCGCTTCCTGAATCGGATGAACCCCTTCCAAGGTGAGACCTTCAACATAACCCGGTCACCCACCTGGAACTCAATCGGTCTGCATCGTTTATCAGCATACGACTTCTGCCTATCTTTGGTTGTCTTCATGAAGGCCTTGATCTTTTCAAGCTTCTCAGTCATAGCCTCAATTATCTCGACGCTCCTAGTTCTTTTTGACCAATATCACCCCAACAGATGGGTGTTCTGCATCTCCTATCGTATAATATCTCATAAGGTGGCATACCAATGTTGGCATGATAACTGTTGTTGTATGAGGATTCAGCTAATGGTAGTGGTCATCCCAATTTCCCCTAAAACCGATAAAACATGCCCGAAGCATGTCCTCCAATGTCTGAATGGTCCTCTCCGACTGACCATCAGTCTGGGGATGGAAAGTCGTGCTAATATGTAACCTCATCCCCATAGCGTCGTGAAATTTCTTCCAAAATTTAGATGTAAACCGGGTGTCACGATCAGACACAATAGACACCGGCACACCATGACGAGTTACAATTTCCTTGATAAACAGATCAGCCAACCTCTCAGATGAATATGTCTCACAGATCGGTAGGAAGTGAGCACTCTTCGTCAAGTGGTCAACAATCACCCATATAGCATCATACCCTTTCGGAGTACGCGGCAGCTTCATAATAAAATCCATGGTGATGTGCTCCCACTTCCATTCCGTTATATCCAAAGGTTGGATCTTCCCATACGGCTTCTAATGCTCGGCCTTCACATGTAGACAAGTAAGGCATTTACTCACATACTCCACCACGTCACGTGTCATACCCTGCCACCAATAATCCTTTTTCATGTCTTGATACATCTTTGTGGCACCAGGATGAATGGAGTATCGAGTCTTGTGAGCTTCATCCATAATCTTCACTCGAGATCCCCAAAATGAAGAATCCACACCCGTCCAAATCGGGTTTTAACACCAAGTGTGTTTTCACCCAATTCCACAACCAGGCCTCTCATTCTTTCCGAGTTAAGATGATCTTCCTTCAATGCCTCATCTTGAAACTCTTTAACTTGCTTCATCACGTTAGAGGTCATGATTAGCTGATGCGCTTTCACCCGAATAAGCTCGGGCCTCTCTTTTTGGTTAAGGGCGTCCGCCACCATATTGGCTTTGCCCGCATAGTAATGGATCTCACAATCGTAGTCCTTTATAAGCTCAAACCATCGTCTCTGCCTCATGTTCAGATCTTTCTGCTCAAAGAAGTACTTCAAGCTCTTGTGGTCAGTGAAAATAGTGCACTTCATCCCGTAAAGATAGTGCCTCCAAATCTTTAGTGCAAAGACTACGGCTGCTAGCTCCAAGTCATGAGTATGATAATTGACCTCATGAACCTTCAACTGTCGGGATGCATAGGCTATAACTTTTCCTCTCTGCATTAACACACACCCCAACCTCGAGTAGGAAGCATCAGAATAAACCACCAGATCTTCACTTCCATTGGGTAATGACAAAACAGGAGCTTGAGTCAATCTCGCCTTCCATTCTTCTAACGCCTTCTCTTGAGCATGACCCCATACAAACTTCACATCATTCCGGGTCAATTTAGTTAGTGGAGAAGCAATCTTAGAAAAGTCTTGAATAAATCTTCTGTAGTAGCCCGCCAAACCTAAGAAACTACGAATCTCGGATGACGTCTTTGAAGACTTCCATTTCATCACTACCTCCACCTTTGCCGAGTCCACCATAACCCTATCAGGATTCACCACATGACCCAAGAACTGAACCTCGCGCAACCAGAATGCGCACTTGGAGAACTTAGCATACAACTTCTCCTTTCTCATCGTCTCCAGAACCTCCCGAATGTGACCGGCATGTTCCTCCTCATTCTTTGAATAAATCAGGATATCATCAATAAACACGATCACTGATTTATCCAACATCGGCCAACACACTCAATTCATCAAATCCATAAAAGCAGCTGGCGCATTGGTCAAACCAAAAGACATGACAAGAAACACATAGTGACCATAACGTGTGCGGAAGCTATTTTAGGAACATCCTGCTCTTTCACCTTCAGCTGATGATAGCCAGATCGAAGGTCTATCCTTGAAAACCAACTAGCACCTTGAAGCTAATAGAACAAATCATCTATTCTTGGTAAGGGGTATCGGTTCTTCACCGTCAACTTGTTCAGCTCACGGTAGTCAATACACATCCTTATACTATCGTCTTTCTTCTTCACAACAGGACCGGAGCACGCCCAAGGAGAGATACTCCCTCTGATGAACCCCTTATCAAGCAGCTTTTGCAACTGCTCCATCAACTCTTTCATTTTCGTCAGAGCCAATCGATACGGGCTTTGGCAACAGGTTGGGCACCCGGTATCAGATCAATCTGAAACTCGATCTCTCTGTCAGGTGGCACTCCTGGTAAGTCTTCTGGGAACACGTCTGGAAAGTCACACACAACCGCTACATTGGATAGTTGTGGTGTTGGCGTATCCACATCCTTTACATAAGCCAAGTAGGCGCTACATTCACACCTCATACACTTTCCCGCCACCGCTATTGAGATTACTTGCGGGATCGTTGTGACCCGATCCCCATAAATAGTTACCGAACTCCCTCAGACGCTGTCAGACAAATAATCTTCTTGCGACACACAATGCTCGCCTCGAAGTCCGCTAATCAATCCATTCCAAGAACCAAATCAAAACCACCTAAGGTCATCACGAACGGTCTAACAGGAAACTTATGACCCTCAAGTTCCACATCACAACTCTTTATCATCTCAGAAATCCTGGTAGACTTACCTATTGCAGTTTCTACGCCAAAAGGCGCATCAACACGTCTACTACTAACAGGCAGCTTAGCACAAAAAGCAGTAGAAATAAAATTTTTACTGGCACCCAAATAAAATAACACGAAAGCTAAAGTTTGGTTCACTAGAAACGTACTGAACACAACGTCAGGATCCGTCCTAGCCTCCTCCTGTGTCATAGTGAATGCCCTGGCGCTCGCCCTCGTCCTTCACTTCCCGTCTTCTTTACCCCGGAACCCTCAGCCCTCGGCTTTTTACAGTCTTTACTCATATGACCGCTCTCCCCACAATTGAAACATCTGCCCGCATGGCAATCCTTTGCGATGTGCCCCGTCTTCCCACATTTGAAGCACACGTTCAATCCCAACCTACATTCTCCCGCATGCTCCCTTCCACACTTGCCACGACTCCTCGACCCTGCACTCGATGTGTTCACACGGCGGTCATCCACTCATGCCTTTTTGTTACCCATCGAGGCATCACCTCGACCAAACCTTTTCCCGTTCCAGTTCCGATCGCCACCACCCTTCTTGCTCACTTTGGTCACCACCACCTCCAGTTCATCATATAATCTCCCTGCCAAATCGACCGCCGACCTAAATGTGCCTGGCCGGCAGCGATCATATGCCTGCAAATATCCACCAGCAAGCCCTGATGTACCTCTTAATCTTTCGAGACAGAGGCATCACCTGATCCAGCATTAGCCGTGCCATTTCATTGAATTTGGTGGTGTACTGCTGGTGTGTCATGATTCTCGCCTCTAGCTGCAAGAACTCTCTCTCTATCTCAGTCTCGGGCTGTCTTCTTTCGCCCGTAGGTCTACTTCTCTCTTCCTCTCCCCTTCCCGTACCGCCTTGATAACTTCGGTCACTACAGACGGTAAGATCGTCTGCATGACCTGATGGACTTCTTCAACCACTCTTTCACCAAGGACCTTAGGTTTGCACTCTCATCACCACCCTCCGGATGAGGGGTCTCGGGTTCTTCAGGAACCACCTTTTCAACTCTGGGTCTTCCCCTCTTGGGTCATGGTTCAGCACCACGACCTCCACCCCGTGAAGCTTTCGAAGATCTACCACCAGCCATTCACACGCACACTAAAAGATTCAAACACTAACACGGTCATTCAAGGGAACAGCTCAGTTTATGTCAAGTATAGTAAGTCTCTAATTACATTGGCCAGTTGTGATTAGCCACTTACTTTACTCTTCATACCCCAAGCATTACCTACCCTGACTACATCAGTATTTAAATCTACATACAACACATAACCACATAACATGCACATATAATACCGTTAACATTACGAAAATACTTGATGGCACGCAGCTACTCAGATTGGCATCCCTTCCCTTTCCGTCCCATTCTCAGTTTTAGTTAAGTTTTATCTTGAAAATTTACCCATTTCACTTAAACTTTAGCTCTGATACCAACTTGTAAGGCTCCGTTTCCGGGACGCTTACAGCTGGTAAGTCATTGCACATAAAACATATATTTTCATCCTCTTACATAAAAACATTGCAGCGGAATATTTAGACAAAATATTCCATTTCAATAAAATAGCTTTTGCAAAATAATACATCGTTTACAAGTTACAAAATACATGTCGCATTACATCACAAAAGCATTATAAAAATGGATGGCATCCAAAGAGCTGAGTAACCGCCCCGTGCCATCCTCGGCAACATTACCTGCCAACTGAAAACACATAAAGGTCAGTGTTGCTGAGTGAGTTCTAGTTTTATAAGAAAACATACTTTATCTTTCATTTAAAACCGTTCTATACTTTCATGCGATCATACATCATACGTACACATAGATAATATCATTATTATCTTCATTATTCGTTCTTTCTTTCACTTTTCATATCTTCCGTACCAATACCATGTGCTACACCCCAAACTACATGGCTACTGGCCGAAGTCTATAAATAGACAGCTATACATGGTGCCGCAGTACCGGGGTAAGCGGTAGAGGTTCTATACAAATGGTCGATCACAAAGAAAGACTCCAATGTGCATCCTCCCGAGGTAGCGAACCCGCACACCGTTGGGCTAACACCTTTTAATGGCGTGTCCCTTCCATACATTTGCTTGCAAGCCTTTCATTTTTTCTGTCATTTATTAATGCATGCATTCTTTCTTCATGTTCCTCTTTCATTATCTTTCACTTTACGTTACATAATACTTTCATTTCATTCATTAACATTTAACGCAAAGCCACGGGAAAGATAAACATACGTCATAACAAGGAACATAACATACACAATCGTCATCATCATACAGGGCAACATCATACATACATAACATACATCATGCATAAACATGCAACATCATCATCATGCCCAAAATAACCTCTATGACCACAACAGTCATCTTACATGAACTTACGGGAATCTTTCACAACAAAACTTACATCTGCACTTTCCCCTAAAAGTCAGTACCTAAACCACGTTTTCCCCGAATGCACAAGCCCTACTTGGGCGTATGGACACCCTTCAGTCGCATGGCCTTCCAAGCGACTGAACATCATGCGAATGGACCAATGCGGATGAACACCTATGCGAATGAACACCCATGCGAATGGACCTAATGCGGATGGACTCGATGCGGATGAGTCCCATGTGAATGGAACTAATGCGGAGGGACTCAATGCGGATGAACTCTCAATCACATGACTCCCCATGCGATTGACCTTCAGTTGCACGACTGGCAGGCGTATGGGCTCCAGTCGCACGACTCACATGTGATTGAACCTCAATCGCATGACTAGCATGCTTGTGGACTTCAGTCGGACGACTGGCATGCCATTCGGTCGCATAGCCCTAACTACGTAGAATTCAGATGTGTTCCAGCCCTAAAATCGACCGAATACTTTTGAAAGAGGGGTCCTAGAACTCACACAATCAACACCGAGAAGTAGAGCTTCATTTGGACTCGCTACACGATGATTCTAGGGCTCGAACCCACGCGAATCAAGCATTTCTCTTCTTTTTCTCCCCTTTTCTCCTCCCTTTCTCTCTTTAGCTGAATTTTGTGTGTGGGGAGAGGGTAAGGGCTGCCCTATCCCTTTAAATACCCCCACTCACCCAACTTTCTCTCGTTGGCGAGTTTGGTCCCTCGACTTTGGACTTTATTTCTTTTTCTTCTTTTGTCGACTTCAAAATAAATAATAACCGGGTTTTACACATTCATTGTTGAGGAATTTAAACTTCATTACATAATTCAGTATCATAAAATATTACAAGTAAACTTTAACCAAAACATGACTTTAACTAGAATGGCGGTTTTTAATATACATAGGTAACTTATCACTCTATGCCAAGCTATATGCAGATAATAATTAGTGTGCTAAGTGAGTTCTAGTTTAAATGTACTAAAACACCTTAGCGTATCAGCCATTAACATAGTTATGCTTTATCAATTTATTTATCTTTAGATAGTAGTTCTATCTTTATCTATCACTTTAGCTTTAATCGGCATTCTTTATCAATACTTCAACAAGTATTATACCCTAGCTTTTCATTATCTTTTCTTTATCTTTGAGCTTGTATAAGTATTGAGCTCATTTAGCTAATAAACTAGCAATAGATTGCCAAGATCCTATTGGGCGAGTTCACACTAGGTAACACTCCTTTAACAAGTGAGAGTTCACAAGTCATAACTTCTTTAAGGGTGAGCTTACATAAGGTAAAGCTCATTTAATGGTTGAGAATACAACATATGCAAACTATTTTTGGTTTGTCAGACTTTAAACTTAGCTTTCATGTGTGAATTTAGCATATTGGAACATCTTTATATTCTTTAGCTATTATTGTAATTGATATTATCATTCTTTAACTCTTTATCATACCAAACTTTTCTTCAACATAGGTGACACGAAGCGAGACCATGACGAAAGAGATCAAAGATAGGAATAAGAAGTAATTCCATTAGCTTTATTTATTTATTAATTTATTTTCATTTTCCTAGCGGGATATGGAGAAAGTGGACAAAACAAACTTGCATTTCTCATTGAACAAATATAGGAAAAGAATCATTTTGAAAATGCTTCTAACCCAAGCCCTTTCTTTTCAAACCATGTACTTTTATTTGAAACTGCCCCAAGCAAGCCCCCCATAGATGCAAGTGAAGTTGGTTGTAATCATACTATAACTCTTTATCATACTTTATTACTTTAATATAATTTATTTTTCTCATAAAATCTTTGGCTTAACATCACATAGATTTATATCATGACAAGTAATTATATCTAACATGAGTAACTCTCTATACATGGGAAACTATCTATGCATAGAAAACTTTCTTCATACAAGTATACATCTAGGCATGAGAAACTATATGCATATAAGTAAACATTTATGCATGGGAAACTATCTATCCAAAAGTAAACATTTGTTCTTGGGAAACTCTGTATGTGGGTAAAGTATTGTGCATGCATTTTTGCATCTATGCATGAACCCTACATCTATGTAGGAGATGTCTATCTGCGTATGAAATCTCTATCTATGCATGAACTATCTACATGGGCATGAACCTTCCATTTGTGCAGGAATTGTATCTTCTATGCATAAACTTAGACATTCACATAGGAGCTTTACATTGGTGCATGAACGTTAATATCCACGCATGAACTTTACATGAGTGCACAAGAACTTATCTGCACATAGAGAATAACATCTGCACATGAAGTCTCCATATATGAATGGAAATATCAAATGATGTTCAACCATAAACTTTATTCTTTCCAAACTTAGTAAGGTTTTGAATCTAAACATGCTTATATAGGGTTTCATACTATGAACATAATATACATGGATACATAAAAACCCATATAAATATATAAATTTTATTGTGAACAATGATCATGCATTATTAAAATGATAACATGTATGCATACTAGCCCCAAAACAATATATGAGAAAAAATTAGGATCTAGCACTAAACATTTGAAAAACTTCAAAAAAGGCCTAGAATTAAGAAGGATGATATTACAATCTACATGAAACCATGTAAAGGTGTCAACTTTAAAACTATAATTGTTTCACAATACCATCTAAGCTTTGATCTATTAAAGACTATGAAGAAATTCAAACATGTTGCTTCTTCTTCACTTTCTTTCTCTAGAACCTCAACTCTTTCAGTCCACTTTTAAAAGCATTTCATGCTAGAACAGACAAGGGGACCACACCTTCCCTTAAATAGAGAATCTTTAGGGTTTAACTTTCCATGTTATGATATTTTCTATAAGACCGTAACCCCTCCTTTATTTTTATTTAATTTGGTTTAACATAAAATTTAGGGTGTTACAAGATTCCATCCTCAAAACTAGTTATTTGTCAAACAACTAAAAATACTCCTCTCTCATCTCTCCTTGGACTCCCATGTGGCTTCTAAGCCTATTCTGTGTTTCCATTGGACTTCGATAAGTTAAATCATTTTACTATTTATATATTTCTCCCTCTAGTCTATTATCCATCATAGGTTCTTCAACATAGTTCAATTTGTCATCTATTTTCACATTATCAAATGGCGCATGAGTATCTCATGAGCTAAATACTTATGTAGATGCGATAATTCTACATAGCTCACCTAATAACTCTAATATGTATGCTACTGCTCCATAAGAGCCATAATTCTAAATGGTCCAATAGACCTAGGACTCAACTTGCCTCTTCTTCTTATATGAATACTATTTTACCACAATGAGACCTTTAAAAATTACCTTATCTCCAACGTAGACTTCTTTTGGCCTTCACCATTTGTATTCATACAATTTGTCTATTTTTGTGGTTCTAATAAAGGCTTAAGTTACCATGTGTGGGATGTTGTCTTCAGAATATCCTACTCTTTCACTTTTAACTGATAGTAACCTGACCCAAGGTCGATCCTCGAGAACCAACATGCGTGTTGGAATTGGTCGAACAAATCTTGAATCCTAGGTAACGGGTACTTGTTTTTCACTATCATCATTTTCATCTCTCCGTAGTTGTTGCACATATGCATGCTTCCAACTTTACACATAGCACGGGAACAACCCAAGGTGAAATGATCAGTCTAATGAAGCCTTTATCAAAAAGCTCATGTAGTTGCCTTATTAACTCTTTCATTATTAATGGAGCTAGACTATACAACACTTTGGAAACAAGCCGAGCTCCTAGCAATAAGTCTATCTAAAACTCTATCTTCCAATTAGGTTGTACTCTAGGAAGGTCCTTAGGGAAAGCACATGCCATAGGTACATGTGTCAATTTTAACATTTCAACTTTGGCACATGAACATACACTAAATTAGCTTTGCACCTTCGCCTCATAAACTTTCCTACCCTTACATAAAATTTAGCTTTAAGACAATGCAAAATTTATCACCATAAAGCGTAACTAAACTATCATCAAGCATTGTTAGATGAATCATCTTTCATCGACATACTATATTAGTCCTATAGGCAGCTAGCCGGTTCATCCTCAATACCTCATCTTATCCATCTAAGGTCACAAATGATATGCCTTATACCATCATAGTTGTAGAACATATTCAGTCATGGTAAATATTTGGCAAAATGGCTTGTCTTTCTAGACTAAAAACACAAATTTATGCCAATCCTATATTCACACGCTTCCTCTCATATTTTCTACATTCACCAGAATTACCCACCTTCATATTCTTAGCTTTTACCCTATACTTGTCCTCTTGTGATCTTTTTATACCATAGAACTATTTCTTCTTTGACTTTTCTGCATCAGATTTTTCATCACATGATCGTACATAATGCCACTCAATTCAACTAGCAATTCAAACTTCTTCATGTTTCTAGCTTTAATACAAGTACGAACTCTTAATGGAAACTATTAAGTGTAGCACTTTGTTCTTCTTTCTTCACTACTAACACTAAGGGAAACTAAGTAATTTAATTAAATTTGAAGGTATACTCCCAATGAGTTAACCCCCTTGCTTTCAAAATCAAGAATTCTCGTTCTATCAATATTATTATAAGCACATAAATTCCTAACCACAATCTTTCTTCAATTCTAACCACCTCATCTTCTTGATGTCATAATTACCCTTGGTTTGATTAACTATAGCCCACCAGCAGAAGGCTTTAGGCACACAGGAGTGTGCAGTAAACTTGATTGTATGATCTTCTCTAAATTCATTTATCTTAGTTATTTCTTCCCTTCCCAAGACATATTCAAAAGTAGTAATAGCATCTTTCTTTTTATCCAAAGAAGAGGACTACATCCTTCGAAGGCTTTATAGTCATAGCCTTTGTCAGGCATAACAATAGATTCATTATCACTATCTTCATTTACTTATCTTCCTTAGTACTAGCATTAAAAGTTGATCACCTCTTATTGATTATCTCATTCTCTTTAGTTTTGATTCATTATCACCTATTATTGATTATCTCATTCTCTTTAGTTTGGCTTTATCATATTGTTCTTTTATTGTTGTTGACTTCTAGCTCTTCATGTATAATTTCACGTGCCTTTGCCTTGCTTCAAGTAACTGGTGCCCCTCAATGCGACCACTATTTGCACCATCAAGAGCCCCACCACGAGCTCCACCATGAGTACCCTTTCTTCCGACCATGTTTTCTACCTATAAGGTTCAAAACACCAATGTTGTTATTCAAGATAGTAGTTGAGATCATGATAAGTAATGTAAGTTTTAAATGATAATAGCCGTTATAATGAACTTATTATCTCACTTACATGTCATAAACATTCCTTTTCACCCTAATAAATAAACCTATTATGTTATACTATGATTACTATGCAGACATGTTCATATTTATTGTCTTTATTGTAATATAACAATCTTATCTTTAACATTAACAATAAAGTAACTTCAAATTTAACTTTACCTCTTAATATGAAGCTACCCATAGAGCATTCTTAATTTGGTCTCATTCTCATTATAGGTTTAGGCATCGAAGTCCCTAAAGCTATCAAACAACAACTCTTATAGTAACTTGTAAGACTTTATTTCCAGAAGGCCTTACATTTGAAATTTTAAACATCAATAAAAATAATCCTTAAATATTAAACAACCATTCATACATTGCAACAAAAATTAAACTTCATTACATAAATCATTATCTTAAGACATTACAAGTAAATTTAACAAACTAAATGAGATTAACTAAAATGTTAGTCTATAACATAACTGGATAGCCCTCACTCCATAATAAGCTAGATTTTTTTATTCATTCATTATATATACCTACGAAACTAATATCTATATAAAATTCAACATTATGAAGTGAGTTCTAGAATTAACTTTAACAAAATACTTGAGCATATTAGTTTTTATTTAGTTTTAACTTTATAAATATCTTTATCTTTAGCTATCACTTTAATTTTTATCTATTCCTTTAGTTTTATATTTCATTCTTTAATAATATTTTAATAAGTCTTGTACTTTAGATTTTCATTCTCTTTACTTTATCTTATTTTTATCTTTAAATTTGCATAACTAAAGAGCCATTTAGCTGATGAGCTAGCAATAGATTACTAAGCCTTTTAAAATGAGTTTACACTTTGTAACACTCCTTTAGTCGGTGACAATGCACATAACATTTCTCCCTTGCACAAGGCAAAGTTCGTCTCGTGGGTGAGAATACACCAAATTCAAACTTCTATTTAGTGTGTAAGATTTTAAACTCTATCTCTCACATGTAAACTTGGGCATTTTGGGCCTCATTATATTCTTTAGCTAATATTGTTATTGGTTTTATCTCTTTAAACTCTTTATCGTGAAAGTAAAAAAAATATTAACCCTTTATCATGTTTTATTACTTTAGCTTACATTATTTATTCATACTTTGATTGTTTATCTTTAACATCTAATAGTTTTATATCATAACAAGTAATTATATCTACACATGCGTAATCATCTATGCATGGGAAACTTTCTACGCATAAGTAAACATCTACGCATGGGAAGCTATGTTTTAGCAATAAGAAGACATATACGCATGGGTAATTATCTGCCATTGAATTTTTGCATCTATGTTGGAACTTTATCTACACATGGACACACCATTTACGCAAGAGATGGTTATCTGTGCATGAACTTTCTATCTATGCATAATCATCTACCCGCACATGAATCTTGCATCCATGTAGGAACTTCTCATTGATACAATAATAAAATATGGGTATTTCAAGAACTATGATTTAGGAATACGCAACCCTAGTTATGTTATATGTCTCCGTCAACATCCTCCTGTTTGATCAATTTCAACTTTAATTTATGATAAATTTTGACAAACTATTTAATTTTTATGATAATTATGTCAAAGTATATTGGATAATTGTGCTAAGTTTTTATTAAAGTTTGACAAACTTTCATTCATTTTGTTTATATTCAGGAACATTTGTTACTATTTGTTTGTCTTTGTTAGTGTTCATTTTTGTTCGATTAGTTGTTCATGAACAGTTTACGAATTGATCTTTTGCTTAATGAACGAACACGAATGATAAATCTCTTTTGTTAAGTGTTCGTGAATAGTTTTTAAACAAATTCATTTCCTTAGCGAATAAACACGAACAATCTATTTTTCATTTTCGTTTGATTCGTTTACAACCTAAATTATCGGAAAACCTTTCTCTAATCCATTCCATGTTAGCAACAATAATACTTATGCTCATAGCCATTGTGAAAAAATTTAACGATAACCTATTCAGTTGTATAGCCATGGCGAGAGCGGGAGCGTCAGTCCAAAGTACGAGCATAAAGTGATGTTGTGACAAAAACAGTAGTCAGATCCTTATGCCTTCCTTTTGGGTGACCTCGTGAGTTACATTGCCTCTTACGGATTATTAAAATGAAAATGTGACATACCCATTTACGAGTCCAATAACAATCATTTTTGTAACACTGTTTGGTTCCGACATATGTCATTGTAAATCTGTCACAATGAGATACCTGCGACTAGATTACACTATTTTATCGGTAGTAGATAGTTTTTTTCTTGTAATAATGTTATTCCCCATTAGCCAACTGTTGATATAATAAAGTATTTGTTTCTTAATTGTAGATTATTTTATTATTATTCTTATTCTTTAAAACCATAAAAGTCGCATTCCAAGAATCTAGTAAGCGGATAAAAATATTTGTTTATTGCCGGATCTAATTAAAAACAAGAATATTTAAGTAAGAAATCAATCTCAAATATCGTCAAAGACAATAAAATGAATTAGAGAAACAAATTTTGAGAAATTTGTTTCATTATTTGGCACTAGAGATATTCGATAATCTATATAACTAATTAAACTGATAAAAACTATATCACACAATAAAAAATATTACTTTAGATTATAATCGATAATCTATTTCTTTCTTGATATAATCGAACTTAAATTTATACCTGATAATTTTTATATATGATTCGTTCGATTTTTTGTGTTGTAGCTGGTTAGTCAACCCGTTTAACTAATACGTAATGCATCTGTGATGGAAATTCAAGCTAAATAGGAATAAGGTTGTTCAAAGGTCAAGATTGAGCCAAGTTATCAACTCGGGCTCAAGCCAATAATGATATGAGCCGAGTGATCTCGGGGTTCAAAAGGCTAGTTGTAAATATAATTTTTATGATTTTAACAATTTTTCGTGTTTTCTTCCAAAAACTCAAATAATAATCTAAACTTACAGTAGTATCAAATGAAAAAGAATAAACGAAAAAACTACAAGGATAAAAAACTATTTTAGAAAACAACTAATTATTTGAGCCAATGAGCTCGAGACAAAACAATTGGTTTTTGACGACATAATTTATACTAACGACATTCAAATCATAGCTGTTTAGACATTCCTAAATAAGCTAGATTAGACACATACGTTTGATGTTGTATATTGATTTGGGCATAAACTATCTTAACACGTAAATGTAATTATCTTGTTAATTATTAATTTAGTTGGTTAAATTCTAATTTTTTTGAACGTTTAATTGGATCACTAAGGGGTCACTGGCCCACACGATCATATTCATTACTCGATGACATAACCTTGGGGTCGTAGTCGGCACGTCCCCGAAGAAAAACTCATACATCAATTCGTCCCAATTAGTTTCGAGCCTGAGACCACCCTCAAAAGAAAACTCATTTAGGTGAGAACTTTCTGCCCAACATGAAATCTTTCTTTTCTTTATCATACATAAGAATTGAACACAATACCTTCCCTTTTCTAATAAATTAATATCCAACTAATTCTTTCTTTTGTTCTTAATTTAAACATATTTTTAGTATTTATTAATAATTAGATAATTCACTAAATTAAAACTTTGTGGAACTACTATCGTTTAAAACGACCTTGAATAAAATTTATAAATTATTATGTGTGTGTACACTATAAAAAGCGAGTGTATAAACAACATAGAAGACACATTTCACAAGCTTCCAACCAAATAAAAATCCATGGATCAAAACAAGTTTCTCTATGATATCAAACGATTGATTGTCATCTTTCTCATGTTAATAGCAACAAACAGTTTCACCGTCGCACAAACCACCATCGGACCGCCCTCCGCGGTGTCACCGCCACCTAAGAACAAACCAAAGATGAACCTACCCATGGCAATGTTGTTAGTCAGCCTGCTTTTTGCCTTCTTATTAATTTGCTTCTTCATCTTCTACTTTCGTCGCTACACTGAACGTCAGCTGGCTCTCGCTGCCGCCACACGCTATGGCGGTGAACGGAGTTCCATGGAGCTCGAGGCAGCTTGCGGGCTTGACCCTGCTATTATTGCTACATTTACATGTTTTGTGTACTCCAGAGTGAAAGATATCAAGATTGGGCGACAAGTGCTAGAATGCGCCGTGTGCTTAAATGAGTTTCATGATCATGAGACTCTAAGGTTGTTACCCGAGTGCAACCACGTGTTCCATCGAGAATGTATAGATGGGTGGTTGGCTTTACACGTGACGTGTCCAGTCTGTCGGGCGAGTCTTGTTCCAAAACCAAGCCAACTCAGTCAGGAAACTGAGATGCCTGCTTGTGATGTGAACAAACAGACAAAAGATCATGTTTCAGTTGATGTGAGTACTTTGAAACATGATTTTGCGCATCCTAGAAAAGTGTCTAGGTCTTATTCGATGGGACATCCGGTGGTGGAACGAATCATAGAAAATGCTGACAAGTACACATTAAGGTTACCCGATGAGGTAAAAGCTTTTCTAAAACACACACTAACAGAGACTGATGTGTCACCGTTACAAGAAAGTAGTTTGAAAAAGAGTCTTAAAAGTGCAAGTGCAAATTTCATTAGAGGGTCGAGTTATTTCGACTATGAGAGGTTTGGTCATGAAAGACGATGTGGTGGACAAAATCTTGGGATAACGGGTTCGTTTATCTCACGTAGCAGTAGTGGTAGTCGTAGTGGTAGTAGTCACCAAGGGGATGCGGAGGATTCCATGTCGACTTCAAAACGATTTTTGACTTCAGTTAGGTCCCCAATTAACCGTTTGTTTCAATTAGGTAATAAGAATACTGATGTCAGAGTAAGATTAAACGATTGTTGACATCACATGATAAGTTAAAATATATTGGATCTCAATTTGTGAATTTCATCTTTGTTGACATTCATGACATACAATAAACCTCACACAAGTGTGTATTTGTATGTATAAATAAAATTCCACAAACAGAAATTCTCTGGTGTACAGATTCTTTATATTTTTACTTCACCGGTGTAATTAATCCTCCCAAAGTAACATTTTAATAAAAATGAGGTCAAAGAATCCCCAATCTTAAACTGCTTAATGAAACCAGTTTTAAACCATTTGTAAAGATATTACAAAAACAGGAGAGAAACATATGATTAAATTGTTTAACCTAGGGCTATTTAAAGTAAATTAACTATGCGAAATATGACATTCAAATATAAATGGGGCAATAATTGTTATAACCAGTTCGGTTGCGTCGGTTATTTTGGTACGGTTCGGTTATTTTGGTTTTTTGTTCACCCCTAACGTTCGCAACATATAGCTTGGGCTTTAGACTGTCAAATCATGTGGAAGACAATCCTTTGGTCACAATATCTGCAATCTCAGTTATTAATATCACGCACATATCGAACTTTAAGATTTTGTGCTGATACCATACTTATATGCAAGGCAATCTCAAGATGACTTATACGTTGATGAAACAAAGGATCGACCATAAGGTATGTGGCGTCAATGTTATCACACGATAGAGTAGGTGGATTAGAAGAAAACAAATATAACATAGAGGGTAAAGACATAATAAAACAAATCTTAGAAATATGAAGATTCTTTCTTTTATAGCAACCCTACTCTATTAGGGTATGTAAGGACATGATATATGATAGGTAATGCCAAAATTTGAAAGAAATTGTCTCAGAAGGCCTTGGGTTAGCTCGAGAGCACTGTTATACCGAAGGTTTTTAGCGGTGGAGACCAATAGGTTTTCGGTAGTGTTAAGGGTTGAAAAGAATCAAGGGCTTTAAACTATGAGTTAATGAGTATATCCACATAAATCGACTGAAGTCATCAATATATATGATAAAATAACAATAATCAAAATGAAACATAACGGATGCGGACCCCTATATATCACAATGAATGATATGTAAATGAAGTCTTCAATATATATGATAAAATAACAATAATCAAAATGAAACACAACGGATGCGGTCCCCTATATGTCACAATGAATGATATGTAAATGTAACGTGCTACTAATGGATTTTAAAGTGTTACTAGCACTGCAATTTTTATTAGGAAATTTATGAAAAGCAAGGATAAACGGAAGATGATGTAAAACTAAATCGAAGCGATTACCAAGACGAGAATGCCACAACTAAATCAAATTAGATGTATCTATGAAAAGTGAATAAAATTGTTGAGGACGAGGTAATATGCAGTTAAGGGTTTGAACGCTGAGAGTCAGTAATATAAGAAAGTAATAACAAGAGGCTAATCCATAATTAATGGACAACAGATTTTTTATGAGACCAAAAATAATGAGTACGTTCTTAAGAGTAAAAGCATCGAAGGTACGAAATTTGTGGATTTGTTTAATAAAACTATTAGGACATATTGGCAATTTCCCATATAAGATAGATACGATGATCAATTTTACCTTTCTTGTATTAGTTGTCATATCTTACCTATAATTCCATAGTTTACGAATATTTGTATTAACTATATACTAGTGTGTTAACCTGCGCTTTGTCGCGGGTTATTAAAATTTACAACACTTGATTCAGTTACTTGTATATGTGTATTCAATTTGTAGCTATTGATAAAAATTATATTGATAACTTTATTTTGAAAAAAAAAATTATGTCGCTGATATAATTTAACACATCATAATGACAAACTTAGATTTTATAAACCATTATATTTTTATAATTATATGAGAAAAACAATATAAGATTTAAAATCTTGAAACAGTTTAGAGAGCTTGTATATTTTTAGTTTGATGACTTGTATATTATTACACATTATTACTTATTACTAAATTGTAAATAACCATTATAATTACTTAAATACTATTGTTATTATTATTATTTATCATTATCACTATCATTATTATTATTACTACTACCATCACTACTATTTTATTATAATAATAATTATTATTATTATTATTATTATATTATTATTATTATTGTTATTATAATTATTATTATTATTATTATTATTATTATTATTATTATATTATTATTATTATTATTATTGTTATTATAATTATTATTGTTATTGGTGTTAGAATTTCTAAGGCTTCGTCCCCGGGACGCTTACAACTGGTCAATTATCGCACATAAAACACGCGCGCGCGCGCGCACACACACACATATATATATATGTATATATATATATATATATATAATATATATATATATATATATATGTGTATATATATATATGTGTGTGTGTGTGTGTATTAACTTTAATAAAACATTGCAGCGGAAATATTAAAACAAACATTTCATTTCATTATAATAAACGCTTTTACAAAATAATACAACATTACGTTACGAAATATCGTTTGTTCGCATTACAATGCAAAAACATTATACAAAAGAATGTCATCCAAAAAGAGCCAAGTAGTCGCCCAGTGCCATTCTCAGCAACATTTACCTGCCAACTAGAAACACATAAAAGTCAACGTTGTTGAGTGAGTTCTAGTTTTAAAATAAAACATACTTTATTTTCGTTTAAAACCATCCTTTACTTTCTTTCAAATCATACTATACTTTCGTATATGATCACGCATCGTACGTACACATAGATAATAACATTATTATCTTCGTAATTCGTTCGTTAACTTTCGTTCATTCATCTTACGTCATTATCATTCACTTTCGTTACTTTCATTCACTTTCATACATTCTTTCTTACTTTCATCCGTACGTTCATTACTTTCAATGACATGTACAATACCCCGAACATTATGCACGAAGCTGGTTACTGGGCCTGAGGTCTTTCATAGACCTCGAACATTATGCACGAAGCTGACTCCAGTACCTAGGCAAGTACATTCACCACTTATCTTTTTCATTTTCATTCCGGACCAATGTCATATGCTATACCCCGAACATTATGCACGAAGCTGGTTACTGGGCCTGAGGTCTTTCATAGACCTCGAACATTATGCATGAAGCTGACTCCAGTACCTAGGGCAAGTGGAAAAGATCCCATACATATGGTCAATCACAAGGACTGGACCCCAGTGTGCATTCTTCTGGGGTAGCTAACCGGCACACAGTTGAGCTAACACCTTTTATTGGGTGTGAACCTCCATACATTTGCTTGCAAGCCTTTCTTACTTTCATTCATTCATTAATGCATGCATTCTTTCGTTACGTTCCTCTTTTCATTATCATCCACTTTACGTTACATAATACTTTTCATTTCATTCATTAACATTCAATGTAAAGCCACGGGAAAGTAATCATACATAACAAAGAACATGAATATGAAAATACAACATCACCATACAAGGCACCATCACACATAACATAACAATCATGCAACATACCAACATGCATAAGCTTTAATCATACATCATCATACATCGCCCATCACATCATCTATGACTTCAAAAAATCAACTTACTTTACCCCCGGGAACATCCCAAGTCAAAGCCTACATTACTTTTTCTCCAAAAATCAGGAAATAATTCTGAGTCTTTAGGCGCATGAACACTATGCAGGCGCATGAGCACTATGCAGGCGTATGGCCTTTCAGGCGCATGGGGAACACTTAGGTACCTGGGCAACTTTCAGGCGCATTGGCACTATTGGGGCACATGGGCAATACTTAGTCTATTCTCGGCAATTCTAAGCGCATGGGCACTATACAGGCGCATGAGTGCCTAGGAGCATGAACTATCTGGGTGTATGAATACTTAGTCAACTTCAGCTTATTTCTAGGCGCATGGGTACTATTTGGGCGCATGAAGTTTTGGCCGCATGAGGTTTTGGGCGCATGGGAACACTTAGGTAGTTATTTTTGTTGGGCGCATGAGCTACTGTTTAGGCACATGGTAGTCTAATTCATACTTAACATCATAATTCAGTCCCCAAACATCACCTATCATGTTCTAAGATTAAATCTCACATTCTAAGTCTGAAAAACACAACCGTAACATCATAAAACATATACATAGCCCAAAATCAAACCCCACCCGCAAACACACACATACACACATACGGGTATAAAACCCAACTTAATAAAAACATTCATACATGCATTTCCAGCCTCAAAATAGTTTAAAACAAGTAAAAAGGGGGTTCTAGAACTCACCTTTGCAGCCTCTTGAGTATGGCTTCTTCGAAACCCATTTGCAATTGAGTTCAACCGCCTTGAAGCCCACCAAAACACACACGACCGAACACGCAAACACACATAAGCATATAATCGAGGCTAAGGCCAGTCAAGAACATCACAAGACCATAAATTCTTACCTTAAATTCGAACTTCTGCTTTTGTTTTCTTCAACCCCGATCTCTGTTCTTTCTCTTTCTAGAAATACCCATATCTGAAATACCCAAAGATATGGTGTTGTACGTGAAATGGGCAGCCATGCCCACTTTTACACCAATTTTTTCAAAGTTTTTGTCCTTTTGACACACTTGGTCCCTCTACTTGGGCTTTATTTTTTTTCTTTCTTTGACTTTTAAAATAACCGGGTGTTAGAGTATTATTAAATTCAACGAGTTCATATGGATTTAAAGAATTAAATTAAAATCCATCGTAATATTATCATACTAATCCTATATGTGTCTTAAGGTCAAGATGAATTTATTATTTTGACATTCTAAAATACTTTATAAATAGTATAGATAATATATATATTCATTATTGTTTTCTATATGTTATGTATAATGAATTGACTCGTGTGATGCGTGGGTGCTACTGAGTTTTATTTCCAACCAGCCTTAAATACTGATTATATTATTATTATTATTACTATTATTATTATTATTATTATTATTATTATTATTATTTATTTTTATTTTATTATCATTATTATAGTTATATTATTATTATTATTACTATTATTATTATAACTATGTAAATATACATATACATATACATATCCATTAACTCATATATTAATTAGAATAAGTTTATTAAATGAAGACAATATAGGAACAATTGCATAAACACTTGTACCATTTGTTTAAATAGTTGTTCTAGGCGTTTTAGGAAAACAGAAAATCACCAATCTACCCATGGATTTTATATTATATAGTAATAGAGATGTGCATGTGCATGTGCATGTGCATATGCATGTGTGCATATGCATATGCGTGTGCACGTGCACATGCACGTGCACAGGCATATGTATATGTATATGTACATGCACATGTAAAGGTACAGGTACAGGTACACGTACACGTACACGTACACGTACACGTACACGTACACGTACACGTACACGTACACGTACACGTACACGTACACGTACACGTACACGTACACGTACACGTACACGTACACGTACACGTACACGTACACGTACACGTACACGTACACGTACACGTACACGTACACACGTATATGTATATGTTGTTTAACTATTTATAGTTCCAAGGCGTTCAATCAGAATTAAAAATATAAAAAAAGGAAGGCCCTAGAAAACGTAATAAACCACCTAGAAAAGTTGGAAAAAGATTAGGAAGAAGAGCTCGAACAAGCTCTAGTCGAATGAGAAATTAAGTGAGAACTAGCTTGAGTTGAGCCGGAAAGAGAGCGGATGAGCATGAAAATTTATAAAAACAAATAGAAGATTTTTTAAGAAATTAGCTAATAAGTAATTCTTGTGTGTTTTTGTATTTTAATGTGTGATCTATATTTGATAATTATTGTAACCGTTAAAACATTGTTATTTAGGTTGATTGTTGTTAGGACTAAACGATAATTTGCTAGTGGGTTTTCAAGATAAAATTCTAGACTTATAATTTTTGTGCTTTTTTAAATATTTATAAAGTTTTGTCACAAATGTGTGGATGTTCTATAAGATTTTTTTAATGTTTTATCATATGTTGTGATAAAAATTGTAGCAATAAACAAAAATAAAAATCGTAAGTTAAAACTAATTTGTCGCATGTTAAGTTTTGTAGTTAATTTGTCGATAATTTTAAAAGAAAATATAGATTTAATTTTATTAATTTTAACTAAATTAATGTTATTTCTATTTTTGTTAATATAAAGATAGTAGTTAGCAATTTTGTAAGAAAAAGTTTAGGAAATTTTTGCGTGAATTTCATAGCATATTTAGCATCGAAAGAGGTTGAAATATAGTTTGTGGTAAATTTGTCGGAAATAGTTTTGTCATAAGGTTTTTTCTTACAACTTTTTTAGCAAATTTTATTATTACCTTCATTTTGCTGTAAGTTTGCTATTAACATATTTGAAGCAAACGTTGCAGTTTTTTATAGTGTTTGGCCTTGCCTTCTTCAGCCAACCTCAAGAGAATGAGGCATTGGGTGTCGTTTTCGATTTGCGTATTTCGGAGCTTTTCATTCGTGCACAAAGGCTAACACTTTCATTGTTGACATGTTGTGTTATCTCTTCAGTAAGACAATTCATTAGCTAATTAGAGAATTAAGGTATGATTTAATTAGCCTTATCATCATTCTTCTTTCTCAGGATTTTCACAAGTTCTTGCATTTAGATTCCTCAGTGTTCATACCCTAACTTTTTATGTCTTAGCTTTGTTATAGGGCCTAGATTTTTACCCTACACATTAGATGGACTTTGCATGTTGTTGTCTTTTAGTATTTTTGTGTATATATTGTTTCGTGATGTTGTATTCGTTCTAGTTTTACTAGTTCATATATTCTTTTGTTAAAGATAGCTTTGTAATTCTTCAATTTTAACCCATCACTACCACACTAGCACTTTATATTTTTACACTGCACAAAATGTGTAGATCTTTCTAGAGTGAATTGAAGTGTCTTCGTCAAAACAACATCCTTATTCACTAAGATCCTTTGGTTTGTATATATTGAGCCCTCTCACGTACCCTACCAATAGATTTGATATAGCTAAAGATGTTATTATATGACATAATCACTTTATAAACTCTTTGGTTGTTTATAAAGTATTTGTTCTCAACAACTAGTTAAACATGTTTGAGTTCTGAAGGAAAAAATGAATACACAAACATAAGTTTTATAATGGTTTGTGTATTTGTTAATTAAGAGCATTCACAGTGTATTATTCATCCTCATCCATATAACTACAATAAATATTAGTATTTTTTCTTTCTCCTTTTTAATAAAATAATATTTTTTATTTATATTTTTATCATTAATTTGTGTTTTCTTTCCTTCACTTACATACCACTCAAAATCATTTTTTATAATATAAAAAACACAGTCACATTTTTAAAGATTCTAGTGTGAATGCTCTAACCCAGCTTACATCCATCCCCTACTCTGTGTACATCAAAAGTTCATCTTCACTAGTAAGTAGTATCATTCCGATAATCAAGGGAGTGGCAACATATACAATCTTCTTACCGTCAAGGAAACAATAAGAGCAGTAAATAGGACAAAATAGCCTAGCATGTGTAGCTTGGTGGTAACTAAGTGGTCAGTAGCAAATGTTTATTAGCAAGAAAATTTTGCTTAAACCTATATTAATAGAAACGGGGTCTTCATTTAAATATTTGAATTAGAGATGAAATATACTCTGGCATGCCGTAGTAAAGATCCATCAGCCCCAAGTATCTTACACCAAGTTCTTGTTGTCGAGTCTCGATGGTAGGAACCGTCACTAGTTACTCATCAACAACAAAAGTTGTACTAAAATGGATTTACCAACATCATAAAAAAATCCAGAATTTCAATTTTATGTTTGAATCTTTTTAATTTAGGTTCTTATATTAGAAAAAATAAGTGTCTCCACAACTTTCAACTTACCATTATTTGTAGAGATACAACAAATATGAAAGATTATCCTAATTATTGAATTCAGATTTCGGATTTTCACGATCACAGTATCAAGTGCAATTAACCTCTAGAAATATTCAAGATATTTTGGGCTTTTGGGCCCATTACTCCGGGCTTTTGTTCGTCTAATACTTTGGATTCTGGAGGCTTCCACTTCTATGATTCACACTTGTTAGGAGTTACAGCTTCCATCCATCGACGAAGAGAAACTAGGGTTTTTCAGCACCTAATCAAGGTTATCTCTTGTTATAATTCCTTATGCTCGATTTAGATTACGATTATATATACTGCTTGTATTCGTGTTTAGATTTTTTGATTTAAACGAATTAGAATAATGCCAAAATTAGGGGTCATCGAATCAGACATTTGATGCATTATTTGTTGTGTTCGAATTTAAAATTTAGCACTTTCAATCATTAATCCTTGGTAGGTTGAACTGTTCGAATGTAAAGTATATGACTTGTGTTGGATTTTCGTGTTGCAATCGACAGAATACACTCATCTTTTGTTGAATCAGACATTTTGATAGGGGTTTTGGTTTGCTTGAACATATCATTTTCGGTTAAACAGATGTAGACTTGAACTTTCATACTTGTAAAATATAAAGCCAGTTTTGTTGCAAAGTTAGAAGCAAGTTCTTCTTTTCAAGTTTAATATTTTTAGTTTTGTTCATGAATGATTTGCTTGAAACATATCGGTTGTGACTTGTGAGTGTTGTTTACTTGAAAACATGACATTCAAGAACTAGACGATATGAGATAATATGGAATGTAAATTTGGGCGAAATGCTATCATTTTTTAATCATTTGTTGTTTGATATATCATATGTATAATTATTAATTAATACTATTATTATCATTATTAATAAATCTCGATAGCGAAGCATTGCCACCAATAATACTATGTCCAACCCGCTTCCAGCATTGACACCACCGATGAAACAAAGCCACACCTACCTATCATATGCTTTTGAACCATTGAAGACTCTAAAGCAATTCAACAATTGCTGATGCCATCGATAACCAGCTTCTAAACTTATTCACTCCTGTTTCATATTCTCAGTTGTTTTCCATCTTTCCAACAGATGGCCATTGGTGGTTCATAACACACTCTACAGATGCATAAACAAGCGTATATACATAAACATACTCTTGAATGTCGATCCAAACACAAGCACACTGCACACATAAAAGGCAGATCTAAATCTGTTTACAAATTACAACCAGAAAGTGAAGATCCATCGACAAACCTTAAAATCAAACCCCTTTTCTTCAAAATCAAAATGAAAGCCCTATAAAAGACAAGTGAAATTTGTATGTGTTTGGGGGGGGTGTATTATTGTTGAAGAAAGAACACGAGGAGGCGTTTGCAAGAGAAGTAACCAAGTATTGATCGGGTTGGGTATTCAACTATGTTTTTAATAGGAGTATTGCCTTGCTAAGTAATATATTAAGGATAACTTATTATAACTAATCTGATTGCCTTGATTACTGGTTTGAGACAATAAAATTACAACTAGCTAGTTAAACTGTTAAAATTGTCTTGATTGTATTACCTCAGAAAACATAAAAATATGCTACTATGATTTGAAAATTCAAGCATAGTTAGTTTACCTTGTTTTGCAGTTTTTACTTAGAAATCTTATCACTTCTTTTATAAGTGGATCGGGTTGAATTACGACATGTAAGCATAGGTCTAAAGTTCAGGTCTTTAACTCATTTCTGAAGATTTCATATGGACAATTTTGCATCTGCAGTCGCTACCAGATATGAGTTTATGTGAAATTTTCACGCTCTCATCCCCTGTTTATTTTGTTAATCTTTCTTGTTCTCAAGGCTTCATCATTATGGTCAGCACAGGAGAGCTGTTAGCAATTTCCCAATCTTCGGTTTTGCTTCCCCAATTTCGTGCACAAGTGTTTACTCCTGGGCAAAATCGTAGCCCATGCTATAAAGTTTGTACCACAACTAGTTCTAGCAGTGGCTTCTCGTTGTCAACCACATCAAATCTCCTACTATGCCGTCCAATTAATATCAAACGGCAGCCAAAAAACCGTTTTCTAAGTGTGATTAGAGGCTGTGTAGTCCCTGAAAAAGTACCAACTGCTCTTTCTGTTGATTTTGTAGAAGGATCTGATATCGAGCCAGATAATACCAGTGGTGGTGGTGGTGGTGACGTTGGTGGTGGTGAAGGAAACAATTGGGGCGGCAGTGGTGGTGGAGACAGTGAAGGATCATCAGACGACAGTGAGAAGGAACCCAAAAAGATGGCGATGTCAATGTCTCAGAAGCTAACACTGGGCTATGCCGGCTTGGTTGGGCTGGGTGGATTAATGGGTTATTTGAAAAGTGGAAGCCAGAAGTCTTTACTCTCTGGTGGCATATCAGCAGCATTACTGTACTATGTGTACACACAGCTTCCTGTGAACCCTGTGTTCGCATCATGTGTTGGATTTGGTTTGTCTGCTGCTCTTTTAGGTGTCATGGGTTCACGGTTTAAGAAGTCGGGCAAAGTTTTCCCAGCTGGTGTCGTCTCTGTTGTGTCACTTGTTATGACTGGTGGGTATCTTCATGGTATCATGCGCAGCTTCCATTGATGGTCGCCAATGTGTAAGTTTCATGACTTGAAGACTTTAGTATCTTTGTACTTTTGACTTTGTTTGTGTTGAATAATAGTCAAATACTATGAAGATCTTTGTAGAGCTTTTCTGATGGTGGAATGTGAATTGGTTTTGCTGTTTAATGTTTATTGCACGTGATGTGGCAATTTTAACTCATTTTGACATGTTAAAAAGTGTTATCAGCATCTTGAAACAATTTATATTATTCATAATCTAGCATTTGAGTTGGTCCTAACTTTACCCATAGACAGGCAGTGGTTTGGCATGATAGACAGTCGTCTACTTCGATTGCGTTGTGGTTGGGCATGATAGACAGTCGTCTACTTCGATTGTGTTATGGTCTGAGGACTTTGTCTTGGTTAAGTGGGTTGTGGGTCAAACCTTGTCTTAAATCATGATCTATAAAAGTAGGATCAATTATTTGTACGTCTTTTTTTCTGTGATTGCAAATAGGAACTAAATATTAAATCTCAGTTGTCAAAGAAACAAAATGCATACGAAGTACCCAATGAAAGAAAATGATGAAATCTTGAGAAAATACTAAATTGGATGTCAAAATAATTGAAGGCAAGTTTGCGTGACCTTTTAACCCTATACTTTTGAAGTTTACAACAAATGCTTGATTAACTTTTTCTCAATGTGATATAGCTTTTTAGCTTTTTCTCGATATGATATTGCTTTTCTAGAAACATGTTTATCGCCTTCAGCACATTGTTCGTATGCATGATTAGACGGGGGATCTTGAAGGGAAACAACATCACATTGTTCATTAAAGAAATTTCGACGACATTAACACACTTTAAGGGAGATAAAAACCATAGTTGGGAGGCTATGACGACCGGTATACTTCACATGGCTAAGGAGACTCACCAGGTGACAAAGGAAACACAAATGAGCATGAGGAATTATGGTGGTTGATCGAGCTAAGAATGTCATATCAATGGAGGACAAGTATAGTAGTGCCTATCTATAAAAACAAAAGAAAAGTCTAATGTTACGGGAACTATAAAGGGATAAAGTACTAGGTCATACTATGAAATTATAAGAAAGAGTTATAGAAACTAATATCATAAGGGATATTCATGTGATGTCAAGCCAGTTTGGCTTCATGTTAGGGGGTCACATGGAAGTGATTCGTGTGATGACAAACCAGTTTGGCTTCATGCTAGGGGGTCAACATGAAAGTGATACACATCTTGAGGAGATCAATGGAAAACATAAGGAGAAGAAAAAGGATTTGTATATGTTGTTCATTGACTCAGAAAAGGCATATGTTTGTGTGTCGCGTAGACTTATTTAGGGTACCTTACAAACCAGAGGGCTACCTAGGAAGTATATAGATATGATATAGGATATGTATAAGAGGACCCAAACCATAGTTCATGCCTCGGTGACACGGAGGCCTTCTCTATCGAGGTGGGTCTCCACCAAGGGTCCAATTGAGCCCATTCTTGTTTGTGGTAGTCATGGATGAGTCGTCAAGATGCAAGGGACAATTTTACGGTGTATGCTTTTTGAAGCTGATTTTGTTTTACTTGATGAAACTAAAAGGGCATTAAATGTTGGTTAAAGGAATGGAGAGAATTATTAGTGGGTAACAGGTTGAATGTAAGGATTCCTTAAGTCTGATGCAACCCAAAACATCCAAAGTGTCTTAGCAACATGCACTAAGTACTGAAGTGAAGAATGCTTTGGAAGTTTTACACAATGCATTAGAAAATACTCTAAGTATAAAATCTTCCGAAGCCAAGACCAATATCTTCCGAAGCCAAACATGAAGTCTTCCGAAGCTTCAGAGACAAAGTCTTCCGAAGCTTCATCCTTTGAAGACAGATTTCTTCCGAAGACTTTTAGTACACATGCTTTATCTGATGTACTGTTCCATAAAGCACCTTTTCCACTGCAACTCTGCAAGTCACCAACTAACATGGTTGGTGAAAAAGTCCATGCTTTTGGTAACTGTACATTGAGGTCTTGAGTCTGTATACTTTCTACTTTATGTACTTTATCCTTTTTGTAATAGATAAGGATGTGAGCTATGGCATGTCATAGTCACAAGTCAAAAGGCAATCTGCCTTTTGACTCTACAATTGATTTTGTTTGTGTGTTTAGTCAATTGTATCCAGCTGGCTTTCAAAGTATAGCCAGCTGTAGGATGTAGTATAAGTATCTCATGTTCTTGTATCTTTTATCTTATGCTTTGAAACACTTGTAATAGAACATAGAGAAAGTAATATACTGCATTCTTGAAAACCATACTCTCTTGTTCTGTCTCTTACTTTACTTGTGCTTTTTGTATCACTTTGGTTAACCCAGTTCACTGTTTGATTAAAGTTTAGTTAATCTCCTCTTTTTGTGTCGTTGTGTTGTAATTGTGTTAAAGCCCTTAAACGTTCTGCAATTGGTAACAGAGCTTTCCAGGCTCTTGATATAAGATCTAACCATCTTAAGATCCCTCACACACACAAAAACTAAACTCTTCAAATGGCTTACATCTCAAAGACTGATATGGAGACTGGAACCATGAACAAATCCCCACTGATCACTCTTGATGATTTTGACACTTGGTGCATGAGGATGGAAGGCTTCATCAGGTCCCTTGACTCAAGAATGTGGGAATCTGTTGTAAATGGACCTTTCATACCCAGCACCCCCTCTGCTACTGGTGCTGGTATGATCCCTAAAGATATGGCCAACTACTCAGATGAAGATAGAAAAAGAGTAGAGATTGATAGGAAGGCCATGACTGCTCTTCAGACTGCTCTCCCAACTCTGTATACAGAGGTTTTAAGAAGTGCAAAACAGCTAAACAGCTGTGGGATGCACTGAAGCTGATGTATGAAGGCTCCTCTGAAGCCATGGAGAACAAGAAAGATCTTCTGAAGCAGCAGTTTGAAAATTTCACCTTCAAAGCAGGTGAAACCATGACCCAACAATACTTCAGGTATGTTGAGATTGGGGATACCCTAGTGGATGGAGGAGTACCTCTTGAGAACAGGGACATTGTAAGGAAGTTCATGTCCTCACTTCCTAGGCAATGGCACACTATTGTGTGGTGATCAAGAGGACTGAGAACCTTAAAACTCTTACTCTGACAGAGTTGTATGGGATTCTCAGTGGATACCAGATGGAAATGAACATGCAAGGTTCATCTGGAAACTCCAACAATCAAATGGGTTCAGCCCTTCATGTAGTTGAAAGGGACAGCATAGAACCCCAACATCATCTCATATGCTACCCTGACAACTCACATAAGGGTCCTTTCATCACCTTCCCGGAGACACCAAGAGAGAACTTACTCAAGGAAGTCCATTCCAAGAGACAAGTTCTTCTCAAGCCTTTGTGTCTACTGATGAAAGCTGTGGGAATTATCTCTTCACTCTTGAAGACCTGAACTGTATTCGTCCAGATGACCTGGAATACATGGAGATAGTTTAGCAGATGGCTCTCCTCACTCACAGAGCCAGAAGTTCTACAAGAGAACAGGAAGAAGATTTCCAAGCAATGCTATCAGTGGAAAGTTTGGGCTGGATAAAAGCAAAGTTAAGTGTTACAACTGTAACCATATGGGTCACTTTGCTAGGGAGTGTAAGGCACCTAAAGAAAATGGGGGCCAAACACAACCGAGACCAAACTACACTGACAAAGCTCCTTAGTCTGAGAAGACTAAGCAACATGCTGCTGTTGCTGTTGAAGAAGGAGGTTTTGACTGGAGTTTTCAGGTGGAAGATGCTTCTCCAAACCAAGCACTGATGACTGATCATGATGAAGCCAAGGTATTGGAACATCTCTGTACTCCTGAATGCATTGCTAAAGTAAATAGATACATGTCCTACACTTGGATGATATCCTCATCCCTGCACAGGCTGAGCTTGTGATCAGCAAAGCCAAGACAGAAAAGTGTTCTTGAAGAAGAGACCTTCAAGAACATGATATCCTCATCCCTGCACAACAAAGTGTGCTATCAAAACAGACAGGGACTGGATCAAATGAGATAGCTCCTCCACACACAATCTTGTATGTAAGATCTCCTAGATGTGGAACTTGTGAAGATGAGTTTCCTCTCATAGATCCTATAAGTGAGGATGATGAAGAAGTGATAGTGAAGAATTCCTTGAGAAGAGTGAAGATGAGGATTCTTCCAAGGGCCACTATCCTTCTGAGGAGAAGAAATCAACTGTGATGACCAAGTCTAAGAGAAAGAACTTGATCAAGAAGAGCAAAAGGAAAACAAAGAAGGCTCAAGAAATCAAGGCTACTTTTGATGCTAAGCAGAAACAAGTTTTTATCTCTGCAGGTTTCAAAGTAGTAAAGACTGAAGACATCAACCAAGACTCCTCAGCTAAGAGTATTGGTTCCTGTTCAGATCATCACAGTGCAAAGAAGAAGACTGAGCTGCTGTGTACCACTGCTGCACAACCTGGACCATCAAACTCCAAGAACAGTTCACAACCCAAAAGAACTATCTCAGCATCTACCAAGATGAAGGTGGAGAAGGAATGTGACCAAAGCCAGTCTTGCTCTCAAAAGGAGACTCCTTTGAAGAAGAAAATGTTATGTGTCATGTGTGAAAGTACTCCTCACATTGCCAAGGATTGCCCATACAATCCTAAAAGTACCATCCACATGACCAATTCAAAGACTTCAAAGAATCTCAAGAAGTCTCAAGCTTCGGAAGGAAAGTCTGTTTCCTTCGGAAGCTCCAAATCAAAGAAGAAGGTAAATGGAAAATTACCTTCGGAAGTAAAATTGGTCTCGGAAGAAAGGAGTTCTTCCGAAGCACTAAAGTCTGCTGCAGTAACTGTAGAATCTTCCGAAGGTTCAATCATCAAATGTGTGAAGTTCCAAAAGCTTCTAAGGTTTTGAAGGTCAAGTCCAAGACTTCAAAGGTGGTGTGGAAGTCTAAGAAAGACCAAATGACTGAAATTTCTCCATCAACAACAGCTGAAGATCCCCATAGTACAACCATAGGATCTATTACGGTTGCATTACCTTCTATTACACTTAGTGAGCCCAAGACAAGTAAGGCTTGGGTTTCCAAATGTAACTAATCATCTTTTTTGTGCAGGAACAGCTCAAGACAACATGAATGTCGGATAATTGACAGTGGCTGTTCCAGGCACATGACAGGCAATAGGTCTCTACTCCATAATTTTGAGAGAATTAATGGAGACCAGTTGCTTTTGGAGGACATGAAGGTGGTTACATTTCTGGAAGGGGCAAGGTCACAATGGTAAGCTCAGCATCGAGAAGGTAAACTTTGTTAAGGAGCTTGGTACAATCTTCTGAGTGTATCCCAATTTTGTGATCAGAGTCATAACATGCTCTTTACTGAGCATGAGTGCATTGTTCTCAAGCCAGGAGTGGTCATTCCTCATGAGCATATCCTGCTCAGAGCCCCTAGGAAAGGGAACATGTACAAGATGGATTTGCAAGAAACATCTTCTTGGAGAAGTTTCATGCTTTCTATCTAAAGCAAATAGTGATGAGTCTTCCCTATGGCATAAAAGAATGTGCCATGTAAACTTTAAAAACATAAATAAATTGATTAAACATGATCTGGTAACTGGAATGCCAAAGAAAGAGTTTACAAGTGATGATCTTTGTGTTGCATGCTTGAAAGGGAAGCAACACAAGGTATCTCACAAGCCTAAGGAAAAGAACTCCATCACTACTCCCCTACACTTGTTACATATGGATCTCTTTGGCCCCACCAGTGTAATGAGTTTAGGAAGGACCTCTTACTGTTTGGTGATCACAGATGACTTTACAAGATTCACTTGGGTCTTTTTCCTTAGAACTAAGGATGAACCCCTGAGATTCTGAAGAATTTCATCTTAAAAGTTGAGAATCAATGTGATCATAAGGTCAAAACCATAAGATGTGATCAAGGAACTGAATTCAAGAACCAAATGCTTGATACATTTTGTGATGAAAAAGGTATTACAAGACAATATAGTGCTCCCAGGACTCCTCAGCAAAACGGAGTTGCTGAGAGGACAAACAGGACTTATTGAAGCTGCAAGAACTATGTTGTCTGACTCTAAACTGCCTATCACCTTCTGGGCAGAGGCAGTTAATACTGCTTGCTATGTGCAGAACATAGTTTTAGTAGTTAAGACACATGGTAAGACCCCTTATGAACTTTGGCACAAGAGGAAACCTTTCATTGGTTTTCTCAGGTCATTGGGATGTCCCTGCACCATCTTGAATACCAAAGATCAAATCGCCAAGTTTGCTGAGAAATCAGACGATGGACACTTCATTGGATACTCCTCTCAAGCTAAAGCTTATAGAGTATACAATCTCAGAACTAGAATAGTTGAGGAGTCAGCCAATGTGACTTTCAATGAGCACACACCATGTGTTGCTGGTTCTGGTTCGGATTGGCTGTTTGATCTTGATTTAGTTACCAACTGTTTTAACAAATCTTGTGAGCATGTTTCAGGATCTGCAGAAAATTTAAATACAGGTGATCCTGACCCAAGATTTGAGCTAGGAAGATCTCCAAGTCATACATCTTCAGCTCCAGTTGAAACTACTTTAACAAATGAAGTTTCTATCAGCACAACAATGACAAATTCAGCTGATACATCTGGTATGCCTTCAAATTCCAGCTAAGAGGCTTCTCAACCAGATAAACACCTCAATTGTAGAAGACAACAACGGTGATGGTGATAGTAATCAGGAATTTCTTGATGCTAATAACCATACCATAGATGACAACATCAATGATGTCACACACTCATTGGATCAAGTTAATCTTGATAAGTGTGATAATGTGGAGGGTAAATCTTTAAGCCCAGATCTAAATTTCTCAAATTTGGATCTCTCTCAGCAACTTGCTGTGATCCCTCAGCTAAGGATCCACAGGTCTCACCCCACCACAAACATCATTGGAGATGTTAACACAGGGGTAAGAACAAGAGGACAAACTCATGAAGTAAATATTTGTCTTCACTCTTGTTTCTTATCTCAGATAGAGCCAAAGAAAGTTGATGAAGCTCTAAAGGATGGAAGTTGGGTTGAAGCTATGCAACAAGAGCTGCTTCAAATCAAAAGGTAGAAAGTTTGGAACCTTTGTCCACTTCCTCATGGGAAGAGTACCATTGGCACCAAATGGGTTTTTAGGAATAAGAAGGATGATAGAGGAATCATCATCAAGAACAAGGCAAGACTAGTTGTTCAGGATACACACAAGAAGGGATTGACTACACTGATGTCTTTGCTCCTGTAGCGAGACTAGAAGCTGTTAGGATATTCCTGGCATTTGCTGCATCCAAGAACTTCAAAGTCTATCAACTTGATGTAAAGTGTGCTTTCTTATATGGAGTGATTGATGAGGAGGTTTATGTCAAACACCACCTGGTTTTGTAGACCCTGATCATCCTGATTATGTCTGCAAGCTTGACAAAGCTCTTTATGGGCTGCATCAGGCACCCAGGAAGTGGTATGAGACACTATCTATCTCTGTAAACATGGTTACAGGAGAGGTGCTATAGATGGAACTCTCTTCATCAAAGGACAGGGAAATGACTTATTGCTGGTTCAAGTATATGTAGATGACATCATCTTTGGTTCAACCAATCCAAAGCTCTGCAAAGACTTTGAGAAGCTGATGAAAGACAGATTTGAAATGAGTTCAATGGGAGAACTCAATTTCTTTCTGGGAATTCAAGTGAAGCAGGTTGAGGATGGCATCTTCATAAGTCAGTCAAAGTATGTTCAAGACATACTCAAGAGGTTCAACATGACTGATTGTAAGATTGCTAAGACACCCATAGCCATAAACCACTCCCTTGGTCCAGATCTTGAGGGGCAGTGTGTAGATGAACACTTATACAGGGCTATGATTGGGTCTCTTATGTATCTTACGGCTAGCAGGCCTGATATCATGTTTGCTATATGTATTTGTGTAAGATATCAAGCCAACCCTAAGATGTCTCACTTAATCATTGTGAAAAGAATTTTAAGATACCTCAAAGGTGCTTCAACACTTGGTCTATGGTATCCAAAGAATCCTAATTTCAATCTGTATGCCTATACAGACAGTGATTATGGTGGTTGCAACATGACTGCAAAGTCTACATCTGGGGGATGTAAATTCCTTGGTGGAAGGATTGTCTCATGGCAATGCAAGAAACAATCTTGTGTGTCTGCATCAACTGCTGAGGCTGAATACATTGCTGCTGCAAGCTGCTGTGCTCAAGTGCTTTGGATTCAAAATCAGATGTTGGACTATGGATTTAACTTCAAAGAGACTCCTATCCACATAGACAACAATAGTGCTATCTCTATCACTGAAAACCCTGTGCAGCACTCAAGGACCAAACACATCAACATCAGGTATCATTTAATAAGAGATAACTATGAAAAGGGATTAATTAAACTAGTCAAAGTTCATACAGATGAACAATATGCTGATCTGTTCACAAAAGCTTTTGATGAACAGAGATTTAAGTATTTGATATCAGCTATTGGGATGATTAACTTTGAGTAGACTTTTTCTTAAAACTGATTCTAATTATTTCTTCTTAAAATAAGTGTGTCCTAAGTTGTCTAGTTTATTACTTTCATAAGCTCATGTTTTCTTTGGATGAAATTTTTTTTTTTTTTGAAAACATGTCTTCAAAATAAATAACTGTCTAAGAGAGTTTACCTTCGGAAGAATTCAAATTCATCTTCCGAAGCTTAAAATTCTTAACTCAGACACTTATTCATTTTTAAGGACTTTTTCCTTCCGAAGCAAAATTAACCTTCGGAAGCTTTGTTCATTCTTATACAAAGCATCCAAGGGTTTATTTCTCTTCCGAAGCATAAATCTTCAAGACTCTCAGAAAATTCTTCCGAAGCCATTTTAACTTCGGAAGCTTTTTCCAAAACTTCCGAAGACAAATTACCTTCGGAAGCTTTTCGAATTCCAAGAAAACTACTTTTTGAGCAAAAGAAAACTATCTTTTCAGAGGTGGGACTGACTTCCGGATTTCAAAGTTTAGCCTCTTTCATTAACTTTGGTTCAAATCACTTTATATAAATACTCAACGGTTCCCCCTCTCTCCCACTATCTTCCTCCATTCCTCTATCCCTCTAACCTAATTCTCTAAACCGCTTTCGCTTTCTACCTTTCTTCACCCTTAAGCTTCTGAAATGGCTAACCTTAACCACAGAAACAACCCAGATTTCTCCATGCAACTTCACAGACAACATAATCAAGTTGCTCTGTTAAGCTCTGAGAAAGATGCGAGTTTCTTAGAGATTTACCAATTCTTGACTCTGTCAAACTATTTCACCTTCCTGACCATTGATCCTACTCTATATGAGGATCACTTGCTTGAATTCTGGAAGACCTGCCAAGAGGTCATTATGGATAGGGAGAAGGCACTGTCTGCCACAGTGCAAGGGAGGACAATCTTGATCACTCCAGCCATCATTAACCAACATTTGCAGCTGGATGATGAAGAAGGTGAGGTGTCCTTCCCAAAGGAAGCGGTTAATCATTCCTTTGAGCAGATGGGCTATGAGGGAGATTTCTCTGTAAAGACCTTCAGAAAAGGGAAGGTCTCATCCCAGTGGAAATACCTGCTCCACGTGGTTATCCACAGCTTATCAAACAAGCATGGTGGATGGGACCAGATTCCTGAGGATCTCTCCTTTATAGTTCATGGAATGGTTCAGGGGGTCAAGTTCAGGTATTCATAATTTGTTTATACTAATTTACTTGCAAACTTAGACTCCTTAGAGTATTACATGTTTTCTAGATATGTTCAACACATTCTCAACTGTGAACTGGGCTCACAGTTGAGGGAAACAAGTAATATTCTTAAATTGGGACAGATGAAGTCGGCATCTTTAAAATAATGAAGAAGCCCACTATAGGCTTCTCAGGGGTAGAAACAACCTTAGTCCCAAAAATGTTAGAGCTCATTGCTCAAGGTGACAACCTAGCAGCACAAGCTAGTGTTGAACCCACACCTGCTGCTTTCCAACCACCTACACAGCCCCAAATATCCATCACCTACCAAAGAAAATACAAACGGATCCCTGCTCAGACTATTCAGTCTGAGGAGGCACCCATATACTCACTCATACAGGAAGAAGTGGATACTGGAGCTCCCACTTCTCCTGAGGAGCAGACCACTCCCATTTTTCCAAGAATCAGTGCTGAGGTTCCTCATGCTCAGCCTGATGAGCTCACTAGCCCAACAGCTTTAAGCCTTCACTCTGAGTCTCAACACTCAAGTGAACAACCTTCAGGGGACAGCTACCATCCCCAGCCTTTGGATCTCAACCAACCAATTCCCAACCTCTCCTTCTATACTGATGAAGACTTAGGATTCAGTGAGTACCATGAGTCTCTCTTCCCATCCCCTACTCAAAGAGAGATGAGTACCTCTGACTCTCCTCAGTCTATCCTATATCAGTCACCTATTACTGAGGTGGACACTTCTGAACTTGTTCAGGATGTCCATATGGAAGAGTCTCTCACTTTTGAAAGTGATTACATCATTAAGACCTCCACCATGGCAACTCAGCTCCCTGGCATCTCAACTGAGGCTGCCAGTGAGCAGAGAAAAACCAGCAGCCAAGAAACTCAAGCTGGTGGTGAGCGAGAGGACTTTGGTCCAATCATCTCATCCCCCACTGATTCTTCTTATGAAGATGAGGGGAATTTGAGACTAAAGGTGCAGAAATTGTCAAAAACATGCACCTATTTAGTCTCTAAGGTTAGTCACTTGGAATCTCAGGTGACTACCTTACAAAACCAAGTCAATGATCAGCAACTTCAGATTTCATATCTGCAGGAAAAACTAGCTAATAGACCTTTAAGGACAACTCAATCAGGAACACAAGAACCTGTGAAAGTAATTGACTTATCCTCCAGCTCACCTATGCAAGTGGGTGCTGCTACTAAAAGGGGGAGAAAGTTGTTACAACCACAGAACCTGGGAGTTCTTCAAAGAGAATGGACATAGAGGACTCACCATCCTCACTTGCTGTTGTGCATTCTCAGCAACTTCCTCAAGTTCACATTAATGTGGACTCTATAGACTCAATCATCAGGAGTCTCTTTGAGGAAGGTATACCAAGGGCTGTCTCATCTCCACCATAAGGAACTGGCAACTACATCATAAGGTGGAGGTATGATGAGGATAGAAGAGCCCTTATACTTCACAAAGTTCAAGGCCAACAAGAAGTTTTTCAGTTCCAAAGCCTGAGCTTCTATGAAAGACTGGATTTAGTCAACATGCCACTTGTCAATCCAAGCAATTCAAGACAAGCTGACAGGCTGGCTCAAAGAATCCAAGAAAGGATCCTTGCAGAGTTCTCTCTAAGAAGGAGACATAGGCAATCAGGCAATGTCATCGGTCAACTGGATGTTGAGGTGGACCCTAAGATTAGTTTCATAGGGGAAACCTTGACTGAAGGCCTAGTGGCAGAACCTGAGACCCCTGTCTCATCATCAACAACTGCTGCAGAGGTCCAAACTCCATCTGAAACACCTGCTGGTGAAGGTGTTTCTCAGCCTCTCTCTGGCTAGAGCATGGAAGCTACACCAAGCAATGAAGGCCAAGCCTCAATCCACCCTGAGTCACAAAGGTCTGTTGGTGACAAAGGGAAAAGGAAAATAACTCCTGAGGAAATTGAGGAGGAAGAGAGAGAAAGGAAAAGGAGGCTAAGGGGAGAAAGTTCTTCTGGGTCATCTACCTTCATGCAAGTTGCAATCAGGGCTGCCCCCAGACCAAATACTCAAGATGATGAGTTAAGGGCAGTCAGGATTACCTATTTACAAACCAGGAACTATGATATTGATGAAATCATCTCCCTCCCCTTAGAAGAGTTAAATGAACTGGCTGACATGGAAGTGTCAAGAGAGATGAAGGAGAAAGAGGATGCAAGGTTACTTCTCCATTTCAAAGAGGAGAAGAGACAGAAAAGGCTTTACAAGCATGCTCCCACTCTCTCTCCAGTTCAAGAAAGTCCTGCACAGGAAGATGTGGCTCCACAAGAACCTCAGGTAGATAAAGAAGAAGATAGGATCAAGATGATCAACTACCTGAGTGCCACAGGCTTCTATCAGGCAAATGCACTTCTTCCCCTGTCCTATGACTTCATTGAGTTCGAGTACCTAAAGCAACTTGAGCTTGAGCTAGTCAAAGAAAGAAAAACAACCAAAAGGAAGCTAAGGGAAGAAGCTGCAAAGTCAAGAGCCATCATTCAAAAGAATGCAAAGAAGTCTGCTGACAGACAAAGAATGATGAGCTTCTTGAAGTTATATGGATTCTCCGGAAGGAGACTTGGCCCCATGTCTCTATCTACAATGGATGAGCATATAAGGGTGATCAAGCAGAAGATTAAAAGTGGAGAACTGATTGACTTGCACTCTCTTCCAAGTCAAGTCCCACCTGAAGTGGAGGTCAAGTTTGAACAACCTGAGACACCTCAACCAGAACCTCCAGCTAAGCCTCAGCAAACTTCATCTTCTGATCCAAGACAGGGTCAAACTCCCTCTCCTTCTGAACCTGTGAGGGAGGAACACCCAACTGAGAAAGACACTGATGATCAACATGGTGCTGCAGACCAGTCTTCTCAGTTAAAGACATCTAAGAGGAAGAAGAAAATGGCTTCTAAACCAATGACTAAGAAGAAGAAGCCAAAGTCATCTACCTCTACACCTCAGGCTGAATCAGATCAACCTGAGGAAGTGCATGATGAGGCAGCCCAATCAACTCCTATACAAGTGGCTCCTCTAACAACTGAGACACCCATCTTGTCCTGGACTTATTCTACCAATCCAGAAAGATGGCATGTTATCAGAGATCAAGGTGTTGAGAATGTCTACTCCTGGCAAGACATAATCAACTTACCTCTGCATGATCTCTTTGAGATGAGAAGATACTATGAGAATCTTGATGATCCTGACCATCTAATGAAGAAAGGAATGGTCTTGATTGTACTGAAGACTACCAACATCTGAAGATCTTCTAAGTGTTTTGGTAGCATCAGCCTAGGGGGAGTTTGTAAGGATTCCTTAAGTCTGATGCAACCCAAAACATCCAAAGTGTCTCAGCAACATGCACTAAGTACTGAAGGTGAAGAATGCTTCGGAAGTTTTACACAATGCATTAGAAAATACTCTAAGTGTAAAATCTTCCGAAGCCAAGACCAATATCTTCCGAAGTCAAACATGAAGTCTTCCGAAGCTTCAGAGACAAAGTCTTCCGAAGCTTCATCCTTTGAAGACAGATTTCTTCCGAAGACTTTTAGTACACATGCTTTATCTGATGTACTGTTCCATAAAGCACCTTTTCCACTGCAACTCTGCAAGTCACCAACTAACATGGTTTGGTGAAAAAGTCCATGCTTTTGGTAACTGTACATTGAGGTCTTGAGTCTGTATACTTTCTACTTTATGTACTTTATCCTTTTTGTAATAGATAAGGATGTGAGCTATGGCATGTCATAGTCACAAGTCAAAAGGCAATCTGCCTTTTGACTCTACAATTGATTTTGTTTGTGTGTTTAGTCAATTGTATCCAGCTGGCTTTCAAAGTATAGCCAGCTGTAGGATGTAGTATAAGTATCTCATGTTCTTGTATCTTTTATCTTATGCTTTGAAACACTTGTAATAGAACATAGAGAAAGCAATATACTGCATTCTTGAAAACCATACTCTCTTGTTCTGTCTCTTACTTTACTTGTGCTCTTTGTATCACTTTGGTTAACCCAGTTCACTGTTTGATTAAAGTTTAGTTAATCTCCTCTTTTTGTGTCATTGTGTTGTAATTGTGTTAAAGCCCTTAAACGGTCCTGCATTGAAGATCAGTCGCTCAAAGACTGAGTATTCGTATTGCAACTTTAGTGGAGCTGGAGATGATGACGAGTTAGAGATCACCATTGAAGGACAAGTGTTGTTGCAAAGAACTAAATTCAAGTATCTAGGTCCATAAATGTTGACATTGCACATCGTATCCAGGCAATTAGTGTAGGTGGAGGGTAGCCTTAGGGAATCAGGGGGTTTTATGTGACAAGAACTTCCCAACCATGTTAACAAAGAAATTCTATAAAGTTGTAGTTTGTCTAGCTATGCTATATGGACAGAGTGTTGGGCAATCCAGAAGAACCAATCGTGCAAGATGAAAGCATGAGATATGAAAATGATGAGGTGGATGTGTGGAACAACAAGGTTAAATCGAATAAGTAATGAGGTTTATATAGACGTAAATTAGGTGTAGCTAGTGTAGCAGATAAGATTAGGGATAGGAGATTAAGAAATAGACAGCGATGAAGGTGTGTAATGGTGGTGTGATAATGTGATGAGTGGACATATGGGTTGCGGTCGTGCGACAGTGAGAATGGTGGTGGTGGTGTCGAGCCGACAAGTGAGAAAACGGTGGTTTGGGGAAGAAGGCCGCTAGTGGTTTAGGGTTTTGATTTTGAGTTCAATAGAGAGAAAAAGGTCTTGGGCTGGTGTTCGGTGGCTTTCCGGCGATGGTGGTGGTGAACGATGACGGTGGTTGTGACCGTGAAGGTGGTGAGATACTGGAATTTGAAGAAAGAAAAGTAGTGTGTATGTGTGTGAGAGAGGGAAAGAGAAAAGTAACGTGTATGTGTGTGAGAGAGGGAAAGAGAAAAGAAAGAGAGATATATGGGTGAAGGGATGAGGATAGGATATTTAATCCAGGAGCATATATGTCTTTTTGCGTTATTTAACGAAACAAACACTAACATTATTAGTGGTGTGTGTGGGTCGGATTAAAACAAACCTTCAAACTATTAGTTTGTCAATGTAATAAATGAACTATTGGATTGAACTTGTAATTTTCGTCAAACCTCAGGGACGAAAATAATAATTTACTCATCCATTTAATAGTGAAGTAGGTGATAACTATATTTGTTTTTTTAAATAGTAAGGTTCTTATTCGTCTTGACACCAGCTATTTATTAAATTTGTACATTTTTTTGTTTAATTATAGAAAGATTATCTTGACTAAATCAAATCATTCCTCTAACATCAAAAATTCCTTTTGATTTATCTACTCGTCTTCAAATCAACCATGAACCAGTTGCAGGAATTGTCGATCACCGGAGCTTTTTTTTCATTCATGTTGTTTTTGTTTCTTTTAAATTTTAGTATACCCACTCTAACAATGTCATTTTAAGGGTCAAACTATAAAAGTTGACTACCATGATGCCAAAGTTTCATAGGGGTCGGTATTAAATTTCTTGGAGGTCGATCGGGATGCAAACATATATATACTAAAAGAAACAAAAATTTCATGTGGAGCGGGTGACCCCCATAAGACCTATGTAGGTCCGCCCCTAACTGTATTTGGTGCACGACTTCTTCATCGACACATTAGTGATTTTAGAAAATATGAATGGACATGTCAAATATGTAATCCAAGTGTGAAATAGAGTAGTGTAGAAAGAGGGACGATACAACACACATGAGAAAGCAGATGATAAACTTTTGATACACTCAGAGAGTGTAAACACCTATTTCTCACGTATCATATTTCAAACATAGAAGAATGAATTATGAATTGTGAAAGTGATGCAAGTAAGGAGAGGAACCCTTTACACAAAGGTTGATGAAGAAGATGATACGTATTTTCAATGATTCAACAATTGTTAGTTTTTAAAATTGAAAGAAAAAAACCTAAAGGGTAATATGTCAATGCTCAACAAAGTAGAAACGGCTAGAAAAGAAGTTTAAAATGAATATCAACTTGAATGACATGATGACTGATGAGGTATTAGGTATAGGGTTTTAGATCTTAATGGTCTAGAGATCTCTCTCCCAGATAATCATTGCAGTCAGTTGCAATGAAAATTTAACAAAGATTATATTACCCTCAAACATATAAAATTCCATATGATAATTATAACATTTGGTGTTTTATAAGATATAGCGTTCCAATCCAAAACATTTGAAATTAATAGTAGATAATAATGAAAACTAGATGATGATATAAATAAAATAATCAATTATAACAATTGGTTGTCGTGCCCTCATGAGCTGAATGTATCTTTAACGTGAAATTTTAACCGAAAAAACCAAAACTTGCAATTGAAATCTGATGCGAAGTTAGCACATAGCAAACTCAAAGTCAAGCGTCATGTCTCATATACAATTGGAGATCAAACTCTTAATTTTTGGTGCGCTAGTGAAAAACTAGATTAGCTACTATATAGGTGACAAGATTTTCACACCACAAGCTGGGTTGACTAGGTAGTATAATCCAACACATTCTCGTTTTTCTAATTGCCCCGATTAAGCCACCACCATATCTCGTTTTCCCAATTCTCCCTATAGACTATGCACATTTTGTTAATTTATGAATGTTGGAAGTTGGATGCACAATAGCCACATGAACAGTGGAGGCATTTGTAAAAAGTGTAAAAAGCTCAAAGAACGTAATCTTTTTTTACTCTAGTAATGATTTGTGAATATTGAATGCACATACCATTTGATTTTATAATATATTTTTTTAGGCTATGGTTGTAATATAGTTGATTTCATGATTTTTAAAATTTGTTTTTATTTTGATATAAAGTTGTAATTTCTACATACACCCCGCACATATACCCATAACCCAATGGGTATGCCCGACACCTAACTTGTAATTACCCGATATATACCAAACAGGTTTTGGGCTAAGTATGAGACAGTTTTCTAGTAAGTGCGGGGTTGGAATTTACCCGTATCCATCACATTGACATCGCTACTGCAAGCATCAGGTTTGGATATTGTAACAAAAATAAGAAACTTAACCAGACAAGATTAATTTTTCAAGTACTCATGTATAGGAATATCTTTATAGACAATTATTCCATGCTAATATAGGAATTATGTATGTTCATAGATGTGGCAAATGATGATGCATATGTACCAATTCTTGACTATACCGCTGATAAGGATAATGCTTATGATTTGTGAAGACTATATGTCTATATATTAACCAAACATTGAAAATGTATAATTGGTTAATAGAAGGTTCAAAGTTCTTGCATTAAACTCAAACCATGAAAACCAATTGAGATTATAAAACCTCAAATTTCGTAGCAAGGAAAAGAAAATCATAACCACTTGAGGCCATTATCGATCATCTTCACGACAAGAGAATTAGTTCTGTAGCAACGACAATGCCTTTGAGACATTGTGAGTTATTCGATCATGTATGGGCTCCTACACACACAAACACACAAGCATAACTTAGGCTATCAATTAAATAGCATAAAAGAATATTGGACAAGTATCATTGGCAACCTGACCCAACCTTGCCCCAACCTATACCAAACCCCTTTGACCCGTTACCGACTCACTTCTTTGCTACATTCACAATATACTAATGCTACAAGGAGATGTAAAAGTTTTACCTTAGTCTCAGGTATCTGAAACCTTGATCTTGTTATCGTCTCAAGCAAGAAAATGTATCTGCAACTCAAAAGGAACATAGCTGCTCATTAGAGAGTGAAGGTAAAATAATATGAAATGTAGTGAACTCAGGGTGGTGACTGGAGTCATTTCTTTGGACCACACTAATCTTTCACTATAAGCAAATCACATTCTTGCAAATATGAGTAAAAGAAGAAAATAATAAAAATATAAAAAAAACTACACGTTAGGCGAAGATGGTGTTTTTTTCTTGCATTTATGTTCCGACTACGTTGATCTTCTTTTTACATTTTCACCATAATGATGGCTAAACTGAGACTAAAAGACAAGTTTGATAACGAATTATAATGGTAGTAAAGGCGTACCGCCAAGCCAGTTCAGTAACAAGGTCTTCTGGAGCATCAGGGAGAACCTATATTGTAAATCAAAGAAGCAACATTTAAGCAAAAACATCAGCACAAAATGCTGTTTAGAGTATGGTAAGACTTACCTTGTCCTTGTAGGGATTGCAGTGATTTTTGAACCACAACCTCAAAAACTCCTAACAAGATTTCAAAAGTAAAATGATAAATAATTGATCAATAGCAAAATTAGGGTTGTGACTAACTGAAATGGATCTAAAAAATCATAAATACTTGGGACCCAAAAAGAAGCAAACACTAACCCGGTATGGTTTGGGTTAGAAACAGTTCAGTCCAAAACCATACATTGAAGCGAATACATACTTAGGTTTGTACCAGTTTTGAACTATACCGAACTGAACAGAGAACTGTTTCAACAAATCTTGAACCAAACACAACTGCCTTGTCGGTCTAAACCAAGTTTTGTCAGCCTCAATAAAACACCACACTCCAACCATTTTTAAGTCAACATTTAAACTACAGTATTATGGGACAAACTGAAAAAGAGTAGATAGATCTCTTTTGAGAACAAGCAAACTTGATTATCATAAACAAGTATCCAAAAAAAAGATTTGGACCTTATCGACATTTTCTGGTTCAAGACCATTCTGAAAACGGGATTCATATGAATGGGCTAACCAGTATCTGCTTGAGTCAGGTGTATGGACCTGCATAACCGGTCATGGTTTATGTTATCAATATGAACTAGCTGTAAATTATGTGATTTATTTAACATACAACAGGTGTGCGCATGTGTTTGTGTGAGAGAGAGAAAGAGATAAACTTCGTCAATCAGCAGCACCGAACCATCAGGGCCTTTTCCAAATTCATATTTTGTATCGACTAATATCACACCATTTTCCAAAGCCACACGCTGTAAATTAAAAAAAATATCACAAAAAGAGCCATTAAGAAGAAAATATTAAGAGAAAAAAAAATTCTGTTGTACAGATGATTAACTGTAACTAACATAAAACCTACAAGTTCTTTTTCGAATACTAAAAAATAACACATTTCTTGAGCAAAGTTTTACCAAGTAACTCTTAGTCCAACAAAACATTAATTCGGCTCCCCACACTGACGATGTACACCTTCAGCTGAAATGTTTCTGATGGTTTGGCCGGTTTAGGCCTAAAACATTGGTGAAACAAGTAACTTGGTTTGATATTTTCCAAACCAAACACGCCAAGTAATTGGTCCAAAATAACTCCAAATCAATCTCACAAAAACGGGTACTCTTTGGCCAGTTTGACAGATTAGGCTGAATTTTGTTTGTTTTTGACATACAAAAACATATAATAACTATGATCAAGAATAAAATTAAATTTATAATGTTAAAACCAATCTTACAAACAATTTTTAGAACAAAATTGGCGGTTCATTCTATAAATTGCCCGTTTTGTGATATGAAGGTCGAAACAGAAGCCCATCTCCTAGTTAAATGCCATTTTGCAAAATAGATGTGGAACTTAATTGCAAAATGGTGGACCTTAACCTTGACACTTCCTTTCCGGCACCATGAATTCCATAGAACAGGCATCAGATTGAGGTTAGTTCCATAAAGAAAAGGCAAGAGGTAACATTTCAGGAGATGACATTCGAGCGTTCTCTTTTTGGTGGATTACTAATAGAAGTAAGAAATTTTGAACCCAATTGGACTGAGCAGATTTGTAAATTGTAACCCAAGCGTGGCTTGGTCCATAACATTGTAACCGTCTTTATGCCTCTAGCTACTTGCTGCTAGAGTGCCTTTTTATAAAATATTTCTTCCGTTTTAAAAACAAAACAAAAGCATAATGAAAGACTGAAAAACATGTTTATGAAGGAAAGAAATTAAAAAAGATATATTGATTATGATCACACTTTTTAACACCAAAGTGTAAAGTATGAATGATGCACAAATGGATTATGATGGGACGGAAACTTGTTTCTTTATAGATGGAAACAAAATGTATAAAAAACAACAGAAGTGCAGATCTCTTCTAACACAGATGACAGACCTACGATAAAACATAAATCCACACAATAGTTTGATCTAAATAAAATAGGTTTGACTGCGACAAAGAAAATCCGAAATACGGTGTTTGAAAAACAACAGGGCCACCAATTTATAAAAGTGCAGATCTCTTCTAACACAGATGACAGACCTATGATAAAACATAAATCCACACAATAGTTTGATTTAAATAAAATAAGGTTTGACTACCACAAAGAAAATACAAAATACGGTGTTTGAAACACAACCGGGCCACCCAATTTATAAAAGTGCTTCAGTTTAGCCGATTTTTCTCTTTCGGCCAAAGCATGCACATCCCTACCCTTCACGACTCTGTCCAATAGAAGTTGCAATACCATAGCAACACTTCCTTCATTGGAAGTTTGTCAAGTGATAATTACGTGTTTGTCATCATCGCCATTAAATATAATTGATGGGAGTCGACTTTAGTCTGAAAAATTCCCTTATCTTTGGTTTAAGGGTTGTTTTAGACTTTAGATATTCAGTAAATAGCAAAACACCTTCCATTAAATATCATGCTCTCAAATTTCATCAGATAAGCCTTTTGTCAAAATTATGTCACTCAATCCCCCATGTGACTCAACTGCTATGGGTTCGAGACAGTGTTGCAAAAATCGGCCTAGGCGGCCGACTAATTGCCGATTAGTCGCTAGTCGGCCGACCACCTAGGAGTTTTACCTAATCGGCCGATTAATCGCTAGGCGGTAAAAAGTGGTCAAATTCGGCACTAGGGGGACCTACGCGGTCAAATTCGGCCGAAAACCGAAAATTCCGGCGAGTTTCCCAGCGAGTCTTGAAATTCCGGCGAAAATTTTGTAAATTCCGGCCAGATTTGTTTATATGTATATAAAACTAAACATTTTTATAAAAATTACATATAAAAATGTGTATATATATGTAAAATTGAAAATTATATATAAAAATTCCAAAACGATTAATCCCGACTTACCCCATCACCCGACTAGCGCCTAGCAATTTTTACAACATTGGTTCGAGTCACAAAAACAATATCTTTTGACAATGCATTTCGTATTTTTACACATTTGAAACTAAATATATATATAAAATGTGGACTAACAAAAAAATTAAGATCAATTATGATACGAACCCAATTCATATTCGGACCCACCTTTACCCAAGACCAAATTAACCTAAATTCAAAAATTCAGGAAGTGGGAGGAACTGTTCCCGCTCTTTCTTAGTTTAAATAGTTTAGTTTTCATGTTGTTTTGGCTGTCTTGAATATTATTAATCAGTTTGTGTTTAGAATTTGGAGATTTGCCCTCTCGAATGTGGCTGTTCTTGTAATTTGTTTCAGTGAATCAAAGCTTTCGATTTCCGGTTCTTATCAATGGTTCCATTGCCGGGAAATCGAATGACACCTGCAACCCAGATTTTGGTAGATCATTTATCAACCATTGCAGCAAAATTAGATGCTATTCTTGCATCTTTGAGGGAAGATGTTGAAGAAATCAAAGCTCAGGTGAACACCGGTGGTTGGAACAATGAAGAATCAGACCGCCGGGTTTTGCAGAATATGATGGAAGGGGAACCGCAGGGGTTTGAGCGTGACCCTCTTCAGCCTCTTGGATCCGACATTGGTGGTGGCATCAATGATCGAAAAGACGTAACCGGTGAGGAAAATGAGGGCGTTGACGAATTAAACAAAATTGATGGCATAGGAATTGAAGCGTGGGGGCCGATGAAGAAATTAACGGAAAATGTTAGTCTTGATCGAAAGAATAGAGGAGAATTTGATGTTCTTGTTGAGAGAATTGACAAAAATATTGGCATCAAAATTGAATCTTGTGGAGCGGTGAAGAAATTGCTGGCAAACGACAACCGTGATCGGAAGACTAGAGGAGAATTTGATGGTCCTGTTGAGGGAATTGAAAAAAATAATGGTATCGAAACTGAAGCTTGTGGTGCGGTGAATAAATTACAGGCGAACGGCAGCCGTGATCGAAAGAGGATAGGAGAAATTCGTGCCATCATTGCGAGGCTGGTATGGCTGTCAAGAATCATGCTTGTATTTTTTATCATTGTGTGGGACCCAGGAAAGGAAAATTACAGGTTATTTGGGTCATTTGATGGTCCCTATACATGCAGTCATGTGCTCAATTGGAACAAATTTTGCAACCCACAAGTCTCTTCAAACAGATGCAACATTCGATTCTAAGTGTTATGTTCAACTCTACGTGTTTTAAACAATGGAATCAATGAAGATTTGAAAGCCACTTGGGACAATTATGACTTATTCGAGAACCAATTTCCTTATCTTCGACTTGAGGTCAAGTCGTTTCTCCAGGCGGGTAGTATTGATACGAACCCAATTCATATTCGGACCCACCTTTACCCAAGACCAAATTAACCTAAATTCAGAAAATTCAGGAAGTGGGAGGAACTGTTCCCGCTCTTTCTTAGTTTAAATAGTTTAGTTTTCATGTTGTTTTGGCTGTCTTGAATATTATTAATCAGTTTGTGTTTAGAATTTGGAGATTTGCCCTCTCGAATGTGGCTGTTCTTGTAATTTGTTTCAGTGAATCAAAGCTTTCGATTTCCGGTTCTTATCAAATTACCTGGCCATACTCAAATAAACTCAATGCTTTGCTACTTGCTTCATCATAATCAGCTTGACTCATCAACCCTTGTTGGACAATCTGCAAAATAGGTATGGAGTAACATGAAATCACTACTCAATTTCATTATTATCACTGCAAGCTTTGGTGTCATTTTTTTACTACAGAAAGACGTATAGACAGCTGACTAATAATCAAGCGACTTAATAAACCATGTGTAGGGTCAAATGTTACAAATTTTATAGAACAAATGGAAAGTATGTGTGTATACAGTTACGAGCCACTTTAATTTTACAAACTCTACAGCAAGAGCATAGCAGGTTATATTCACTCATTCTAATTTGTATCCTTCTTCACAAAAAACCAATACTGATTTTCAAAAGGCCACATGCTTCATACTTCAAATCACCATTAAATACAGTGCTGTTGTACAAAAAGGGAAGCATATAATAAATAATTATATACAAACCTCATCTGGAGTGATAGGAACATCATGATCTGCAGCTTTAGTGGTTGGTGTGATTATATTTACAGGTAGCTTTTCATTTTTCACCATACCTGTTGTGTAATATAGAAAAGATTATTCGTAGAGTCCAAAATTAGGATGTATAAATCCTGCGTAAATGCTTTGACTACAAACCTTCAGGAAGAACATTGCCACAGTAATTTCGCACACCATTTTTGTATACAGTCCATAATGATGTATCAGTACTTCCAGTCACGTATCCTCTGACTGAAAAAGGTTAAACAAAATAGGTATTATTCAAGACTCAACTGATTAGCACACAAAAATAAGCAGGTGTAGATTAGCATCTGTCTCATATTTTATAACAATGATAAGATAACTTTGGTATATCTTAAAAACCCAGATACTGAAAACCTACTAGTTTTGAAAGTGACAGTGAAGGAATACAGAGAATGAGCGAATAGTACACAATTAGAAAAAACAAGATTACCTTGTCTCTTATTATATATTACATTTTAATAGCCAAATGTCTCTTAAAGTAAGTGACAGTTAGAGATTTCGCTTCCAATCTACATAGGGTCTATCAGGAACGACTTGAAATTCCAAGTTTGCTAACAATTAGATGAGCAGACTAAAAAACACAACATGAATGGGTCGAATTGGGTTAGTCCGAACACGTTTTCTCCATGTTCTTATAAACTTCTAAAAATAATTAGTGCCAAATATGTTACAATAACTAGACAGTTATGATAATAATCTAATTTTCTAAATACAGAGATTTAGGAGGTTGCATGCAACAAATATACAGTTGGACGACTTTTGAACATTTTGATCCCTTTTCTTTTTAGCTAACCTTCTTCTACCCATCTGACCCATTAAGATACAATATAACATACATTTACCCATCTACAGTATGGGTCAAAACTGCCACGTCTAATACTAACCTGGAAATTATACTTTTGAAAGTCAGCTTAACTAATATTTAGTGTTTATCCAATGTAATTTTCCTATCAATTCTGGCACATGTATATGAGGTTATACACTTGCGTTAATGAATCATCAGAAATTTCTATACTTCAATTATTAGTTGCTTATATTACTAATAATTTTCCTATCAATTCTGGCACATGTATATGAGGTTATACACTTGCGTTAATGAATCATCAGAAATTTCTATACTGCAATTATTAGTTGCTTATATTACTAACTGCAAAAAAACAAGATGAAATGTCACATGCGAGTAGGGTAACTGATTGAGATCGACAGGATTTAAATAGGTCATCATTACATGTTGCAGGCAGCTTGAGTTGACCCACCAACATTTTTCCTTGGATTTAAAATTTTAAATATGATTAATGTAACAAATATGATTATAAGAACACGAATATTAAAAACATTTGAACAATTGTTTATGTGACTTTCAACTGGTTATTATCACCTTTTTCAAAAAAAAAAAAGAATACACTGATATTGCCACACATGCAACAGAATGTGAAGTTGTAAACATAAAAACCTACATGTTAATGAGGCAGCACTTACCAACAAACTCTACAGGGAAAACAGAACACTTCTTTGCAATGGTAACATTTCGATCGGGGACTGCTATTATCGCATTGGGAGCAATGTGCTGGGTTTGGTTGAACCACCATAAACTTGTATCATTAAGAACCTGTATTATATTAACAATTTACTAATCTTCAGGCAGCAAAAAACCCCCCAACTAATCAAGCCACATATCCCTGTTGTCAAAAGCAGCTATAGCGTACAACCATCTCACGCTATCTATGAATTGCGACTACTTAGCGACCTGCAGCGAATTTTAGTTTTTTTAATTTTCTTTTTTGGTAACTATGAGATTTAGATGATTACTAATAGGGTGTTTTAGCTATTTTGGTAGTGTTTGCTATAACTTTCTGCTACATTATTGCTAGCGGACACTTTTACCACTATTTGCTACGTAGCATATAGGTGGGTTAGTCGCTATCTACCGCTATTTTCTATCGACAACTACACCGATATCCAAATTCAAATTGTGGCCAAAAAGTAAAGAATTACCTGGCCCTTAAACGGAATTGAAGCAAGAACTCTATCAAAAGCACTCTGACGATCCGTCGTCACTAGTACAAGATAATCTCCTCCATCATATATATCTCTCACCTACAAATTATCATATCAACAGTTTCAGATAACCCAACAACAAACTAAACTCATGAATACAATAAAAAAAATCAACCAATTTCACCGTTTTATAACTTTTTAACATACTTCCAACCTATCCAAACCAATTGCATACATTGATTCTTCGTATAAACACAAACAGGTTTCACTTTACCTTGCCTCTTGTTTTAGATTTGAGAGCAGGAATAGTGAGATGAAGATTCGTCTCCGAGAGGCAATTGGAGAGTGAGTTTTTGGCAGCAATAATAACTTCCTCTCTACGGTCACTGCTTGTTAAGGCATTCAAATTGAGTTCATGTTCTTGCTGTTTAGTTGCCATTATAATGGAGATCTTCGGCGATCTCTGTGAAATTTGTGGGGTTTTGAAATGGATTCTTGATGATGATGAAAAGGGGAGATTGTTTTGGATTGAATTTGATGATGATGATGAGATGGTGCCTAGGGTTTTGGTAGGTTTAAGGCTGGGATAGACGCCATTCTTCGTCGGAATCTCGTCTCGATTAGTTTGTGATTTGTGATTTGTACGCTATCGGAAGGTATTTAAGAAATTAAGAATGAGTGGGTACCACAATAAGATAAAAAAAGATTTTGCACTAATAGAGTTTTTCTTTAAAGGTAGTGAAAGAATAGCAAGTAGTAAGAAATTTATATTTCAAGTTCATGTAAAAATAAAAAACAGAAGGAAATGCAAGTCAGAGCTTAAAATCAATACTTATAAATCAAAAAGAAATAAAGAGAAGAAAAAGGGTTAGGAAGGAAAAAAAATTATTAGAACTCGATTCTGACATCTGATATGATGAAACAGGACAAAAAGTTTCAAGATGAGGCATTGAAGGAAGATCAATTTAACTCTGAAAAAATAAGAGATCTGGTCGTAGAGTTGGGTGAAAACACACTCGGTGTTAGAACTCGATTCGGACGAATGTGGATTTCTCGTTTTGGGGATCTACGAGTGAAGATTATAGATGAGCTCATAAAACTCAATACTTTATTCATCTCGGTGCTACGAAGATGTATCAAGACATGAAAAAATATTATTGGTAGTCGGGTATGAAACGCGATGTAGCAGAATATGTGAGTAAATGTCTTACTTACTTACAAGTGAAGGTCGAGCATCAGAAGCCGTACGGGAAGATCCAACCTTTAGATATACCGGAGTGGAAGTGGGAGCACATCACCATGGACTTTATTACGAAGCTATCGCGTATCGCGCGAGGATATAATACTATATGGGTGATAGTTGATCGTTTGACGAAGAGTGCTCACTTCCTACCGATCCGCGAGACATATTCATCCGAGAGGTTGGTGGATCTGTTCATCAAGAAGATTGTAACTCATCATAGTGTGTTGTTGTCTATTGTGTCTAATCGTGACACTCGGTTTACATCTAAATTTTGGAAGAAATTCCACGATGCGATGTGGACGAGGTTACATATTAGCACGGCTTGTCATCCTCAGACAGATGGTCAGTCAGAAAGGACGATTCAGACGCTGGAAGATATGCTTTAGGCATGCGTCATTGATTTTGGAGGAAGTTGGGATGACCACTTACCATTAGCTGACTTCTCATATAACAACAATTATCATGCCAGCATTGGTATGCCCCCTTATGAGATGTTATACGGTAGGAGATGCAGAACACCCATTGATGTGTGAAAATATATATATAATATATATATATATATATATATATATATAATTGTCATAAAAGCGTTTTTCACAAATTAGTTTTAAAAATTAGAAATTCCCAACTAAACTTCACACAAACGGCAAGTGTACCGGTCGTGATATAGTAAATCTAAACCTAACAAGCAACAGGTAGGAGGTTTTAAGCATTATTAAGGTAGCACATTGAAAAAATACTATCAAATCACAACCAATACTCCTAAGATTATCTCTAATCAAAGTATAAAATTAAAAACACAAAGTAATTAATTTTAACGTGCAACTTAATCTATATGTCACGCAATCAATCAAAATCAAACATACACGAGCATGGCAATAACTTTAAAGTATAAGACAATACACATGTTCATATTTAATTGAGACAATAGTCAAATTCTAAGATTAATAAACGAATATACGAAGTCAAAACTAAATATTTAATCAAAACATGAATAGTTTTCAACCCAACCTAGGTAGTACTAAAAACTTAGCCACTCATAATGTTTAAAAATAGCTAGAACAATAATAAAGTTGAAAGAATAACATGAATGAGAGAAACAATAAAATCGAGAGAAATATTTGATAACGAAACGAAACCGAATAATCTTTAGTGTTTGTATGCTTCAATCCTCCTCCCCGATCTTGCTCTCCACTTTAGTTTTGCTCTCTAATTGATCTCTAAACTCTCAAAGCTTTCTTTTTTTTTTCTCTTGAATTCTCCGTTCATGCCCCCTTCTCTGCCGTCGCTTTGTGTGTATTAACCTTGCAAAGTTACACCGCCTCGGCCCTCAAACTTCATAATGGGCTTTTTTTAATTATTGTCTACAATTCACATATATATTTAGCATTCACTATCATTTGTTGGAATCTCATTGTGGGTTTTTCAAGTGAGGCTGAACAAGCAAATAATTAATATGATAATGGCCTGCAAGCATTTGAAATTCACGTTAGTTTCTTAATGATAACCATTCAGATAATAGAACTTTTAAACTATAATTTTGAATCAAAATCCACTTAAATAAAATTAATGATTTACGTTTTAGTATTTAATTAACATTAGTTTAGTATTTAACATTAATGATTTACGTTTACATCATTTTAGTATTTAATTAAGTTTTGTATTTATACTCATAGATAGTTTTTAGTTAAATAATATTAATTATTAGTTTCATGTTTAATAAAATTCATCAATTTTCTAGAAGTTTTTTTTAACTCTTAAAACTCAAATATGAATCAATTAAGCTTAATATTCAACAAAAACTATTCACAAACTAATCAAAAGTGAGGGAATATTTATGTGGAATATGTATAATTGAAGGTATATCAAATATCCCCACACTTAAACATTGTTTGTCCCTAAGCAAAACTTATCATACGATATGTCTAACATGAGCAATTTTAAATTCATAATTGTAAAACCAAATTAGCACAACCCATTTTCCTAAAAACACAATTGACTATCTAGTCACAATCAATAGGATTACAACTTAACAAGCAACCATGATACTGATTTTGAAAAATAGACGTACTAACTAAACTTAGTTGATTTAAAGACCCTAAACACACAATAATCCACAACTTCTCACAATGTTCTCTCCTCTCGGTTTGTTTAGTGGACTAGTATAAAATGTACTAGTTTATATCTGTGGTGCTCTCGATATCAACGTGACACGACATTGTTATAAGCTTGTAGAGGTATCACATCTACACCAACTAACAATTGAACTTTGCACAAATCAAGTAGGTCTTAACATGGTTGTAACGTGGCTAGGGTGAAAGGTAGGAATGAACAAGGGAAAAACAAGGCTAAGGTGTTTAGAGAAATCCGACTTCGCTAGCCTAAACACGAACATAACACGCAAATGATAAATAAAACAAAAGACCAAACTTGAATCCTTTAACAAACTAACTACTAATAGACATATTTTTTCACTTTTTTTTTCTTTTTTTTTCTCTTCTTTTTTTTCATTTTTTTTTCACTTTTTTTTTCTTTTAACTAATCGAACATAACAATTGAATCACACTATTTTAAACACTAACCTAGCCGGATCTTCTAAAACACTCAGGTTAACACAAAAATGCTTACATAGATAAAGGCTAGGCAAACATGAGTAAAAACAAAAGAAATGGTAAATAAATGTCTCAAAGTGGCTAACTAGTGGATAATTTCTGGGTAGGGTAGTCACAGGCTAAATCCTAGGTGCCTCTATCACTTTTGTGCAAGTTCAAAGTCCATGGTCTCGACGCGTATAACCTAGACAAGTTCTAAAATGCACGTAGTCGTGTGATATAAACGCTCAAAAAAAATTGCATGTGAAATGCAAATAATCAAGAATTAAGGCTCAATCTCACATGAAAACGGAGGTAAAAAGGGTATAAGTTGTGGACAATTGCATGTTTATTATCTCTTCATTTACCTCACTTAAATTAGACGTCTATACATTTATTTTGAAAACCGCTTGTTAAGTTAACTAAATCATGTGACTTGAAAAGTTAATCATGCTCTGGGTATAACTAGTTAGCGCTAATCGGCATCACATCATGATTGGTGCAAGTCGTGTTTATGTGTGTGGATGAGCATACTTAGTGTTTTTTTTCTTTTTGAATTTTTTTTTGAAAATTTTACAATATTATCAAACCAAAATACAAAATGTTTCAGTTTTGCCATCAAACCAAAATACAGAATGTTTCAGTTTTGCCAACTAACCCCATCCCCACACTTAAATTGAACATTGTCCCTAATGTTCGAGCAAATAGATATAAGCAATTAAGATAATAAAAGTGCAAGAAATGGGAAAACTGAAACTCCCTTGATATGTAGTGTGTAATGACAGAAGGTCCACTGAAGATATACGTGTCATCCTCACACTTTAACTTATCTAGGGACCTTAAGCAAATGATCATTCAGCTCCGAGCAATAACCTGAAATCAAAGACAAACACAGAAGCATCTAGTACGAAGAATTAAAAATAAAATTAAAAATAAAATGTAAAAAGAATAAAACAAACCCTCGGGTTGCATCCCGGAAGCGCTTGGTTATTTACGAGTCGTCAGCCAGACTCGAACCTCTCAATCAGGTTGCATCCACCTCTTCCTCGTTCTCAATCACCGGACCACTAATGTAATGCTTCAAACGATGGTCGTTTACCTTAAACTTCTCTCCGTCCTTTTCCTCGATTTCAATTGTTCCGTATAGAAATACCTCGCGCACAATGTATGGTCCCGACCATCGGGATTTTAATTTTCCGGAAACAATTTCAATCGTGAATTGTACAACAACACCTGATCCCCACACTTGAATTCTTTATTACCTTTTAGGTGGCAATCGTGTAATTCTTTCGTACGTTCCTTGTATCGACTCGAATGTGCGTACGCATACTCGTGCAACTGGTGAAATCGATTCGCTCCAGTTGCGGACATATCTAAATTCACCATCCTTAATGCCAATATGCACGATGCTCCAACTCCACCGGTAGATGACACACTTTCCCATAAATCATTCGAAACGGTGTAGAATCGGTCGGTGTCTTATATGTCGTGCGGAAAGCCCAGAGTGTGTCATCTAACTTGTCAGACCAATCCTTTCAATTTGATCCAATTGTTTTCTCCAAAATCCGCTTAATACCCCGATTACTTACCTCAACTTGCCCACTAGTCTGTGGATGATAAGTCGTTGCTAGCCGATGGGTGACCCCGTAGCGTTGCAAGGCTTTCTCCATCTGCGCATTGCAGAAGTGGGTCCCTCGATCACTATTAGGGCTTTGGGGGTACCAAAGCGGGAAAACAACTTTTTAATGAATCTCACTACAACCCTAGCATCATTCGTGGGCAAGGCTTGAGCGTCCACCCACTTAGAAACATAGTCGACGACTACTAGGATGTACTTGTTCCCGTGAGATGGCGGGAACGGGCCCATGAAATCGATGCCCCACAAATCAAAAATCTCACATGCCTGAATAGCAGTCTGTGGCATCTCATTCCGGGATGAGATATTTCCTACTCTCTGACACGCGTCACAACTCCTCACAAACTCATGTGCGTCCTTAAAGATCGTCAGCCAATAAAACCCAGTGTCGAATACCTTTTTCGCTGTCAAACTCGCTCCATAGTGGCCACCTGTTGGTCCCGAGTGGCAATGCCTCAAAATCGTCCTTGCCTCATCACCATGTACACACCTGCGTACGATCTGGTCTGCGCCAATGCGGAAGAGGTAGGGGTCGTCCCAAATATAATGCTTAACATCTGCAAAGAATTTCTTCTTTTTGCTGATGTGTCATGCCTCTCATCAGAACCCTTGTCGCTAAGTAATTAGCCAAATCTGCAAACCATGGAAAACCCTCATCATGTGCTTTCACAAACATCAATGTTTCATGAGGAAAGTTATCATCAATCATGTCCTCTCTAATCTTCTCACGCCCGGAGTCCTCTAAACGTGACAAATGGTCTGCTGCTACATTCTCTGCTCCTTTCTTATCCCTAATCTCAATGTCAAACTCTTGAAGCAGCAAAATCCATCGTATCAATCGCGGCTTGGCGTTCTGCTTATTAAACAAATATTTGAGTGCAGCATGATCCGTGTAAACAATAGTCTTAGAAAGGACGAGGTAAGATCTAAACTTATCGAATGCAAAGACTATTGCTAACAACTCCTTCTCTGTCGTGGTGTAATGCTCCTGCGCATCAGTGAGTGTCTTACTCGCGTAATAAATCAGGCGGAAGTGTTTGTCCTTACGCTGACCTAAGACCGCTCCTATCGCATAGTCACTCGCGTCGCACATTAACTCAAAAGGTAAACTCCAATCTGGGGCGACCATAATTGGAGCATTCACCAACTTCTCCTTTAGACACTCAAAAGCACTCTTACACTCTTCAAAAAACACAAATGACACATCTTTCTCTAGGAGTTGCATAATCGGCCTCGCAATCTTAGAGAAATCTCTAATAAAACATCGATAAAAACCAGCATGGCCTAAGAAACTCCTAATAGATTTCACTGATGTAGTAGCGGAAGCTTGCTGATAGTCTCAATCTTCGCCTTATCAACCTCAAGCCCCGCGTGTGAAATCTTGTGCCCTAAAACAATGCCCTCCTTCACCATGAAGTGGCATTTCTCCCAGTTTAGCATAAGGTTGGTCTCCTCACATCGAGCCAACATCCTCTCCAATCGCTCCAAACATGAATCGAACGAACTCCCGAATACAAAAAAGTCATCCATGAACACCTCCATGGAGTCCTCGATCATGTCCTGGAATATAGCTACCATACACCGCTGAAAAGTAGCTGGAGCATTACATAACCCAAACGGCATGCGGTGATACGCAAAGGTGCCATACGAGCATGTAAAGGTCGTCTTTTCCTGATCCGCTAGAGCGATAGGGATCTGGACATAACCTAAAAAGCCATCAAGGAAGTAAAATTGTTGCCCTGACAAACGCTCTAACATCTGATCGATAAAGGGAAGCGGAAAATGGTCCTTCCTCGTGGCATCATTCAGTTTGCGATAGTCAATGCAGACTCGCCACCCGGTGACTGTCCTCGTCGGAATCAACTCGTTCTTCTCATTAGTCACCACCGTCATTCCCCCTTTATTGGAACAACCTGCACGAGACTCACCCACTTCGAATCAGAGATAAGGTAGATTAATCTTGCATCTAACAATTTAATCACTTCTTTCTTAACTACCTCCTGCATGTTAGGATTTAATCTTCTCTGACTCTGTCTAACAGGCTTATACTCATCCTTCATGAGTATCTTATGCGTGCAAAATGAAGGTTTGATACCCTTAATATCCATAAGCTTCCACGCAATAGCCTGCTTGTGTGCCTTTAGCACATCCACTAGTCTTCTCTTCTCCTCCTCTGTCAATCCAGCAGAAATGATGACAGGTAACTAAGATCCCTCATCGAGAAATGCATACTCCAGGTGAGATGGCAATTCCTTAAGCTCTAAGGATGGGGGAGTCTCAAGCAATGGCTTTTCTATCGGTTCCTCTCTCGTAATCACCTCACACACGTTAGCTTCCTTGAGAGGTTGACTCTCATAATCTACCGGGTCATGCTCAATGGCAAAAGCGGTCAACTCGACTTCTTGGTTCTCCCTAACCAGGATCTGTGAGTCTGTGTGATCAGATCTGATAAACTCTCGAAAACTCATAGTCACTTGTGTCCAAATGGTATCTATGAAGTATAAGGTGTCATCCTGATCGTGTGTGTTCTTCATGGATTTGTTCACATCAAAGGTAACTGTCTCATCAGCAACTCGTAAGGTTAGCTTGCCGTCAAGGACATCGATCAATGCCCTTGCAGTAGCCAGGAAAGGTCGTCCTAAGATCAATGGGACCTTCTCGTCCTCATCCATATCTAAGATCACGAAATCAACAGAAAAAACAAACTTATCCACCTTAACGAGCATGTTCCTACGATCCCCGGCAACGGCGCCAAAAACTTGATGTGTGAATATATATATATATATATATATATATATATATATAATTGTTATAAAAGCGTTTTTCACAAATTAGTTTTAAAAATTGGAAATTCCCAACTAAACTTCACACAAACGGCAAGTGTACCGGTCGTGATATAGTAAAGTTTAGGTAAGTCCGGATATCGAATCCGTGGACACTAATGACGGCTCTTAATAATAAACCTTTGTCAACTTCTAATCTAATTAATTTTAATATTTTAAGTAATTAATATTACTAAACAAAACAAACAAATTAACTAAAATTAATTAATCGAACATGACGGAAGAAATAAACAAATAAGAATTAAAACTTTGAAACTTGAATACGATCAAATATGTTAAATAACTACCTAGGTAGGGATCCAACTAACATGTAATGATATAGAGGTAATGACTCGTATGGCTATCTCTAAAAATACGGATCTAGGGTTAACTAGGTATGTTGTTACTCGCTAAGAAAACCAAAGACACATGTAAAGCACTAGATAGGTTTATTAAAATGTCTAATGGAAGATCACCCCTAGGTTTTCTACCACAATGTCTTTAAGATTATATTTTTCTAACCCTAAGACAAAAGACAACTTGATTAAATCCAATTAAATACCCTAAAACACTAACACCATGAATGAAAGGCAAAACACGCTCTCGCGAAATCTAAACCTAACAAGCAACAGGTAGGAGGTTTTAAGCATTATTAAGGTAGCACATTGAAAAAATACTATCAAATCACAACCAATACTCCTAAGATTATCTCTAATCAAAGTATAAAATTAAAAACACAAAGTAATTAATTTTAACGTGCAACTTAATCTATATGTCACGCAATCAATCAAAATCAAACATACACGAGCATGGCAATAACTTTAAAGTATAAGACAATACACATGTTCATATTTAATTGAGACAATAGTCAAATTCTAAGATTAATAAACGAATATACGAAGTCAAAACTAAATATTTAATCAAAACATGAATAGTTTTCAACCCACCTAGGTAGTACTAAAAACTTAGCCACTCATAATGTTTAAAAATAGCTAGAACAATAATAAAGTTGAAAGATTTAATAACATGAATGAGAGAAACAATAAAATCGAGAGAAATATTTGATAACGAAACGAAACCGAATAATCTTTAGTGTTTGTATGCTTCAATCCTTCCTCCCCGATCTTGCTCTCCACTTTAGTTTTGCTCTCTAATTGATCTCTAAACTCTCAAAGCTTTCTTTTTTTTTTCTCCTGAATTCTCCGTTCATGCCCCCTTCTCTGCCGTCGCTTTGTGTGTATTAACCTTGCAAAGTTACACCGCCTCGGCCCTCAAACTTCATAATGGGCTTTTTTTAATTATTGTCTACAATTCACATATATATTTAGCATTCACCATCATTTGTTGGAATCTCATTGTGGGTTCTTCAAGTGAGGCTGAACAAGCAAATAATTAATATGATAATGGGCTTGCAAGCATTTGAAATTCACGTTAGTTTCTTAGTGATAACCATTGAGATAATAGAACTTTTAAACTATAATTTTGAATCAAAATCCACTTAAATAAAATTAATGATTTACGTTTTAGTATTTAATTAACATTAATTTAGTATTTAACATTAATGATTTACGTTTACACCATTTTAGTATTTAATTAAGTTTTGTATTTATACTCATAGATAGTTTTTAGTTAAATAATATTAATTATTAGTTTCATGTTTAATAAAATTCATCAATTTTCTAGAAGTTTTTTTTAACTCTTAAAACTCAAATATGAATCAATTAAGCTTAATATTCAACAAAAACTATTCACAAACTAATCAAAAGTGAGGGAATATTTATGTGGAATATGTATAATTGAAGGTATATCAAATATCCCCACACTTAAACATTGTTTGTCCCTAAGCAAAACTTATCATACGATATGTCTAACATGAGCAATTTTAAATTCATAATTGTAAAACCAAATTAGCACAACCCATTTTCCTAAAAACACAATTGACTATCTAGTCACAATCAATAGGATTACAACTTAACAAGCAACCATGATACTGATTTTGAAAAATAGACGTACTAACTAAACTTAGTTGATTTAAAGACCCTAAACACACAATAATCCACAACTTCTCACAATGTTCTCTCCTCTCGGTTTGTTTAGTGGACTAGTATAAAATGTACTAGTTTATATCTGTGGTGCTCTCGATATCAACGTGACACGACATTGTTATAAGCTTGTAGAGGTATCACATCTACACCAACTAACAATTGAACTTTGCACAAATCAAGTAGGTCTTAACATGGGTTGTAACGTGGCTAGGGTGAAAGGTAGGAATGAACAAGGGAAAAACAAGGCTAAGGTGTTTAGAGAAATCCGACTTCGCTAGCCTAAACACGAACATAACACGCAAATGATAAATAAAACAAAAGACCAAACTTGAATCCTTTAACAAACTAACTACTAATAGACATATTTTTTCACTTTTTTTTTCTTTTTTTTCTCTTCTTTTTTTTCATTTTTTTTTCACTTTTTTTTTCTTTTAACTAATCGAACATAACAATTGAATCACACTATTTTAAACACTAACCTAGCCGGATCTTCTAAAACACTCAGGTTAACACAAAAATGCTTACATAGATAAAGGCTAGGCAAACATGAGTAAAAACAAAAGAAATGGTAAATAAATGTCTCAAAGTGGCTAACTAGTGGATAATTTCTGGGTAGGGTAGTCACAGGCTAAATCCTAGGTGCCTCTATCACTTTTGTGCAAGTTCAAAGTCCATGGTCTCGACGCGTATAACCTAGACAAGTTCTAAAATGCACGTAGTCGTGTGATATAAACGCTCAAAAAAAATTTGCATGTGAAATGCAAATAATCAAGAATTAAGGCTCAATCTCACATGAAAACGGAGGTAAAAAGGGTATAAGTTGTGGACAATTGCATGTTTATTATCTCTTCATTTACCTCACTTAAATTAGACGTCTATACATTTATTTTGAAAACCGCTTGTTAAGTTAACTAAATCATGTGACTTGAAAAGTTAATCATGCTCTGGGTATAACTAGTTAGCGCTAATCGGCATCACATCATGATTGGTGCAAGTCGTGTTTATGTGTGTGGATGAGCATACTTAGTGTTTTTTTTCTTTTTGAATTTTTTTTTGAAAATTTTACAATATTATCAAACCAAAATACAAAATGTTTCAGTTTTGCCATCAAACCAAAATACAGAATGTTTCAGTTTTGCCAACTAACCCCATCCCCACACTTAAATTGAACATTGTCCCTAATGTTCGAGCAAATAGATATAAGCAATTAAGATAATAAAAGTGCAAGAAATGGGAAAACTGAAACTCCCTTGATATGTAGTGTGTAATGACAGAAGGTCCACTGAAGATATACGTGTCATCCTCACACTTTAACTTATCTAGGGACCTTAAGCAAATGATCATTCAGCTCCGAGCAATAACCTGAAATCAAAGACAAACACAGAAGCATCTAGTACGAAGAATTAAAAATAAAAATTAAAAATAAAATGTAAAAAGAATAAAAACAAACCCTCGGGTTGCATCCCGGAAGCGCTTGGTTTATTTACGAGTCGTCAGCCAGACTCGAACCTCTCAATCAGGTTGCATCCACCTCTTCCTCGTTCTCAATCACCGGACCACTAATGTAATGCTTCAAACGATGGTCGTTTACCTTAAACTTCTCTCCGTCCTTTTCCTCGATTTCAATTGTTCCGTATAGAAATACCTCGCGCACAATGTATGGTCCCGACCATCGGGATTTTAATTTTCCCGGAAACAATTTCAATCGTGAATTGTACAACAACACCTGATCCCCACACTTGAATTCTTTATTACCTTTTAGGTGGCAATCGTGTAATTCTTTCGTACGTTCCTTGTATCGACTCGAATGTGCGTACGCATACTCGTGCAACTGGTGAAATCGATTCGCTCCAGTTGCGGACATATCTAAATTCACCATCCTTAATGCCCAATATGCACGATGCTCCAACTCCACCGGTAGATGACACACTTTCCCATAAATCATTCGAAACGGTGTAGAATCGGTCGGTGTCTTATATGTCGTGCGGAAAGCCCAGAGTGTGTCATCTAACTTGTCAGACCAATCCTTTCAATTTGATCCAATTGTTTTCTCCAAAATCCGCTTAATACCCCGATTACTTACCTCAACTTGCCCACTAGTCTGTGGATGATAAGTCGTTGCTAGCCGATGGGTGACCCCGTAGCGTTGCAAGGCTTTCTCCATCTGCGCATTGCAGAAGTGGGTCCCTCGATCACTAATTAGGGCTTTGGGGGTACCAAAGCGGGAAAACAACTTTTTAATGAATCTCACTACAACCCTAGCATCATTCGTGGGCAAGGCTTGAGCGTCCACCCACTTAGAAACATAGTCGACGACTACTAGGATGTACTTGTTCCCGTGAGATGGCGGGAACGGGCCCATGAAATCGATGCCCCACAAATCAAAAATCTCACATGCCTGAATAGCAGTCTGTGGCATCTCATTCCGGGATGAGATATTTCCTACTCTCTGACACGCGTCACAACTCCTCACAAACTCATGTGCGTCCTTAAAGATCGTCAGCCAATAAAACCCAGTGTCGAATACCTTTTTCGCTGTCAAACTCGCTCCATAGTGGCCACCTGTTGGTCCCGAGTGGCAATGCCTCAAAATCGTCCTTGCCTCATCACCATGTACACACCTGCGTACGATCTGGTCTGCGCCAATGCGGAAGAGGTAGGGGTCGTCCCAAATATAATGCTTAACATCTGCAAAGAATTTCTTCTTTTTGCTGATGTGTCATGCCTCTCATCAGAACCCTTGTCGCTAAGTAATTAGCCAAATCTGCAAACCATGGAAAACCCTCATCATGTGCTTTCACAAACATCAATGTTTCATGAGGAAAGTTATCATCAATCATGTCCTCTCTAATCTTCTCACGCCCGGAGTCCTCTAAACGTGACAAATGGTCTGCTGCTACATTCTCTGCTCCTTTCTTATCCCTAATCTCAATGTCAAACTCTTGAAGCAGCAAAATCCATCGTATCAATCGCGGCTTGGCGTTCTGCTTATTAAACAAATATTTGAGTGCAGCATGATCCGTGTAAACAATAGTCTTAGAAAGGACGAGGTAAGATCTAAACTTATCGAATGCAAAGACTATTGCTAACAACTCCTTCTCTGTCGTGGTGTAATGCTCCTGCGCATCAGTGAGTGTCTTACTCGCGTAATAAATCAGGCGGAAGTGTTTGTCCTTACGCTGACCTAAGACCGCTCCTATCGCATAGTCACTCGCGTCGCACATTAACTCAAAAGGTAAACTCCAATCTGGGGCGACCATAATTGGAGCATTCACCAACTTCTCCTTTAGACACTCAAAAGCACTCTTACACTCTTCAAAAAACACAAATGACACATCTTTCTCTAGGAGTTGCATAATCGGCCTCGCAATCTTAGAGAAATCTCTAATAAAACATCGATAAAAACCAGCATGGCCTAAGAAACTCCTAATAGATTTCACTGATGTAGGTAGCGGAAGCTTGCTGATAGTCTCAATCTTCGCCTTATCAACCTCAAGCCCCGCGTGTGAAATCTTGTGCCCTAAAACAATGCCCTCCTTCACCATGAAGTGGCATTTCTCCCAGTTTAGCATAAGGTTGGTCTCCTCACATCGAGCCAACATCCTCTCCAATCGCTCCAAACATGAATCGAACGAACTCCCGAATACAAAAAAGTCATCCATGAACACCTCCATGGAGTCCTCGATCATGTCCTGGAATATAGCTACCATACACCGCTGAAAAGTAGCTGGAGCATTACATAACCCAAACGGCATGCGGTGATACGCAAAGGTGCCATACGAGCATGTAAAGGTCGTCTTTTCCTGATCCGCTAGAGCGATAGGGATCTGGACATAACCTAAAAAGCCATCAAGGAAGTAAAATTGTTGCCCTGACAAACGCTCTAACATCTGATCGATAAAGGGAAGCGGAAAATGGTCCTTCCTCGTGGCATCATTCAGTTTGCGATAGTCAATGCAGACTCGCCACCCGGTGACTGTCCTCGTCGGAATCAACTCGTTCTTCTCATTAGTCACCACCGTCATTCCCCCTTTATTGGGAACAACCTGCACGAGACTCACCCACTTCGAATCAGAGATAAGGTAGATTAATCTTGCATCTAACAATTTAATCACTTCTTTCTTAACTACCTCCTGCATGTTAGGATTTAATCTTCTCTGACTCTGTCTAACAGGCTTATACTCATCCTTCATGAGTATCTTATGCGTGCAAAATGAAGGTTTGATACCCTTAATATCCATAAGCTTCCACGCAATAGCCTGCTTGTGTGCCTTTAGCACATCCACTAGTCTTCTCTTCTCCTCCTCTGTCAATCCAGCAGAAATGATGACAGGTAACTAAGATCCCTCATCGAGAAATGCATACTCCAGGTGAGATGGCAATTCCTTAAGCTCTAAGGATGGGGGAGTCTCAAGCAATGGCTTTTCTATCGGTTCCTCTCTCGTAATCACCTCACACACGTTAGCTTCCTTGAGAGGTTGACTCTCATAATCTACCGGGTCATGCTCAATGGCAAAAGCGGTCAACTCGACTTCTTGGTTCTCCCTAACCAGGATCTGTGAGTCTGTGTGATCAGATCTGATAAACTCTCGAAAACTCATAGTCACTTGTGTCCAAATGGTATCTATGAAGTATAAGGTGTCATCCTGATCGTGTGTGTTCTTCATGGATTTGTTCACATCAAAGGTAACTGTCTCATCAGCAACTCGTAAGGTTAGCTTGCCGTCAAGGACATCGATCAATGCCCTTGCAGTAGCCAGGAAAGGTCGTCCTAAGATCAATGGGACCTTCTCGTCCTCATCCATATCTAAGATCACGAAATCAACAGAAAAAACAAACTTATCCACCTTAACGAGCATGTTCTCTACGATCCCCGGCAACGGCGCCAAAAACTTGATGTGTGAATATATATATATATATATATATATATATATATATAATTGTTATAAAAGCGTTTTTCACAAATTAGTTTTAAAAATTGGAAATTCCCAACTAAACTTCACACAAACGGCAAGTGTACCGGTCGTGATATAGTAAAGTTTAGGTAAGTCCGGATATCGAATCCGTGGACACTAATGACGGCTCTTAATAATAAACCTTTGTCAACTTCTAATCTAATTAATTTTAATATTTTAAGTAATTAATATTACTAAACAAAACAAACAAATTAACTAAAATTAATTAATCGAAACATGACGGAAGAAATAAACAAATAAGAATTAAAACTTTGAAACTTGAATACGATCAAATATGTTAAATAACTACCTAGGTAGGGATCCAACTAACATGTAATGATATAGAGGTAATGACTCGTATGGCTATCTCTAAAAATACGGATCTAGGGTTAACTAGGTATGTTGTTACTCGCTAAGAAAACCAAAGACACATGTAAAGCACTAGATAGGTTTATTAAAATGTCTAATGGAAGATCACCCCTAGGTTTTCTACCACAATGTCTTTAAGATTATATTTTTCTAACCCTAAGACAAAAGACAACTTGATTAAATCCAATTAAATACCCTAAAACACTAACACCATGAATGAAAGGCAAAACACGCTCTCGCGAAATCTAAACCTAACAAGCAACAGGTAGGAGGTTTTAAGCATTATTAAGGTAGCACATTGAAAAAATACTATCAAATCACAACCAATACTCCTAAGATTATCTCTAATCAAAGTATAAAATTAAAAACACAAAGTAATTAATTTTAACGTGCAACTTAATCTATATGTCACGCAATCAATCAAAATCAAACATACACGAGCATGGCAATAACTTTAAAGTATAAGACAATACACATGTTCATATTTAATTGAGACAATAGTCAAATTCTAAGATTAATAAACGAATATACGAAGTCAAAACTAAATATTTAATCAAAACATGAATAGTTTTCAACCCAACCTAGGTAGTACTAAAAACTTAGCCACTCATAATGTTTAAAAATAGCTAGAACAATAATAAAGTTGAAAGATTTAATAACATGAATGAGAGAAACAATAAAATCGAGAGAAATATTTGATAACGAAACGAAACCGAATAATCTTTAGTGTTTGTATGCTTCAATCCTTCCTCCCCGATCTTGCTCTCCACTTTAGTTTTGCTCTCTAATTGATCTCTAAACTCTCAAAGCTTTCTTTTTTTTTTTCTCCTGAATTCTCCGTTCATGCCCCCTTCTCTGCCGTCGCTTTGTGTGTATTAACCTTGCAAAGTTACACCGCCTCGGCCCTCAAACTTCATAATGGGCTTTTTTTAATTATTGTCTACAATTCACATATATATTTAGCATTCACCATCATTTGTTGGAATCTCATTGTGGGTTCTTCAAGTGAGGCTGAACAAGCAAATAATTAATATGATAATGGGCTTGCAAGCATTTGAAATTCACGTTAGTTTCTTAGTGATAACCATTGAGATAATAGAACTTTTAAACTATAATTTTGAATCAAAATCCACTTAAATAAAATTAATGATTTACGTTTTAGTATTTAATTAACATTAATTTAGTATTTAACATTAATGATTTACGTTTACACCATTTTAGTATTTAATTAAGTTTTGTATTTATACTCATAGATAGTTTTTAGTTAAATAATATTAATTATTAGTTTCATGTTTAATAAAATTCATTAATTTTCTAGAAGTTTTTTTCTTTAACTCTTAAAACTCAAATATGAATCAATTAAGCTTAATATTCAACAAAAACTATTCACAAACTAATAAAAAATGAGGGAATATTTATGTGGAATATGTATAATTGAAGGTATATCACCCATGTGTTGGGGTGATATTGGTCAGAAATAGTTGGGGTGTATTGAGGTGATTGAGGCTACGACTGAGAAGCTCGAAAAGATCAAAGCCATCATGAAAGAAACCAAAGATAGACAGAAGTCGTACGCCGATAAACGATGTAGACCGATTGAGTTCTAGGTGGGTGATAGAGTTATGTTGAAAGTTTCACCTTGTAAAGGTATCATTCGGTTCAAAAAGTGGGGCAAATTGAGCCCAATGTACATAGGGCCTTTCCGAATCATTGCTCGAGTATAAGAGATGGCCTATATATTAGAGCTACCAGATGAGTTGAGTGGAATTCACCTGACATTCCACATATCTCATCTGAGGAAGTGTTTGGCTGACGAGGATATGGTTGTGCCACTGGATGATATCGAGGTAAACGAACGACTCAATTATGTGGAGCAACCCATGGCGATCATTGATCGTAAGGAGAAGATGTTAAGGAATAGAGTGGTTCCTCTGGTGTGTGTACAGTGGAAGCACAGGAAGGGATCTGAGTCTACGTGGGAGACTGAAGAGGAGATGAGACAACATTACCCACATTTGTTCGAGGAATAACAGGTTTGGGGGACGAAACCTATTTAAGGGGGTGGACTTGTAACACCCGGTTATTTTTTTAAAGTTATGAAAGAAAGAATAAAAGTGAAGGAAAAGAAAGAAATGCAATTTTACCAAAGCTAAGGGGTAAAAAGTGTCGAAAAGGACAAAAGTTTAAAAGTTGATGAATAAAGGTGGTATGGCCGCCCATTTGTCACACACTTCACTTGTCATCGGGTTTTTAGAGAGAGAAGCGGAAAGCTTTCGGGTGTTTGAAGAACAAGAAGAAGAATTCGAATTCAAGGTAAGAATTAATGGTTTTTTAGTGTTCTTAACTGGCCTTAGGCTCAGTTGTATGCTTATATGTGTTTGTGTGTTCGGTTGCGTGTGCTTGGTGGGTTTCTAGGTGGTAGAACTCAATTTGCAAACGGGTTTTGAAGAAGTCATAACCAAGAGCTGCTAAGGTGAGTTCTAGAACCCTCTTTTTTACTTGTTTAACTAATTTTAGGGCTGGAAATACATGTATGAAACTTTTTATAAAAATGAGTTTCTTACCGTATGTATATGTGTATGTGTTTGTGGGTAGGGTTTGATTTGGGTGTGTTTGTGTTTCTATGGCTTAGAATGTACGAATTAAGCTTAGAACATGATAGATAATGATTGGGGACTGAATTATGTCATTTAAGTGGGATATAGACTGTCCATGCCCCCAAATAGTGGCCTATGCGCCCAACGGTATAAACTGTTTAAGTGTCCCCATGCGCCCAAATAGTTGTCATGCGCCTAGAAATAAGACAAATTGACTAAGTGTCCATGCACCCAAGATTCTCATGCGCCTAGAATTTGCATAGAATGGCTAAGTGTTGTCCATGCATCCCAATAGTGCTCATGCGCCTGAAAGTTTCCCATGCACCTTCATAGTGCCCATGCGCTTAGAAGGCTATGCGCCTGCATAGTGCCCATGCGCCTAAGACTTGGATTATTTTTCTGATTTTTGGGGAAAAAGTGAAATGTAGACTTTGACTTGGGATGTTTCCGAGGGTGAAGTAAGTTGACTTTTGATGATGTATGGGCTATGTTATGACATGTATGATGATTGTTATGTCATGTATGATGGTGCCTTGTATGGTGATGTTTTGTATGATTATGTTATGTTCCTTGCTATGTATGTTTATTTTCCTTGGCTTTACGTTGAATGTTGATGAATGAAATGAAAAGTATTATGTAACGTAAAGTGGAAGATAATGAAAAAAGGAATGTAATGAAAGAATGCATGCATTAATGAATGAATGAAAGTAAGAAAGTCTTGCAAGCAAAGTATGGAGATTCACACCTAATAAAGGGTGTTAGCTCAACTATGTGCGGGTTAGCTACCCCAGAAGGATGCACACTGGGGTCTAATCTTTGTGATTGACCATATGTATGGGATCCTTGTCGCTTGCCATTGGTACAGGAGTCAGTTTCATGCATAATGTTCGAGGTCTATGAAAAACCTCAGGCCTAGTAACTAGCTTCATGCATAATGTTTGGGGTATAGCATATGACATTGGTCCAGAACGAAAGAGAAAGGATAAGTGATGAGTGTACTTTCCCTAGGTACTGGAGTTAGCTTCGTGCATAATGTTCGAGGTCTATGAAAGACCTCAGGCCCAGTACCAGCTTCGTGCACAATATTTGAGTTACTGTACATGTCATCGGAAGTAATGAACATACGAAAGAAAAGTAAGGAAGTTTACGGATGAAAGTGAGTGATAATAATGTACGATGAATGAGCGAAAGTTAACGATCGAATGATAAAGATAATAATGATATTATATATGTGTACGTCTGATGTGTGATCATGTACTAAAGTAAAGAATGGTTTTAAACGGAAGTAAAATATATTTTATTTTAAAACTAGAACTCACTCAGCAACGCTGATTTTTATGTGTTTCCAGTTAGCAGGTAATTGTCGCTGAGGATGGCACGGGGCGACTACTTGGCTCATTTTGGATGGCACCCATATTATGATACGATAACGTTTTTGTATTGTAATGCGAACAAACGATATTTTGTAATGAACGTTGTATTATTTTGCAAAAGTGTTTATAATGAAATGTCTGCTGCAATGTTTTATTAAAGTTAATGTAAATATATGTTTTTTTGTGCGATGATTAACCAGCTGTGAGCGTCCCGGGAACGGGGCATTACATAATAATAATAATAATAATAATAATAATAATAATAATAATAATATTATTATTATATTATTATTATTATTATTATTACTATTATTATTACTTTTATTATTACTATTATTATTACTATTATTACTACTATCATTATTACTATCATTATTACTATCATTATTACTATCATATTACTATCATTATTACTATCATTATTACTATCATTATTACTATTATTATTGTATTTTATAAGATTAAAACTATTGACTACTTTAACATATAAAAGTAGTTAATTCTCTAGTTTATTTATCACTATAGAAATAGTTTACCCTCTCATTTCTTTGTCACTATTCGTATCTCTACACGAGGAATATCTACAGAGTTCTCTTTTTTCACTTGTAACTATATGTCCTTAAAGTTTTAGCAAAAGCCACAGTACCATAAGTCCATAACCATAAATATATCTAATCTAGAAAATCTTGATGCTGTTGACTATAAGTTTAAATTTTATAAATCTAATCTACATATATGCATCCATTTTTGACCTAGATTAAACCTTTAAAACATCCAACCATTTTGACAGTCACCTTTGTATATGTACTTTTTACATAGTTGTTGAGGGTCTTTACTCGTATAGTTGAAATGTTGCACTCCAAAATGTGTCGGCTCTTGATTATGGTTTGTCTTAAACGTCAAAGAATGAACACCCAAGCCTTACTTTGTTTCTTATTATTGTTTATATAAGTCTCTTGGATTTATAAGTTTTAAAAATATGTTAGAAATACTAAATAGGGTATCGAGCCAAGTCTCATATTGAAAACTCTTTTCATCAATTATATTTGTTGTTGTAGCATGTGGAATATTCATCAACATGGTTTCACTTTGGTTCTTTATTGTACTATTTTATACATGATTTATTAAGGTTTTATATTTGTTTGTTACACAAGTTTCTTCTGAAACTTCATTATCATCTTCTAGGGTTATTATTATATCTTATAGAATGTCAATAATCTCTTATGAAGTAACCTTTTTAATAGTCGCATTCATCTCTTTTAGGATTTATTAAATATTCACTTCTAGAATTTTGTATGTAACCGAGGTTATACTTACCAATTTATTATGATTTTTTTTTTATTTTCATGGAATTATATCTTTGGAACTTATATATCTTCTACATTTTATTTGTATGGTAATTTTTCTAGGACTACCTAAATTCAAACAGTGTATTTTATGTTAGTATATGTAACCTTGTTACTTTTTTTTGTGTGTTTGTGACGCACAAAGTAATTCATTCGCCATTGTTTACAAATGTATGCCCTTTTGTATTTCAAATTCACATTGACCGTGTAGCAGTTTTAATTCTAACAATGATAATGCATACCATCTTAGTTTATAATGTTATTAACGTGTCACACCCCAACCACAGCGGTTTCCCGCGGGGCGTGATCATCATGAAAACCATAGTCATTGATCGACCATTATATGATTTGATAAAAACATACATTGCAACAACGTAGAAAGATACATAATTGTTTTCAGAGTTACATAGCGGAATGTAGTAGCAAAATATAAATTATTTTTCAAACAAGGCCATGGAAATAATGTCCCAAATGCATGCGTGAATCCTAGAATGTGATAAACTCCAGACAAGCCTAGCATCATGCAAACCTGAATTTCCTAAGAAAACATGCATGAAATATGTCAACATAGAGTAGATGATTTCATAGGTTTAAAGTAACAATATTAGTATGTTGGACCACAAGACTTTCTATGATTTGATTATTGTACATACAATGCCACAATATTATATAAACACCGCAACCGAAACTAGACTATAACTATAATAGATTGCCCCTACCCATGCCTACCGTCAGCACATGGATGAACAGCTATTAATGCACCCGCTTAGACCTCTAGTCAAGGTTAGGGTAATTAACCCAGGTGGGGGGCAATCAAACCCAATAGTACTATCCATGATTACCTTGCTTTGGCAAATAAACTAACGGTCCGATAACACGGGACTTCATACAATAAGTAAACAACTTATATAACATGTGGCAAGTAAATGTGTCCAAAAAAATGTAATTTGCATGTAATCTCCCCCTGAAGGAAAATAAGTAAAAATGGGGTCGTGAAACTCACTTGACAGTGGTAAGCGAGTATGTAAACTTGTAAATATCCAAAGTATTCGAGGAAACTGACCTAAGCTCGCCCTAGAATAATTAAGGCAACTTATGTCTAAGTAATTGCTCCTACATGTAATGTGAGCATGTAACCATTTCATCCACACAACTTGGTAACAAAGTGTTTGATTCGACAACCCGTTGGCGATACAGAGTGATAATTTGTGAAATATATATGTTGCTTAGAAAGTATTAATAATTAATACTTTGTTTGAAAATGTTCAAAAACCTTTGTATTTTAAAGTTGACATATTATTTGGGTAACATAATATCATTTTGACTCGACCCGAGAGGTGACTTGAGTGTATTGCAATTATTTATATATTTTCATATGTAATTTATAGGAATTAGGGTTTTGAAGAAATCTTATTTTCCACGGTAAAATAATATGTATGGTTCTGTATAAGGCTGATGCATCCAAAACATTTAATAACATTCAAAAGTCTATCCTGCATGCATGCACTAAGTGTTGAGTAGAATACTTCGGAAGGTTTACACATTATCTCAAAAAATACTCTAAGTGTAAAATCTTCTGAAGCCAAGACCAACATCTTCCGAAGCTTAAAGTAAAGTCTTGTTAGATCTAGGAATAACGGATCTAGATCATTTTGTATAGGCTTAGAACTTTAATCAATACTTGTAATGAATTATTATAATTCACTATTTTGATGTATGCATTATGTATATTGGTTAACCCATATATGTGTTGATTTGTGTATGATTACAGTTACAAACATTATAATTGGTGAATTACTAGAATTGACCAAGAAAAATTTATGGATGAACATTTTGTTCTTCAGTAGATATGTTTCTTACAAGTAACATACACCCGAAGATCCTCTGCGGATAAATAATCAGCTCTAGAGTTAAAGTGAAGTCAATCAAAGAGTTCAAGTGAAGACTCATGCGGATGAGCAGACTCCTTCAGAAGACAAAGTACCTTCAGAAGAACAAATTACCTTTGGAAGACATGTTAAGCTGCAAAGTCCAAACACTTGTATATAAATAATCATCAGGTGTTACAAGTCAACACGTCAACAAGACAGTTGTGCAAATCCCAAGAGATCTGGTGTTTCCTTAACACTTGTATATAAATAATCCAGTTTGCTTATTAATTGTGTTCATATCATTGTGTTCGTCATAATCATTATTCATAAACAATTAAACAAGGTTAATGTTGATTCCCCAAACATTAACTTGATTTCCTTTAACACTGATAATTCTTGATTGCGATCCTTGGATTCACATGTGGTATAAGAGCCAAGTGCTCATTGATTTAGATCGATTGATCTATTAGTGTTAATAGTGTTTAATTGTTTGCTTGTTTAACTAGATTTGTCAGTTTTTACCGATTAGATCTACTGTTTTCAAGCAAATCGCTTTTGTGTGAATCAATTAATACAGTGAATTGTTTTTCAGCAAGTACTGTTTCATTCCTTGATTAACTTAGATCATTATTCAAATCAATTGAATAGTAGATCTGGGTTATTGATTGACATTCATCAACTGTTCAACTTTATTTGAACAAATACATTAACAAAATCCTTGATTTGATAGTTAATTATCATTAAAAAGATTGACTGATTCGTGACCATAATTGCTTAATTTTTGTTGATTAAGTTTTGTCACTAATTAGTTCATTACCTAAAAGATACTCTGAAATAGTTAAAATCTTCTACTTTAACTAAACATGAGTAACTTTGGTGGATCATCATACCAACCTCTAAAGTTGGAAACAAAAGTAGATTTTAAATCCTGGAAAATCAAGTTCAAGAATCATGTGAATTATACAGATTCTGACTTATGGGTGTCAATAACTGAAGGTCCGTACATTCCACCCACTCTTGGGCCGAATTATAATGACAATAATCAACCTATAAGTACAAAGGATCTGTCACCTGATGATATTAAGAAGGTCAAAGTTGATATTAATGCATACAACTTGCTTAGTATGGCTTTTGTGACATCCGCTATTTTTCCAATTTAAAACCCAAACCCGAACCCATTTTGAACTTTCATGCAATGAAACAATATCATTATTAAATTATTCTAATTTTAATCATTTAATAAATCAAATGCATTAATGTGCAATTCAACAAATATTGCGAATTATTTGATTCAATTATTATCTATCAAACCATTTAAACAAGTTATTATAATTTATAGAATTTTATAACTTATAAAAATAAAGTTTTTATAAATTCATGATGTCTTATTTTCATTTATGGGTTTAAATTATCAAACTAAAATAAATAATTAATAATCTTACAAATACATGTGAAGTCTATAAAAACTTTATAAACTTGATTTATTAAATAGGGTTTTAAATAATTTGAAAACAAGGATGTTATAAGTTTGGGGTTTAAAATATAATTATTAAAATATTATTTTAAAAGTTTTGGCATAAAATAATAACAATATGAAACTTGAGGGGCTGAGAGTGTAAATTGTTAAACGGAACCCCCTTCCCCCTCACAACCCGATTTTCCGGATCAATTTTGGTCGATTTTTAATCCAAAAACCGCCTCAAATCATTTTGGAACATGATTCGAACCTGAACGTATCAATTAATCACATTTAAACGTCGGTTACTAAGCTTAATCGAGTGTAGTACCTGAAGCCTTAAACCATAGAGCCGTTCGAACATTAAAACTCCATAATAATCCAATTAATCGAACCTAAATGATCGTCTATCTATCCTAAACGTTTACCACTTCCAATTTCACCTGAAAAGCACATAACATCGAGTTCGACCACCACTATCACCACAATGTGCAACTCTATCAAAACTCACTTCCCGAGTGGTTTAAACTGAAATTGATAAGGGGTTGATAATCAAGACCACCACCTAAAGCTACCCACGAGTTTGATTTGATTATCATCAACAATTTCTCATCAATTGTACTCAACTTGGTCACGGCTTGTTCTTCACCTGTTCATCATCAATCTAACTTCATACGGTTAAATTAAACATACTTATATACTCGAAATCATATGGGGAAGCAAAGCCCCATGTTTACTTCTGTAAACGCATTCGATCTAATGATCAATTTGAAACGAAATCAAACTCGGGTTCATAGCCATTTGGGGATTTCTTGAAGTATTGTTTTTAACAATTTAATTCCAAATCTTAATGCGACTGAGACCTTTAGTTCACTGGTAAGACACACACATGCTCACCCTAGAGGTCCCAGGTTTGAACCCGGTAACCTCACTTAGTTTTTTTGGGCTTTGCGGCCTTTAAAAAAATTATATAAAATTTCAAAAAAATATAAAAATCAGTTTTATAAACTTTGGTTATTTTAAAAGTTATCTAATTACTTTTCTGTAAATTATTTCTTTAAACACCTTAACAATTTTTATATAAAATATTAATAACAAATGTTATAATTAGATTATTTTTATAAAATAAACTTTAAATAGTTGATGTAAGGCCCCGTTCCCGGAAACCTCATAGTTGGTCAATCACAGCAGTTAAAACATTAAACATTATAATTATACAAACTTAAGCAGCGGAAATGATTTATCAAAAACCATTCATTTCATTTAAAACACTATTGTTAAGCAATACATCATCGTTAACTGTTTACAAAAGAATTGTTTATATGCATTACAAAACAACAACAACATAGAGTACAAATGGATGTCAGTCTTTCCCTGCCGAGTAGCTTCACCCTCGTGCCATCCTCAGCAATAATTACCTGCCAACTGAAAATGTATAAAAGTTGGCGTTGCTAAGTGAGTTCTAGTTTTAAAAGTAATAAAATACTTTCTATATGTTGTATAAGAAAATACTCTTTTCTGCGAAATACAACTTTGTACTGTATATGCGAGCATGCATTAACTATATGAACAAATACTGTTCGTTCTCTTTACTGTATGCCTTGTCTGTTCTGTAAACTTTTATCTTTATGTTCCACTTTTTGTATGGACCAGTGAGCAATACCCCAACTATATGCGCGATGGAAAACAGGTGATTGGCCATCTATATCCCTCGAAAGGGTCAATTGTATCCCTCTAAAGGGTCAACTGTATCCCTCGAAAGGGTCAACTGTATCCCTTGAAAGGGTCAACTGTATCCCTCGAAAGGGTCAACTGTATCCCTTGAAAGGGTCAACTATATCCCTTGAAAGGGTCAACTGTATCCCTCGAAAGGGTTCTGTGTACTGTGTACAAGGCCAACCCAATCACCCAGGACACGCTACAAAGGTCCTGCCAATCTCAATTGATCGGACCTGTGTGCATAATAGGGTAGCTAACCCGCAGCACAGTTGAGCTAACGACAACATGGTCGTGCACCTCCTGTAAGCTTGCAAGACTTGTTAACATTTTCACTAATGTTCCTCTTCTTTTCTTTATTGCTCTTTCACTTTATTATTACGATATACTTTACGTTATGATAATAACATACCACGTAAAGTCACATAATATAAGTAATAATAATAATAACAATAACAATAATAAGGAACAATCATAAGTAATCATATCATGCATGAAACATCATCATTAATAAGCCCTTAGTCAACCTTGGTCAAAACCCTAAAGCACAGACTCCTAGAAAATTCTATAAAAATTTCTAAGTGCTTAGGCGCATGGGAACTATTTGGGCGCATGAGCCCTGTTCGGGAGTTTCATCACTATGTAGGCGAATCTGCCAACACAATCATTTATCACTTTAGCCGCATGAACTATTCAGGCGCATGGGCACTATTGGTGCGTATGAACACTTAGGCACATAAGTTATTCGGACGCATGGACACTTAGGCGCATGAGTTATTCGGACGCATGGACACTTAGGTGCATGAGCCACTTGGGCGCATGGGCACTATTGGGGCGCATGGCCCTACACTTAGTCATTCGGCTAACATTTCTAGGCGCATGGACCACTGTTTAGGCGCATGCACCACTGTTCAGACGCATGGGTTGTACTTAAACATTTCTAAGGTAATCTTAGGCGCATGGGCTACTGTTTGGGCGCATGGGCTACTGTTTGGGCACATGGATTACACTTAAATCTTTCTAAGGCATTTTCAGGCGCATGAGCCTTATCTAGGCGCATGGACCTTCTGTGTAACATGTTTCCGGTATGTTTTCAAACCCAATCATCAAACCCATCTGTTCTAAGCTTAATATGGCTATTCTAAACATGAACAACCTATAAGCATTCAAGAATCAACATCCAATCATGCACATTACATACGGGTAAACATACATAAGCTTTGAAAATCGTTTTAATACATTTTCAGCCCCAAAGATAGTTTAAAACAAGTAAAACCGGGGTCTAGAACTCACCTAATGCAACTTGGGTATTTCTTCCTTTCTAACCCGCTTGCAATGAGTTCAAACACCTAAAAAAACACCAAACACACACACCCGAGCACATACACAAACACAGAAGCACATATGCATATAACCGGGATAAAACCAACTTTTTCAAAGTGAGGGTGGGCAGCCATGCCCATCTTTACACCAACTTTTTCAAAGTTTTGTCCTTTTGGACACTTTTAGTCCTTCCACTTGGACTTAATTGCCTTTCTTTTTATTCCTCATATCTTGTCTTTTAAAAATAACCGGGTGTTACAAGTCCACCCCCTTATATAGGTTTCGTCCCCGAAACCTGTTAATCCTCGAACAGATGAGGATAATGCTGCCTCATCTCCTCCTCAGTCTCCCATGTAGACTCGGATCCCTTCCTGTGCTTCCACTATACACGCACAAGAGGAACCACTTTATTTCTCAGCCTCTTCTTTTTATGATCGATGATTGCCACTGATCACTCCACATAATTGAGCCTTTCATCTACTTCGATATCCTCCAATGGAACAATCATGTCTTCATCAACTAAACACTTTCTCAGATGAGATACATGGAATGTGGGGTGAATCCCACTTAACTCATCCGGTAATTCCAACCTATAGGCCACCTCTCCTACTCGAGCAATGATTCGAAAATGGCCTATATATCTTGGGCTCAACTTGCCCCGCTTCTTGAATCGGATAGTACCCTTCCAAGGTGAGACCTTCAACATAACCCGTCACCCACCTGGAACTCGATCGGTTTGCGTCGTCTATCGGCATACGACTTCTGCCTATCTTTAGCTGCCTTCATGAAGGCTTTGATCTTTTCAAGCTTCTCAGTCGAAGCCTCGATTACCTCGACGCTTCCCAACTCCTTACAACCAATATCACCCCAACAAACGGGTGTTCTGCATGTCCTACCGTATCGCATCTCATATGGTGGCATGCCAATGCTGGCATGATAGCTATTGTTGTACGAGAATTCAGCTAATGGTAAGTGGTCATCCCAACTTCCCCCAAAATCAATCACACATGCCCGAAGCATGTCTTCCAGTGTCTGAATGGTCCTTTCTGACTGACCATCAGTTTGGGGATGATAAGCCATGCTAATATGTAACCTCGTCCCCATAGCATCATGGAATTTCTTCCAGAATTTAGATGTAAACCGGGTGTCACGATCAGACACAATGGACACCAACACACCATGACAAGTTACAATTTCCTTGATGAACAGGTCAGCCAACCTCTCGGATGAATATGTCTCGCGAATCGGTAGGAAGTGAGCACTCTTCGTCAAACGGTCAACAATCACCCATATGGCATCGTACCCCTTCGGAGTACATGGTAGCATTGTAATGAAATCCATGGTGATGTGCTCCCACTTCCATTTCGGTATATCCAAAGGTTGGATCTTCCCATACGGCTTCTGATGTTCCGCCTTCACTTGCAAACAAGCAAGGCACTTACTCACATACTCCACCACGTCACGCTTTATACCCGACCACCAATAATCTTTCTTCATATCTTGATACATCTTTGTGGCACCAGGATGTATGGAGTATCGAGTCTTGTGAGCTTCCTCCAAAATCCTCACACGTAGATCCCCGAAACGAGGAATCCACACTCATCCAAATCGAGTTTTAACACCAAGTGTGTTCTTACCCAATTCCCCAACCAGACCTCTCACTCTTTCAGAGTTTAGATGATCTTCTTTTAATGCCTCATCTTGAAACTCCTTGACTTGCTTCATTACATCAGAGGCTGTCAGGATCAGTGATCACAAGTTTGATGTATTAGAGCGTTACACAGCGGAATAAGAACAAGAATTAGACAAATTGTAGCAAGAATTTGATACTCATATGCATTAAGAACAAATACGGTTATAACGAGAGAATATATTTCTGTAACAAGGAATGTTTCTATAATATTGAATATTTCTGATCGAATCATTCACTTTTACAATAGGTTGACACTCCTTATATAGAGTGCAATCGCTGCTGTTATCACGGGAAAGTGACAACTAGCAGATCTAGTACAAAAATAACTAACTCTTAACAAACTACTGAAATGTTCACACTACTGAGAACATATCAGAGTGTTAAGTTCAAAATATAAAACTACTGATAAGAAACTACTGAAACTACAACGACTGAAGAACAGGCTCTTCAGTCATTTTACAAAACTACTGAAAAACATAAAACTACTGATGAGCACAACAACTGAAGAAGTATTCTTCAGCTGTTGTGTCAAACTACTGAACAGATAAAACATAAAAATACTGAAAGGTAAACCGTCACAACTACTGAAGAAGACCTCTTCAGCTGTTGTGACAACGTCTGATACTTTGGTCTTCAGCACTTGTGTCTTCAGACTTTGTCTTCAGCACTTGTCTTCAGACTTTGTCTTCAGTACTTGTCTTCAGACTTTGTCTTCTGCACTTTTCTTCAGACTTTGTCTTCAGCACTTGTCTTCAGACTTTGTCTTCAGTACTTGTCTTCAGACTTTTTCTTCAGCACTTGTCTTCAGACTTTGTCTTCAGCACTTGTCTTTAGACTTTGTCTTCAGTACTTGTCTTCAGACTTTGTAATCAGCTATTGTCTTCAGCTGTTGTGGTCTTCAGTAGTTGTTGTGACGTCTGTGGGACTTAAAGGTTTTTCTGATCCGCCTCATTGGTTCTTTTGGTCCAACAAACTCCCCCTGAACCAATGCAGTCAAAACCTTTAACTTTATTGAGGTCCCACTTATTGTTGGCAGAATGGTTGGTCTTTTTCCTTCTTGATCAGTTGAGAAGATGACCCATATAAGCACTGGCCTGGGAATGAGTCTCTGATGATTTGGTTGGCAATGTATGGATGGGAGCTCTGTATTGGGGAATTGGACACTGAGCTGTTCCCCCATCCATGAGACTCACTTCCCATGTATAAGCCTGTAGGATTCTCTGGTGTATGCTCTGAGAAACATAATATGTTCTTCCATAGTCAGGTTCTCAGCTTCACCATCAAACAATCCTTCACGCCCATACAGCTCTGAGATGTACTTGGCCTGTTTGCCATTTTTGAGCTCAACTGTTGTAATCTGTCTGTATGCAAACTCACCAGGATGAGTCCCTTCAAGTAACAGACTGAGCTCATTTTGTTTGAAGTTCTCAAGCCTCTTGTAGACTAACCCCTTTTTAATAACTCTTTTCTCTAACATCTTTTGGGGTGGCTGTTTAGTCTCATAGGCCTTCTTGAAATCTTCTACAATCTCCCAGGGTGATACTACAAGGACCACTGTGATCTCTTCATCTACGATCCTTTTTACTTGGCCCTTGTATCTCGAAGGAATGTCTTTCTTTACAATCCTGTGAGCCACCCTAGGATCAGGCCATACTCTCACCTTTTCCTTCTGATATTGAAATGTGTTGGCAAGGGTGTACAACCTTAGAGCTTCTTTCTTCATACTAATTATTGATGAAGAAGCAGCATAAGTTTTGTCGATGCTTTTCAACATCTCATCGTCATGAAGCCTTTGCTGCTGCTCTTCTTCAATCTTTACTCTCACAGTTTCCATCTGTGAGGTGGGAGTGATGGGCATGGGTTTGGCTTTAGGCAATGTTAGGACTGCAGACAGAGGCAGCCTATCTTCTTCCACATCATCCTCTTCTTCTTCTTCTAGCCTCAACACCCTTCTCTTCTTCTTCTTGGTGCATCATCGGCTGTTGGTTTAGAGGGTAAGGGAGTTGGTTTTGTGGGTTGTGGTTGTGGTTGTTTTGGAGAGGGAATGTTGACAGGCTGAGTTAGCATTTTAGAGGTGAGTGTGGCTTTTGAGTGTTTGGCTAGCTCAGTCCTGCTCCCTGCTCCTGCTTCATTCAAAGCTTCGACTACTAAACCCTTAGTGTATGCTTCAGACGAACAGATCTTGGAGGTTATGGCCAAGATACTGTCCCTGGTCCATGATTTAATCTCGATCAATGATCTCCCAAGATATTTTGTAATGAATCTGATCATGATCTCTAGTCTCTCTCTTTCTAAAGCATCATAACTTGCCCATCTTGAGTTAATTTCTTCAACTTCAAGTCTCCTGATCTCTGAGTCAAGCTGTGCAGTATCGAACCCTTGTCTATACAGTTGATCAATAATGGCATCCATTGATTTACTATGTGTAGCATCTGCCATTTTGATCATCTCATCGAGTTGGAGTTCTTTCTCTTTTCCTTCACCCTTCCTCTTCTTATATGTGACATGAAAGTCTTTGTGACTTTCACCCACTTGATCATTTTCGTTCCCTTCACAGACTCCTCTTCCTTCTCAGTTTCCTTTTCTTTCAGTTTGCTCTTCCCCTTTGCTTTCACTGACTGACTCTCCCCCTTTTTGGTTGCATTGGTTGCAAGGGTTTGAGTAGCAGAAAGCCTTGTGCTCACAATCTCATCCACCAGGGTTGTATGATTGAGGGAAGCCTCTCATCCATGGTTTTGATCACAATGTCTGTGATCATGGGGTTGATGAGAGGTAGAGTTTGCTGAAAGATAGCAACTGTTTGCTCAGAGGGGTTTTGTCCCTGAGAAGTAGTGCCAGAAACAAAAGCTGGTGGCTTGGAAGTTTTGAGTGGCTGAGTGTATGGGAGCCTTCAGGTGAAGGTGCCATGTGTGGGTTTATGTTGGTGGCAGATGGACTTGCTTCTTGAGAGGATTGGTCAGTAGTCTTTGTAGTCTACTGACTTCTTCCTCAAGAATTGTGTTCTGGGCCAAAACATCATAAAAGAAGCCCAGGTCATCATCAGCAGATGCTGAATCACCTGACCTCCTGCTTGTAGCAGGATGTACATACATTGGGTGTAGACCAGTTTTAGCATGTGCCCCTTTTTCTTGGAACTGGGGACTTCCAGCCTCAGGACTATGTCCTTCATCAGCTGTTGCCTCTAGTGAGGTCTTAGCTATGTTACCAGCCTCATTCTGATCATGTGCTGATTCAAAAGAGGTGTCAGCCTCACTAGATGTTCTAATCTCCATATCCACACAAGGAGATAGAACTTGTAAACCCCGGTGCTGTGGGTTGTCAGAAGCATGGTGATCCTCGTCCTCAATAGCTGTGGTTCTCCCCTTTGTTGGTGGTTGTTGGGGAGAGGAGAGGCATGCAGCTGAGTCAGCACGTTTGCAATGACAATGGTTGGACTTTGGGGGGCGGTTGCATGGGGAGATGGGGTAAAAGCAGTGTGCACCTGGGGAGAATGGTGCTCTTCAATGGCAATCTCCTCAAATGAGGAAGATCCCAGATTTGTGGGGGCTTCTTCTGTGGTTGCTGCAGGCTCTTGTTGAGAGGAATCCTGAGCGGCTGTGGCTGGTGAAGTCCTTATATCCACTAGGGGGTTATAACCAGTGGATAAAGCCTGCGTTTGTGTTGCAGGGGCATCCTCAGGGGACTCATTTCCCTGAGTAGCCTTTTTGGTCTTCTTTTTAGTGGTTTGGTGGAGACTTTGGATTTGGAGGTGGTGGCTGTGGGTTCCAGCTGCGTGGGTTTTCGCAGCTTGGCAGCCATTTTCAGTGATTGGTCAGAGTTGTGCCGGGAGTATACTTCCGGCAGTACAGCCATAGCAGGGACTCCCAGGCCAACAAGTCCCTCAGCTTGAAGCTGGTTTTCAATTATGGCCATGATGAACCGAGGATATAATATCCAACGGTTAGCAGTTTGTTTTTGGGCTATATCCTTGAGCTCTAAAAATAGTATTTCAGAAAAATTTAAATGTTGTTGCTCAAGGATGGAGTACATTACCTATTGCCACCTTGTGGACATTTGATCCCATGATGAAGTCTTGGAGGCAAGGCATACATTTACCATATGAAATATGAGACGTTCGGCATCTGGGAAATGTTTCTTCAGTATGGTAGATGCACTCAGGTTACCCTGGTATCCATGGTGGGCAAATGATTGATCTGTTGTGCCCTTTGGATAACCAGTTGGGAAAGTGGCATCATCCAGATTAAGGGTTTGGCGAAGAGTGTCTGGAGTAATGACCACTTTTTGGCCATGGACAAACGATTGAAGAGACTCTGTGTCATTCTCCTCAGAGACCAGAGTGACGTTTGTCCAGAATTGGGTAAGGGATTCGGCATATGTGGTGGGATTTACCAGAAAAGCCGTTTTGTAGGGTGACTGAACCATTAAATCAATGGCGTTGTGAAACTTGGTCCAGTATGGCGATTTGTTGAGATGTGCGACACAGTTGTGTCGAGGTTTTAGTTGCATGGTCGCCATTGAAGAAGAGAGGGTAGAGAGTTTTTTGAATGTTAGGTTTGAGAAGAGAAGATAAAAACTCTGAAGGTGGGATAAGGTATTTAAAGGGTCGGGTTAGAAAACAACTGAAGGTTTTGGTGTTAGTCATCAGTTGTTGGAACTACTGATGACGTGGTATTAACTTTCAGACGTTGAAACAGCTGAAGTCTCTGATTTAGTCATCAGTAGTTTAGACTGTTTTGACTTCAGGTGATGAAACAACTGAAGACTTGGTATTAGTCATCAGTAGTTATGAAACTACTGAAGACTTTGGTTTTACTATCAGTTGTTGTAAACAACTGAAGACTTGGTGTTAGTCATCAGTAGTTGTGAAACTACTGAAGACATGGTATTGCTTCAGTTGTTTAGAAGGAACAAACAGTTGTAGAAACAACTGAAGAGAATTACTCATCAGCTGTTTTCGTCAATTCATAGCTTTTCAGCTGTTTCATACTGTCCTCAACACTTACTCATCAGAATTTTCATCGGCTTTTCAGGTGTTTCATAGGACATCAGTACTTATCTGTATTTCTGACATCAGTAGTTGTGGCTACAACAGCTGTTGTGACTACATCAGCTGTTGTAGCTACATCATTGTTTTTAACAGATAAAGTACTTCAGTACTGGTGAGGTATGTAGCCTTCAGTAGTTATAAAAACTACTGAGGAAAAAACAACTCATCAGTACTTATATGTGACAATATGAACTAATGATCATCAGTACTTGTGAACTGAGATCATCAGTAGTTGTCACTTATTCTAGCTGCAGCATACCAAGCCTTAACACCAGGTTGTGGAAAGTTGAACTATCCAAAGGCTTAGTAAAAATGTCTGCAAGCTCATCAGCACTAGGAACAATTTTGGATCAATCAGACCTTTTTCAAAACAATCTCTAATAAATGGTGTCTGATTTCAATATGTTTAGTCCTAGAGTGTTGGACAGGATTCTTGACAATACAAAGAGCTGAAGAGCTGTCCATTAACAATGGGTCTTAGTCTCTGTTATGCCATAATCCAATAGTTGGTTTTGAAGCCAGAGTACCTGAGATGTACAGCTTGCAGCGGCAATGTACTCTGCTTCCAGCAGTTGATGTAGCAACTGAGGTCTGTTTCTTGCTCTGCCAAGAAATCAAGCAGTTGCCTAGAATTGACATCCACCACAAGTTGATTTCCTGGTCAACTTACACCTTGCATAGTCACTGTCAGAAAAAGCAACTAATTTACCAGAATGTCTAGTAGAATACCATAAACCTAGAGATGGAGTGCCTTGCAGATATCTAAAGATTCTCTTGACTGCAATCAAATGAGACTCCTTAGATGCAGCCTGAAATCTAGCACAAACACATGTAGCAAACATAATATCTGGTCTAGAGGCTGTTAAATACATCAAGGACCCAATCATACATCTGTAAAGTGTTTCATCAACCACTTTACCTTTCTGATCTGTATCCAGTTGTGTGGTGCTGCACATGGGGGTAGAACAGGGCTTACAGTTTTGTAAATCAAACTTTTCCAAAAGATCTTTTGTATATTTGGACTGATGAATGAAAATTCCATCAGCCTTTTGCTTGATTTGCAAACCCAGAAAGAACTGTAATTCTCCCATGGCACTCATTTCAAACTTCTGTTGCATCAACTTTGTAAAGGCATCACAAACTATGGATCAGAGGATGCAAAAATAATATCATCTACATAAATTTGAACAAGTAGATTATGCTGCCCACATTTCTTAATGAATAAAGTCTTATCTATGGAGCCTCTAGTGAAATTATTTTCCAGAAGAAAGTTTGATAATGTCTCATACCAGGCTCTAGGAGCTTGTTTCAACCCATAAAGAGCCTTATCAAGCTTATACACCCATTAGGATGTTTATTGTTCTCAAAGCCTGGTGGTTGACATACATAAACCTCTTCTTTAATTTTCCCATACAAAAATGCACTTTTGACATCCATTTGAAAAACTTTAAGGTTTTGATAAGCAGCATAAGCTAAAAACAATCAAATTGCTTCCAGTCTGGCTACAGGGGCAAAGGTTTCATCATAATCAATACCTTCTTCTTGTGCAAACCCCTGAACAACCAGTTTGGCCTTGTTCTTAACAATAAGCCCATTTTCATCAGTTTTGTTCCTAAACACCCATTTAGTGCCTATTGCACACTTACCTGGAGGTAGAGGAACCAGTTCCCACACTTGCTGTTTCTTGAACTGAAGAAGCTCAAGCTGCATGGCATCAACCCATCCTTGTCCTTTAAAGCAATGTGATATTCTTTGGCTCTTGTTGACTGATGAAGAGAGCATAGAAGCAGAAATTTGACAATTGACTTCTTGTTGATACGCCAGCAGTGATATCACCAATGATTTGAGACATAGGGTGATTCTTCAGATCTTGATACACAATGAGATCTGTGCAAGTGTTTGTAGCAGGCTCAACAGCAACAGATGGTGATGGTGAATCATTTCCTTGAAACCAATCAGTGGATGGTAATTCAAAGGAAGTTGAATTTGAAGAAATCTCATCAGCATTTGTTATGGATGGTGCTACTGGAGCTACAGGAACATCAGGTCTAGCTGAATCAGGCAGTTGATTACTAAACCTGAAGAGGTGAGTACTGCTATCATCATCATCATCAGCACCAGCAGAACCACCAGGTGGTGAACTGTTGACAGGAGCAACAACAGGAGTTTGATAAGGAACATATTGCAGTATGTCCAAATCAAATATCTCCATAGGGCTTTGTGGAATCTTGTCCTTTGGAGATTCATTAAACTTAACATGTAGAGTCTCTTCAACCATCTTTGTTCTACAGTTGAAGACTCTGTATGCTTTGCAAGTTGATGAATAACCAACAAAGTACCCTGCATCCACCTTAGGATCAAAATTTTGGAGTTGATCCCGTGTGTTGAGAATGAAACAAGGACACCCAAATGCTCTAAAGAATGAAATTAGAGGGGACAAATGATGAAGAACTTCATATGGAGTCTTCATCAACCTCTGATTTACTAGAACTCTATTCTGTACATAGCAAGCTGTATTGACAGCTTCAAACCAAAAACTCAATGGCAGTCCAGAATCAGCCAACATGGACCTTGCAACTTCAATAAGGGTCTTGTTCTTTCTCTCCACTACTCTCCATTTTGCTCAGGAGTTCTTGGGATGCTATACTGCCTCTTGATTCCATTTGATAAGTAAAACTCATCAAGTGTGTGGTTTCTGAATTCAGTACCATTGTCACTCCTCACACACTTAACTGGTAGGGAATACTGCTTCTCAATGTGTAACACACAGTTCATAATGGACTGCGTAGCCTCATCCTTTGAATGCAAGAAGAAAGTCCATACAAATCTGGAGTTATCATCCACAATTACCAGACAGTATTTCTTCTTAGCCATACTCATCACTCTCACAGGTTCAAAGAGATCCATGTGAAGAAGATGTAAGCAGGCAGTGGACTTAGGTTCTTCTATGGAGGGAAATGAAGCCTTGTGCTGTTTTCCTTTTAAACAAGTAGTGCAGTTATCTTCACACTTGAACTCCTTCATAGGTAGTCCCCTTATTAAACCATGGTTTATCAGCTGATTTATGTTTTTAAGATTAACATGACCCAGCCTTCTATGCCATAGAATAGATTCTTGAGGGGAAGCCTTGGAAAATAGGCAAGGATGGCCTTTGAGATTTATTTTCTTGGAAATATCTAAGGCATACACTCTTCCTGTCTTGTTGGCCTTTAGGAGAGTGTGTTCATCCAACACCTTATCAATCAAACTTAGAACTTTGGATGACAGAATCCGACAGTTCTGACTGGTGAAAAGAGCAACATGGCCTTTGTCACACATTTGACTGACACTCAAGAGGTTGTACTTGAGATTTTCCACATGGTTAACATCATCAAACTTTATTTCCCCATTAGAAACAAAGCCTTTGCCGATGATGTAACCCTTTGCATCATTGCCAAATGACACAAACCCCTTCTTTCCTTGAGAGTAGTCATTAAGAAGTGATCTGTTTCCTGTCATATGCATGGATCCTCCACTGTCTACATACCAAATGCCTCTGAGGTATGTTGAAGAACCCTGCAAAATACAACAAATTAGTTAGATTTTGAGACCCAAACCTTTTTGGTCTTGGGCATGTTCTCATCAACAGATGGTAAACTAACATGTTTGTTGGAAACAACAGCCTGAGAGGAAGAAGCTGGTGAAGAAAAGGAATCCTTTGGCTTGGACCTCCTTTTCTGTGGTTTCAACATAGGAACATCTAATTGGTTAACTCTTCCCAATAGATGTTGAACCATCATAACCAGCTGTGTCTGATTTTGTGATAAGGCTTTCAGCTCTTCAGACACATTGGCATTAGAGTTTGATAAGTTCCTATGTTGCACCTTCTTATTTTGAGCAATCTCAGCTGTTACCTGTTTAACCCCTTCCTTTTGGATTTCTTTTTGGACTTAAGGGTTACAGGATTTGATGTTGCTGGTACAAATGTGGCTTCAAACTCAGTTTTCATTTTAACCATTTTCTCTTTACTTTCCTCTTTATGTTTGAGTTTGGATCCCCTTTTGTACCAACAATCATCTGTAAGATGATTGAACAAACTACATACTTCACATGGTTTCTTTTTCATCTTATGTTGATCATCAACTAAAGAGAATGAAACTACTGAAGACTTGCTCTTCAGTACTTTGAAAGCATTATTTGCCTTCTTGACTTCCTCTTTAGTAGTCTTCAAACTCTTTCTACTGATAGTTTTCTTCTCTTCAGTGCTGACAGTAGTTGGAGTTTGAACTTCAGGTGCTAAATATTGCTCTCCAGTCCTTTCAGGACTTCCAGAAATAGCTCTTGAGTTGATCATCTCTTTGATCATGTGAGTGTCAACAGTGGAACCATCAACATCAGCTGATGGGTTCAGAGAGGGCTTAGTGCCGACTTCAACTTTTGATGATGCTCTATCAAAAAGTGAATCACATGATGAGGTGGATTGGTTATTGCTTTCTCCATCAGATTTCACTTCTGCTCTTGAAGCAAAATCTGTAGGAGGAGCAGTGTGATTATAACCAATACCAAACTTCACATTGGAAGCAGATTGCTTACTAAGAAGCATTTCAAAACTTTGCATGATTGTACCCATCGATCACACTCTACCTGGGTGACAGCAAGGGTTTCTTTGAGACTTCTCTGGTCTTCCAGAATAACCTCTAGCTTAGCCTTTTCATCATTTAATTGGTATTTAAGCTTATAAATCTCATCATTTTGATACCATTTGTCAGGATCAGTGATCACAAGTTTGATGTATTAGAGCGTAACGCAGCAGAATAAGAACAAGAATTAGACAAATTGTAGCAAGAATTTGATACTCATATGCATTAAGAACAAATACGGTTATAACGAGAGAATATATTTCTGTAACAAGGAATGTTTCTATAATATTGAATATTTCTGATCGAATCATTCACTTTTACAATAGTTGACACTCCTTATATAGAGTGCAATCGCTGCTGTTATCACGGGAAAGTGACAACTAGCAGATCTAGTACAAAAATAACTAACTCTTAACAAACTACTGAAATGTTCACAACTACTGAGAACATATCAGAGTGTTAAGTTCAAAATATAAAACTACTGATAAGAAACTACTGAAACTACAACGACTGAAGAACAAGCTCTTCAGTCGTTTTACAAAACTACTGAAAAACATAAAACTACTGATGAGCACAACAACTGAAGAAGTATTCTTCAGCTGTTGTGTCAAACTACTGAACAGATAAAACATAAAACTACTGAAAGGTAAACTGTCACAACTACTGAAGAAGACCTCTTCAGCTGTTGTGACAACGTCAGATACTTTGGTCTTCAGCACTTGTGTCTTCAGACTTTGTCTTCAGCACTTGTCTTCAGACTTTGTCTTTAGTACTTGTCTTCAGACTTGTCTTCAGCACTTGTCTTCAGACTTTGTCTTCAGCACTTGTCTTCAGACTTTGTCTTCAGTACTTGTCTTCAGACTTTGTCTTCAGCACTTGTCTTCAGACTTTGTCTTCAGCACTTGTCTTCAGACTTTGTCTTCAGTACTTGTCTTCAGACTTTGTAATCAGCTGTTGTGGTCTTCAGTAGTTGTTGTGACGTCTGTGGGACTTAAAGGTTTTTCTGATCCGGCTCATTGGTTCTTTTGGTCCAACAGAGGCCATGATCAGCTGGTATGCTTTCACCCGAATCAGCTCGGGCCTCTCCTTCCGGCTAAGAGCATCACCCACCACGTTGACTTTACCCGGATGATAATGGATCTCACAATCATAATCTTTTATGAGCTCCAACCATCTTCTCTGCCTTATGTTCATATCTTTTTGCTCGAAGAAGTACTCCAAGCTCTTGTGGTCAGTGAATATGCACTTCGTCCCGTACAGATAATGCCTCCAAATCTTTAGTGCAAAGACCACGGCTGCTAGCTCCAAGTCGTGAGTAGGGTAGTTGACCTCATGAACTTTCAACTGTCAGGATGCATAGGCTATAACCTTCCCTCTCTGCATTAATACACACCCTAACCCCGAGTAAGAAGCATCTGAATATTCCACCAAATCCTCGCTTCCTTAAGGTAATGACAATACAGGATCTTGAGTCAACCTCACCTTTAACTCCTGTTCTTGGGCTTGACCCCATATAAACTTTACATCCTTTCAGGTCAACTTGGTTAGTGGAGAAGCAATCTTGGAAAAGTCCTGAATGAACCTTCGATAATACCCCGCTAATCCCAAGAAACTAAGAATCTCAGATGGCGTCCTTGGAGATTTCCACTGCATCACAGCCTCCACCTTAGCAGGGTCTACCATAATTCCATCGGGATTTATCACGTGACCTAAGAATTGGACTTCACGTAGTGATAATGGCACAGAATTTAGAAACCACACACTTGATGAATTCTATTTATCTAAGGGAATCAAGAGGCAGTATAGCATTCCAAGAACTCCTGAACAAAATGGAGTGGTGGAGAGAAATAACAAGACCCTTATTGAAGCCGTAAGGTCAATGTTGGCTGATTCTGGTTTGCCACTAACGTTTTGGGCTGAAGCTGTCAACATAGCTTGCTATGTGCAAAATAGAGTATTAGTAAATCAGAGGTTGATGAAGACTCCTTATGAAATGTTACATCATTTGGCCTCTTTGATTTCCTTTTTTAGAGCATTCGGGTGTCCGTGTTACATTCTTAACACAAAGAATCCACTTCAGAAGTTTGAATCAAAGGTGGATGTAGGGTACTTTGTTGGGTATTCATCTACTTGCAAGGCATACAGAGTTTTTAATTGCAGAACACAGATAGTTGAAGAAACCTTGCATGTAAAGTTTAATGAATCTCCAAAGGACAAAATCCCATAAAACCCTATAGAGTTATTTGATTTGGACATACTGCAATATGTTCCTTATCAGTCTCCAGCTGTTGCAGATTCTGTGAATCCATCATCTCCTGCAACTAGTCATCCATCTGGTGGTACAAATGTAATGTTTAGTGATCACATGCCTGAGTCTACTAAACTTGATGTTCCTGTAGCTTCAGCAGTTCCATCCACAACAAATGCTGATGAGATCTCTGAATCCTCTACTTCATTTGAATTCTAGGTTTCAACAGTCTGGATCAACATCTGTTGCTGCTGAATCTCCTACAAACACTTGCACAGATCTTATTGAGTACCAAGAACTGAAGAATCACCCTATGTCTTAGATCATTGGTGACATCAATGCTGGTGTTTCAACAAGACGTCAATTTTCCAATTTCTGCTTTTATGCTCTCTTCATCAGTCAGCAAGAGCCAAAGAACTATCATATTGCATTAAGAGACAATGGATGGGTTGAAGCCATACAACTTGAGCTTCTTCAGTTTCAAAAGCAGCAAGTGTGGGAACTGGTTCCTCTACCCCAAGGTAAGTGTGCAATAGGCACTAAATGGGTGTTTAGGAATAAAACTGATGAAAAAGGTCAAATTGTCAAGAACAAGGCCAGACTGGTTGTACAGGGGTTTCAACAAGAAGAAGGTATTGATTATGATGAAACCTTTGCCCCTGTAGCCGGACTGGAGGCAATCAGATTGTTCTTAGCTTATGCTGCTTTCCATAATCTTAAAGTTTTTCAAATGGATGTCAAAAGTGCATTCTTATATGGTAAAATAAAAGAAGAAGTTTATGTGTGTCAACCACCAGGTATTGAAGATCATAAACATCCAGATGGGTGTATAAGCTTGATAAGGCTCTTTATGGGTTAAAACAAGCTCCCAGAGCCTGGTATGAAACACTGTCTAACTTTCTTCTTCAAAACAATTTCACTAGAGGCTCCATAGATAAAACTTTGTTCATTAAAAAAGTAGGCATGCATAAGCTCCTTGTTCAAATTTATGTAGATGATATTATTTTTGCATCCTCTGATCCACAGTTGTGTGATGCCTTTACTAAGTTGATGCAACAAAAGTTTGAAATGAGTGCCATGGGAGAATTATAGTTCTTTCTGGGTTTGCAAATCAAACAAATGGCTGATGGAACTTTCATTCATCAGTCAAAGTATACAAAGGATCTGTTAAAAATGTTGATTTACAAAATTGTAAGCCCTGTTCTACTCCCATATGCAGCACCACACAACTGGATGCTGATCAGAAAGGTAAAGCAGTTGATGAAACTCTTTACAGATGTATGATTGGTTCCTTGATGTAACTTACAACTTCTAGACCAAACATTATGTTTGCAACTTGTGTCTGTGCTAGATTTCAGGCTGCACCTAAAGTATCCCATATGATTGCAGTCAAAAGGATCTTTGGATACTTGCAAGGAACTCAATCTCTAGGACTTTGGTATTCCACTGGGCACTCTTGCAAATTAGTTGCTTTCTCTGATAGTGACTATGCAGGGTGTAAATTAACCAGAAAATCAACCTCTGCAAATTGTTTTGTTTCTTGGCAGAGTAAGAAACAAACTTCAGTTGCTACATCCACTGCTGAAGTAGAGTACATTGCTGCTGAAAGTTGTACATCTCAGGTACTCTGGCTTCAGAATCAATTACTGGATTATGACATTACAGAGACTAAGAATCCTTTATTGATGGACAGTGCTTCAGCTCTTTGTATTGTTAAGAATCCTGTCTAGCATTCTAGGACCAAACATATTGGGATCAGATATCATTTTATCAGGGATTGTTATGAAAAAGGTCTGATTGATCCAAAGTTTGTTCCTAGTGCTGATGAGCTTGCAGATATATTTACTAAGCCTTTGGACAGTGCAACTTTCCAAAATCTAGTGCTAAGGCTTGGTATGCTGCAGATAGAATGATTTGACAACTACTGATGATCTTAGTTCACAAGTACTAATGAGCATTAGTATACAGCTATCAAAAATAAGTACTGATAAGTTATTTTATCTTCAGCAATTTTCATAACTACTGAAGACTAAATTACTTAAAAGTACTGAAGTACATTATTTGTTGAAAAGCAGTGATGTAGTTACAAATACTGATGTGGTTACAACTATGATGTCTGTTCTAACAGATAAGTACTGATGACCAATGAAACATCTGAAAATCAGATAGTCTGCTGAGTAAGTGTTAAGGTCAATGAAACAACTGAGATCTGTGAATTGACGACAACAACTGATGAGAAATTTTACTCTTCAATTGTTTCAAACAACTGTTGTTTCATTTCAAAACAACTGAAGCCAAAACCAAGTCTTTAGTAGTTTCAAACTATTGATGACTAACACCAAGTCTTCAGTTGTTTACAACATCTGAAAGTTAAAACCATGTCTTCAGTCGTTTTCTAACAACTGATGACTAACACCAAAACTTTTAGTTGTTTTCTTTCAGCCGTTTCATAACCTATAAATACCTAACCCTAGCTTCAAACTTTTCATCAGTCGTTTTCAGAACTTTCATCTTCCATTAATGGCGACCATGCAAATCAAACCATGACACAACTGTGTTGCCTACTTAACAAAATCGGCCTTTTGGACTAAGTTTGATGCTGCCATTGATCTGATGGTTTCCGTATCAAACTTATTTTCTTCTGAATCCAACCATCTATCCCGATACCCTTCGCCAGTTCTGGACAAATGTCACTGTCCATACTGGTGAGAATGATGTCGCGATCACTCTCCAGTCGTTTGTAAACCAGAAGAAGGTGGTCATCACTCCTGCTATCATTCGCCAAACCCTAGATCTGAATGATGCCACCTTTGTCACTGAATACCGAAAGAGCTCCAATGATCTATCATTCATCAACCATGGGTATGAGGGCGACCTAAGTGCTACCACCATTCTGAAGAAGCACTTCCACGATGCTGAACGCCTAATCTTTCATATGATCAATGTCTGCCTTGCCCCCAAATCCTCTTCATGGGATCAAATGTCATCCAGGTGGCAACAGGTATTGTATTCTATCTTTGAACGCCAAAGCTTAAATTTTCTGAAGTTATATTTTTGGAATTAAAAGATCTGGCAATGAAACCTATGGCTAACAGATGGATATTATATCCAAGGTTTCTTATGGCCATAATCATCAATCAATTAAAATCTGATGGCCCTGTTGGCCTTGGAGTCCCTGTTGTGGTAGTTTTGCTTGAGGTATACTCCAGGCACAACTCTAACCCACAACTCAAAGAGGCTGCCAACTGCTAAAACCCAAGCAGAGGGAACCCACAGCCTCATCCTCAAGATCCAAAGTCCCTTCCAAACCACAATCCAAACAAACTAAAAAGGCTACTCAGGGAGTTGAGTCCCCTGATGATGCCCCTGCAACACAAAGGCAGGATGAAACTACTGGTAGTAATCCTCCTGTAGTTTCCAAGACTCTACCAGTTGAAACCACTCAGGTATCCTCTCAATAGGATCCTGATGCAACCAAAAATAGGGAAACCACATTACTAGAATCTCTCTCACTTGAGAAGATTGCCATTGAAGAGCACCATTCACCCCAGGTGCAATCTTCTTCACACTTATCTCCCATTGAAGCCACCCCTACAAGCCCAACTGTGGTTATTGCATAAGTGCTGACTCAACTACATTCCACTACCCCTCCCCAGAAACCTATTACCACTGGGAAAACCTCAACAGTTAAGGGAGAGGATTATAATGTGGCTGATAATCCACAACACAGGGATTACAGAGTTCAATCTCCCTGTGTAGAGGAGGAGATTCGAACATTTGGCGAGGCTGCCTCTTCTCCTGTTTCAGCACATGAACAGGATGAAGTGGTATCATCTCTAAGACCTCACCAGAGGCAACTGCCAATGAAGGACATAATCCTGAGGCAGGAAGTCCCCAGTTCCAGAAATAGGGGCACATGTGAATACTGATCTACACTCAGCACATGTTCATCCTGATTTATCAGGAGGTCAGATGATTTAGCAAAGACTGATGATGACCTGGGCTTTTTCTTTGATGTTCTAGCCCACAACACCATTCTTGAGGTTGAGGTATGCATAATACAAGAACTGCTTGCCAATTGTCACAAGAATCAAGTCCATCTGCCCAAATTCACCACAGATGGCAGCTTCTTCTGAAGGTCTCCTAAACACTGAGCCACTCCCAACAACTGTGCCACTAGCCTCTGATTCAGGCACCATTTCTCAGGGATAGATGCCCTCTGAGCAAATGGTTGCTGCCTTTCAATCCTCCTTACCTCTCATCACTATCATCACTAACATTGTGCATCAAGCCATTAATGAGAGGCTTTCCTCAAATTTTCAAACCTTAGTTGATGATGCTGTTTCTAAGAGACTTTCTGACATTCAAACCCCTGAACCCAATGCAACCAAAAAAGGGGAGTCTAAGTCAGTGAAAGCAGACAAAAGAAAGAGAGTTGAAGAGGAAGAAGAAAAAGAGAAGAAAGAAAAGGAGATGATCACATACTAGAGAAAGAAGAGTGCTGAACAGACTGAAGATGAGAAAAAGTTAGAAGAACTGATCAAAGGAGCTGATGAGCAACATAGCAGATCTATGGTTCTGCAATTAAAAACTCTGTATGCCTTACAAGTAGATGAATACCCAACAAAGTACCCTGCATCCACCTTTGATTCAAACTTCTGAAGTGGATTCTTTATGTTAAGAATGTAATAGGGACACCCAAATGCTCTAAAAAAAGAAATCAGAGGGCCAAATGATGTAACATTTCATAAGGAGTCTTCATCAACCTCTGATTTACTAACACTCTATTTTGCACATAGCAAGCTGTGTTGACAGCTTCAGCCCAAAAGGTTAGTGGCAAACCAGAATCAGCCAACATTGACCTTGTGGCTTCAATAAGGGTCCTATTCTTTCTCTCCACCACTCCATTTTGTTAAGGAGTTCTTGGAATGCTACACTGCCTCTTGATTCCCTTAGATAAATAGAATTCATCAAGTGTGTGGTTTCTAAATTCTGTGCCATTATCACTCCTCACACACTTGACTGGAAGGGAGTACTGCTTTTCCACATACAACACAAAGTAGATGATGATTTGACCAGCCTCATCTTTTGAATGTAAGAAGAAGGTCCATACAAATCTAGAATAATCATCCACAATTACCAGACAGTAATTTTTCTTTGCCATGCTTATCACTCTTACTGGACCAAAAAGATCGATATGCAGTAATTGCAAGCAGGCAGTGGACTTAGGTTCTTCTATCAGAGGGAATGATACTTTCTGTTGCTTTCCTTTTAAACAAATAGAATAGTTGTAATCACATCTGAACTCCTTTAATGGCAGACCTCTCACTAAACTATGATGGATAAGCTGGTTCATGTTTTTAAGATTCACATGACCAAGCCTTCTGTGCCATAGTTCAGATTCCTGAGGAGAGGCCTTGGAGAACAGACATGGATAGCCTTTTAGATCAATTTTTTTTGATAAGTCTAAGGCATATACTCTTCCAATCCTATTGGCCTTCAAGAGAGTATATTCATCCAATATCTTGTCAGTCATTCTCAAAACATTGGAAGACAGAATCCGAGAGTTCTGGCTAGTGAAAACTGCAACATGCCCTTTATCACACATTTGACTGACACTTAACAAGTTGTACTTGAGATTCTCCACATGGTTAACATCATCAAATCTTATCTCACCATTTGACACAAAGCCTTTGCCGATGATGTAACCCTTAGCATCATTACCAAAAGATACAAATCCCTTCTTTCCTTGAGAGTAGTCATGAAGAAGAGAATTGCTCCCTGTCATATGCATAGATCCTCCACTGTCTACATACCAGATGCTTCTATGGCATGCTAAAGAACCCTGTATTTGTCACAAGAAACTAGTTAGCTTTTGAGACCCAAATCATTTTGGTTTTGGGTCTGTTCTCATCAACAGATTTTATACTAACTGATTTTCATGACTAACAGCCTTTGAAGGTGGAGATGGTGCTGAAAAGGATTCCTTTGATTTTGGCTTAGTTTTCCTTTTCAGTGGTTTAATCACAGGTCCATCTATTTGGTTAAATCTGCCCAACAGATGTTGAACCATCATAACAAGTTGTGTCTGATTGGTTGTTAAAGCCTTTAGTTCAGCAGATACATCAGTACTTGTTTTTGATTGGTTCCTGTGACTCACCATGTCCTCCTTTTTGAAAGACACAAACTTAGTATGGTGTTTTGATATTCTATAAGGAATACTTTCAGTTGTTTTATGATAAACCCCTTCCTTCTTTTTAGATTTTTGTAAGAACTTTGGGTTATCAGTTTGAGATGTTTGTGATACAAACTTGGTTTCAAATTCATCTTTCATTTTATTAATATTCTTTTTAATGATTTTATCTTTGTTGAATTTGGAACCCTTTTGTACAACATTCATCAGTGAGATGATTGAATAGACCACATATTTCATATGGCTTTTTCTTCATCTTCTATTGTCAACTGCTGAAGAAGATGAAACTACTGAAGGTGTGTTCTTCAGTACTTTCTTCCTCTCAGTACTTATGTTAAATACTAAAGGATTTGTAACAACTGAAGATTTGTTCTTCAGAAGTTTTCTATCAGTACTTTTGGATTTCCTGATAGACTCTTCAGCCGTTGTCAAACCATGTTTGTTTTCATTTAGTTTGAAATGCTCTTCAGGTGTTGTTACTTGCCCTTCAGGACGTTGAATACTTTGTGAGACAACACCTGAAGTGCTCAGTTTTTCTTTGATAATGTGTTTATCAGCAGTGAGACCATCAGCAGATTGATTAGCTGAGGTACTAATACTAACTTCATCCTCTGATTTTGGATTATCACTTGAGGATGAGACACATGATGATGTGGTTTGGGAATTGCTTTCACCTTCAGATTTTACTTCTATCTTGGGAGTGAAATCTGTAGGAGGTACAGTGTGATTATACCCAATCCCAAACTTCACATTTGAAGCTGTTTGCTTGCTGAGAAGCATTTCAAACCCCTTGCAGGATGTTACCCAACGTTCACACTTTACTTGAGTAGCTGCAAGTGTTTCTTTGAGATTCTTACAATTCTCTAAAATGACCTCTACCTTTGCCTTTTCATCAGTGATTTGGCATTTTAATTTGTAAATCTCATCATCTTTTTTATTTAAGACAGACTCAAACTCAGCTTTTCTTTTGGAAATCACTTTCTCTAGGTCAAGATTTTGATTAATTAAAGCTACGTTTGCTTCTCTAATTGAGACAAAAGCAGCTATGCATGACTCAGAACACAACTTGGCCTTAGCCTCAGAAGATACCTGTGGTACCTGTGATGATGAAGCATTTGAGTATGAACCATCAGTAGACTCCAGGGCCATAAGAGCAAGATTTCCAAAAGGATTTTCACCACCATGTTCACCAGCACTAGAAAACAATTGTTCAGGATAACCAGAAAGATCATTTGGTAAGCTACTCCAGTCAACAACTCCAGGTGTGAAAAAGCTTTAATGTGATTGAGATTGTTGATTTGATTGAGATGGTTGAGGCTCAGGTAGGGCATGTGGTTGTTGAGCTATGGGTACTGGAACTGACTGGACTGAGGCATGTAAAAATAGGGATAAGGATATGGCATTGGACCTTGAGGGACAAAATATGCAGGAGATGATTGAATTTGTGAATGATGACCAGAACTAGTAGAATGTTGCCCTTTGTTTTGTGAGCTATTGCATGGAAAGGTCACAAAGGGTGCAGAAGAGTTAGATCCAGATGATCTACACTCTCTAGCAAAATGTCCAAGTCTATGGCACTCGTGACACCTCAACTTGCTCTTGTCAAAACCAACTTTGGTTTTTCCAGAGAGACCAGGAAATTTTCTACCTGTCCTTCTGTAAAAGTTTTGAGATCTAATATTGATTAATGCCATGTGGCTTAAAATATCCATCTCTTCCAGATCATCATCAGCAATTCCTTTCAAATCATCCATCAAAAAGCACAAATTATCACTACTACACCCTAAATTACTACCAACACCAACAAAAGTAGGATCTCCACTGTTTGAAGAGAAATCTATATGCTTATCATAAGACCTTTCTGATGCAGCATATTCTGACTCATGACCGACCAGAGCAGTATTCCCTGGTACAAAATCATCAGTGAGCTTCCTAGATGAAGCCAGTTTCCTTTTCTGTACTATCTCTCTTTCAAATGTTAATAGTTTCCCATGAAGTTGGGTGAGAGATAGATTGTCCAGATTTGCACTGGAGCGTAGGACAATAGTATATGTGTCCCATCTCTCAGGCAGGGATCTGAGAAATCTGTTGTTCATCTGACTATTTGTATATTCATGTTTAACCATTTTCAGCTCATATATCAAACAGGAAAATCGCTCAAACTGTTGAGTCAGTGACTCACCCTTTCCATGAGAGAATGTCTCATATTGCTGGGCAAGGATCTCTCTATGTTTGCCAAGACCTCATCAGTTCCTTCAAAATTTTCTTTCAGAGCAACCCAAAGGTCATGAGCAATTTCATAATGCATAAGTCCAGAATAGATTTCATTAGGTAGTGCCATGGCCAGAATTCCATGGGCTTTAGCATCAATTTCAAACAGTTTCAGATCTTCATCTGAGTATTGCTCTTTCTTCTTCAGAACCATCTCATTGGTTTCCGGATTACTCAGCATAGGCTTATATGGTCCATGAACCATAGATTTCCAACAACCTGAACTGTTGACAGACAGGTGATGAGCATTCAGCATTGCCATATGGTATACTCACTCCTAACAAGCATCGGAGGCTTTATTGAGGAGCCAGTATTATGAGGATCATTGATTGATGTAGCCATTTTCACCGATTCAAACATGTTCAATGAAATTTTAACAGATCTAGCTCAAAAACTCAACAACTCAGTTTGAAACAAGACGAATCTCAAATTAATTCACCGGAAGCAACATAAAATCAAACTCTATAACCAATTCTTGCAAATTTGCTAATTCGATCAAACTTAGATATCAAAAGAGCAGTTTCAATGATCAATTGTTAAATCGATCAATGATTAACCTGGCTCTGATACCATTTGAAAGGATCGGGATCTAGTTTGATCAATTAGATTAAGATTTGCAGCGGAATAGAACAAGAATTAGACAAAAATTAAGCAATAATAATATGAATATTCAATCAAACAGTACCGGTTATAGAGAGAGATAGTTTTCTGCAAAGAGAATATTTTCATTCACGCACAAGCTTCGGCTACAAAGAAATTAGGTCAAAATTCCATTTATAAAGGAATGTGACATCAGCTGATGACACTTGATAGTGACAGCTAACTGATTTATACAAACAACTGAAAGTAGACTAAACTACTGAAGATGTCCACAACAACTGAGGACACCTTCAGAAAAAGCTAAGTACAAGCTAAAATTACAACTACTGAAGTTATAACATCTGAAGTGTAAGAACTTCAGATGTTTTACATAAAATAAAACTACTGATTACAAACTACTGAAAAGTAAACCATCACAACTACTGAAAAGAACTACTTCAGCTGTTGTGACAACTTCTGAGAACTTGGTCTTTAGACTTTGTCTTCAGTAGTTGTCTTCAGACTTTGTCTTCAGACTTTGTCTTCAGACTTTGTCTTCAGCTGTTGTCTTCAGACTTTGTCTTTAGACTTTGTCTTCAGACTTTGTCTTCAGCAATTGTCTTCAGACTTTGTCCTCAGCAGTTGTCTTCAGACTTTGTCTTCAGCTGTTGTCTTCAGACTTTGTCTTCAGCTGTTGTCTTCAGACTTTGTCTTCAGCTGTTGTCTTCAGACTTTGTCTATAGACTTTGTCTTCAGCTGTTGTAGACCACTTTAGTTGTTATGATGTCTGTGGGACTTAAAGGTTTTTCTGATCTGGCTCATTGGTTCTTTTGGTCCAACAGCGTCTGAATATACCACCAAATCCTCGCTTCCTTCAGGTAATGACAAGACAGGAGCTTGAGTCAACCTCACCTTTAACTCCTCCAACGCCTGTTCTTGGGCTTGACCCCATATAAACTTTACATCCTTTCGGGTCAACTTGGTCAGTGGAGAAGCGATCTTGGAAAAGTCCTAATTGAACCTTCGATAATACCCCGCTAACCCAAGAAACTAAGAATCTCAAATGGGGTCCTTGGAGATTTCCACTGCATCACAGCCTCCACCTTAATAGGGTCTACAATAATCCCCTCGGGATTTATCACGTGACCTAAGAATTGGACTTCACGTAACCAGAACACGCACTTGGAGAATTTGGCGTACAACTTCTCCCTTCTTAAGGTCTTTAACATCTCCCGAATGTGATCGGCATGCTCCTCCTCGCTCTTTGAATAAATCAGGATATCATCAATAAACACAATCACTGATTTATCTAACATTGGCCGACACACTCGATTCATCAAGTCCATAAAAGCAGCTGGCGCATTGGTCAGGCCAAATGACATAACAAGAAATTCATAGTGACCGTAGCGCGTGCCAAAAGCTGTCTTAGGGATATCCTGCTCCTTCACCTTCAGCTGATGGTAACCAGATCGAAGATCTATCCTCGAAAACCAACTGGCACCTTGGAGCTGATCAAACAGATCATCTATTCTTGGTAGGGGGTATTGGTTCTTCACCGTCAACTTGTTCAACTCTCGGTAGTCAATGCACATCCTCATACTACCGTCTTTCTTCTTCACAAATAGGACTGGAGCACCCCAGGGAGAGATACTCGGCCTAATGAACCCATTATCAAGCAGCTTTTGCAACTGTTCGATTAGTTCTTTCATTTCCGTGGGAGCTAACCGATACGGTGCTTTGGCAACGGGTTGACCATCGGGTATCAAATCAATTTGGAACTCAATCTCACGATCCGGTGGCACGCCAGGTAGGCCATCCGGGAATACGTCCGGGAAGTCACACACAACTGGTACATCAGATAGTTGCGGTGTTGGCACGTCCACATCCTTTACGTAGGCCAAGTAGGCACTACATCCACGCCTCATGCACTTTCCTGCCACCGCCATCGAAATCATTTTCGAGATCGTCGTGACTCGATCACCATAATCTGTCACCTTATTCCCGTCAGGTGCTGTCAATCGGATCATCTTCTTGCGACACACGATGTTTGCTTCATAGGTTGCTAACCAGTCCATCCCTAGTACTACGTCAAATCCTCCTAGGGGTATCACGTGTAACCTAGCAGCAAACCTATGACCCTCTAGTTCTATGGCACTGTCCTCTATCACATTAGTAATTCTAGTGGACTTACCAATAGCAGTTTCTACATCAAATGGTGCACTGACCTTTCTACTAATAACAGGAAACTTAGCACAGAAAGTAGTAAAAATAAAACTCCTACTAGCACCGGAATCAAAAAATATAGAGGCACAAGTTTGGTTTACTAGAACTGAAGGTCCATACATTCCACCCACTCTTGGGCCGAATTATAATGACAATAATCAACCTATAAGTACAAAGGAACTGTCACCTGATGATATTAAGAAGGTCAAAGTTGATATTAATGCATACAACTTGCTTAGTATGGCTTTTGTGACATCCGCTATTTTTCCAATTTAAAACCCAAACCCGAACCCATTTTGAACTTTCATGCAATGAAACAATATCATTATAAATTATTCTAATTTTAATCATTTAATAAATCAAATGCATTAAATGTGCAATTCAACAAATATTGCGAATTATTTGATTCAATTATTATCTATCAAACCATTTAAACAAGTTATTATAATTTATAGAATATTTTATAACTTATAAAAATAAAGTTTTTATAAATTCATGATGTCTTATTTTCATTTATGGGTTTAAATTATCAAACTAAAATAAATAATTAATAATCTTATAAATACATGTGAAGTCTATAAAAACTTTATAAACTTGATTTATTAAATAGGGTTTTAAATAATTTGAAAACAAGGATGTTATAAGTTTGGGGTTTAAAATATAATTATTAAAATATTATTTTAAAAGTTTTGGCATAAAATAATAACAATATGAAACTTGAGGGGCTGAAAGTGTAAATTGTTAAACCGAACCCCCTTCCCCCTCACAACCCGATTTTCCGGCGGAGCTCCGGCCACCTTATAACCATCAATTTTGGTCGATTTTTAATCCAAAAACCGCCTCAAATCATTTTGGAACATGATTAGAATCCTGAACGTATCAATTAATCACATTTAAACGTCGGTTACTAAGCTTAATCGAGTGTAGGACCCGAAGCCTTAAACCATAGAGCCGTTAAAACTCCATAATAATCCAATTAATCGAACCTAAATGATCGTCTATCTATCCTAAACGTTTACCACTTCCAATTTCACCTGAAAAGCACATAAACATCGAGTTCGACCACCACTATCACCACAATGTGCAACTCTATCAAAACTCACTTCCCGAGTGGTTTAAACTGAAATTGATAAGGGGTTCAGAATCAAGACCACCACCTGAAGCTACCCACGAGTTTGATTTGATTATCATCAACAATTTCTCATCAATTGTACTCAACTTGGTCACGGCTTGTTCTTCACCTGTTCATCGTCAATCTAACTTCATACGGGTAAATTAAACATACTTATATACTCGAAATCATATGGGGAAGGAAAGCCCCATGTTTACTTCTGTAAACGCATTCGATCTAATGATCAATTTGAAACGAAATCAAACTAGGGTTCATAGCCATTTGGGGATTTCTTGAAGTATTGTTTTTAACAATTTAATTCCAAATCTTAATGCGACTGAGACCTTTAGTTCACTGGTAAGACACACACATGCTCACCCAAAGGTCCCGGGTTTGAACCGGGTAACCTCACTTAGTTTTTTTGGGCTTTCCGGCCTTTAAAAAAATTATATAAAATTTCAAAAAAATATAAAAATTAGTTTTATAAACTTTGGTTATTTTAAAAGTTACCTAATTACTTTTCTGTAAATTATTTCTTTAAACACCTTAACAATTTTTATATAAAATATTAATAACAAATGTTATAATTAGATTATTTTTATAAAAATAAACTTTAATAGTTGATGTAAGGCCCCGTTCCCGGAAACCTCACAGTTGGTCAATCACAGCAGCTAAAACATTAAACATTATAATTATACAAACTTAAGCAGCGGAAATGATTTATCAAAAACCATTCATTTCATTTAAAACACTGTTGTTAAGCAATACATCATCGTTAACTGTTTACAAAAGAATTGTTTATATGCATTACAAAACAACAGCAACATAGAGTACAAATGGATGTCAGTCTTTTCCTGCCGAGTAGCTTCACCCTCGTGCCATCCTCAGCAATAATTACCTGCCAACTGAAAATGTATAAAAGTTGGCGTTGCTAAGTGAGTTCTATTTTTAAAAGTAATAAAATACTTTCTATATGTTGTATAAGAAAATACTCTTTTCTGTGAAATACAACTTTGTACTGTATATGCGAGCATGCATTAACTATATGAACAATACTGTTCGTTCTCTTTACTGTATGCCTTGTCTATTCTGTAAACTTTTATCTTTATGTTCCACTTTCTGTACGGACCAGTGAGCAATACCCCAACTATATGCGCGATGGAAAACAGGTGATTGGCCATCTATATCCCTCGAAAGGTCAATTGTATCCCTCGAAAGGTCAATTGTATCCCTCGAAAGGGTCAACTGTATCCCTCGAAAGGGTCAACTATATCCCTTGAAAGGGTCAACTGTATCCCTCGAAAGGGTTCTGTGTACTATGTACAAGGCCAACCCAATCACCCAGGGCACACTACAAAGGTCCTGCCAATCTCAATTGATCGTACCTGTGTGCATAATAGGGTAGCTAACCCGCAGCACAGTTGAGCTAACGACAACATGGTCGTGTACCTCCTGTAAGCTTGCAAGACTTGTTAACATTTTCACTAATGTTCCTCTTCTTTTCTTTATTGCTCTTTAACTTTATTATTACGATATACTTTACGTTACGATAATAACATACCACGTAAAGTCACATAATATAAGTAATAATAATAATAGCAATAACAATAATAAGGAACAATCATAAGTAATCATATCATGCATGAAACATCATCATTAATAAGCCCTTAGTCCACCTTGGTCAAAACCCTAAAGCACAGACTCCTAGAAAATTCTATAAAAATTTCTAAGTGCTTAGGCGCATGGGAACTATTTGGGCGCATGAGCCCTGTTCGGGCGTTTCATCACTATGTAGGCGAATCTGCCAACACAATCATTTATCACTTTAGCCGCATGAACTATTCAGGCGCATGGGCACTATTGGTGCGTATGAACACTTAGGCACATAAGTTATTCGGACGCATGGACACTTAGGCGCATGAGTTATTCGGACGCATGGACACTTAGGTGCATGAGCCACTTGGGCGCATGGGCACTATTGGGGCGCATGGCCCTACACTTAGTCATTCGGCTAACATTTCTAGGCGCATGGACCACTGTTTAGGCGCATGCACCACTGTTCAGACGCATGGGTTGTACTTAAACATTTCTAAGGTAATCTTAGGCGCATGGGCTACTGTTTGGGCGCATGGGCTACTGTTTGGGCGCATGGATTACACTTAAATCTTTCTAAGGCATTTTCAGGCGCATGAGCCTTATCTAGGCGCATGGACCTTCTGTGTAACATGTTTCCGGTATGTTTTCAAACCCAATCATCAAACCCATCTGTTCTAAGCTTAATATGGCTATTCTAAACATGAACAACCTATAAGCATTCAAGAATCAACATCCAATCATGCACATTACATACGGGTAAACATACATAAGCTTTGAAAATCGTTTTAATACATTTTCAGCCCCAAAGATAGTTTAAAACAAGTAAAACCGGGGTCTAGAACTCACCTAATGCAACTTGGGTATTTCTTCCTTTCTAACCCGCTTGCAATGAGTTCAAACACCTAAAAAAACACCAAACACACACACCCGAGCACATACACAAACACAGAAGCACATATGCATATAACCGGGATAAAACCAACTTTTTCAAAGTGAGGGTGGGCGGCCATGCCCACCTTTACACCAACTTTTTCAAAGTTTTGTCCTTTTGGACACTTTTAGTCCTTCCACTTGGACTTAATTGCCTTTCTTTTTATTCCTCATATCTTGTCTTTTAAAGATAACCGGGTGTTACAAGTCCACCCCCTTATATAGGTTTCGTCCCCGAAACCTGTTAATCCTCGAACAGATGAGGATAATGCTGTCTCATCTCCTCCTCAGTCTCCCATGTAGACTCGGATCCCTTCTTGTGCTTCCACTATACACGCACAAGAGGAACCACTTTATTTCTCAGCCTCTTCTCTTTATGATCGATGATTGCCACTGATCGCTCCACATAATTGAGCCTTTCATCTACTTCGATATCCTCCAATGGAACAATCATGTCTTCATCAACTAAACACTTTCTCAGATGAGATACATGGAATGTGGGGTGAATCCCACTTAACTCATCCGGTAATTCCAACCTATAGGCCACCTCTCCTACTCGAGCAATGATTCGAAAATGACCTATATATCTTGGGCTCAACTTGCCCCGCTTCTTGAATCGGATAGTACCCTTCCAAGGTGAGACCTTCAACATAACCGGTCACCCACCTGGAACTCGATCGGTCTGCGTCGTCTATCGGCATACGACTTCTGCCTATCTTTAGCTGCCTTCATGAAGGCTTTGATCTTTTCAAGCTTCTCAGTCGGAGCCTCGATTACTTCGACGCTTCCCAACTCCTTACGACCAATATCACCCCAACAAACGGGTGTTCTGCATGTCCTACCGTATCGCATCTCATATGGTGGCATGCCAATGCTGGCATGATAGCTATTGTTGTACGAGAATTCAGCTAATGGTAAGTGGTCATCCCAACTTCCCCCAAAATCAATCACACATGCCCGAAGCATGTCTTCCAGTGTCTGAATGGTCCTTTCTGACTGACCATCAGTTTGGGGATGATAAGCCATGCTAATATGTAACCTCGTCCCCATAGCATCGTGGAATTTCTTCCAGAATTTAGATGTAAACCGGGTGTCACGATCAGACACAATGGACACTAGCACACCATGACGAGTTACAATCTCCTTGATGAACAGGTCAGCCAACCTCTCGGATGAATATGTCTCGCGGATCGGTAGGAAGTGAGCACTCTTCGTTGAACGGTCACCAATCACCCATATGGCATCGTACCCCTTTGGAGTACGTGGTAGCTTTGTAATGAAATCCATGGTGATGTGCTCCCACTTCCATTTTGGTATATTCAAAGGTTGTATCTTCCCATACGGCTTCTGATGTTTCGCCTTCACTTGCAAACAAGTAAGGCACTTACTTACATACTCCACCACGTCACGCTTCATACCCGGCCACCAATAATCTTTCTTCATATCTTGATACATCTTTGTGGCACCAGGATGAATGGAGTATCGAGTCTAGTGAGCTTCCTCCAAAATCCTCACACGTAGATCCCCGAAACGAGGAATCCACACTCGTCCAAATCGAGTTTTAACACCAAGTGTGTTCTCACCCAATTCCCTAACCAGACCTCTCATTCTTTCAGAGTTTAGATGATCTTCTTTTAATGCCTTATCTTGAAACTCCTTGACTTGCTTCATTACATCAGAGGCCATGATCAGTTGGTATGCTTTCACCCGAATCGGCTCGGGCCTCTCCTTCCGGCTAAGAGCATCAGCTACCACGTTGGCTTTACCCGGATGATAATGGATCTCACAATCATAATCTTTTATGAGCTCCAACCATCTTCTCTGCCTCATGTTCATATCTTTTTGCTTGAAGAAGTACTTCAAGCTCTTGTGGTCAGTGAAAATGGTGCACTTCGTCCCATAGGGTAGTTGACCTCATGAACTTTCAACTGTCGGGATGCATAGGCTATAACCTTCCCTCTCTGCATTAATACACACCCAAACCCCGAGTAAGAAGCATCTGAATATACCACCAAATCCTCGCTTCCTTCAGGTAATGACAAGACAGGAGCTTGAGTCAACCTCACCTTTAACTCCTCGAATGCCTGTTCTTGGGCTTGACCCCATATAAAATTTACATCCTTTTAGGTCAACTTGGTCAGTGGAGAAGCGATATTGGAAAAGTCCTGAATGAACCTTTGATAATACCCTGCTAACCCTAAGAAACCAAGAATCTCAGATGGCGTCCTTGGAGATTTCCACTGCATCACAGCCTCCACCTTAGCAGGGTCTACCATAATCCCCTTGGGATTTATCACGTGACCTAAGAATTGGACTTCACGTAACCAGAACACGCACTTGGAGAATTTGGTGTACAACTTCTCCCTACTTAAGGTCTTTAACATCTCCCGAATGTGATCGGCATGCTCCTCCTCGCTCTTTGAATAAATCAGGATATCATCAATAAACACAATCACTGATTTATCTAACATTGGCCGACACACTCGATTCATCAAGTCCATAAAAGCAGCTGGCGCATTGGTCAGGCCAAATGACATAACAAGAAATTCATAGTGACCGTAGCGCATGCGAAAAGCTGTCTTAGGGATATCCTGCTCCTTCACCTTCAGTTGATGGTAACCAGATCAAAGATCTATCCTCGAAAACCAACTGGCACCTTGGAGCTGATCAAACAGATCATCTATTCTTGGTAGGGGGTATTGGTTCTTCACCGTCAACTTGTTCAACTCTCGGTAGTCAATGCACATCCTCATACTACCGTCTTTCTTCTTCACAAACAGGACTGGAGCACCCCAGGGAGAGATACTCAGCCTAATGAACCCATTATCAAGCAGCTTTTGCAACTGTTCGATTAGTTCTTTCATTTCCGTGGGAGCTAACCGATACAGTGCTTTGGCAACGGGTTGAGCATCGGGTATCAAATCAATTTGGAACTCAATCTCACGATCCGGTGGCACGCCAGGTAGGCCTTCCGGGAATACGTCCGGGAAGTCACACACAACTGGTACATCAAATAGTTGCGGTGTTGGCGCGTCCACATCCTTTACGTAGGCCAAGTAGGCACTACATCCACGCCTCATGCACTTTCCTGCCACCGCCATCGAAATCATTTTCGAGATCGTCGTGACTCGATCACCATAAACTGTCACCTTATTCCCGTCAGGTGCTGTCAATCGGATCATCTTCTTACGACACACGATGTTTGCTTCATAGGTTGCTAACCAGTCCATCCCTAGTACTACGTCAAATCCTCCTAGGGGTATCACGTGTAACCTAGCAGCAAACCTATGACCCTCTAGTTCTATGGCGCAGTCCTCTATCACATTAGTAATTCTAGTGGACTTACCAATAGCAGTTTCTACATCAAATGGTGCACTGACCTTTCTACTAATAACAGGAAACTTAGCACAGAAAGTAGTAGAAATAAAACTCCTACTAGCACCGGAATCAAAAAATATAGAGGCACAAGTTTGGTTTACTAGAAACAACACCAAACACACACACCCGAGCACATACACAAACACATAACCACATATGCATATAATCAGGATAAAACCCATCATAAACCTTTAAAAACCACGAATTCTTACCTTGAATTCGTTCACTTCTTCTTCTTCTTCTACAAGCTGAGAGTTTTCCCCTGCTCTCTCTCTCTAAAACCGAAGAAATGTTGATGTGAAGTGAGGGTCGGTGGCCATTCCCACCTTTACATCAACTTTTTCAAAGTTTTGTCCTTTCGGACACTTTTAGTCCTTCCACTTGGACTTAATTGCCTTTTTTCCTTTTTATTTCTCATATGTTGTCTTTTAAAAATAACCTGGTGTTATAGTTGAGATCACTAAGTTGTCTCTAGTCAATTCATTACCTTTAATTATAGATTAATTATGATTTTATTTATATTTTATAAATCAATATGTTAAATAAATAATTATTTAAATAGTTATTTAAAAATCATTTAAATAATTAGTTATTTATCTATTTCTTTAACTATATTATATCATAATTAGTTTATAGATTTACTTCTTAAACTATTACTTAAACTCTTGAAACTTGTAAAACATATATATTGTACTTATAATAAAAGTTGTATTATAAGATTTTTATAATAAATCGTTTAGAAGTTCAAAACTATGTAAAACGATTTTAAATAATTTTAAAGCCATTTAAATAAATATTCAATTAAGTACCTTTATCAAAATTTTAAATTATTAATTATTAAATTAATTATTTCTTTTCACACATCATGATAATTCAATAAATTTAATTATTGAATCATTCACTATAATTCTTATATTTAACTGATTGATTCCAACATTATTGAACCAAAACATAAACGATTGTTTGATTTTATTTTATTTATTAAAAACCACCAAATACGAAATGAAACCCTAATTCATATTTATTCTTGACTCTCATATTTGTTCTAATTCTAAGGCATCAACCGTTAGGTTGAATCGTGAAGAAATTGTTGGAACCATCTTATCTTCTTATCTTTATCTTAAGTGCAATATATAGCACGTGAGTTTTCCATGTGAGTTCTCCATGCCCCCTTTTTACTTTATTTCACACATTTTGGGGTGAAACATGTTAACCTTATAAACTTACACTTGTAAACATCTTGATACTTATAAATGCACATGCAATTCATCTTTACCTTTTTGTCTTGGTTATTTGTGTTATTGTAAGTCTTATATGAGATACATATTTTGTTTACAATCATTAACTATTGCTAGCCTGGTGACGTCTTAGACCTTTGGGCCTGACAAGCCTATTTGGTGCTAAAGCCGATGTATTGCCGGCTCCTGATGACATATGCTTGTTCATCATAGGAACCAAATACACTTAGCCAATCATATATACTTGTAATCAAGTTGAGGTATTGTTGTAACTGTATGTGTTCTATAAACTTGCTAACTCATAACCATTGACATGAATTGCTACTTGTAAACCTTTTTATACATATATGTATGTGTGTGTTTAAACCATGGGAACTCACCAACTTTATAGTTGACCCCTTTATTTTTAACATGTTTCAGGTTTACTACTTGAAGATCTTCTTGTGCTCATATAGGACTTGGACCTAGTTTAATTAAAAATCTTATGATATTGGTTGTATCTTGATTGTCATGTAATGACTTATTTGTCTTGTAATGTTCAATGAATAATTGTATTTAATATTATTTAAAGTTAACTAGTTCTATGTGCTATGAACAATCGTCTCCCATTCGTCCGCTCTGATGATCCGCCATCGGTCGGTGTGATAGCTTTACCTAAAGAAATATTAATCAGGTGTGAGAATTATAAAATAGCAAATTCCTTGTGGAAGATACTTCCTACACTCTATAAAGGGAGTGATGAAATCAAAAGCAATAGGAAGGACACCCTACATTCATAATATGAAACCTTTTTGTTAGGACCGTTTAGGTACGGAATACTAACTGATTCTACGCGTATACCAACTCAAATAGTGTGGAATCCTATTTGAGTGGCGATCCAATTAGGGAGAACATAGTTATGATCACTCTAATGATTAATGAAACGTTATGAATGATTAGAACACGACCAACTGTGATCTATGAACTTGGAACAGGTCTTCTTGAGTCTCTGGACGGCTAGGGTACGATTATGTGCATAGGTATTCGAATTGTTTTGTTTTTCCACGAATTAGGTGGTATTTATAGGTTAGGGTTTTCCATTCGTGCGACTGAAGCATGCGGTTGATCCATTCGCACGACTGAAGGTCCAGTTGTGCGACTAAGTCAATCTTATGTCTCAATCGTGCGACTGATCCAGTCTCCTGGTTCAGTTGTGCGACTGGTCCATTAGCATGAAGTATTCATGCGTATGGTCCATTAGCATGGTCCATTCATATAAGAACTTCACACGATTAAGTTTGAACATGTTTCTCAATCATTATAGGCTAAGAATTATGTAAACAACCACAAATCTATATAGTTAGTTCAATATGCATTATTCCACAACGAACAATGAAATATTAAACATTATAAGCAGTAACCACACATTGTATTTCATTCATACCCATTCAATTACATATATGTAAGACATGAAAGACATTTTACATTAAGCTCCTAAACTAGGTACACATGTATCTACAAACTCCCCTTTCGACCTAGTTTACATCATTATTTAAAATTCTTCATTAGGTCTTCAAACTTTTGTACTTTCCTCTCTTGTAGCTCTAGCATGTATCTCAAATGCAAAACAGAGCCTTATCACATTCTGAAACTGGAGGGCTTGTACAATGTCTTGCGAATCATAGAATAGTGGCCACTTGTATAAAGTATAAACATCATCAGCCGACAAGTTGGTCAGCTACATAAGGTCAAAGCCCCGGATAGTATCCATTTGGCTCTCCTTCTGTAAGACTATGACCGCTTCACCTTGTAATCCAATCGTAGTACCACCACTTGAAGTATGGAGTGAAGTCCTGTGGCATTTCCCTTAGAGGTATTCTTGACATTGTGTGCGGAGGACTCCATTTCAGCACTATCTTTGGCTTTCCAGTAATGGGATCAACTTCAGACCGTCTGATGTACCTCATAGGTTGTTGAGGTCTAAAGTTAACCCACCTGGTGTGGTATTCTTTCCTTAAAGCAGCCTCAACAAGCCTGACATTTTCTTTGAATGAGCATATAGCAATTTCAGGCGTGCCAACTGGTTGAGCTCAAAACCAGGTAGAGTCTTTAGATCGTGTGGGAATCTAAAGTACTCTATACCCTTTTCTCTCTTCACGACATACACATTAAGATCCTCAAAATAAGACCATGCGATGATTTTGCCTGACACCTTTAAGTGTTTCTTGACTTTGTACAGCTTGGTGTAGACATTAGGCTTTTGTGCAGTGCGCATGGCTCGAATCTCAGCAAAACAAGCCGCCCATTCAGCGTTTTTGACGTTGACATCGACGTCTAAGGCTTGGGCTTGATCCTTATTCTTCTTAGAATCTTGCTCCATCTGATCCAGTTTTTCAAACGTATAAGTGACGAGAGTATCACCCTGATTGGGGACTACATTTCCCGCTCTGTCAGCATATTCTGGATAATGGTCAGCCGTGACGTCCTCGATCTCTATTTCATCTATGTCATTGAGCTCATCATTACTTGTAACTTCAACAGTAGGATCATCCTTGACAATCTCGTCCGGGTTGAGCCAGAATATCTCAGCAAGCTAGTCATTAGTAAGGTCATGAATGATTTCTCCTTCTTCAGGAGTATAGCTTACAAACCTTCTGACTATCCCTTGCAAATCAAGAATCATTGTAAGTTGAGACTTGATTTGCTGAAGGGGAGTAACATCATACTCATCTTGCTGAGATGATTGATTTGCTTGATTTAAACATGTTACACATCAATTGTTAGTAAGTAATCAATACAATCACACATTGATAAAGATGTATAAACATTCATTACATAATATTAATATAGGATTCAAGTACAAAAGTTTTCAAATATGTAAATATCTAATCATTACTTTTGCCCTGAATAGCAGGCGCGTCAGTAGGTGGGGTAGAAGATGAGGCTCCTTGGTCTTGATTTCTCTTAGTACGTCTTTTTTGACCCTGAGCTGAGGTAGATGCAGCTGCATCTCCTTCATCATCATCATCATCATCATTCTGCCTTTACCTTGTCTCTTCATCATCACTGGCCTCATCATCATCACTATCATCATCATCATCATCATCATCATCATCATCTTTATCATCTCCTTCTCTTATCTTGAGTGGCTCATCCTTTGATCCCTTGAGCTTAAGCATGATGGTCTTGTTTTTAGCCTCCAACTCCCCAATCCTCTTAGTTGATTGGTCATTTTGCTCCTGGAGTTGGGCTATTTGCTGGGCTTGCTGTGAGATCTGCTATGCTTGGGTAGCATTAAGCTCTGCAAGCTGACGTAGTTGGGCAGTTCTCTCTTCATCACCGGCCAACAACTTCAGCATCATTCGGTTGAGTGCTGACAACTGTTCTTCTACCCCAATAGGGGGCAAAGATGATCTTGTGATGAATGATTGGGTGGGATGATGGTTCGGCTTGGTGGCTGGTGGTGGTAGTGGTGGCAGTGGTGAGTATGGGTGGTGGTATATGAGTGGGTGGCGAAAGATAGGCTGTAGTGGTGGTGGATGGGAGTGTGGTAGTGATAGGTGGTGTGGTGGTTGTGGTGGTAGCTATGGTAGATGTGGATGTGGTGGTGGTGGCTGTAGTGGTGGCAGTGGTAGTGGGAGTAGTTGTGGTCAATGTGAATCTCTGCCTCTTTCCCTTTTTGCCATATGGGTGAGCCATTCTCTTCCTCCTCGAGCCTTTGGACACAGTGGCTCCCCCTTGGCTGATGGGTGGGTCTGGGGGTGTAAGATGGATCAGTAGAAGTGTTGATACACATATGTACCTAGATCCTGATCTCAATGTAATATGTCTTGAGTGTCTTGCACTTATGTAATATTGGGTACTTAATGAAATGATAATGTTTGGTTGTGATTTATAATGTTTAATATTTCATTAATGAGTTGGGTAACGCATATTGACTAGATTATATAGGTTTGTAATTGTTTGAATTGATATACATAATGTTATAATAATGAATACATTCAAACTTTGGTTAAGTGAAGTTCACATGCGTCCGACTGGACCATGCGCCCAAACAGTGGTCATGCGTCCGAATGGCCATGCGACTGAGTGTCCATGCGCCTAAATAGTCCATTCACCTGAACAACTTCATGCGACTGACTCAGTCGCACGACTGAACACTCAGTCATGCGAATGGATCAACTGCATGGCTCAATCGCACGAATGAACCATGCTAATGGTTCAGTCGCCCGAATGAGCAACCCTAACCTATAAATACCATTTAATTCGTGGAAAAACCAAAGAATTCAATCCACTTCGACTCCAGACGTACCCTAGCTGTCCAGAAGCCTCTAAGTTCGTACTCCAAGTTCATAGAACGCTGTAGATCGATTCCTAATCGATTCTTTTTTTAGATTCATTGCATTATTGTGTCTACGTGAGTTCTCACTGATAGGATCGCCAATCAAATAGGATTCCATACTATTTGGTTTGGTTTAACACGTTAATCAGTTGGTGTTTCGTTTAAATACCAGATCCTAACAAGTGGTATCAGAGCTTTGGCTCTTGATTACGTGTTGATTCAATAGTTTTGATACAAAAAATTGTGTTTTTTCATCAAAAACGCAATCTTTTTGTGTCTAACGGAGTCTTAGACATTTCCTGACCTAAAAGTTTAGTTTTTCCGGCATACGGCGATTAGGGTTTGTTAAAATTCGAGTTTCTATGGCCAAAACACGTTTAACCTACAAATTATCAAACTTCAGCAAGTTCAGTCGCACGATTGGCTCAATTGCACGGCTGAGTTCATTTGCATTCTCCAACCGCACGATTGGACACATTCGTACCCTCATTCGTACGACTGAGAAACTCATTCGGACTGTTCAACCGCATTAGTTCATTCAACCGACTGACTCATCCGCATTTGTTCAGTCGCACGATTGAACCATTCTCAATTGTTCAATCGCCGAATAAGCCCAATCGCATACCCTCATTCGCATACATCAGCAGTTTCTTACAGAGTAAAGTTAAGTGAAATGGAGGACCAGTTTTCAGCATACACAGCAAGAAGAGATACTCGTATCCAGAATCTGCTGTTGTTTGAGAATGAAGTGGGAATTCAGAATAAACCCCCGAAGCTTATCACGTTAGATGACTATCCACAATGGAAGCAACGTTTTGAAATCTACTTAAATGGAGTAGATACAAATCTGTGGGAGGCAATAGAATCGGGGTACAACATGCCTGTAGGAGCAGATGGAGTTAAACTTACGCTAAGTGGGATGTTGGATGCTCAGAAGGTAAAACACAATGCTGAGAAGAAAGTCTACGCTTTGCTCACTCAGTCTATTCCGAAGGATATCTTCCATCAGTACTTGGAGTATACTCAAGCAAAGAAACTATGGGATGCGTTGGAGAAGAGGTATGACGGAAATGCCTCACTCAAGGCCATTAAGGCCAAAGCTTTGAAGAAGGAGTTTGACAACTTCTCTTCAATAGGAAAGGAAGGTCTGGATGATGTGATCGACAGATTCTACCACTTGATGAGTGAGATGCACGCTCATGGTGTAACTACGTCGATGGAGGATAAGGTATCCAATTTTGCAGATGGTCTACCGGAGAAATGGGCTTCCTTCGTTTCAAATATCAGACAGAATGGGATGCTCTCGAAGTTAGACATAAATGACTTCATTCTTAAACTGACGGAAGAGGAGCTTAGGATGATGTACAGAGCCCAAAAGGCCTACTACGATCAGAATCCTGCACTCTACAATGCAACTCCTCCGGTCAAGACATCTGGAGCACCACTGCAAACTGCCTACGTCTCAAGCGCAACAATTCCAGCACAACCGTCTACTTCAGGGGCCGAAAAGTCAGGGTCGTCTGGCACCCAGTATACGATACCTGAAGCTAATGCAGCAAAACTGAAAACCGACAACTTCGGTAATGTGACTGTTGAGGTGACCAAAGAACACATGGACCTCTTAGCTGCTGTAGTCCACTCCTATGATGGACTAGTTGCTGGAAAGATAGGAAATGGTCACCTAGCGGATGAACATTATGAACAGGTGGACGAGATGGAGTTGGAACATATGGACATAATCTGGGCTTTGGCAAGTGTGTTTGACTAGCTAAAAAGTTTGTCAAAAAGACCAGACAGAACTTGGTTGCTACCAAAGACACAACCTTTGGCTTCAACAAGTCAAAGGTTACTTGTTTCAACCGTGGTGAGAAGGGACACTTCAAGAGGGAGTGTGTGAAGCCAAAGAAGACTGGTAGTGGCAATCCCTTCTCGTCCTTTAATCGTCAGGACAAGACTACATCTAGCAGTTCTACTTCATCAAGCAAGGACCCCAAAGCCTTGACTACTAATAAGGATGAAGGACAGGACTAGAGCTTCCGGTTTGTCTCACCGGGAGAGTCCAACATAGCTAATGTGGAGGACATTGATGATGATTCTGCTAGTGAGGGAGATATAGTAGTAGAGCTCGCAATGTCAAATTCTGAAGACACTGCACCCGTGGTCAACTACCTGCCTGAAGAAGAAAACTTTGCATCAATGCCAGAATCACCAGAATCAGAAACAAGAGATTCTGCACTCATGGCTGATTCCTCTTCAACATCTCAGGTAAGTACTACTGACCAGTTGTTTAATAATCATGCTTGTTTAGAATGCAATAAATTTAGAGAAAGTATACATTTGAAATTTACTAGATTATTAGATCATAATGATAGCTTAGTAAAGGATCTGGAACTGTGCATTGAGGCAAATAGAGTGTTAAAACAAAACAAGCACAGTTACAAGGAAAAGATAGACCTATTGACTAAACAGCTTAGAGAAACAGAGGTAGTTGCATTTAACCAAGCAAATGACATTAGGTATTATTTGAACTCCCTAGAGGACACTAAGAAGCAGAAAGCAGTTTTAGAAGTAGAAGTCAACTCTTTAAAACAAAATCTGCACAGTTGGACAAGATCATCACATATTGCCCAACACTTAGTGTGAGAGAGAAACAATAGGGAGGGATTGGGATACAAAGTGGTTCCACCACTACCTGAGACCTTGATGAACACCAAAAGTAAACCGATTAACAATAACCCCATCAAGGATCACGTGGTGTCCACTCCTCTTGCTAGTGATCCAGCATCCGTAAGTAAATCAAATGAATCTGACACTAAACAAAAGGAGGCCACTTCAAAGGCAAAAGGAAAGATGCCGTATGTTAACCTAGAAATTGAGTTTGAAAAGGTGAAGTTATATTCAGGGTCAAACAAAGTCAAATCAGAACCCAAAAAGACTCTAAAACCTAATCAAGCACGAGCGTCATGTCAACGTCCAGGTAAACAAGAATAAAAAATGTAAAACTAGGTAAAGCAATTAAGTTTGTAAAACCAAATCATACATCTATTAAAGAAGTTCCTCAATCCAAACATAATAAGGTCAACTGTGTGACATCTACATCTCCACCAAAACATATAAACCGTAGAGTTGAAAGCAGATCCTGCTATAATTGTGAAGAGTATGGTCACATAGCGTCTCGTTGTCCTTATTACCAGACACCAAGGAGGAAAGTTGAACTTTCTACATATACAAATATCTCTTCTAAGAGGAACTCAGTGACGCCTTCAAAAAGGGCTAGTGAACCCAAAGTTCAATCCATCAGCCAATCGTCTGTTTATCATAAACAGGCCTTACACAAAGCTGCCTATGGAAAGAAAAATCTGCCTCAATGTCTGAAAATGGGAACAAACAGAATTCAGAGATTCACTCAACCTCGAATGGTCAATGGGTTGAGTTTATGATGTGTGATGCCTCGGAGAAACCAAGCCAGTGAAGGCTTGAGTTCCTAACATGAACTAATGTTCTCATTGAATGTGCAGGGTGTTCGCTATAGTGCTGAGACTAACACATGGATTGTAGATAGCGGAGCATCCAAGCATATGACAGGGAACAGAGCTCTCTTATCAAATGTCAGACAAATGAAAGGAGGGCATGTTTCATTTGCTGGAAACAAAGGTGGGTATATCACAGCCCAAGGAGAAGTGGGAAATGAGAAAGTTAAGTTTGATAAGGTAAACTACGTCCAACAACTATAAAATAACTTGCTTTCAGTTTCTCAAATTTGTGATAAAGGATTCAAAGTAGTCTTTGACAATAAGAAGTGCTATGTTCTGAAGAAGGACTATGTGATCCCTAAGGACCAGATCCTAATGTCAGCTTCAAGATATAATGATCTTTATGCTTTGGATCTCTCAAAGGCCTCCCCAATGGATCATGAAGTTCAGTGCTTCTTGTCCAAAGCTACTGAGAAGGACTCCATCTCCTGGCATAGGAGAATGGGATACTTAAATCCGAGGAAGATGAATCACTTGGTCCAGAATGATCTAGTGAGGGGAGTAAATGTCAAAAACTTCCAACTCCTGGATTTCTGTGTTGCATGCAAAAAGAGCAAACAGACAAAGAAGTCTCATAATGAAAAGAAAGTTCATTCTATAAAACTTCCTCTTGAGCTCCTTCAAATGGATCTGTTTGGTCAGTCAGTACAAGAAGCATCGCAGGCGACTTGTATTGCTATGTAGTTACTGATGACTACTCAAGATTCTCTTGGGTAATGTTTCTGAAATCCAAATCAAATACATTTGAATCCTTCAAGGAATTGGTAACTACACTGGAATCCCTATACAAGCTGAACGTACGACAGGTGCGCTCAGACAACGGAACCGAGTTCAAGAATCAGTGGATGGAGGCCTATTGCAAGGAAAGGGGAATTGTGCATCATTTCACCTCTGCCTACACTCCTTAGATGAACGGGGTTGCTGAACAGAAGAATCGCAGCTTGATAGAGACGGCACGTACTATGCTGGCAGACTCCAAACTGCCTATTCAATTCTGGAATGAAGTAGTGGCGAATGCGTGTTATACACTTAATTGAGTTCTGGTAGTGAGATGCCACGGAAAAACGTGCTACGAGTTATTACAACGACGTAAACTAACTTAGAGTATCTCGAACCTTTTGGCGCTCCGTGCACCCTCCTGAAGAAGACTCAGGAGGGAAAATTTAGTGAGAAGGTTGATGAAGGGATTTTTCTAGGATACAACATACCGAACAAGAGGGGTTACAACAACTCAACGGGTCAAGTAGAGGTGTGGTGTAACATTGATGTTCAGAGATACATCACACCGCCTGCTGGAAAAGGACCTGCTTACTTCTTCGACTATGATGGATTCTTCAAATCCTTCAACATTCCTCTTTCTGCTTCAGAAGACGAGTTGGCAAACAAGATGATGAATGATGTCTTGAACACACCGTCTCAAGACTCAACACCATCTAGTTCACAAATTCAATCATCTACCAACTCAGGGGGAGCACTTGATGTGAGTGACTCTTCCTCTGATGAAGAAAATGTGGAAAATGATCAGAACAACCAGGATGTATAGGTTCCACCTACCATAAGTCTACAAGCATCTCATAGTGATACATCTGAGATTTCGGAACCTCAGATTCCTATTGCCTCAGATTCAGAACCAAATGTTCACAATCTTGATTCTGAGGTAGTAGTTCCAACAGCTCCCGACTCACGTATGAACATCTATCATCCTTTGGAAAATGTTATAGGAGATGTGAAATCAGGGGTTCAGACTAGAAATCAACTGTACTCAGCTGATTATGCCTCTGTGATGGAAAAGGATACCTTCACGACGGTGCCTACCCCTGCTTTGTGTCTCAGTTTGAGCCAAAGTATGTTAGTGAAGCACTGAATGATGAGGCTTGGGTGAGTGCCATGTAGGAAGAACTTCTTCAATTTAAGAAGTTAGGTGTATGGACTCTAGTGGATAGACCTAAAGGTGCTAAAGTCATTGGCACCAAATGGGTCTTGAAAAGCAAGAAAGATGATCAGGGAGTGATCATCAGAAACAAGGCTCGGCTTCTTCTTCAGGGTTTTCGAAAAGTTGAGGGTATTGATTATAATGAAGTGTTTGGACCCGTGGCAAGGATGGAAGCAATCCGCATCTTTCTTGCATATGCATCTTATATGAAAATCAAAGTTTATCAACTAGATATGAAGAGTGCGTTCCTTCATGGTGAGATTCGAGAGACAGTGTATGTCAGTCAACCCGAGGGATTTGAGGATCCATATCATCGGGACAGAGTTTACAAACTCGACAAGGCACTATATGGGCTTCATCAAGCTCCGAGGGCCTGGTATGAGAAACTCTCGACTCATCTTGTGAAACACGGTTTTCGCAGGGGAGTCATTGACTGTACATTGTTTATCAAAAGAAAAGGACTGGGATTTACTACTGGTACAAATCTATGTTGATGACATAATCTTCGGTTCCAAGAACAAAGAATTATGCAAAGAGTTTGAAGCAGTAATGAAGGCGGAGTTTGAGATGAGTGCAATGGGGGAGATGAAGTTCTTTCTCGGGTTACAGGTCGATCAGACACCAAATAGGATTTTCCTACATTAGACCAAGTATGTAGGGGATATTCTCAGTCGGTTTGACATGGAGAATGCTTCTATAGCTAGCACTCCACTTGCTACAAACCATGATGTAGCACCCGATGAGAATGGTGATTTGGTAGATGCCACTATGTATAGAGGGATGATCGGATCTCTCATGTATCTTACTGCCTCATGACCTGATATCATGTATGCTACATGTTTATGCTCACGATATCAGGCAAAGCCTAAGGTGAACCATCTAATTGGGGTCAAAAGGATTTTTCGTTATCTGAAGGGCACACCCACACTTGGGTTGTGGTATCCTCATGATGATGACTTTGAGCTTACAGCTTATAGCGACTCGGATTACGGCAGCTGCAAGATGAACTACAAGTCTACCTCAGCAGGGTGTCAGTTCTTTGGGAGAAGATTAGTGACCTGGCAATGTAAGAAGCAGACCTCGGTTGCATTGTCAACATGTGAAGCCGAATACGTTGCTGCTGCAAGCTGCTATTCTCAAATCATATGAATTCAACAGCAAATGCGGGATTACGGTTTGCATTTCTCTTCTACTCCTATCTTTGTTGATAACTCTGCTACTATTGCAGTCACTAAAAACCCGGTCCAACATCCTAAGACCAAACACATCGGCATTAAATATCACTTTATACGTGATTGCTTTGAAAAGAACTTAATCGATGTGGTAAAAATAAATACAGATTTTCAACGTGCTGACCTCTATACAAAGGCATTTGACAAACCATGTTTTTGATATTTGTTAGAGGTCAACGGAGTTAAAAACAAAAGTGAGGTCATTCCTAAAGATGACCATGTATAGTCCGATGCATCGTGTCTAGTTTCTTTTATTTTTTCAATTTTTAATTTTATTTTATTTTATTTTATTCTCTTGTCTTTGTTTAATTTTAATTAGTTTAGTTACAATTGGTTTATTTCCTTTCCTATTAAAATCCTAAAACGCTAATCCGTGATGGTTTTATGATTTTAGGGGGAGAATAGGTTTAGGCAATATATATAAAAAAAGAAAAAAAAGACGAGGGAAATGGAGAGGCAAGTTGATAATAATAAGATCGTATGTGTGATACCAATTCAATTTTTGGAATATGATAGTACACAGGTACAACCATTTGGGACTTTAAAAATCAAAATTGAAAAAGATGCAATGCTCAAGTATAAGTCTGGGTAGTCTGAGCAATATAAAAGGAAATATGATAAATAAGTTAGCTACCACTAAGGTAACACAAAGAAAATAGACCTAGAGGTTGCTAGACCACAGATGATATGTCGGTAGATTCAACACAACAGATGACTAGACCTTTTTGGTGATCTCAAGATTAAACTAAAATTTTTGACTAGCTGTGGGTAACACATTATCCCTGGTTAACACAATCAACAAGATTCCAATAAGGGGTGATGAGCAAAATAAACACCACAATCAACAAGATTCCAAAGTTTGAATATTGAATATATTCAAACTTTGGTTAAGTGAAGTTCACATGCGTCCGACTGGACCATGCGCCCAAACAGTGGTCATGCGTCCGAATGGCCATGCGACTGAGTGTCCATGCGCCTAAATAGTCCATACACTTGAACAACTTCATGTGACTGACTTAGTCGCACGACCGAACACTCAGTCGTGCGAATGGATCAACCGCATGGCGCAATCGCACGAATGAACCATGCTAATGGTTCAGTCGCCCGAATGAGCAACCCTAACCTATAAATACCACTTATTTCGTGGAAAAATAAAAGCATTCAATCCACTTCGACTCCAGACGTACCCTAGCCGTCCAGAAGCCTCTAAGTTCGTACTCCAAGTTCATAGAACGCTGTAGATCGATTCATAATCCATTCTTGACGTTAGATTCATTACATTATTGTGTCTACGTGAGTTCTCACTGATTGGATCGCCAATCAAATAAGATTCCGCACTATTTGGTTTGGTTTAACATGTTAATCAGTTGGTGTTTGGTTCAAATACCAGATCCTAAACAAGAAGCCTCCCCAGACTCACCCTGGCGTCCACCTACCACCCTAATCTCTCGTTCGGTGGCAACCACCCTGCTACCCACCGTCCGAACTAATGGTTCCTCATCCTCCTCCTCCTCCTCCTCATCAGGACAGAAGTCCTGATGGAATCCAGGCGTATCCGCTTCTCCGTGAGTGGATGGTGGAGGTGTAACATCTATGGTGGTGGCCCTAGATTGGGTGGGGCCAGTGTCTCCACCATCACCACTGTCATCATCATCCGAGTCATCGGATGGTAGAGCAATGTGCTCAACGTCCGAGTCACTATCATCGTGGCGCACTTCCTCCTTACAGGTGCCACGTAGTCTTCCCAGGCCAAATGCCCAAAAAAACCTCCTTATGGGGGGTTTCACCTGCTTCTCCCTGTACACCTTCATCCTCCCAAGGGTGGTGTCATCCATGACCTCGAGAGAGACTGCATCATGATTCTCCTGAGGAAGTTATGGAAGCTTCTCATCTATAATCAGCTCTAAGAATCGAGGGAACATACAAAAGCTCTCTTGCCCTTTCGCCTCTAGGTTCTCGATCATGTATGCAAAGATCATATTGGAGAAGCTGAAGGGGTGGTTTAGTACCAGTGCCACATAGGCATTCTGGATTTGGTCAGAGAGGTCATCGAATCCACCCCTTCTCGATACAATGCACTTGAGAATGACGTGTGCTAAGTACTTAAGCTGGGGACACAGGTTGTTTTTGTTCAGCACCCTGCATTGATGTCCCTAGAGTACTTCATCCTGAGAAAGCATCCCCGAACAATCAAGGGGTGTAATCTGGTTGGGTGAGCAACATCATCACCCAGATCCAGAACCCATCGTAGGTCTATTGCTGTGACCTCTATCTCATGCCCAAAAATGCTGCTATGTATGCAATAAGGCTCAGTGGATCGGTTAACTAATGCACCTTCCCAGAAGGCCTGCTGTATAGACCAGTAGGGTGTGCATGGTGCAGATATAGCCTGGTAGATCCTAGATCTCCTCAGAAATGCAATGATGCCAGCAAAATCTGTAGCATTCCTTGTAGTGGCATCCAGATGAGCAAAAACGTTGTGATTGGTGTTAACGATCCACTTCTCTGCCATGTTTCTGTGACACAAGACACATAAACATTAGATTTGTCCATAACAGAAACTATTGAATCTTAAACTATCTTGAAATCAGTCTGGTTCAATCGTGCGATTGAACCATACTACTGAGTTCAGTCGGGTGACTGAGTGCGCGACTGACTTCAATCAGGTGACTGAGTATGTGACTGACTTCAATCGGGCGACTAAGCCTGCGTCTGAGTTCAATCAGGCGAATGAGCATTTGGCTGAGTTCAATCAGGTGTTTGAGCTCATACGCTTAATTCATTCGGCCGATTGTGTCATTCGCCCAATTCAATCGTGCGATTGAAGTTCATTCGAAGTGACCAGTCGTATACGTCTCTGTTCACCACTTTAATCCTGAATCTATGTACAAACTAGAAGTTAAATGTTTTGGTTAGGTTCTTTAGACTCGCAGGAACCCTAATTGTCACATTAAGTCTTTCAATTTAACCAATTTGCACGTTTATATGTTCTGTTCATTGATTTCGCCTTATTTCTTGATTTTAAACAGTTTAGGCCTGTTAGGGTTAGGTTTCGTCGTGCATTTTCATGCGATTTGGGTTGGTAGTTACCTGCAGATGATGTAGCAACTCATCAGTAACACAGTGGTGAACAGAAATCGATTTAATCAAATTTTGGCAGAGTGTCGCTATGTTTGGGCGATTTTAGGGCGATTGAGGGGTGATGAAGATATGCGACCGAATTTAGCCCTATTTATACTGAGTCTGGTTTCAATTGGGCGATTGGATCCATTCACACTCATCATTCATGCGATTGGAGCTTAGTCGTGCGATTGGCTCCGTCGGTCACCTTCAGTCGCCTGACTAGGTTTCAGTCGTGTGACTAACTCATTCGATCACCTTCATTCGCGTAATTGGTTCATTTTGATGAACCAATCGTATGGCTTGACCCATGCTGATGGTCCACTCGTACGACTGGTCCATACTTGTGGTTTAGTCATACGATTGGGCTCATACGCATGATCTAATCGTATGACTGGTCCATACTCATGATCCAGTCGTGCGAATGGCTCAAACTTATGAGTTTGACCTTATGAACATATTCGTACACTTAACTCTTTACTTATTGATAATATATTTTGACCATTGATCATCTCAGACATGACCACTTTAATTTAGAAAACTGTTGATCACCTTAGACGTGATCCATTTTATAACAAAATAGTTTGTCACCTCAGACGTGACCCTTTTACATTTGAAAACCCCATTTGTCACCTCAGACGTGACTCTTTTAGTGAGTGATTCCCAGATTGACTTCTAATGCATAGTCTGACATTTAATTGTTAAGTTAACAGAAATTGACTGAATTAAACAACTAGAAATAAAACAAAGCTAAAAACATAATTTTGTATTTTTGTATGAGGTTGAAATCCTAAAAGAAGTAACTACCAGATTTTTCTTGGACAGTATAGTGTCTAGTTACTTTGATCATAACTGGAACGATTCATTATGGAATCATACAGGTTTATCAAATCATTTGGGACATTTTACCAAAGCCTTTTGATGCTAGATTCTTGTTTTCATCCAGAGTCATTAGCAAGTTTAGGAAATCATACTAGAACTACAAGATGCACACAACAATTTTGACTTTCGAGAGTTGTAGCTCACAATGATTGTAAGTATACTTGTCCTCTTAAATCTGTACACAGATTTTTGACACACATTGGTGATGATTTAAGGTTTAATTATTTCAACAAGCATTTGTGGATCCCACGCTTATATGGTAATCAACGTTCCTCAGGAGATTTTTGAGCAGTCTACGGGTAGCATTCAAGAAGAAACTATTCTAGAGCTTTCAAAGAGATGCTAAGCCTCAAGTTAGTGCCACCGCTCACAGAGAGGCGCAAACAACAATGAATTCTAGAATATTTAGGTTATGCTTATCCTCAGGTCAGTGCCACCACACAACAGAGAGGCATACAACCTATCTTCTTGTTTGAGCAATTATATTCTTTTTGCACAGATCTCACCAACAACATAGGTTATTAGCTTGATTGCTTTTTGCATTTTTCATGTGTTTGCTCATTTTATGGTCATCCACACATATTTGTGGCGTTTATTTTGCTCGTCACCCCTTATTGGAACTTTGTTGATTGTGTTAACCATTGATAAGATATTAACCCACGGCTTGTTGAACAACTTAGTTTGGGGAGGTCTACTTATCTATTGTGTTGAATCTACCGACACATCATCTAATGGTCTAGCAACCTCTAGGTCTACTTTCTCCGTGTTACCTTAGTAGCAACTAGTTTTACTATCATTTTTCCTTTTATTGTTGCTTAGACTTCTCAGACTTATACTTTGAATTTTGCATCTTAAACAATTTCATTCTTTTAAAGTCCCAAACTCTTTGTTCCTGTGTACTATCATATTCCATAGACATTGAATCAGTATCACATATACGATCTCATTTATATTAGCTAGGCTGTCCTCCTCCCTTGTTTATTTAGTATTGAAATTAAAATAATTAATTTAATACTAATTTAACCTATTCTCCCTCTAAGATTCTAAAACCAAATTTTTTTTTGCGTTTAGAATATTAATAGGCGAAGAAATAAAATAAAATAAAATAAAATATAGCAAATAAGTCTACTTGTCGGACTAAGTACTATCTTCGTCAGAAATCACTTCACTTTCTTTTTAACGCTGTTGACCTCTAACAGATATAAAAAACATGGTTTATCAAAACCTTTTGTGTAGATGTCAGCGCGTGAAAATCCGTATTAATCTTAACAACATTGATTAAATTATTTTCAAAACAATCACGTATAAAGTGATATTTATTGCCGATGTGTTTGGTCTTAGGATGTTGGACTGGATTTTTAGTTATGACTATATTAGCATAATTATAAAAAAATATAGCAGTGTTAAAGAATTTCAAACCGTAGTCCTGCATTTGCTGTTGAATCTAGATGATTTGTGAACAACAGCTGTAGCAGCAACGTATCCAGCTTCACAAGTTGGCAGAGCATCTGGTGTTTGCTTCTTACATTGCCACGTGACTAATTGTCTCCCAAAGAATTGACATCCTGCAGAAGTTGACTTGTAGTTCATTTTGCAGCCGTCATAATCGAGTCACTGTACGCTGTAAGCTCAAAGTCATCGTCATGAGGATACCACAATCCAAGTGTTGGAGCACTCTTCAGATAATGAAATATCCTTTTGATGCCTATGAGATGGCTGACATTCGGTTTTGCCTGATATCTGGAACAGAGACATGTTGCATACATGAAATCAGGTCTTAAGGCAGTGAGGTACATGAGGGATCCGATCATTTCTTGGTACATAGTGGCATCCACTAGATCACTATTTTCGTCGGGTTCTACGTCATGGTTTGTAGCAGGGGAGTCCCAGCTGCGGAAGCATTCTCCATATCAAACCAACTAAGAATATCATGTGACACCCTACATATCCCACATCGGCCGTGGACAGGAGAGATTCCTGGTTCATAAGGAATGTCTGGCCTTTAACATCAACAACGCGTTTTGGGCGTATTGGCTGTGGAAGAGAGGAGAACTCCACAGTTAAGCGTGCTCAGGTGTGAGCAATCCAGGGATGGGTGACCTCCCTGGGAAGTTTTCACCCGGGCAACCAAAAGCAAATCCGTGAGCTCTTCGTGGGCAAAGCGGACAATATTGTTGATGCAACGGGCCGGGTGTTGCAGATTGGTATCAGAGCCACAGGTTATAGAGAACTAGGATTGCATTTGCATCTAGACTATAGCCTTAGACACAACACTAGCATTGCACGGATACAATTACTTGTTTACGACTTTTGGATGTACCATTCATGGCATACACGCACTACGTTACAGGATGTCCACATCATCATCATCTGAACCATCGATGGCACCTATATCACTCTCGACTAGCAGGGAGACCGAGGATTCCGCTCGTCTGCCTTCAGTATCTATACCTGTTTCTTCACCCCCGGAGTCTAAGAGACGTCGACTTGAGCCTACCGTTGCCGCTACGGGTTACGGGGAGCCCTTAAACGCCCATGGTTCACCTAACACCCATGATTGGGACTGGTTACCAGGGTTGATTGCCTGATGGATTAGGGAGGAGAACGTGCCCTACCCTCCTACTCCCTTCACACCTGCTTCTACTCCTATCCTACCATGTATTCCTCACCCGCCCGAACAATCTTTTGCCGCCTTTGTAGCTGCGATGAAACGTGAGGTACGCTATATGCATCAGACAACCGGAAGGGTTCAAACCCTATCAGAGGATCAGGCTCGAACACATAGACGCATAGAACTTCAGAAAGAAAGCCTTGAATCCACTGACAAGTGCCATAAGACTCGTTAAGGAATTTAAACAACTAGTGGCTCGTGTTAACACTTTAGAGGCTAGAGCCGTGGAATCCGAGCAGCATCGTGTTCAAGCAGTAGTGAGAATTGCGGAATTAGAGGCACAGGTCGAAGCTCTAGTTGCACAACAAGAAGAAGAGGAGCTCGAAGAGGAACCTGAAGAGGAACCTGAGGAAGACCCTGAGGAGGTTCCAGAAAATGATGAAGAAGATGCAGCATCAGTTATCTCTTCAGCTGGTGACGAGACCTAAGCATTCATGTCATTCCTTAACCTAGGTGGGAAGGGTTGTTCCCATCCAACTGATATATATTTTGAATTTTGATCATTTGATTTGAATATATTGTACTCCTTACAATTATTTTCATCGAAGATTATTATTTGATTCTTTTTGGTTGCTGTGGCTTTGTGAAATACATGATTATTTATATCGTACATTATGATGACTATATATTATATATTTTCTCATATTTGTGTACTGTGAATTGAAGAATCACGTCTGGAAGAAGACCTGGACGCCCGAGTGGGCGGGGAAACGTCAACATGACTCAAGCTGAACTGGATGCCATCATCAATGAGCGTGTAGCCGACGCACTTGCAGCTTATGAGCAGACCCGCAATCAGAACCAGAACAACCAGAATCTAAATCAAGGTCCCTCAGTCTGCACCTTCAAGATGTTTATGGACTGCAAGCCTCACTCTTTCAGTGGTTCTGAGGGTGCTGTCGCATTGCTACGCTGGTTGGAGAAACTTGAGTCGGTTTTTGCCATGTGCAATTGTCCTGTTGGGAACCGTGTCAAGTATGCATCTGGCACATTAGAAGGGCCAGCGTTAACTTGGTGGAACTCACAAGTCCAGACATTAGGACTTGAGGCTGCTAATAACCTACCATGGAATGATTTCAAGAAGCTGATGAAGGAAGAATACTGCCCGAGGAATGAAGTCCAGAAGCTGGAAAGTGAATTCTGGAATCTTAAAATGGTTGGCTCTAACATTGAGGAATATACGACTCGTTCACACGAGTTGGCTACTTTATGTCCTCAGATGGTAGACCCAGACTACAAAAGGATAGAGAGGTATATTGATGGTTAGCTCCTTAGATTCAAGCTAGTGTCATAGCTGCGGAACCTGAGACTATTCAGCATGCTATTCGACTAGCTCACAGACTCACCGATCAGGCGGTGGCGCAGGGCACTCTGCCTAAACGTAGCACTACATCTAGCTCATCCGACCATAAGCGAAAATGGGAAAGTACCACCGGAAAGTCTTCAAACTCGAACAACACTCAGCAACAACAAACCAGAAAGTTTGACTCTTCCAGAAGCTCCACCAACAATAACCAGAACAACAACAACAATGGTCAGGGATCAAGTAACTATGTGGGCAAGTATCCAAAGTGCAACAAATGTAACTTTCATCATCATGGCCAGTGTAATCGTTTTCGTTGTCAAAGGTGTGGAAGAATGGGCCATGCTGCTAAAGACTGTAGGGGTGAACTGATGACCAAGCAACAACCACATCAACAACGACAGGGTGAAATGACTAGAGCTGTTTTGAATGTGGTAAAGAGGGCCACTATAGGAAGGATTGTCCACAACTGAAGGATGGGAACAGGGGAAATACTGGAAACAACAACAATGGAAATGGCGCTAGAGGACGAGCTTTCGTGATTGGTTCTGGCGAGGCGAGAAATGATCAAAACGTGGTCACTGGTACGTTTCCTCTGAATGACTGTTTTGCTTCAGTATTATTTGATACCGGTGCCGATAAGAGTTTCATATCTACCAAATTTAGCAAACTTCTAAATGTAACCTTGACTGAAATGGAACCTAGTTACACAGCAGAACTAGCTGACGGTAAATTGATTGAGGCAACTCATATTCTAAAAGGATGTATCCTAGAACTAGCAGGACACAAGTTAGAAATAGACCTTATGCCTGTTACACTTGGTAGCTTTGACGTGGTTGTCGGCATGGACTGGTTATCCAAAAACCAAGTGGAGATTTCTGTCGTGAGAAAATCATTCGGGTACCCCTTCCCAGTGGTGAAATCTTATCCGTTCAGGGCAATAAAGTGGTGTAGTCTCTGGCATTATATCGTACATGAAAGCTCAGAAGTATTTACGTAAAGGTCATACCGCTATTTTAGCTATGATCACAGAAAAGACTATCGAAGAAAAGAAGATCGAGGATATCCCTATTGTTCGTGACTTTCCTGAGGTTTTCCCTGAAAACTTACCTGGTCTTCCACCACATCGTCAGGTCGAGTTCCAGATTGATTTGACGCCTGGAGCCACACCTATTGCAAGAGCACCGTATAGACTAGCTCCAAAAGAACTAGAAGAACTGTCCACTCAACTACAAGAAATCTTGGATAAAGGGTTTATCAGACCTAGCTCATCACCATGGGGAGCCCCAGTCCTGTTTGTCAAAAAAAAAGATGGGACTTTTCGCATGTGTATCGATTACCGTGAACTGAACAAAGTGACGATTAAGAATCGTTATCCTCTTCCCCATATCGACGATTTATTTGACCAACTTCAAGGGTCGAGTTTCTATTCCAAGATAGATTTGGAATTAGGATATCATCAACTGAGAGTCCGAGAGGAGGACATATCAAGGACAGCATTCAGAACTCGTTACGGTCACTATGAGTTTTTGGTGATGCCTTTTGGATTGACCAATGCACCAGCGGTGTTCATGGATCTTATGAACCGCGTGTGCAAACCCTACCTGGACAAATTTGTCATTGTTTTTATCGATGACATATTGATATACTCAAAGAACAAGGAGGAGCATGAGGAACACCTTCGATTGATTCTGGAATTACTTAAACAAGAGAAATTGTATGCCAAGTTTTCGAAGTGTGACTTCTGGATTCGGGAAGTCCAATTCTTGGGCCATGTGGTCAATGAGAAGGGCATACATGTCGATCCAGCAAAGATAGAAGCTATCAAGAACTAGGCTACGCCAAAGACCCCGACGGAGGTACGGCAATTTCTTGGATTGGCTGGATATTACTGACGATTTATTGAAGGGTTTTCGAAGATCGTCCAACCACTTACAACGTTAACGCAAAAAGGCATTGCGTACAGCTGGGGTGACAAGCAGGAATCATCATTCCAGTTCTTAAAACAGAAACTCTGCACGGCACCGATATTGTCTTTACCCGAGGGAACCGAAGATTTTGTGGTGTATTGCGATGCTTCTATTCAAGGTCTCGGTTGTGTGCTAATGCAACACGAGAAGGTGATCGCATACGCTTCCCGACAGTTAAAGGTTCACGAGAAGAACTACACGACACACGACTTAGAGTTGGGAGCCGTTGTGTTTGCTCTCAAGATATGGAGACACTACTTGTACAGTACCAAGTGCACCATTTATACTGATCACAAGAGTCTTCAGCACATTTTCGAACAGAAGGAGCTGAACATGAGGCAACGCCGTTGGGTCGAGTTGTTGAACGACTACGACTGTGCAATCAAATATCATCCGGGTAAGGCTAACGTAGTAGCTGACGCCCTAAGTCGAAAGGAAACACCTAAGCGAAAACGAGTTCGAGCATTGCAACTCACCATTCACACTGGATTACCCGACCAAATACGTAATGCTCAACTCGAAGCTTTGAAAGACGAGAACCTGAAAGCTGAATCACTACGAGGCATGGAGAAACAACTGGAAACTAAATCAGACGGAATTCGATACTTCATGGACCGAATATGGATTCCCTTATATGGAGACCTACGAGAGCTGGTAATGGACGAAGCTCACAAGTCACGATATTCGATTCATCCGGGTTCAGACAAAATGTATCACGATCTAAAAGTCCTTCACTGGTGGCCAAACATGAAAGCTGACATTGCCACTTATGTAAGCAGATGCTTAACCTGCTCTAAGGTTAAGGTGGAGTATCAACGACCATCTGGTTTACTACAACAACCAGAAATTCCAGTATGGAAGTGGGAGCAGATATCTATGGATTTCATCACAAAACTGCCACGAACACCCAGCGGATGCGATACCATTTGGGTAATAGTAGATCGATTGACGAAATCAGCACACTTCCTACCAATTAGAGAGAATGATAGAATGGAGAAGTTAACTCGCATCTACCTGAGAGAAATAGTCTCTCGGCACGGGGTACCAATTTCTATCATCTCCGATCGTGACGCTCGATTTACCTCACACTTCTGGCAATCATTACAACGAGCATTGGGTACCCGGCTAGACATGAGTACTGCATATCATCCCCAAACGGATGGCCAGAGTGAGCGTACGATCCAGACTTTGGAAGACATGCTACACGCCTGCGTGATTGACTTTGGCAGCAGTTGGGAAACTCACTTACCGCTAGTTGAGTTTTCTTAAAATAACAGTTATCACACGTGATCAAAGCTGCGCCATTTGAGGCACTGTATGGGCGTAAGTGCCGATCACCTATTTGTTGGGCGGAAGTTGGAGAAGTCAACTTACCGGTCCTGAACTGGTACATGAGACGACTGAGAAGATCGTACAAATCCGTAACCGCATGGCAGCAGCACGTGACCGACAGAAGAGTTATGCTGACAAACGTCACCGACCGTTGGAATTTCAAATCGGTGACAAGGTACTTTTGAAAGTGTCACCTCGAAAGGGTGTAATTCGTTTCGGGAAACGTGGAAAGCTAAACCCTAGGTACGTGGGACCGTTCGAGATTGTCAAACGGGTTGGCCCCGTAGCCTATCAACTGAACCTACCCGAAGAACTCGGTGGAGTACACGATGTATTTCATGTTTCAAACCTGAGGAAATGCCTTGCAGACGAGACTCTCGTCGTTCCGTTAGACGAAATACATATTGACGAACAACTACGTTTCATCGAGGAACCAGTGGAAATTATGGACCGAGAGGTCAAGACACTCAAACATAGTCGCATCCCTATTGTCAAAGTTCGATGGAACTCAAAGCGTGGACCAGAATTTACCTGGGAACGCGAAGATCAGATGAAGAAGAAGTATCCACAACTGTTCAACAATCAGACGCCTACTTCGTAAGGTATTCACTCTGGAGATATCTTTCCTCTAAATTTCGGGACGCAATTTCTTCAACAAGGGGATGATGTCACAATCCTGCCAAAACATTGCATGTCCGACACGTTACGAACCACCAAACCTAACTAAATCTCGTACCTTGACCACGTAACATTTTAATTTTCGAGACGAAAACTTTTTTTTACAAGGGGATGATGTGACACCCCGTATATTTCAGGTTAATCTCATTTCCATTATTTAACATTGCTCCACAAATCGCTAGTTAGTCATCCTTATTATCATTTAAGGATATCGATTTTAGTATTATGTTATTACCATTATTACTATTATTATTATCATTAACAATTAACGTACAATTAACTAAACTAAGTTAGTTAACTTAATTGTAAATTAGACTAATTTAGAGGGGCCATTGTGTTATTTAAAGAAATCCAATTATTATATAATAACCAACCCCCCACCCACGGCTCCCCCTCCATCGCAGAATCCTCCCCGAAACCCTACCCCATTCGAGCCTTCATCTTCCTCTCTCGACGACAATTCGCCGCCGTTAGTCACCGCTGGTTGCCATCGTCTCGCCGTTCACTTGTTTCGCCGGTAACCGCTCGTCCTAAACTTCATTCCGTTCCGTTTCGGTTTGGTTTATTGTCGCGATTTGGTGTTCGGTTATGTGCACGTGTGTGTTCTTTGTTAGATGTATGTGCGATGTGTAGGTATATATACATATTCTGCTGCATATGTGTATTTATACATGTATTGTTGCGTACGTATGTAAATATGTGTGGTTTTGCGCAGGTATATATATGTGTGGGTTTCTGCGGATATGTAGGCATGCATATGCTCAGCGTATGTATGTATAGATATGTGTAGTTCTGCGTATATGTATGCATGTATATGCTCGGCGTATGTATGTATAGATATGCGTAGTTCTGCGTATATGTATGCATGTATATGCTCTGCGTAGGTATGTATATATATGTGTGGTTCCGCGCATATGTATGCATGTATATGCTTTGCGTATGTACATATAGATATGTGTGTATCCTGCGTATGTATAAGATATGAATGAGGTTCTGCGAAGGTGAAATATATGCCTATATATATAAAGTTGTGTGCGTTCTTGTGTGTAAAAATTGTTAACCGTCGATAGCCTTTGTGAATGTGGTCCGATTGTGGTTGTGTACATGATTCGGTGATGTTATATATATATACATATACATATTATATATATATATATTATATATATATATATATTATATATAATATATATATATATAATATATATATATATATATATATATATATATATATATATATATATATATATAATATATATATATATATATATATATATATATATGCAGCCATACGTGATGCGATCATATAGGTATATACATAATGGTATGTGGCGGGTATGTATGCGTTGATGGGTTTGTGTGTGGTGTTCTTGTGTGTGCGTGGACGTCTCGATGGTGGGATTAGAACGGTTGGATATAGGCGCATGGGTGTGTATATACATATATGTTCTGTATGTATGTATGCAGGCGTGTGTATGTATGCATAGAATTTCAATAGGCGCCTGCCTACCTGTTATGGGCATATGGGATTGCTTACTTATTTGGTGTGTGTGTGTGGACGCATGAGTGTGTATATAATATATTATATATGGGAATTTCCTTTTAAGTTAGTGGGTTGCATGTGCATGTATGTATGTACTTGTTGCATTATCGAATATATGTATTTATATATATATGGATGTTACGTGCATGGGGAATTCGCGAATATAAATGAATATGAATGTCACATGTGAGTGTACGTGCATAATATATATATGTAGTAATTTATATATTAGAGCATACGTATATATATGTATGTATATATATGGGGCGTATGATTAAATTATATAAAGAGTATCCTTTTCACGTGATAAGTACGTCTGATAGACTGAATATGACTTGGGGTTTGTTGTGCACGCGATCATGGGTATTGTTAGTCTGTATCGATAACCGACACCGTAACCGAAACGCGAACGCAAAACCGAACAGTTGTTATATTTTTTTAATAATTTATATTAATTTTATGTACACGGAATGAAACACAGGTTAACCGAAACCTTAACTGTTGCTCGAACATTATTTCTCTGCTGTGCATTCAAGGTGAGTCTTCACGGCCCCTATTTTACATTCTTTCCTTTTTGGGGGAGGAAACATGCAAACATTTACAAAATGGTTTTAGCATTATTGATATCGCCTGTTACGTTAGTGCAAACATTCTTGAAAAGTCCTTACATTCTCGAACCGTTAGTAATGTGTAGCGAGGTAATTCTGAGTAGTACTACTGGGTTTGACAAACCCCGCCCGGGCTAGTCGCGCTAGCTTGATTGGAGGTCAAACGGGTGCATTATTAACTTAACATTTGTCACTGTCTGGCGAGACGTGACGAGAAGGCAACAAACATACGAACATACGAACATACAAACAGTCAGTCTCGGTTCGAAACACTAAGTACCTTGATTATAGGCTAGCTACCTATCGATATGCTTTAATTACTATACCATTCGAACAGTTACAAACACTTTTATCTGTGATAAAACTGTGAACTCACCAACTTTATGTTGACACACTTTAGCATGTTTTCTCAGGTAACAGGAACGCTTAAGCTTATGAGGCATGATTAAGAAACGCACTCAGGACATGCATCATCAAACATTATTACTTGCATTGAACATTTAGTTTTGACTTAGTACTTACAACTTTCAGTATTGTTTACATTTCGTTAATCGCTTCCGCACTATTATTGATTTCAGTTATGCTGCTATGGGTTTAATTCAAACGTTACTTTTAAATTCTATAGTGTCGTTGATATGACCGTGTCTGAGATCCTGGTGTCACACGCCTAACGGTAAAACCCCGTTTGTGGAAATTGAGGGTGTGACAGATTGGTATCAGAGCCACTCCTGTGCCGTTCGGGTTGTGGGACATACCTCACAAGGATGATGACTTCTCAGGCTCATCGAGGACGATGAATTCAAACAGGGGGTGCTTGTGACACCCCACACATATCCCACATCGGCCGTGGACAGGAGAGATTCCTGGTTCATAAGGAATGTCTGGCCTTTAACATCAACAACGCGTTTTGGGCGTATTGGCTGTGGATGAGAGGAGAACTCCACAGTTAAGCGTGCTCAGGTGTGAGCAATCCAGGGATGGGTGACCTCCCTGGGAAGTTTTCACCCGGGCAACCAAAAGCAAATCCGTGAGCTCTTCGTGGGCAAAGCGGACAATATTGTTGATGCGAGGGGCCGGGTGTTACATATCACCTACATACTTGGTCTGATGTAGAAATATGCCTTTGGTGTCTCATCCGTAACCCGAGAAAGAACTTCATCTCTCCCATGGCACTCATCTCAAACTCAACTTTCATAATTGCTTCAAATTCTTTACATAGTTCTTTGTTTTTGGAACGGAAGATTTTGTCATCAACATAAATTTGAACAAGCAGTAAGTCACTGTAAGGCCCCGTTCCTAGAGACCTCACTGTTGGTCATTCACAACATTAAATACATTAAACATTATAAATTTACAAGCTTGACCAGCGGAATTATTTTACCAAAAACCATTCATTTCATTAAAACACTGTTCTCGAACAATACACTATTATTTAACCGAATACAAAAGAATTGTTTAATTGCATTACAAAACAACAACAATAATAGGTATGAATGGATGTCAGTCTTTCTTTGCCGAGTAGCTTCACCCTCATGCCATCCTCAGCAATATTTACTCGTCAACTGAAAATGTACAAAAGTCAGCGTTGCTGAGTGAGTTCTAGTATTATAAGTAATAAAATACTTTATGTAGGTATACATATGAAAATACTCTTTTATGAAAACTTCATCTCTTTATACATGAGCACGCATTAACAATACAATCAGATAATGCTTCTTCTCCGTACTGTATGCCTTGTTTACTCTGTAGTCTTTTATCTTTATCTTTCACTGTCTATGTGGACCAATGAGCAATACCCTAAACTATGTGCACGAGGGAAATGGTGTTGGGCCCTCTGTTCCCACAAGGGGCTCTAAATACTGTATACAAGGTTGCCCAGACACCTAGGGAACGCTGCAAAGGTCCGCCAATCTCAATTGACCGGCCCTGTGTGCAAAACAAGGTAGCTAACCCGCATCACAGTTGAGCTAATGCAACATGGTCGTGCACCTCCTATGTGCTTGCAAGACTTGTTAACATTTTAAATTATTCCACTTCTCTTCTTTATTGCTCTTTCACTTTAGTAGTATTATACTTTACGTATGATAGTAAACACACCAAGTAAAGTCACATACTAATAGACTCTAATCATAATAATAATAATAATAATATAATAATAAAATAATAATACAATCATAAGCAATCATATAATGCATGAACCCCGCATTATAAGCCCTAGTCAAACCTCGGTCAAAACCCTAAAAAGCCAGACTCCCAAAAATTCTGTAATAAATTCTAGCGCTTTGACACTATTTGAGCACATGGGCCCCTGTTTGGCGTTTTTAATTCACTATGCAGCACATCGCCACACGTAAACCCTTTCAACACTTAGCGTCATGACTATTTCATGCGTATATACTCTATGTGGGGGCGTATGGTCATTCGGACCATGGAACTTTAACGCATGGTCTATCGAGTGTATGGAAACTTAGGCACATGGGCCATTTGGAAGTATGGGTACTATTTTGGCGCAGGCCCTACACTTAGTCGTCCGACTAATATTTGTTGGACCAAAAGAACCAATGAGCCAAGATCAGAAAACCTCTAAGTCCCACATGGTATCACAACAATTGCTGAAAGCTTCATCAGCAGTTTGACAAGTGCTGAAGACTTCAACAGCTGAAGATCAAGTGCTGAAGACTTCAACAGCTGAAGAACTAAAGTGCTGAAGTAAAACAGCTGAAGAACACAAGTACTGAAGCTGAACAGCTGAAGAACACAAGTGCTGAAGCTGAAAGACCAAAGTACTGAAGTACAACAGCTGAAGAATTTACAAGTGCTGAAGATCAACAACTGATGTACAAAGTCTGAAGACAAAGACTGAAGACATCAGCTGATGATATCTACTGAAGTCATCAGCTGATAAAACATCTGAAGTCAAAGTCTGAAGATCAAGTACTGAAGCGTCAGTAGTTTGTCACAACTGCTGAAGAGTACTTCTTCAGTAGTTGTGATATCAGTAGTTTTATATTTCTAGTTTCAGTAGTTTTGTAAAACGACTGAAGAGCTTGTTCTTCAGTCGTTGTAGTTTCAGTAGTTTTATATTTTTCAGTAGTTATAACAACTGATAACACTTAGAACTTTTTGTAAGAAGATGTCAGCTGTTTTGACATCTTCAGTAGTTGTGTTTCAGTTGTAATAAATCTGTTAGATGTCACTATCAAGTGACATCAGCAGACGTCACATCTCTTATATAAGAGGTGTCGACCTAATCATTATTGTGACATTCTGTTACCACGAAAGCGAATATTGAATGAAATATATTTGCAGATATTCTCTCTCTCTATAACCGTCTTTGTTCTTCATTGAATATCGTTTTGTTCTTGTGAATCGACTAATTCATTGTTTGAATTCCGCTGCAATACTCGTCAATCAATCAAACATAGATCACTGATCCTAACAAGTGGTATCAGAGCTGGTTAATCATTGATCGATCTAACAATTGATCATTGAAACTGCTAATTGATATCTGTGTTTGATTGAATTAGCGTATTTGCAAGAACTGGTTATAGATTATTGAATTTCTGCCGCTTTCGTTCATTTATTTTGAGATCTTCTGGTTCAATTGGTTGTTGCGTTTTTGTTCTAAATCTGTTTTAGCTTAACTGAATTTGATTGAATCTGAGATGACGACTCCTTCTAATGATCCTCACAATACCGTTCCTCAACCAAGCCTCCGATGCTGGTTAGGACCGAGTATAACATATGGCAACGAAGAATGCTTCATCACCTGTCTGTTAACAGTTCAGGTTGTTGGACATCTGTGGTACATGGACCACATAAGCCTATGGTGAACAATCCGAAAACCAATCAAATGGTTCCGAAGAAGAAGGAACAATACTCTGATGAAGATCGGAAACTATTTGAGATTGATGCTAAAGCCCATGGAATTCTGGCCATGGCACTGCCTAATGAAATCTATTCAGGGCTTATGCATCATGAAACTGCTCATGATCTCTGGAATGCCCTGAAGGAACAATTCGGTGGCACTGATGAGGTCTTAGCAAACAATAGAGAGATCCTTGCCCAACAATATGAGACATTCTCTCATAGAAAGGGTGAGACACTGACTCAACAGTTTGAGCGCTTTTCCTGCTTGATATCTGAGCTGAAAATGGTGAAACAGGAATACACCAATAGCCAGATGAACAACAGATTCCTCAGATCACTGCCTGAGAGATGGGACACATACACTATTGTCCTACGCTCCAGTGCAAATCTAGAAGGCCTATCTCTCACCCAACTTCATGGGAAACTGCTTACATTTGAAAGAGAGATAGAGCAGAAGAGGAAACTGTCCTCATCAGGAAAGCTCACTGATGACTTTGTACCAGGCAATACTGCCTTGGTTGGTCATGAGTCAGAATATGCTGCATCTGAAGCAATTATGATGAGCATATAGATTTCTCTTCAAATAGTTCTGATCATGCATTTGTTGGTATTGAGAGTCATTCTGGCAGTAATAGTGACAATTTATGCTTCATCATGGATGATCTGAAAGGAATAGCTGATGATGATCTAGAAGAGATGGATATTCTGAGCCAGATGGCACTGATTAATATCAGATCTCAGAAGTTCTACAAGAGAACTGGCAGGAAATTTCCTGGACTCTCTGGCAAAACCAAAGTTGGTTTTGACAAGAGTAAGTTGAGGTGTCACAAATGCCAAAGGCTAGGACACTTTGCAAGAGAGTGTAGATCAACTGGATCTAACTCTTCTGCACCCTTTGTGACTTTTCCTAGTACTAGTCCACAAAACAGAGGGCAACATCCTGCTGGTTCTGGTCATTATTCACATCCTAGATCTCCTGCATACTTTGTTCCCCAGGGTCAAAGTCATATCCTTATCCCTGCTATTATGTGCCTCAACCAAATTCTGTTCAAGCTCCAATTGCACAACAACCACAAGCATTGCCTGAACCACAACCTTCCCAATCTCATCAACACTCAACCTCAACAACACAGCTTCTTCACCCCAGGAGTTGTTGACTGGAGCAGTTTACCAGATGACATGTCTGGTCATGAACAACTGTTCTCAGGTGCTGGTCAACACGGTGGTGACAGTCCATTTGGAAATCTAGCTCTTATGGCTTTGGATTCTGCTGATACTTCATCCTCTAATGCCTCTACACAAAGGTATCACAGGTATCCTCTGAGGCAAAAGCCAAATTATGTTCTGACACATGCATAGCAGCATTTGCATCTATTAGAGAAGCAAATGTAGCTTTAATCAACAAGAACATTGAGCTAGAACAAATATTTCCAAAAACAAAGCTGAATTTGAGTCTGTGCTTAATGATAAAAATGATGAGATTTACAAACTGAAATGCCAAATAACTGATGATAAGGCTAGGGAAGAGATACTTCTAGAGAAGTATAAAGATCTCAAAGAAACCCTTGCAGTTACCCAGGTAGAGTGTGATAGATGGGTACAATCATGCAAAGGTTTTGAAATGCTTCTTAGTAAGCAATCTGCTTCCAATGTGAAGTTTGGCATTGGTTACAATCACACTGCTCCACCTACAGATTTTACTCCAAGAGCAGAGGTAGAATCTGATGGTGAGAGTGATAACCAATCCATCTCATCATGTGATCTACTTTCTGATACAGCACAATCAGAAGTAGAAGTCAGCATCAAGCCCTCTCTGAACCTATCAGCTGATGTTGATGGTTCAAATGCTGACACTCACATGATCAATGAGTTGATCAACTCAGGAGTTAATTCTGAAAGTCCTGAAAGGACTAGAGAGCAGGATTTAACACCTGAAGTTCAAACTCCAACTACTGTCAGTACTGAAGAGAAGAAAACTGTCAGTAGAAAGAGTTTGAAGACTACTAAAGAGGCAGTCAAGAAAGCAAACAATGCTTCCAAAGCATGAAGAGCAAGTCTCCAGTTGCTTCACCCTCTTTAGTTGATGATCAACCTAAGATGAAGAAGAAACCATGTGAAGTATGTGGTTTGTTCAATCATCTTAGATGATTGCTGGTACAAAAGAGGTTCCAAACTCAAACAAAAAGAAGAAATTAAAGAGAAAATGGTAAAAATGAAAACTGAGTTTGAGACCACATTTGTATCAGCAACATCAAATCCTGTAACCCTTAAGTCCTCAAAGAAATCCAAAAAGGAAGGGGTTAAACAGGTGACAGCTGAGAGTGCTCAGAAGAAGAAGGTGCAACATAGGAACTTATCAAACTCCACTGGCAATGTGTCTGATGAGCTGAAAGCTTTATCACAAAATCAGACACAGCTGGTTATGATGGTTCAACATCTGTTGGGTAGAGTTAACCAACTAGATGCTCCTATGTTGAAACCACAGAAAAGGAGATCCAAGCCAAAGGATTCCTCTTCTTCACCATCTTCTTCCTCTCAGGTGTTGTTTCAAATAAACCTGTTAGTTTACCATCTATTGATGAGACCAGGCCCAAAACCAAAAAGGTTTGGGTCTCTAAAACTAACTGATTGTTTATTATTGCAGGGTTCTCCAACATGCCAAAGTAGCATCTGGTATGTAGACAGTGGGGGATCTATGCACATGACTGGGAACAGTTCTCTTCTTCATGACTACTCTCAAGGAAAGAAGGGATTTGTTTCTTTTGGCAATGATGCTAGGGGTTACATCATTGGTAAAGGCTTTGTCTCCAATGGAGAAATCAAATTTGATGATGTTAATCATGTGGAAAATCTCAAGTACAATCTCTTGAGTGTCAGTCAAATGTGTGATAAAGGCCATGTTGCTCTTTTCACCAGTCAGAACTGTAGGATTCTGTCATCCAAAGTTTTGCACTTGATTGACAAGGTGTTGGATGATCACACTCTCCTGAGAGCCAACAGGACAGGAAGAGTGTATGCCTTAGATCTTTCCAAGAAAATAGATCTCAAAGGCAATCCTTGCCTATTTTCCAAAGCCTCTTCTCAAGAATCTAAACTGTGGCACAGAAGGCTGGGTCATGTTAATTTCAAAAACATGAATCAGCTTATCCACAATAGTTTAGTCAGAGGCTTACCAATAAAGGAGTTCCACTGTGATGAAACCTGCACTGCTTGTTTAAAAGGAAAACAACACAAAGTCTCATTCCCTCCTATTGAAGAGCCTAAGTCCACTGCCTGCTTGCAATTACTGCATATGGATCTATTTGGTCCTGTGAGAGTGATGAGCATGGCAAAGAAGAAATACTGTCTGGTAATTGTGGATGATTACTCCAGATTTGTATGGACTTTCTTTCTACATTCAAAGGATGAGGTTGCTCAGAAGGTTATTAACTTTGTGTTGTATATTGAGAAGCAGTATTCCCTTCCAGTCAAGTGTATCAGGAGTGATAATGGAACTGAATTCAGGAATCATACACTTGATGACTTCTATCTCTCAAAGGGAATCAAAAGGCAGTTTAGCATCCCAAGGACTCCAGAACAAAATGGAGTAGTGGAGAGAAAGAACAGGACCCTCATTGAAGCTGCAAGGTCCATGCTGGCTGACTCTGGTTTGCCACTGACCTTTTGGGCTGAAGCTGTCAACACAGCTTGCTATGTGCAGAATAGAGTTTTAGTAAATCAGAGGTTGATGAAGACTCCATATGAAGTTCTCCATCATTTGGCTCCTCTAATTTCATTTTTCAAAGCATTTGGTGTCCCTGTTTTATTCTCAACACAAAGGATCAACTCCATAAATTTGATCCTAAGGTGGATGCTGGGTATTTTGTTGGTTATTCATCTACTTGCAAGGCATACAGAGTCTTCAACTGCAGAACAAAGATAGTTGAAGAGACTCTGCATGTGAAGTTTAATGAATCTCCTTTGGACAAGATTCCACAAAACCCTGTGGAGTTGTTTGATTTGGACATACTGCAATATGTTCCTTATCAACCTCCAGCTGTTGCAGATCCTGTGGCTCAATCATCTTCTGCAGCATGTCTTCCACCTGGTGGTATTGATGATGATGATGATAATATCAATACTCACCTATTCAAGTTTAGTGACCAACTGCCTGTGTCTGCTAAACTTGATGTTCCTGTAGCTTCAGCAGTTCCATCCACAACAAATGCTGATGAGATCTCTGTTTCCTCTACATCTTTTGAGTTACCATCAAATTCTTGGTTTCAAGAGTCTACATCAACATCTGCTGCTGCTGAAGGTTCTACAAACACTTGCACAGATCTCATTGTTTATCAAGAACTGAAGAATCACCCCATGTCTCAGATTATTGGTGATATCAATGCTGGTGTTTCAACCAGAAGTCAATTGTCTAACTTCTGCTTCTATGCTCTCTTCATCAGTCAGCTAGAGCCAAAGAACTACCATGTTGCTTTGAGAGACAATGGATGGGTTGAAGCTATGCAGCTTGAGCTACTTCAGTTCAAGAAACAGCAAGTGTGGGAACTTGTTCCTCTTCCCCCAGGTAAGTGTGCAATAGGCACTAAATGGGTGTTTAGGAATAAAACCGATGAAAATGGGCTTATTGTTAAGAACAAGGCTAGACTGGTTGTACAGGGTTTTCACAAGAAGAAGGTATTGATTATGATGAAACCTTTGCCCCTGTAGCCAGACTAGAGGCAATCAGATTGTTCTTAGCCTATGCTGCATTCCACAATCTTAAAGTTTTTCAAATGGATGTTAAAAGTGCATTTTTATATGGTAAAATAAAGGAAGAAGTTTATGTGTGTCAACCACCAGGCTTTGAGGATAATAAACATCCTGAATGGGTGTACAAACTTGATAAGGCTCTTTATGGGTTGAAACAAGCTCCTAGAGCCTGGTATGAGACTCTCTACTTTTCTTCTTAAGAATAATTTCACTAGAGGCTCCATTGATAAAACTTTGTTTATTAAGAAGGTGGATCAGCATAAGCTACTTGTTCAGATTTATGTTGATGATATTATTTTTGCATCCTCTGATCCCCAGTTGTGTGATGATTTTACAACATTAATGAAAAAGAGGTTTGAAATGAGTGCAATGGGAGAATTACAGTTCTTTCTAGGCTTGCAAATCAAACAAAAGGCTGATGGAACCTTTATTCATCAGTCAAAATATACAAAAGATCTTTTGAATAAGTTTGATTTACAAAACTGTAAGCCCTGTTCTACTCCCATGTGCAACACCACACAACTGGATGCTGATCAGAAAGGTAAAGCTGTTGATGAAACGCTTTACAGATGTATGATTGGGTCCTTGATGTATCTAACAGCTTCTAGACCAGATATTATGTTTGCTACATGTGTTTGTGCTAGATTTCAGGCTGCTCCTAAAGAGTCTCATTTGATTGCAGTCAAGAGAATCTTTAGATATTTGCAAGGTACACAATCTCTGGGTTTATGGTATTCCACTGGACACTCTTGCAAATTAGTTGCTTTTTCAGATAGTGACTATGCAGGGTGCAAGTTAACTAGAAAGTCAACTTCTGGTGGTTGTCAATTCCTAGGCAACTGTTTGATTTCTTGGCAGAGTAAGAAACAAACATCTGTGCTACATCAACTGCTGAGGCCGAGTACATTGCTGCTGCAAGTTGCACCTCTCAGGTACTCTGGCTTCAGAACCAACTTCTGGATTATGGCATTACAGAGACTAAGACTCCATTGTTAATGGATAGTGCTTCAGCTCTGTGTATTGTCAAAAATCCAGTCCAGCACTCTAGGACCAAACATATAGAGATCAGACATCATTTTATTCGGGATTGTTTGAAAAAGGTCTGATTGATCCTAAGTTTGTGCCTAGTGCTGATGAGCTTGCAGATATTTTTACTAAGCCTTTGGATAGTTCTACTTTCCAAAACCTTGTGTTAAGGCTTGGTATGCTGCAGCTAGAATAAGTGACAACTACTGATGATTTCAGTAGTAATTACTGGTGATCATTGGTACCCATGTCACATATAAGTACTGATGAGTCCTTTTCCCTTCAGTAGTTTTTATAACTACTGATGGCTAAATGCCTCACAAGTACTGAAGTACTTTATCTGTTCCAAACTACTACTGATGTAGTTACAACTACTCTGAAATCAGTATAAACAGATAAGTACTATGTCCTATGAAACACCTGAAAATCAGATGCAAAGTCTGATGAGTAAGTGTTGAGGACAGCATGAAACAGCTGAAAGGCTATGAATTGACGACAACTACTGAAGAGAACTTTCTCTTCAGTTGTTTCAACAACTGCTGTTTCATTCTAAACAACTGAAGCAAAACCATGTCTTCAGTAGTTTTATAACTACTGATGACTAATACCAAGTCTTCAGTTGTTTACAACAACTGATGACAAAACCACTGTCTTCAGTAGTTTCACAACTACTGATGACAAACACCAAGTCCTCAGTTGTTTCAATCATCTGAAGTCAAAACCACGGTCTTCAGTAGTTTTCTAACTCCTGATGCCTAACACCACGACTTCAGCTGTTTCAACGTCTGAAAGGATAATACCATGTCAACAGTCGTTTAAAACTACTGATGACTAACACCACATCCTTCAGTCGTTTTCTTACCCGTACCCTATAAATATCCCTGACCTAATCCTTCAATGCTTCATCTTCTTCAAACCTAACGTTCCTCTCCAAAACTTCTCTCTTCTCAATGGCGTCCATGCAAATTAAACCGCGACACAACTGTGTTGCCTACCTTACTAAATCGCCTGTCTGGGCTAAGTTCGATACTGCTATCGATCTTATGATTCAGTCCCAATACAAATCGGCATTTCTTCTGAATCCCATTCTACATGCCGAATCCCTCCAACAGTTTTGGAACGTCACCATTACCACTGGGGAGAACAACACACCATCTCTCCAGTCGGTCGTCAACAACAAAGAAGTGGTCATCACTCCTGCAATAATCCGCCAAATTCTTCATCTGGATGATGCTATTTCTCCTGCTAGATATACCAAGGGCACCACAGATCTATCCTTTGCCCAACATGGATATCAAGGCAATCTAAGTGCCTCCACAATCATGAAGAAACACTTCCATGACGCTGAACGCCTAATTTTTCACATGGTGAATGTATGTTTGGCTCCTAAGACTTCGTCTTGGGATCAAATGTCGACAAAGTGGCAGCAGGTAATGTATTCTATTCTTGAGCAACAACCGTTAAACTTTTCAGAAATATATTTTCGGAGCTCAAGGATATGGCTCAAAAACTAACTGCTAACCGTTGGATACTATATCCACGTTCATAATGGCCATCATTACAAACAACCAGCTAATGCTGAGGGACTTGTTGGCTTGGAGTCCCTGCTACGGCTGTTCTGCCGGAAGTATACTCCCGGCACAACTCTGACCAGACACTCAAATTGGCTGCCAAGCTGCGCAAACCCACGCAGCTGGAACCCACAGCCACCACCTCCAAATCAAAGTCCCCACCAAACCCACCAAAAAGAAACCCAAAACGGCTACTCAGGGAATGAGTCCCCTGAGGATGCCCCTGCAACACAAACGCAGGAGATATCCACTGGTCCAAACCCCCTAGTGGATATAAGGACTCTTCCAGCCATAGCCGCTCAGGATTCCTCTCAACAGGAGCCTGCAGCAACCACACAAGGGGTACCTACACATCTGGGATCTTCCTCACTTGAGGGGATTGCCATTGAAGAGCACCAACCTCCCCAGGTGCACACTGCTTCTATCCCTTCACCCCATACAACCGCCCCTCACAGCCCAACTTTAATAGTTGCACAAGTGCTGACTCAACTGCACTCCTCACCCCCTCCCCAGAAACCACTTACTACTGGGAACACCTCTACAATTGAGGGGGAGGAACAGTGCAATTGAGAACCCACAGCACAGGGGTTTACCACTTCTATCTCCTGGTGTAGATAAGGAGATTAGAATATCTAGTGAGGCTGCCACCTCTTCTGAATCAGCACATGATCAGAATGAGGCTGGTAACATTGCTAAGACCTCACTAGAGGCAACAGCTGATGATGGACATTGTCCTGAGGCTGGAAGTCCCCAGTACCAAGAAAAAGGGGCACATGCAACAACTGGTCTACACCCAGTGCATGTAATCCTGCTCCAAGCAGGAGGTCAGTGATTCAGCTTCGGCTGATGATGACCTGGGCTTTTTCTACGATGTTCTTGCCCAGAACACAATCCTTGAAGAGAAAGTCAGTAGGCTGCAAAACCTACTTGACCAACTCTCACAAGGAGAAAGACCATCTGCCTCCACCAACCCACAGATGGCACCTTCAGTTGAAGGTTCCCCAAACACTGAGCCACTCCAAACTCAACCACCTGCCTCTGCTTCAGGCCCTATTTCTCAGGAACAGAACCCTCCTGAGCAAATAGTTGCTGTACTTCAAAATTCCCTCCCTCTCATCACACCCATAATCACTGATTTGTGACTAAAGCCATTGATGAGAGGCTTTCCTCAACTTTACAACCCTTGATTGATGCTGCTGTGCAAAAGACACTTTCTGCGGTACAAACCCCTTCCACCAATGCATCCAAAAAGGGGGAGAGTACTGCAGTGAAAGAAAAGAAGAGGAAAAGAACAGAGGAAGAGAAGGAAGAGAAGCAAGCCAAGAGGAGGAGAAAGAAAAGCAACCACTGCTCACTTACAAGCGAAAGAAAAGTGCTGATGATCAACACTACTGCTGAAGACAAATCCTTGGAAGAGCTGGTAAAAGAAGCTGATACTACACACAGCCGATCCATGGATAAAATAATTGAACAACTCTTCAGGCAAGGGTTTGATACAGCCACATTGGATAGTGAGATCAGAAGGTTGGAAGTGCAAGAGATTCAAACCCGATGGGCTGGGTATGATGCTCTTGAAAAAGAGAGATTGGAGATCATGATCCGTTCATTGCAAAATACTTAGGAAGATCTTTAATGGAGATTCGCGCGTGGACCAGAGACAGTATTCTGGCTATAGCCACCAGAATCTGTCTGTCTGAGCAATTCCACAAGGGGATTATTGTTGAAGCCCTTGATGAGGCTGGGGCTGGTAAAAGGTTGGAAATGGCAAAACTTACAAAGGCTAAACTTACTACAAAGATGCTGGATCAACCTTCCCTTCCACCCACTCAAACACAGCCTACCCCTCAAATCTCCAAACCAATCTCTAAGCCCAAATCCAAACAACCACAATCACAACCCACAAAACCAACTCCCTCACCATCTAAACCAACAGCCGATGATGCACCTAAGAAGAAGAAGAAAGGGTGTTGAGGCTAGAAGAAGAGAGAAGAGGATGATGTGGAAGAAGATAGATGTGCCTCTGTCTGCAGTCCTAACACTGGCGAAAGCCAAACCTATGCCCATCACTCCCACCTCACAGATGGATGTTTGAGAGTAAAATAGAAGAAGAGGAGCAGAAAGCTTCATGATGATGAAATGCTGAAAGCATTGACAAAACCTTGCTGCCTCCTCATCATTATCAGCATGAAAAGAGCTCTGAGATTGTACACTCTCAGCACACATTTCAATATCAGAAGGAAAGGGTGAGAGTATGGCCTGATCCCAGGGTGGCTCACAGGATTGTAAAGAAAGACATTCCTTCGAGATACAAGGGTCAAGTCAGAGGATCGTAGATGAAGAGATCACAGTGGCCCTTGTAGTGTCACCTGGGAGATTGTCGAAGATTTCAAGAAGCTACGAGACTAAACAACCACCCAAGAAGATGCTAGAGAACAGATTATCAAAAAGGGGTTGTCTACAAAGGCTTGAGAACTTCAACAGAATGAGCTAAGTCTACTACTCGAAGGGAATCATCCTGATGAGTTTGCATATAGACAAATACAACTTTGAGCTCAAAAACGGCAAACAGGCCAAGTACATCTCAGAGCTATGGTCGAGAAGGATTGTTTGATGGTGAGCCGAGAACCTGACCATGGAGAACAAATCATGTTTCTCAGAGCCTACACCAGAGAATCCTACAGGCTCATACACGGAAGTAGATCTCATGAATGGGATAACAACTCTGTGTCCAGTTCCCCAAAACAGAGTTCCCATTCATATCTTGCCAAACAAATATCTGAGATTTCTTCCCAGGCCGGAGCTTACTGGGTCATCTTCTCTACTGATCAAGAAGGAAAAAGACCAACCTTTTGCCAACATAAGTGGGATAATAAATAATTAGAGGTTTTGGCTGCATTGGTTCAGGGGGAGTTTGTTGGACCAAAAGAACCAATGAGCCAAGATCAGAAAACCTCTAAGTCCCACATGGTATCACAACAACTGCTGAAAGCTTCATCAGCAGTTTGACAAGTGCTGAAGACTTCAACAGCTGAAGATCAAGTGCTGAAGACTTCAACAGCTGAAGAACTAAAGTGCTGAAGTACAACAGCTGAAGAACACAAGTACTGAAGCTGAACAGCTGAAGAACACAAGTACTGAAGCTGAACAGCTGAAGAACACGTGCTGAAGCTGAAAGACCAAAGTACTGAAGTACAACAGCTGAAGAGTTTACAAGTGCTGAAGATCAACAACTGATGTACAAAGTCTGAAGACAAAGACTGAAGACATCAGCTGATGATATCTACTGAAGTCATCAGCTGATGAAACATCTGAAGGTCAAAGTCTGAACAAGTACTGAAGCGTCAGTAGTTTGTCACAACTGCTGAAGAGTACTTCTTCAGTAGTTGTGATATCAGTAGTTTTATATTTCTAGTTTCAGTAGTTTTGTAAAACGACTGAAGAGCTTGTTCTTCAGTCGTTGTAGTTTCAGTAGTTTTATATTTTTCAGTAGTTATAACAACTGATAACACTTAGAACTTTTTGTAAGAAGATGTCAGCTGTTTTGACATCTTCAGTAGTTGTGTTTCAGTTGTAATAAATCTGTTAGATGTCACTATCAAGTGACATCAGCAGACGTCACATCTCTTATATAAGAGGTGTCGACCTAATCATAATTGTGACATTCTGTTACCACGAAAGCGAATATTGAATGAAATATTTGCAGATATTCTCTTCTCTATAACCGTCTTTGTCTTCATTGAATATCGTTTTGTTCTTGTGAATCGACTAATTCATTGTTTGAATTCCGCTGCAATACTCGTCAATCAATCAAACATAGATCACTGATCCTAACATATTCTGTGCACATGAGCACTGTTCAGGCGCATGAGTACACAAAATTTTAGGCTTCCAGGCCTCATGGGTCTACTAGGCACCAGAACCCTTGGTTCAATATATTTTCTAGGATATATTCCAAACCCAAACATCAAGCCTATTGTTCTAAGCTTCCAATGGCTTTCTAAGCATGAAAAACTTATAAGCATCCAGAAACATCATCAACATGCATAGTACATACGGGTATACATATATAAACAATTTAAAATCGTTTTAATACATTTTCAGCCACAAGAAGATTTAAAAGAATTAAAAAACCAGGGTCTAAAAACTCACCTGTGCAACTTCGGGTGTTTCTTCCTTCTAACCTGCTTGCAAATGAGTTCAAACACCTAGAAACCCACAAAACACACAGACACGAACCACACAGCACATAAGCACATACCCGAGACAAAACCCAACACAAACTTAAAACTTCGAATTCTTACCTTGAATTTAATCCTTCTTCTTCTTCTTCAACCGATAGTTTTTTCTGCTCTCTCTCTCTCTAATCCGAAATGAAAAAGTGATGGGAAGTGAGGGTGGGTGGCCATGCCCACCTTTACAAACTTCTTTGTACTTTTGTCCTTTTTACATTTTTAACCCCTCAACTTGGTTTATTGATGTTTCCTTTCTTTATTCTTCATTTCTTATTTTCTTTTCCTTTTAAAGAATAACTGGGTGTTACAAGTCCATCCTCCTAAATAAGTTTCTTCCCCGAAACCTATTATTCTTTGAACAAGCGCGGGTAATGTTGTCTCATTTCTTCCTCGGTCTCCCACGTAGATTCGGATCCCTTCATGTGCTTCCACTGTACATGCACAAGAGGAACCACTTTATTCCTCATTTCTTCTCTTTACAATCATGATTGCCACTGGTTGCTCCGCATAATTGCGCCTTTCATCTACTTCGATATCCTCTAGTGGAACAATCATGTCTTCTCAACTAAGCATTTTCTCAGATGAGATACATGGAATGTCGGGTGAATTCTACTTAACTCCTCTGGTAACTCCAATCTATAGGCCACCTCTCCTACTCGCGCAATGATTCAAAAAGGTCTTATGTATCTCGGGCTTAGCTTACCTCATTTCCTGAATCGGAGGATCCCCTTCCAAGGCGAGATCTTCAGCATAACCCGGTCACCCACCTGGAACTCAATCATTCTACATCGTTTATCGACATACGACTTCTGTCTATCTTTAGCTGCCTCATGAAGGCTTTAATCTTCTAAAGCTTCTCAATCATAGCCTCAATTACCTTGATGCTCCCTAATTCCTTCTAACCAATATCACCCCAACAAACGGGTGTTTTCATCTCCTACCGTATAGCATCTCTATGGTGGCATGCCAATGCTGGCATGATAGCTATTGTTGTATGAGAATTCAGCTAACGGTAAGTTGTCATCCCAACTTCCCCCAAAATCAATCACACATGCCCGAAGCATGTCTTCTAGTGTCTGAATGGTCCTTTTTGACTGACCATCAGTCTGGGGATGATAAGCCGTGCTAATATGTAACCTCGTCCCCATGGCGTCGTGAAATTTCTTCCAGAATTTGGATGTAAACCGGGTGTCACGATCGGACACAATAGACACTGGCACACCATGACGAGTTACAATTTTCCTGATGAACAGGTCAGCCAACCTCTCAGATGAGTATGTCTCGCAGATTGGTAGGAAGTGAGCACTCTTCATGAGACGGTCAACAATCACCCATATGGCATCATACCCTTTCAGAGTACGCGGCAGCTTAGTAATGAAATCCATGGTGATGTGCTCCACTTCCATTCCGGTATATCCAAAGGTTGAATCTTCCCATACGGCTTCTGATGTTCGGCCTTCACCTATAAGCAAGTAAGGCACTTACTCACATACCCCACCACATCACGCTTCATACCCAACCACCGATAATCTGACTTCATGTCTTGATACATTTTTGTGGCACAAGGGTGAATGGAGCATCGAGTCTTGCGTGCTTCATCCATAATCTTCGCACGTAGATCCCCAAAACGAGGAATCCACACCCGTCCGTATCAGGTTTTAACACCAAGTGTGTTTTCACCCAATTCCCCAACCAGACCTCTCATCTTTTCAGAGTTAAGATGATCTTCTTTCAGTGCCTCATCTTGAAAATCTTTGACTTGCTTCATCATATCAGAGGTCATGATCAGTTGATACGCTTTCACCCGAATTGGCTCGGGCTTCTCCTTTCGGGTAAGGGCATCAGCCACCACGTTGGCTTTGCCCAGATGATAGTGGATCTTGAAATCATCATCTTTTATGAGTTCCAACCATCTTCTCTGCCTCATGTTCAGGTCCTTCTACTCAAAGAAATACTTCAAGCTCTTGTGGTCAGTGAAATGGTGCACTTCGTCCCGTACAGATAGTGCCTCCAAATCTTTAGTGCAAAGACCACGACTGCTAGCTCCAAGTCATGAGTAGGGTAATTGACCTCATGAACCTTTAACTGTCGGGATGCATAGGCTATAACCTTCCCTCTCTGCATTAACACCCACCCTAACCCCGAGTAGGAAGCATCTGAATAGACCACCAAATCCTTGCTTCCTTTGGGTAATGACAGGATAGGAGCTTGAGTCAACCTTGCCTTTAACTCCTCAAATGCTTTCTCTTGAGCTTGACCCCATACAAACTTCACATCCTTCCGGTCAACTTGGTTAGTGGAGAAGAGATCTTGGAAAAATCTTGAATGAACCTTCGATAATATCCCGCCAACCCCAAGAAACTACGAATCTCGGATGGCGTCTTCAGTGACTTCCATTGCATCACTGCCTCCACCTTTGCGGGGTCTACCATAATCCCATCAGGATTCACCATATGACCCAAGAATTGAACTTCACGCAACCAGAACGCACATTTGGTGAATTTGGCATACAACTTCTCCCTTCTTAATGTCTCCAACACCTCCCAAATGTGACCGGCATGCTCTTCTTCGCTCTTCGAGTAGATCAGGATATCATCAATGAATATAATCACTGATCTATCCAACATCGGCCGACACACTCGATTCATCAAATCCCTAAAGGCAGCTAGCGCATTAGTTAGACCAAAAGACATAACGAGGAACTCGTAGTGTCCATAACACGTACGGAAAGCTGTTTTAGGAATGTCTTATTCCTTCACCTTCAATTGATGGTAGCCAGATCGTAGATCTATTCTCAAGAACCAACTGGCACATTGTAGCTGGTCAAACAAGTCATCAATCCATGGTAACGGGTACCGATTCTTCACCGTCAACTTGTTCAGCTCTTGATAGTCGATGCACATTCGCATACTTCCGTCCTTTTTCTTTACAAACAATACTAGAGCACCCCACGGGGAGATACTAGGTTGAATGAATCCCTTATCCATCAACTCTTGCAATTGGCTCATGAGTTCCTTCATCTCAGTTGGAGCTAATCGATATGGTGCTTTGGCAACGGGTTGAGCACTGGTTATCAAATCAATTTGGAACTCAATCTCGCGATCCGGTGGCACGCGGGTAAGTCTTCCGGGAATACGTCCGGAAAGTCGCACACCACTGGTACCTCAGATAACTGCGGTACCGATGCATCCACATCTCTTACGTATGCCAAGTAGGCACTACATCCACGTTTCATGCACTTCCCCGCCACCGCCATCGAAATCACCTTCGGGATCGTAGTAACGCGATCTCCATAAATCGTAACCAAACTCCCATCGGGCGCAACTAATCGAATCATCTTCTTGCGGCATATGATGTTTGCTTCATAGGTTGCTAACCAGTCCATCCTTAGTACTACATCAGATCCACCTAGGGGTATCACATGTAACCTAGTAGCAAACCTATGACCTTCTAGTTCTATAGCACAGTCATCTATCATATCAGTAATTCTCGTGGACTTGCCATAGCGGTTTCTACATCGAATGGTTCACTGACATTTCTACCACTAATAGTTAACTTGGCACAGAGAGTAGTGGAAATAAAACTCCTACTAGCACCGGAATCAAACAATACAGAGGCACAAGTTTGGTTTACTAGAAACATACCTGACACGACATCGGGATCATCTCTAGCTTCCTCTAGGGTCATTGTGTAAGCTCTAGCACTTGCCTTCTGCCCTCCTTCCTCCGGCTTCTTCTTCGCCCCAAAGCTCTCCGCCCTCGGCTTCTTACAATCTTTGGTCGCATGGCCCTCCCCGCCACAGCTATAGCACTTCAGCACCCTACAGTCTCAAGTGATGTGGCCAGGCTTGCCACATCTGAAGCATACATTCATCCCCATCCTGCACTCACCGGCATGCTCCCTTCCACATCTGCCACACTTTTTAAGCTCTGATCTTGATGACACCCCACGATCGTCCACCTTCCTCTTCTTGTTGTTTGGAGTGAAACCACCATGTCCAAACCTCTTCCCATTCCAGTTCTTACCATCCCCACTCGTCTTCTTCACCTCCACCACAGTCTCCTCTCGCTCATCATATAATCTACCCGCCAAATCCACCACCGATCGAACGTACCTGGCTGAGCAACAATCAGGTGCCTGCGAATGTTAGCTGGCAGTCCCTGGATGTAACTCTTGATCTTCCTTGATACCAGCGTCACCTGATCCGGTACTAGCCTTGCCATCTCGTTGAATTTGGTGGTGTACTGTTGGTGGGTCATGGTTGCCGCTTCAAGTTGCAAGAACTCCCTCTCAATTTTAGGGAGTTCCCTGTGAGGATAGAATTCCTCGACCACCAACTTCTTTAGTTCATTCCACCTTATTCTTCCGATTGTCCTGGTACCCTCAGCTTCGACAATATTGTCCTACCAACACAGCGCTGAATCAACGAAAGAGTGAGTCACGAACTTCACCTTCTGGTCCTCGCGGCACTCACTGATTTCCATAACTGCCTCCATCTCCCTCACCGAGCGGTAAGTAGTAGCAGCATTGCCATTGCCATCGAAAGTCGGGGGCTTACACCTTTGGAATGCCCCATAACTGCACCCTCCTGTCGCTACCCCCATTACATCATCCTCCTCCTCGTCGGACAACCCAGTCTCAGGCTCTGGTTGTTCCTCCTCTCACTTCTACTTTCCTTTCCCGTTGCTCCCTTTCTATTCTCCTTCTCCTTTCTTTCCTTGCTTCTCACAGCCCTGATGACCTCAGTCACCACAAACGGTAAGACTGTCTGCATGACCTGGTGTACTTCATCAGCAATCGCCTCCCTAGCTGAGGCATTCAAACTAGCATTCTCATTCTCTTCGCTCCGGCCATGAACCTCAAGGTTCTCATGGGTCTTCTCAGGAGCCTTAGCTCTACTCCTAGTCACACGTGGACGACCTCTGCCTCTAGGAGTCTTGGAAGATTTCCGTCCAGCCATCCTCTAATACGCTATAAGATTCAACACTAACGTGGTCATTCAAGGTAATAACTCAGTTTATGTCAAGTATAGTAAGTCCTTAATTATATTGGCAAGTTGTGATTAGCCATTTACTTTACTCTTCATACCCCAAGCATTTCCTATCCTGACTTAATCAGTATCTAAATCTACTAAGAGCATATAAATCACATAACATGCGCTAGTAATACCGGTTAACATTAAGAAAATACATACCTGATGGCACGTAGCTACTCGGGCTAACATCCCTCCAATTGTCCCACTTTCAGTTTAAGTTTAGGTTTTAAAAATTTATTTAACCCAATTCTCTTAAACTTTGGCTCTGATACCAACTTGTAAGGCCCCGTTCCCGGAGACCTCACAGTTGGCCATTCACAGCATTAAATACATTAAACATTATAATTTACAAGCTTGAGTAGCGGAATTATTTTACCAAAAACCATTCATTTCATTAAAACACTGTTGTTGAACAATACACTATTGTTTAACCGAATACAAAAGAATTGTTTAATTGCATCACAAAACAACAACAATAATAGGTATGAATGGATGCCAGTCTTTCCCTGCCGAGTAGCTTCACCCTCGTGCCATCCTCAGCAATATTTACCTGCCAACTGAAAATGTACAAAAGTCAGTATTGCTGAGTGAGTTCTAGTTTTAAAAAGTAATAAAATACTTTCTGTAGGTATACATATGAAAATACTCTTTTATGAAAACTTCATCTCTTTATACGTGAGCACGCATAACTATACAATTAGATAATGCTTCTTCTCTGTACTGTATGCCTTGTTTACTCTGTATTCTTTTATCTTTATCTTTCACTGTCTGTGGGACCAATGAGCAATACCATAAACTATGTGCGCAGGGGAAATGGTGCTAGGCCCTCTGTTTCCACAAGGGGCTCTAAATACTGTATACAAGGCTGGCCCAAACACCTAGGGTACGCTGCAAAGGTCCACCAATCTCAATTGACTGGCCCTGTGTGCAAAATAGGGTAGCTAACCCGCATCACAGTTAAGCTAACGACAAGATGGTCGTGCACCTCTGATGTGCTTGCAAGACTTGTTAACATTTTAAATTAAGTTCCACTTCTCTTCTTCATTGCTCTTTCACTTTAGTATTAGTAATACTTTACGTTACGATAGTAAACACACCACGTAAAGTCACATACTAATAGTAGTAATAATAATAATAATAAAGAACAATCATAAAGCAATCATAATAATGCATGAAACCCAACATTAATAAGCCCTAGTCAAACCTCGGTCAAAACCCTAAAAGCACAGACTCCCAAAAATTCTGTAATAAATTCTAGCGCTTTGACACTATTTGGGCGCATGGGCCCTGTTTAGGCGTTTTATCACTATGCAAGTGCATCAGCCAACACTTAACCCTTTCAACACTTAGGCGCATGAGCTATTTCAGGCGCATAGATACTATTTGGGCGTATGGTCCATTCGGACGCATGGACACTTAGACGCATGGGCTATTCGGGTATATGGAAACTTAGGCGCATGGGCCATTTGGACGTGTGGGTACTATTTGGGTGCAAGGACTACACTTAGTCGTCTGACTAATATTCTAGGCACATAAGGGCACTGTTCAGGCGCATGAGTTACACAAACATTTCTAAGGCAATTCCAGGCGCATGGGTCTTACTTAGGCGCATGAACCCTCTGTTCAACATATTTCTAGAATATTTCCGAACCCAAACATCAAGCCTAATTGTTCTAAGCTTACCAAGGCTATTCTAAGCATGAAAAACTTATAAGCATCTAAGAAACATCATCAAACATGCATAATACATACGGGTATACACATATAAACATTTTAAAATCATTTTAATACATTTTCAGCCCCAAGAAGAGTTTAAAACAAGTAAAACCAGGATCTAGAAACTCACTGGTGCAACTTTGGGTTTTTCTTCCTTCTAACCCGCTTGCAAATGAGTTCAAACACCTAGAAACCCACAAACCCCACACACACGAACACACACAAGCACATAAGCACATACTCGAGACAAAACCCAACACAAACACTTAAATACTTCGAATTCTTACCTTGAATTCAATCGTCTTCTTCTTCAACCGAGAATTTTTTGATCTCTCTCTCTAATCCGAAATGAAAAGGTGATGGAAGTGAGGGTGGGTGGCCATGCTTACCTTTACACCAACTTCTTTGTACTTTTGTCCTTTTTACACTTTTAACCCCTCAACTTGGGTTTATTGATGTTTCCTTTCTTTATTCTTCATTTATTATTTTTCTTTTCTTTTTAAAGAATAATCGGGTGTTATAGTCACCATCCTTTTCTTTGATTAATAGTGTACAATCAATCACTCCTTTGTGAAATCCGTGTTTCACAAGATGAGTCGAGAGCTTTTCATACCATGCTCTTGGGGCTTGATGGAGCCAATAAAGAGCCTTGTCTAGTTTGTAAACTCTATCCTGATGATACGGATCCTCAAATCCTTCGGGTTGACTGACATACACCGTCTCCCAGATTTCACCATGAAGAAACACACTCTTCACATCCAGTTGATATACTTTAATCTTCATGTACGATGCATAGGCTCAGAAGATACAGATTGCTTCCATTCTTGCCACAGGTGCAAAGACTTCATTGTAATCAATTCCCTCGACTTGTCGAAATCCTTGAACTACAAGTCAAGCTTTGTTTCTGATTATGATCCCTTGGTTATCTTTCTTGCATTTCAAGACCCATTTGGTGCCAATGACCTTAGCACCTTTAGGTCTATCCACCAATGTCCATACACCTAACTTCTTGAACTGAAGAAGTTCTTTGTGCATGGCATTCACCCATGCCTTGTTGTTTAGGGTTTCACTGACATATTTTAGCTCAAATTGAGACACAAAACATCGATACGCACCATCACGAAGATATCCCTTTTCCATTACCGAGGCATAATCAACTGAGTTAGCTGATTTCTTGTTTGAACTCCTGATCTTACATCTCCAATGACATTGTTCAGAGGATGATAAACATTTAAGCGTGATCTAGGAGTGGTGGGTACCATTACCTCATGATCCAGATTGTGAACAGCAGGTTCGGTATGTGAGGCAATGGGAGTGTGAAGTTCCGAAGTGACAGAGGCATCAACATCGGATGCTTGTGAACTTGCAGTTGTAGGAACCTGTTCCTCCTGATCCACCTGAACGTTCTCCATGTCTTCATCATCAGAGGAAGAGTCACTTACTTTCCAGTGCTCCCCCTGAATGACTAAAAGAGTCACCTTATGAACCTAATGTTGTTGAGTCTTGTGATGATGTGTTTAAGACATCATACATCATTTTGGTTGCTAAGTCATCTTCAGGAGGGGAGAGAAGGATGCTGAAGGACTTAAAGAATCCATCATAATTGAAGAAGAATACGAGTCCTTTGCCAGCTGGGGGGGTGGTGTATCTCTGAACATCGACGTTACACCACACTTCTACTTGACCCGTTGAGTTGTTGTAAACTCTCTTATTTGGTATGTTGTATCCTAGAAAGATTTATTCTTCAGCCTTCTCGCTAAACTTCCCTGACTGAGTTTTCTTCAGAAAAGTACATGGTGCTCCAAACGGTTTGAGGTACTCTAGATTAGGTTTATTTCATTGTAGTAACTCGTAACACGTTTTACCATGATGCTTGACCACCAGGACTCGATTTAGGGTGTAACATGCATTGGCAACTACCTCATTCCAGATTTGAATGGGCAGTTTCAAGTCTGCTAGCATCATCCGGGCTGTCTTTATTAGGCTGGGATTCTTTCTCTCAGCAACTCTGTTCATTTGAGGAGTGTAGGCAGATGTGAACCGGTGCACAATTCCTTTTTCTTTGTAGAATGCCTCCATCCATTGGTTCTTGAACTCGGTACCGTTATCTGAGCGAACTTTTCTTACCTTCAGCTTGTAGAGTGACTCCAGTGTAGTTACTAGCTCTTTGAATGATTCAAATGTCTCTGATTTGGATTTCAAAAATATTACCTAAGAGAATCTTGAGTAATCATTTGTAACCACATAGCAGTACAAGTCGCCAGCAATGCTCCTCGTACTGACTGGACCAAACAGATCCATATGTAGAAGCTCAAGAGGCAACTCAATGGAATTAACTTTCTTAGCCTTATGAGCCTTCTTGGTTTGTTTTCCTTTCTTACAAGCGACATAGAAATCCAGTAGTTGGAAGTTCTTAACGTTTACGTCATGCACTAGATCATTCTGGATCAAGTGGTTCACCTTCCGGGGATTTATGTGTCCCATTCTCCTATGCCAGGAGATGGAGTCTTTCTCTGTTGTCTTTGACAAGAAGCATTGTACTTGATGATCAATTGTGGAGGCCTTTCATAGATCCAAGCCATATAAATCATTATATCTTGAAGCTGACATTAAGACTTGGTCCTCCAGGATTACATAATCCTTCTTCAACACATAACACTCTTGTTGTCAAAGACTACCTTAAAGCCTTTGTCACAGATTTAGGATACATAAAGCAAGTTATTTTGAAGTTGTTGAACATAGTTTACGTTATCAAACTTCACTTTCTAGTTTCCCACTTCTCCATGAGCTGTGATGTAGCCTTTCCAGCAAACGAAACGTGTCATCCTTTAATTTGTTTGACGTTTGAAAGGAGAGACAAGTTCCTAGTCATGTGCCTTGATGCGCCGTTATCAACAATCCAGGTATTTGTAGAAGCACTATAGCGGACACCCTGCACATTTGAAGGAAATGATTAGTTTAGGTTAGGGACACAAGCCTTAACTGGCTTGGGTGTCCCAGAGGCATCACACGTCATAAATTCTACCCACTGTCCATTAGAAGGTGAGGGAAGGTCTGTTTTCTTCTTGTTCTCATTATCAGACTCTGAACTTAATTTTTCTTTCCATAAGCTAGTTTTGTGTAAGGCCTGTTTGTGATAAACAGACGACTGGCTTACGGTTTGAACTTTATGTTCACTAATTCTTTTTGGTGGAGTAATAGAGCTCTGTTTCGAAGACCTTGGTTTAGTGTCATGAAGTTTAACTTTCTTCCTTGGTGTCTGATAGTAAGGACAATGAGAAGCGATGTACCTATACTTTCCACAGTTGTAGCATGATCTACTTTCAATATGTTGGTGAAATGGTTTATGTGGGGAAGTATGTGACTTATGTGTAACTTTAGGTTGTTTAAGTTTTGATACTTCTTTAACAAAATTCATGGTTTGAACCTTTTTAGCATCTTTAACTTTTGTTATTTGGACTAAGACATGGTGCACGTGATTGGTTAACTTGTTTGGTCTTTTTAGGTTCAGTATGAGACATGCTTGAACCTAACTTTATCTTAACCTCTTCAAATTGTTTATCCAAATTAACAATAGGCAACTTACCTTTAGATTGAAAAGTGGCCTACTTCTGTTTAGTGACCGATTCCTCCGATTTATTCGTGGAATCTGGATCACTAACTAGAGGAGTGGACACCACATGATCCTTGATAGGGTTGTTATTTACTGGTCTACATTTAGCATTTAACACTGTCTCATGTGGTGGTGGAACCACTTCGTATCACTCGTTCCCCTTAGTTGTTTATTTAAAAGCTCTATTTTTTCTTTGTAACTGTGCTCATTTTGTTTTAAAATTCGGTTAGCCTCTGTGCATAGTTGCAAGTCATTTACTAAGCTATCCTTGTGATCTAATAACCTAGCAAATTTTAAATCTATGCTGTCTTTAAATTTTTTACATTCAGTACAAGCATGATTATCAAAAAGTTGGTTTGTGGTACTTACAAAACACACATCGTTCCAATTTTTTTACACTGCGAATGGGGTATTTAGTCATACGAATGCATGGGCGACTGAGTTCAATCGTGTGTATGGAAGATGCAATTGAGTTCAGTTGTGTGATTGAGCCAATCGTGCGACTGAGGCTGCTGGATTTGAAAATTCGAAGATTTTGGCACTTTGACACAAAAATACGATTTTTCACAAACCCTAATTTGCCGTAAGCTGGAAAACATGAACTTTTAGACCTGGAGACACTAAAAAACACTGTCTTACTAAAAAGATGGTGTTTTTGACTGCAAAAACGTGAGATTTACACCGAAAACCATTGAATCACACGCAAAATCAAGAGCCAAAGCTGATACCACTTGTTATGACCGTTTAAGTATGGAGTACTAACTGATTCTGCGTGTATACCAACTCAAATAGTGCAGAATCCTATTTGATTGGCGATCCAATCAGGGAGAACACAGTTATGATCACTCTAACGATTAATGAAACGTTATGAATGATTAGAACACGATCAACTGTGATCTATGAACTTAGAACAGGTCTTCTTGAGTCTCTGGACGGCTAGGGTACGATTAAGTGTGTAGGTATTCGAATTGTTTCATTTTCCACGAATTAGGTGGTATTTATAGGTTAGGGTTTTCCATTCGTGCAACTGAACCGTTAGCTTGGTTCAGTCATGTGACTGAAGCATGCGACTGAAGCATGCAGTTGATCCATTCGCACGACTGAAGGTCCAGTCGTGCGACTGAGTCAATCTTATGTCTCAATCGTGCGACTGATCCAGTCTCCTGGTTCAGTCGTGTGACTAGTCCATTAGCATGAAGTATTCATGTGTATAGTCCATTAGCATGGTCCATTCGCACGAGAACTTCACACGATTAAATTTGAACATGTTTCTCAATCATTATAGACTAAGAATTATGTAAACAACCACAAACCTATATAGTTAGTTCAATATGCATTATTCGACAATAAACAATGAAATATTAACATTATAAGCATTAACCACACATTGCATTTCATTCATACCCATTCAATTACATATATATAAGACATGAAAGACATTTTACATTAAGCTCCTAAACTAGGTACACATGTATCTACACTTTCATCATATTGAGGATGAATAAATTCCTCAACAACTCCATAGATTTATGCAACTGGTAACAGAGATGAATATCTTGGAGATGAAATATACAAATAAGGAATTAAACAAAAGGATGCCCCATACTTTGCTTGAAAGTTGAAAGCAAACTGTGTCCATGTTCAAGAATACCCACGACCTTAAATCAACTGGTTTAGATACATTGGTAGCTAAAGTTGAGGCTCTTGAAATGGATGAAAAATCAAGAAACAAGAGTGTGAGAACACATGTCTCTCCCTATACTTTAAAGAAACAAAAAGTGCTGGAAGTGCCTTCATTTCCAACAATAGTGATAACTCTTGTACTTTGAGTGAAGATGAAGAGGAAGTAAGTTTCTATGGATCAAAGCCTTCAAAAAAATCCTCTCAAAGTAAGTCAAGAAAAGAAAAAGGAAGAACTAATGATAGAAGAGATACATCTACATCATCAACAAAATCTTCGTCAAATAACAACCAAACAGAGCCCATCACTGTCGTTTTGGACTCTGAAGAACAAAAAGTAGCCTTTGTAACTTTCAGTTCAAGTTTTCAAGCTTACCTAGGAAGCTCCTTAACATTTGCCAAAATTGCTAGCAAGACTTAGAAGAACTACATCCAGATGTAGTAGAGGAGATGGATCTACAATAGCAAATAACAATGATTGCTTATCGAGCCAAACAATATCTTGGGAGAAATAAAATTTGGCTGCAACAAGTAAATCATCAAAGATAAGTGTGGATAAGTTAAGGTAAGATGTTTTAAATGCAATCTCTATGGATATTTTTCTAGAGAATGTAATCAACAATCAAATCTGACTTGACACAACATCAGCAACACCAGTCTCACTAAACATCATCATCTCAAAGATCTTTCAGAGACCATAACTAACCAACTCATCCCCACCAACCATAAATACATCAACAAGAGCAACTAACTCTAAAGAAACTGGGCTGATCATACTTCAAGATGGAACCTGTGACTGGAGTATGTATGAGAAGGAAGTCTTAGAAGAAAATCAAGCTTAATGGCTCACATGGAAAACAAAGTTCCATCATGGCTAGAGAGGTAAAAGATAGGTTATGTTCATCAATATGTGTTGAGAAAGTTGAAATATATAGAGTCCTGCTCAACAATTAGTTGATAAAGTTAAAGAAACAATGATTTTGAATGAATCTCATGTAAGAGAACATAAATTATATCAAATCAAAATAAACTCTTACAAAAGGATTTAGATAAACTTGTTTCAGAAAATTACAGTTTAAAAGCATAAGTTGAGCATCTAACCACTTCCTTGACTAAACCCATGGCTGATCATGCATCAACCCAAGTGAAACTTCAAAAGCTTCAACTTTCATCTCAACAATATGAGAAATTATTAAATTCTCATATTGAATCAAAGAACAGGTATGGGTTGGGATATAATGTTGTTGCACCTCTTATAAACAATAATTACTCACCTTTACCTGAATCAATCACAAATAATTTATCAAATATTTTTATGCCAAGCACCATGTTTGAAACAAACTCTAATCAACAAGTTAAGCATAATAAAACTGAGGTGAATGAAACTGAGTCTTCTGAATCATAAAATATTAAACGAAATGACTCAAAATTTTGACTTTGATAAGTGTGATGACTTGGACGATTCTGATAAACATGATGATAATCAACTGGGCATTGATAAGAATGTTGATTTTGAAACAATCATTCCTAAAGTTCTTGAAGAAACAAAGTTCCATATCCTCCAAAACAAAGAAACATGTTGAATACTATTTGCAAGAGAATAGCTCAGCTAAATGAAGGTCTACCAAAACTTCATCAGTAACAAAAATCTTCAAAGTAAGAAATTGAAAAGTGTGCATCTACTGAGGTGGTACACACATCTTCCGTATAAAAAGGAACGAAGAAACAATCAGCAGATCTTAAACAGTAGAAGAAACCTTCTTTAATAGGAGATCTGGGGAAAACCAAATTACTGATTCAGTAGATGATCTGCGGAAGGCAAAATCAACAGCAAACAAATCAAAGCCTTAAAAGCTGAAAAAGAATAAATCAACTACAAAACTAGAGAAGGATGCAAAGCCTCAAAAGTGACAAAGAAGAAGAAAATAATTGATTCTGACAAAGAATAAGAGGAAATGTATTGCAAATGGTGTGATATGAAAAACCACAATACTGAAGATTGTTACTTCAATAGTTATTGTTCTATTTTCAATATGAACAATCACATGACATCTGACTACTACTTCAACAAACATATGCAATTTGTAACAAAAATAATCATCCAACTCAGGAATGTTATTTAAACAAAAAGAACATGACAAAGAGCACAAAGGAGAAACAATATAATAAAGCTGAATCAGACACTTAATCTGCTGATTGTGAAAAAGATTCAAAAACTAAAAAGCAGCAACAAAAACAAAAGCCAAAACCAAAGGAGAAAACATCCATTGATGTTCAACCTTTGAAGAAAAGAACAACATTTCAGTAATCAAAAACACGTCACAAAAGTATGGATTTGAATGAAAAAGAAACAAATGTTGATGATGCTTTCTTTGATAATTTTGAAAAGGGAACTCATGTACCTCATTCAAAATCAAAAGGTAATGAAACTTTCAACAACCAAGATTCATTATCAAAACCAATGTATCAAACCAACACAAATAAGGTGAATAAAGAAGAGATTGAGAAACCAGGACCTAATTCAACAACCTTATCTTTAACAAAATCATCCTCACCTGAACACAACTTAGAATGAATCAATTAAAACTAAAATTAATACTTCAACTTCAAGACTTATTCATGAAGGAGTAAACATTTTAGACACTATTGGCAAAGTCAAGATCATTAAGGCTTGGGTTGTCAATTCTAATTGATTTCTTTTTATGTGAAGGAACAATCTTGGAGAGCTAACAACAAGTGGTATGTTAACAGTGGTTGTACCAGGCATATAACAGGAAACTATTCACTTCTCCATGACTTCAAGCATGAAAATGCCTCATATGTGGCATTTGGTGGGGATAAGAAGGGAGGTAAAATAGTTGGTGAATGAATGGTAACTAATGGTGTGCGAAAATTGAGAAAGTAAACTATTGTGAAAATTTACAATATAATTTACGGAGTGTGTCTCAAATTTTTGATCAAAATATACCATATTATTTGATAACACTAATTGTTACATTCTTAAGCCAGGTTTTTCAGTTCCAAAAGATGGATCCTTCTTAAAGCATCAGAAAAGCAAACACATATGTTTTGGATATGAACAACACTTCACTCACAAGACATGAAACATGCCTCCTATCTAAGTCATCAGAAGATGAATCTTAATTGTGGCATATAAGGCTTGTTCATTCTAACATGAAGAACATGAACAAATTAGTGAAAAATGACCTACTCATTGGATTGCCAAAGAAAGAGTTTTATTGTTCAAACCATTTTCCTTCATGTTATAAAGGAAAACAACATAGAGTGTCTCATAAATCGAAAATTATCAATATAACACTACACCACTAAAATTGTTTCACATGGATCTGTTTGGTCCAACCAATGTGATGAGCATTAGAAAGAGGCAATATTGTTTAGTAATAGTGGATGATTTCACTAGATTCACATGGGTCTTCTTCTTAAAACAAAAGAGTGAAAATACAGAAACATTAATGTACTTTATTATCAAGACTGAGAATCAACTTGATTTAAAAGTTAAAATTTTCAGGAGTGACAATGGGACTGAATTTGTTAATACTGACTTAGATTCTTTTTGCAAGAATAATGGTATTGCAAGACAATTCGGTGCACCAAGAAATCCACAACAAAATAGAGTTGCTGAAAGAATAAACAGAACACTTATTGAAGTAGCAAGAACAATGCTAGCTAATTCATAATTGCTAATCACCTTTTGGGCTAAAGCAGTGAATACAACATGCAATGTTCAAAATAGGACATTGATTGTAAAATAACATAATAAAACCCCTTATGAGATTCTATTTAAAAGAAAACCTTGCATAGGATATCTTAGAGCTTTTGGGTGTCATGTATCTGTTTTAAACACAAAAGAACAATTGGGAAAATTTTCAAAAAAAGACTATGATGGTTTCTTTGTTGGATATTCTTCAACATCTAAATCTTATAGGATCTACATTCCACAACATAACATTATAAAAGAAACTCCTAATGTGTCATTTAATGAATCCTTATTTCCTAAATCTATAAAAGGATCATTATGGTTGTTTGATATAGATGCACTAACAGACTCATTAACTCTGGTTATTTGAATAATGCAAGATGTGATGATACATGTTATCCATTTGTTCCCCCAAATATGAATGAAGTGTCATTGTTTGCTGATCCTCCAAGAATACACACATCAAGTATCATGGAACAAGTAACAACAAATAATAACAATGATGCTGCACAAGTCCAGCATAATGGATCTACATCCTTAGATGAAAACACTTCATCAGCAGCTGCTACCTCTGCATCCGCAGATGAGTTTCCTCACTACATCGAAGATATGAATACTGTATCAACAGTTGTTCCATGCTCTCAATAAGATACAACAAACATTGGAGATGATTCAGAAAGTCCTCATATGTCATCCATAGAAGTTCCTGTAATCCTACAAAAGAACAAATTGCTGTAGAGAAGTTCCTGCGGAAGATATTAATGATGCATTGATGTTCAAACTCAGGAAGATCACTCCATACCCAATGATGAATAGGAGGAACACTTTGATTACTTACTAATTCATCAGTTGGATTGGATCCATCTGCATCAATGAATATGACTAACTTGGAATTATCTATTCCAGCTGAATCTACTTCAATAACAAGAATTCATAAGACTCATCAATAAACAACATTATTGGTGATATTGATTAAAGAAACAACAAGAAGCCAAGGTGGAGCTGCAAACATTTGTCTTTTCACTTGTTTTCTTTGACAAGTAGTTCCTCCAAATATCACAGCTACTCTAAAGGACAATAGCTGGATTGAAGCTATGCAAGAAGAGCTCCAACAATTCAAAAATCGAAAGTCTGGAATCTAGTTGATTTACCTGAAGGTCATCATCCAATTGGAACAAGATGGCTCTTCAAAAATAAACTAGATGACAGTGGTATAATTGTGAAAATCAAAGCAAGGTTGATTGCACAAGGTTACACACAAGAAGAAGGGATAGACTATGATGAAGTTTTTGCACCAATTGCAAGAATTAAAGCCATAAGAGTATTCCTAGCAATGCATCGTATAAGAAGTTCACTATTTATCAAATGGATGTCAAATGTGCTTTCTTATATGGGAAATTGATGAAAAAGTCTATGTAGCACAACCTCCTGGATTTGAAGATCCACATTACCTACACATGGTATAGGATCAGTTATGTATTTAACTGCTAGTAGACCTGATATTTGTGTGTGTTTGTGCTAGTAACAATCAAATCAAAAAGATCTCATTTGATTGCTGTGAAGAGGATTTTCAGATATCTGAAGGAAAACCTGCCCTTGTACTTTGGTATCCAAAGGATGGTGACTTTACTCTTTACTCATATTCATATAGTGACTTTGGAGGATGCAATAACAACAGATAATCCACAACTGGTGGATGTCAATTCAAAGGACCAAGACTAGTTTCATGGTAGAGCAAGAAGCAAACAAATGTATTTGTATCCATAGTTGAGGCCAAGTACATAACTGCTTTAGCTGGTTGGTCTCAAGTGCTTTGATTGCAAAACCAATTACTTGATTATGGTTACAATTTCCTTCAGACTACAATTTACATTGACAATTCAGCTGCTATGTTTATAACTGCTAATCTAGTGCAACATAGTAACAAAAACATATTGAAACAAGATACCATTTTCTAAGAGATTGCTCAGAAAAAGTTTGATCAAGTTAGTCAAAGTGGATACAACAAATCAACTTGCTGATTTTTCACTACAACCTTTGATTCAATTTAATTAAACTTTCTAATTGAGTCTCTGGGTATGATTAACTTAGATTAATCATTATAAACAAAGAAAAGTTTGTGTCTGTCCTTGTAAATAGTAATAAAATAATATTTATCCTTTGGAAGATTTACAATTTACCTTTGGAAGAAACTTCTGGAACATCTTCCAAAGCTTAGAATAAAAAATATTGTCTTTCTCTCTGTCTTTTATTTCAGCATGACATATATAGGAAATGATAGTACATTATGCCTTTGCTTCTTCCTGAATTCTTAAATATCATTAAAATCTAATCAAGTTTCTTGATATGTGAGTAGGTTCATCTTGAGTGGAAACTACACTAAGAGCATGCCAAACATAAAACAAAGTGACAGTTTGTGGGAAACTTCATTTTGAGGACACAACAAGTGAGTCTTGTTCTGATGTGACCAATCACTCATCTAAGCACACTATGTACCAACACTTTATAATATCTATCTTTGCAAATCATATTCCCTTGTTTTGTGTAACAAAGACCTGGGTGTATGAACCATGGTATACATTTGTAACCAACTGGTGAAAAGATCACGATCCTTATCATTCCTTTTTTTTGGTAAACAAAGACCTGGGTTAACGGCACCTTTGTTTTATAGAAGTAAAGACCTGGTGACCTGATGATGATCATATCTAAGCTCTCAAAAGAATTCTTGTGATCAACTATATATTAAATTAGAGCTTTTACATCAATGCATAATGAAATGTCAAATGCATCTCAGGATAGAACTTATAACTAAAGCACATAGTTTCTAAGTGTGAAAAGGTGATAATTTGACTCACAAAGGGAGGACAAACTCTAAGTGAATTAAATGTGAAGCCCATAACAGTTACCTCCTAATAAACATGAAAACATGATAAACAACATGCCTAGTGACATAACTCTTGTATGGATTTAAGTGAACAAGCATACTTGCAATCAGAACTAAAATAAGGTATCAATTCATCAAAAAATTAATCAGAAAGATGCTTCGTGTTATATTTTGATCCCATTCTATGTGTATATATGCTTGTACACAGTACTCATTTCAATTTTATTTATTTTAACTTCTTTCTATTTGGCATGTTTGGACTGACATGTGTCTTTCATGATATTCTTATTATAAATTTATAATAAATGCTTACATTCATCATTGATCCAAAAATTAGGGAGAGTAGAATCATGAAAACAATTTAACAACAAAATTGTTAAATTAATTGTCAATATAAAGGAATTGGAACCTGAGCACTAACTTGGCTTCTGGATACATGAAGTTTTTAAAATTAAACCTACTTGTGCACAATTGTCATGAGTACAAAGTCAATAAGATCCAATAGCAATAAATGGTTCTATTAGTTGATTAGAACCATACAATAAAATAAGTTTCAATCGTGGCATTTTAAGCATTAGCAGAAGCTACAGTGCATGCTTAGCATCAGAATAAGCTACAATGCATGCTTAGTATCAGCAGAAGCTATAGTGCATTGTAAACATCAGTAGAAGCTATAGTGTGAAACTTAAGGGGGAGTAAAATATGACTATCTGTAGATTGGTAACCTACGAATGAGTTAATATTTTATAAGTATAATTCATTTCCATAGATTGGTAACCCATGGAAAATCAATTTATACTTCAATTCAAACTTTCAATTTTAAGTTAGGCATCCGCAGATATCCTACGAATGCACTAAAATCTACGAAACAAATAAATTCCATAGAAGAATAATAAGAAAAGTTAGACCCACTTCATTAAATAAATGAAATAAATATGTCCGAGGGAGTATAAATGATTTTTTTGACTTGGATTCATTATTCACTTCTACAGAACCTTTTTGACCAAGAAGTTTGTTTGTCAAAACCTCATCCCTCCCTCATCTGATTTCAAAATTACTCAAATCTTAAACATCAACAAAGCTTAAATCTCATTTGAAGTCTTAATCTTAAGGTAAATCATATCATAAACATCTGTAATGAACTGATTGATTATATTTTCGTTTAAACTCTTCGTATTCTTAAATATGATGACTTAGTTCTAACATAATCATCTTCATTCTTATGAACAGATGGCTAATCGATTTGCAAAGGAGCACAATGTGTGTGCGTTCTTAAATCCAGACGACCCTGTGTCGGAAGGATGTAGGGACATCATAGATACTTACGATGATCCAAAGTTCCTCTATGCTTTAAGAGTAGAGCCTGTGATTCATCATGATCATATAATCGATTTCTGGAACTCAGCTCAAATTGCGGAAGATGGAGAATCTAAAGTGATTGTGGCTGAGATTAAGAATGAGAGACTAAGGATAGATGAGCATACCATAAGAAGGGTACTAGAGTTAGGAAAACAAGAAGTTGGTCACCCTGATGTATTCAAGAATAAATACATAGAGAAAGTGTTCTACTTGATGGGGTATGATAGTGATTTTGACAAGGGTGAGATAAAGAAAGGGAGATTATGCAAGGCATATAGATTCTTATGTCAGACCTATCTAAAATGCATCTCCAACAGGAAGTCTAGGCTTGACAGATTCTCAAGGCACATTTCATCTGCCATTATTGGCATTTTTGAGGGAAGGACATACAACTACTCAAAGTATATTTTCAGTTTTTGTGTGACCAAATTAGGGTGCAAAAGTCCAACAAGATGTATATGTTTCCTAGGTTCTTACAATTAATCATCAATGTTGATCTACCTGGCATTGCTAGAGATGGTGATGTGTTTGTCCAAGCACACCTAGGGAGATCTGTGCTGAATAAGATAAGTGGAAGGTATGAAGGAGAAGACATGCCTATGTTTGCGCATGTAGCTTACCCCAATGCCAACATTCCCCAAGAATTGATATGGGAAGAACCTCAAGGGAGTTCACCTACCAACTCTGTGGAAGACAACAAGATCATGGCCTGGAAGTATGATTAAGAGTGGGATTATGCAATCATCAAGAGGTCATCTGGAAGACTTTAATACTTCCATGATGTAGAAGCATTACTATGTCTTCTCGAGGGAGACATTAAAGACTTGCAAAGCCTAACCATCTCCAACTATCCAATTCATCCAGGGGAAGAGATTTCTCTGTGTCTGTGGGTAGGCTGAAAACAAGGTTATAGATGATGTGCTGAAGGAGGCTAAGAGAGAAGATGTTGAATATAAGAAAAGACTTCAAAAAGAAAAGAAGATCAAACACCAACTCCTCTATATTAGTGATGATAAATTCTTAAAGAGGTTGGTTACACTAACAGGAAAACAACAGCCATTAAAGTCATAGCAAGAAATCAATACACTATCTCGTAATTGAGAGGGGATATGTTGAGACAACAAAATATATGGTGCTAGTGAGGAATGCTGAAGGGAAGAAAGATGACAAGATAAGAATTTTTGACCCAGTAGAGATCAAATTGCTCCACCCCAACTACTCATCATACTTACATGAAAATTTTTTCCCAACGTTGTCTGATGAAGAGCACATAATGATCTATGCCTATATGTTCACATGATACAAGTGGTGGATAAACTTCACGCAAAAGCTTAAAAGAGAAGAAGATAAGATGCTATGTAACATCTCGTATTTTCGTTAAATTAAAAGTTAACGTCGTTAAATTCTTGTAAGGACCATTGTTGCCATTATGAGACTTATGGGTATCATGCTTATTTCTTAGTTTGTCTTTAATTCTTTAATTTGAAAGCTAATAATCTTAATTATTAAATGTAACATAATAATAATAATAATAATGATAATAATAATAATAATAAATAAGTTAAAATAATAATTGTTGGGTTTTGTCACATGTAAAACATCTTAGTTTAACCATTTAAACTATGAAAACGCAGCGGAAAAATGAGTTTAATACATGGTTTATAATCTGAAATATTTGCCATATTAAACTATGAACAAAACCCATGAATAAGGATCAAATGTATGTAAAATTATATGCTATCAACCAACACAAAAACAACCATAGGGTGTTAATAGAAGACAACCTTTCTTGTGCAAATGTTGTGGATGAAAAGAGATAGATGATGATGTTCTTGAATGCGTCTAGCCTTCAAAAGAGGAGGCCTCAAGAAGTGATACCCACAAGCTCTTCAAACACCTTGCTTGTTAGGATGCAACACCAAAGATAGCCCTTCTTTAGCTCCTCCAAAAACCGAAATAGGCAGCCCCTTTCAAGCTTCTAAAAACCGAAAATGCAGTCCCCTTTTCAGCTTCTAAAACCCAAAAATGCAGCCTTGTTTTGAAGGTTCTTTTGCTTGTGATGTTAGAGAGAAAAGTGTGTAATGATATGGAGTGTTAGCGAGGAGAAAGAACCCCCAAAAACCAAGACAAAAGCTGGACACAATGGACCATTTGGGCGGCCGATTTAGAGCTTCCAAAATGGGTTTTCCCCCCATTTTGGTTTTTGATAAAATTACTCTCCTAACCCTTAACTTTATAAAACTAAAACCACTTTTAATTTTATAACAATAACACACTTTTATTTGTTATTATTTAACCAACTTCAATAATAAAACAAATAATATCTCATGAACAAAATATCCACATAGTATTGTTGTATTACAAAGCAATGTTTTAGAAAACCCATTTTCTAAATTGGTGTCAATGTTTATATGTATGATCTCATCAACGAATAAACATTTATTGGTGTTTGTTTAGCTTGTTATTGGGTATGACCCGACTTGGATCATAACGTACTAACCACATCAATCTTGTATGTGTCTTGGGCATACAAGATTCAACAATCTCCCACTTGCACAAGATTCATAAAAGATTGATGCAAGCAGTAAATACCGCCTAACAACGTTCACTACCCTTAATACGTATGACTAAGTTCCATTCAATAACATCATCTCCTTCAAGTACCATACTTGAAATGTTTTAGGGGAACCAATCATCTATCCTTTTGTCACAGATGTCATGTTAATCCTAGAGACATAGAGTGATCATTCTCCATTGATTTAATTTTATCAGGCCATTGATTTAATTTTATCAGGCCTTAGACATCTTACTCTCAACGAATAAGAGGGACAAATCCCATCTTGACACCATACGTCTCTCACAGTTACCTTATATTATACCTGAACTCAGACTTACGTACTGCCATGTTTCAGAACAGCGAAGAGCTGAGTCAAAGTATAATATTCGGTAAATATCAAGACCCAATATGTGTCTCAGGTCAGAGGATACCAAATGATGTTCGCCTTTAATCAAAATTACTTATGATCAATCAGAAAGACTCCATGTAGTAATATTTGAGATGCAGGTCAGTCCAATATTTGCATCCCACAAATATCTATGAACTTTGGCAGCAACCTTTTGCTCTACATTCATCTATATGAATGTCTACCAATCCAAGTTCATAATAGCATTACCTTCATGCTCGTTCCCACAAGCATGAACAACTAGACATTCTGAGTAAATACTTTACTCATGGATTTAAACATGCAAAATAGGAATATTAGTTGAATCATTATAACTGAATAATTCATTCAAGTAATAAAGGGTTTCAATATCTTAATACAAAATTAAAGATCAAATCCAGTCACTAGAATATTGAAGTCCCATGGCACAAGCATGACTTTCATGCTTCGCCTTTTCAAGAAGCTTCGTGAGTGGATCCGCAATGTTTTGATCCGTGTGAACTTTGCGAATACATATCTTTCCCTTTTCAACTTCATCCCTTATGTAGTTGAATCTTCGTTCAATGTGTCTAGTCTTCTGATGTGCACAGGGTTCCTTGATTTGAGCAATCGCACCCTCGTTATCACAAAGAATTTCTAGGGGTTCCTGAATGGAAGGAACCACCCCTAGATCGGCAAAGAACTTCTTTAACCATGCAGCTTCCTGAGCTGCTAATGAAGCAGCAATGTATTCTGACTATGTAGTTGATAATGCCACCACATCTTGCTTAGAGCTCTTCCAAGAGATTGCTCCTCCATTCAAGATGAAAATGTATCCCGATTGTGATCGTGAATCATCCCGATCAGTTTGGAAACTCGCATCCGTGTAACTTTTTACTACGAGCTCTTCTTCACCAGATCCATAGATTAGGAACATATCTTTAGTCCTCCTTAGGTACTTAAGTATGTTCTTAACAACCATCCAATGACTGCTTCCAGGATTTTATTGGTATCGGCTTGTCATGCTTAAGGCGCATGACACGTCCGGTCTAGTGCATATCATTGCATACATGATGGATCCTATGGTAGACGCATACGGGATTCCCTTCATTTTGTCTTGCTCATCCTTTGAGCTTGGACATTGAGTCTTACTCAATATCGTTCCTTTGAATAGGTACGATACCCTTTTTGGAGTTTTCCATCTTGAACCTTTCCAAGATCTTATCAATGTATGCACTTTGGTTCAAACCTATCAATCGCCTTGATCTATCCCTATAGATCTTTATTCCTAAAATATAGGCGGCTTCACCAAGATCCTTAATGGAGAAACAGCTTCCAAGCGAGGCTTTTACACCTTCCATGGTTGGAATGTCATTTCCAAATAGTAGAATGTCATCGACATACAATACTAAGAAAATGGTGATGCTCCCACTAGCATTCTTATATACACATGCTTCATCAGTGTTTTTGATGAACCCAATTTGTTATCTCTTCATCAAAACGGTGATTCCAACTTCTTGATGCTTGCTTCAATCCATAGATTGATTCCTTAACTTGCATACTTTGTTAGGATGTTTTGAGTTGACAAAACCTCAGGCTGAACCATATAGACATCTTCCTCAAGATATCCATTTAGAAAAGTGGTTTTGACATCCATTTGCCAAATTTCATAATCATAATGAGCAGTATGGAAAATAATATCCTAATAGACTTTAGCATTGAAACTGGTGAGAAAGTCTCATT